>OY728147.1:1394089648-1395289648 GCA_963277665.1 Viscum album | reverse complement strand
ATTTTATGTAGGATTTATAAAGTGGAAGATCATTATAGGATATTATTAAGATAATTCATCAAATTAGACGATTGTGTTCCATGTGTCGAAGGAAATTAAACTATTATGGTCCATATGATTTTTCTATAAAATTAAAGGAATGTTAATTTTAAAAATATAATACCATGGTGTAAAATTCTTGGGTGATTATAATATTTTTTTCACACTCAAACAACAAAAAATAAATTAATTTTATATTGATTTTATTCCGTAACACATGAGATTCCATTTTCTTATGTTCATTTTTCATTAAGGAAATTCATATATATAGAATAAATTAAAGTGGGATAAATTTTAAAAATTTAGACCCCTAGTTTTTACATTTTATATCAAATTAATATATTAAAAAAACCATTATTTTTAAAAATGATATTTAAGAGAAGCGCCTAAAACATGGGAAAATAAATCATTAACCATAACTGTTCCATGAATGTTTTTATTATTGAGGGGATAATATATACATTATAAAATATAAATAGGACCATAAATGTAACATATTTTAAATTTATAAATATTTAATAAAACATTATATAAGGTGGGATTTTTATTAAATTTTAACCATTTAATAAAATGTCTTTAATTATAAATCAACAATAAGGTCAATTTTGACATTATAAAATTATTTAAATTTAGAAATATAAATGAAATAATGGAATTACAATATTATAATTTCACATATATGTTTCCTGAAATATTAATCTAAAAAAATAATGGAATAACATAGTTATTTCTATTATTAATTCTTTTAATATTTAAATTATAATTTAATTTATTAAATTAGTAACTAATTAATTCATTCATTAATGTTTCTTAACAATTAAATTTTTTATATCATCTATAAATTTTAAATATAATTTATTAGAATGACAAATATTCATTTCTATTTCAGAATAATATTAATAACCAAACCGATCTAGTTTTTCCATATCCCAAATGTGTTATATAAAATAAAAGTAATAAGCTACATTTTTATCTATTTCTTTTAATAATTTATTATACTAGAATAATAAATATAATTTTTCTCCCAATAACTAATATGTCCATATGGGTCAATATATTTCAATCCAAGTTGTATTAGTAATGTTTATCATCCATTTTTCTCTTTATATATTCTAATAAAATATGTAACATTAATTAATTTAAATTAATCCTACAAATGTGATGGGAAACTAGATTTTTAAAGTAAAATGTTCCAAGGATTAAAATTTTATTATATAAAATTTCAATAAGAAATTCAATATAGTGAAATAATTTTATTAAATGATAAAAATTTATCTAATTTATCTTAAAAATACATAATCATTTAATTAAACAATATAAATTATTTATATGAAAAATAAGATTTCAATTGAAATCCATTATTTCTTATTATTCCTAAAACTGTGAAACTTTATTGAAAAATTCCAAATATTCAATAAATGTAATTTTTGATAGTCTAATTTCAAAAATAATGTTTTTTTGAATAAAAATTAAAACATGGCCAATGTTTAGTTTTAAAAAAATTCATCCATTAAACGTAAGTAATAATGAATTTTTTAAAAAATAAATTTCAAATTTTTTAATTTGTTTTATTATGATCATAACACATCAATCATATAGGATTCATTACAAAAAGTTTTATTAAAAATATAAATTTAAATAATATCTTTAAAAAATAGTGGTTCATTTATTTTATTAATATGAAATCCCATTATTTGTATAAAAATAATTTATTTTCATAAATACACATCGATTATATTCAGTTGGACTTTATTTTCAATTATAATTAATTTATAAAAAATTAATTTATTTTATTGATATGTATATACACTAATTTAATAATAAATTTAATCTTATCCTTTCCTTTAATTTCAATGGCCATGTTTTAAAAATCATAATAATATAATTATTATTATTTATGTTTCGTAAGACTCTAGCCTGTGTGTAGCACACATTAGATAAGATACTTGATGTTATCTAAAAAAACATAAATATCATGTTGAATTAAATTAAATTTAAAATATGAATTTCATGTAAGACAAGATTTCAAATAATATAAATTTATTTTCAATAATACCTTTCATTAAATCATGGGTATGATAGAATTAGAGCCCACTGAAACAATTTTCACAATAAAACCACTATACATACCATTAGGAAAATTTAGTATGGTAGACAATTCCCACTTAAGTCAACTCATCCCATATATTCCCATTAAAGGGTGGTAAAACATATTCTGAGAAAGGTTACATCCACTATACACATACAAAATCCTCCTGCACCTAGGTCTCATCATACACGAGTAAGTGCTACCAAATCACCCAAACATAATGAACTGACCGACTTCGTAATGCCTAAATGTTCTGATCAGTGAAATGTTTTAAATTGTTATCTAAGTACCCAACTTAATCCATCACTTTATACATAGTGTAAAATTAAAGAGTTAATTTGGATTAATATAATAAAAGATGGGATACGTGGATGGCATCTTGAATGGAAAAGTACCTTTGAGTATACTATAATAGATAATAAACTGGATCAACTCATTCCACGATCTAAAATCGACCAATGTAACGATGAAAATTCATTACATATATCTAGGATAATCTTTGACCCAACCTGGGAAATACCTATATAATGGCTTGATGTCCCGCCTAGAACTCAAAAGGACAAAAATGACTATTTGTATAATTCTTATTCTTGGACTAGGTTATAACTATATTCTTTTGAAATATTGTACTTTCTATGAAGACACGTGGATTATAATTGGTTCTAATAGCACTCCCTCACCAATCTATAATAATAATTATGATAAATTTCTTGTTCGACCATAACAGTCCTTATACAGAGCCATATAAATCATTGCACGAGTAACTTTATTGAAGGAAAACTCAATGAGAGGTATGAAGTGTTTATGAACATCAAAAATCATGGACATATACGCAAAAAATTACTTCAATCGCATTTATTTTCAATAAATACTAGTTGTTGGATTGTGGTGATATGATGTACTCTAGAGATCTTGTGATCCTAGTGATTTATTCCTTATTTTTTAGAACCGTGAGGTTAATTATGACTATCAGTCTAATAAGATATTTTAGGGAAGACCCTGAAGTCACACAACCTCCCAAATAGAAATCCTCTTAATCTTTTCAACTGACAATTTCTCCCAAATTGAAATCATCATAGAGATCTCTAAATACATTTCTCAAAATTCATGGTCACTTCATTCCATTTCCAACCTTGAATGGATTGAGTATATAGAACTACAGTAGGTTTATGTTCACTCATCTTTATCTCTTAACAGGTCAAAATCCTTGTCAAAAATCCTTTAATATAACTTTTCATACATGGCCACCAGTACTAATGAAATAATTCCTAATGCATATTCGTAATCCAATGGTGACCAACCCCAATAGTGGGATCAGATTCCCTAATCTACTATTCTAATATAATAGGAAGCACCCATACTCTATCATTGAAGTATATGATCTCATTCTCATCGATGAAAAAACAAGGATGCGGGTTCTCAATTGTGAGGTGTTCCCTCATGATGAGGCCCTTATAATCATATTTCTGACTCATTTGAACCTAATCCACAAGGGATAATTTCATCCCTTGATGTAAATTAATAGGTTTTTCATGGTGATCCTGAACCTCGTAGAGCATATTATATAACAGTTACATCATCATCCACCCATTTCTCCCATTCATGGATGGACTATTTTTGAGTCATATGGCTCATGGAATCTTCCATACCATTACCCTTTCCATGTGAGTATGAAGTCTCAAATAAGAATAAATACATGTTCTCAACCGAGTTGCATTACCTCAGGTTCAAGCCTCAATGTGTAGATATGTATTTGCATATCATTTTTTTCTTTCTAAATAAAGAATCAATTACCCTATAAATAATTCCCCAATCGCATAAAAAATAATCAAATTTTTCTATTGTGATGTCATTCATTTAGAAATTCCTCTCTTGAGTCCTCAACTGGTGGGACCTATATGCAACAACACGATCACCTTTCATTAGAAATTTTTCATGCCCATTTACATAACCATCAAAATAGTTAGTATAACCTTCACTAGAATCTGGAAGAATTAGGATCACAATTGAAGTCAATCTCTTATTTAACTCTTGAAATTATATGTTACATGCTATAGAAAAAATGATTTTCATACATTACATAGTCAATCATGTAATCGACGCTTCCAACTATGAGAAATTCTGGATGAATCGAATGTAATAGCCAACAGTTCAAAAGGAACTATTAATGTTATAAACATTTTTGGGATACTCCCAAGAGGAAACATCACTCACCATATTCGGTTCCATAGATACAACTCTTTCAGATATTGCATGACCAAATGAGTGAACATTGCTAATCCAAAAGATGAATTTAGTTAGAATTACATTTATTCAAATCAATTTTAATGTATTTTTCATGATATATAGATGGTGGGAAATGTCATATATGGTTTGGGAATACCCTATGATTTCATCTACGAAGACAATATCAAATGAATAAATGTATCAGTAGAAAATATGATTTATAAAAGGTATAAAGACTACATGTGAATTAATAATGTTGAATCACAATACCCAATAATTTTAAAAGATATATTGATTCCTAAAATGTGTACATGGAGTTTTTTATTACCTCACATGAACTAGAAGGTATCCGGACCTCGTATCAGTATTAGTGAAATTTGTTTCTCCTCAACGTTGATCGAAGATTCCACATATATGATGTGGTCGATACAGGATCATAATTATATTACTATTAAATAAATATAAATAAATGAAATAATGAGGGTTCCATATACCATATTATGAGAATAAATTGGTTAATTCCATTGGTGATGTGTTGGGGTGGATAAAAACTTTTCCCACATGATCTTCTAGATTCTTTTTTGGTTCTTGGTTCTTGGCCAGTTCAATACTATAAGGATGAATTAATTACCAGGCTTCACCTAGAACAATTTCTATGGTGAAATTGACCTCTCTATTAGGATTTAAACTAAATAAATCAATAAGAAATACAACCGGGTAATGATCCACAATAAGATGGATTTCCATCGGTTTCATTCCCTACATTCACAGGAATTGAAATTCCATCTGAGCTGTCACCCTGCCTTTCCCTTTACTTTTGAGTCAATCAAGGCTATCCTATGTATCCCATTTATCTCTATAAATATTTTAGTTTAATTTGAGTTATTTCAAGGATAGATTTGAGGGATAAAAATCCAACTAGGACTGACTAATCTTAATCCAATCAATACAGACAATGACATTAATGTTAGTTATATTTGTGATAATGAAATTCCATAGGAAACAATAACCACCTATCTCACGGTGGGGGGGGACTCTATAAACATGTGTATTGTTGATAAATAGTCAAATAGTGATGTATCCAGTGAAATAACACCATAAGTGTATGACATTTCACATCCATAGACTTCCACAAAACCATCATATATAAATAAGTGAGTTGTACCTTTATAAAAGAGGGTAAAATATAATTTAGATAATAGAAGAATAGTACCTAATAAAATAGAAATCTCTAGAAGCTATTTCTTAACATAATATTTAAGGAATATATATGTCCTGAACTACTTTTCTAAATAGCCTATGTAGGTCAAATTGGATGACACAGAAACTCAATGGTATGGCCTTTCCACCCATCATCTCCCCCTCTTATTGATCATGCAGTAGGATCACATCTCCAATCCTTCCAAGGAGACAGTTATCTAACATCAGAAATTTGTGTTCATAAAAATACCATATCACTGGGTACTAGAGGAAAATATCAATAGAAACACTGGAGGTGACCAGTGTAACCAAAAACTCAATAATCTAGGAGGATCCTAATTCATTTAGTCTTTTTATAGTCTATACTAAGACACTAGTTACAAACAACAAAGCTATTAGTGTGTGTCATTGGTCTTGTACTACCCCCTCTTGTACCCTCAAAATGTCATTTTATGCCACTGGATAGAAAACTTCCTTTCATGGATGTTGAACAGACTTGTCTCACACAGTAATATTATCATGGGTTATACTCAATGATGATGGACCAATATACTATATCAATGATAGTGGTTAGCATGAGAGAAATAAAATATGAAAAGATACCATAATACCATCATCCAATCACATCACATTTGAAAATTATTTCTAGAAAGAGTCGGTGTATAATGTTGTAATTTTGTAATGCGATCTGAATAATTCATCCCTAACATGTCACCATGTAGTAGGTGAAGGAACATCACTGAATGATCAGTTATCTTTGTCTGAAAAATTATGTAGTTGAATAAGGATTTATGGGATCTATAGCAGAACATTACTTGATGACTACCCAACTAAGAAGTATGTCCCCATAATACATGGTGGAGTTACGTAGAAAATAGGTTTTTATTTTAATCATTGACTCGAAAGAAATCTCAATATACTCGATGATATACTGCCTGGCCTCCACCAATGTCTTCTTATAATGAGTTCCTCCATCACCTAAGAATATCAATAGATACAACTTCTAGACTTATCAATTTAACTCTTCTATGGTATGGGCTAGTTGGGAAGAACCATAATATACTACATGGAAGGTAATAATGTAATAGGGAACTAAGAATTTTAATGAAGTGGATAATCTATGGGAGATTTATTATGTGTAACTATTTGAGGTATCATGGGTGGATTAGAACCCACCACCTAAGAAGTATGTATTTTTCCACATTCATGGCACAAAAATGATGTTATCTTGGTTGAATAGATCTACATTTTCAAAGAACACTTCTCTAAAAACATTAAATATAGAAAGTGAATGAAATGGTGGGGGGCATGCACAAGTCCATCCTATAAAATGTAAGAACCCTCATCCTTCTCTTAGATTCAGTTAGAGATGATAATATAATTTCATAGAATGTTCAGATGATACAAAACCTACTGCCCACAACTAAGGTTAGGTCATAAGAAATGACTTATATTACACATATAGGATCACCATGTCATTCTAAATGTTTTTCTTATTTTAAATTTTACAAATTTATGTATTAAAATTATTTTAAATATTTGAGTAAGATCATTCACTATTTACGATTTACAAGGGCGCGTACACCTTAGAAATTGAAATATATAACACAAATAATCTATCTATTACACATTCCCCCAATGAGACCATTCGACAAAGGAACAATGTTACATAACTATATACCTGATGTGTTTGAATTAGCCTATGTAGGTAGCATAGTAATATTAAGGTAGAAAATTCTTGTTTCTATTTTGGTTTCCATGTTATCCTAGGAAGTTTTACAAATTTCTCGATTTAATAATAAAATAACTAAAAAAATAACATGTTTTAAAGAATAATCATGAAGATAGTAGATATGGAATGGAATAATGCATTGAATTTTAAATCATATTGGTCACTATATAATGCATGATTATTTTTATTCCTACAGTTCTTTAGTCTAATTTAATGAACCCAATAAGATTATTAATTTTTAACAATAATAATAATTTTACAAAGTTAGTGTTTCCCCAAATTGTGAAATCCTAGAAACTATAACTAGCACATGAAATAATAATATTTGACCCTTACAAAAAAAAATTTTCCCCCATACGTGGGTTTACTACTGCCATGAATAGGCTAAGTATCAACTTCCAAAAAAAACTCGTATCCAATCTAGTAACCAAATATTAATAAAAATGAAGAGAGGCTATAATACTAATTTATAGAGTCTTGACCCAGAATCTAGAAGGATGTGACATGATATGGTGGCCGCAAGACATCAAGGGTACCTTCTCATATGAAAGAAGCTACCGACAGGAAGAGATATCCTAGGGTATGTTTTGGGGGATATTATTACCACATAGATCTATGTGAGAACATCAAAACACAATATATGAAATATAGCTGAAGCATAAACATAATCAATACGGTGAGTAAAGTTTCATAGTGGAAGAATTAGCAAGAAATTTACAACATCAAGGTTATAATGGTAAATTATACTACATTGATAAATTACATGAAGAATAAAAACAAGAAATATCTACAAGTTATTGTTATCATTTTTTAATTTCTCATATAGAAAGAATTAACATAGAACATGAGATACATTCTTATACCACATTCTAGAAAAAATATCAAAAATGCTATAAGTTACAACTATAGAATCTCGAGAATAGGATTGATCCTCCACCCATGTGCCATATCCAAGAACTATAAATCATGAATTAGAAGTTGGATACTTCCATTTATAACAACAAATAATCATTATGTCTACAAATGAGCTAATGGAAGACCATGATTGGTGTGATGTATGCTTATTATTCCACCAAAAATAGTGTGAAGATAAATATATCTCGTGAAAAATAAAATGAATAATATGTTATGAAAACTACATTCAGGATAGAATTAAATAAATAAGTACATCAAACTAGGATCCACATGGGACACCTATCAAACATTGCATGCTTTAGTCTATGTTGGGGGTGTTTTAACTGAGGTCACATGCTCATGTAATGTATGTAGTATAATATATATAGTAGTGAATTGTTCCCAAACATCGGACTCTCCTTAGAAAACACATCCCGACATTACAAATTTTAAATTATCATTTATTAATGAAATTAATAATTTGAATATATGATGATACACATAGATCTCATCCATTTCAGTCATGTGGGACACCATATATCTCTGCTGGGTCTTTCATATGATGAGATCCAAAGGATTCCATCCAAGGTGACCAATGAATGAAATCACAAGTGTCCATATAGGTGTTGTGTGATAACATCATCAAAATCCAATGAGTTTATATCGGGTATTTCACATAGGGGCCTAAGACTTTGCATAACATGATACCACCATTAAACCATTGTTCCCATTCATGGGTTCTCTCATATGTAACTAATGTTACACTTATAAAGGTAATATGGATAACACGTGACAATTCCACCCCATGAATAGCTAGTGTCTCCATCGACTTATTTAAAATAAACTTACAAACACTAACTATAAAGCATGATGAGACCATCTAAGAGATTATAAAGTCAAAACCCCTCATATCTCCCTCAACATTAGGGGTGAGTATGGGTTGGTTGGGAAAACTAGTCCACATAACAGATACAACTGATATCATAATTTATAAATTTTTAAATTGCATTAGAATTATCATTCCATTCATGAAATTTATTACATTGTGTAATACACCTCATGTGATGCAAACATATTTAGAAATTATTGTATGTATTGTAACACACAGTACAAAAACAAAACAAGGTTTCATAGATCAGACTGATCATTCTATGAGGAAATTTTCTAATAGATTGGGTCCAAATATTATTGTGATACTTTTTGACTAATTTCATTACCATTCTAGAGGTGTTTCCTAAAGTGTATGGGATGTGACACATTGACTTATGTTAAAAATTAATTAAAATATGTGGAATGAAACTAGAGAACATATCTTCAGTTAATATCACTTAAATAGTCCATAATTGTCATTTTAATTGATCTACAATGAGAGTTATCGAAGAATATATCAAATTCCCTACAATTTCCCAAATTAGAATGCAACAAAATATAGTTACATATGAGAAGAGAACGCTAAAATAGAATAAAATGGAATCTAGATCTTACCACAATATATTTGATGATTCTAATGATAAAGAATTTGGATAATGTATGGATAAAATACCTCAATACCTAATAGAGGAAGGAGGAGGGCCTATGGGAGAGGAAAAAATTTATTCATCGGTTTCATGAGAAAAGGGGAGAATGAGGGTTAAAATAACAATTTAACTAATGGAAAAGATTAAATTTCACCCATAAATAATGGGTCACATGATTTGGTCACAATTTTGGAAAAACCTAATGCTAATTTTCCATCATTGTACTACCCTTGGGGGACCCTCTCATGGTAAAGGCTTACGATGGGATCAACAGTGCATAACCCATGAAAAACAATGATCATTATTGTTCAGGTAATGTTGAATGAGAATGAGGGACTCAGTGCATGGTTTTATTGAATGATTTTGGAGTCATACCATCCAATAAATCTTGTAGAATGGTTATAGAAACCATATGTTATATGTTTCATGGTTTCTTCTTACCATGTAGTGTAGTCCCCTTCCTCAAATTTCAAGGATTAGAGCTCCAAAAAATCCCTAGACACCCTCGTTATAACCTTAAATCATTCATAGAAAATAACAGGACCAGACTAAATAATTTTAACCATAAATCAATGGGCTATAACATTTTCACATTTTGGGACATTATCGAGTGAGATAGATAACGATTGAAAAATGAAGTATGTCACCAAATAGCATTGGAGGAGTTTGATCCCCACATGGGTTTTTTTGGAACGGAATCTTGGAAATTCCTTAGTGGATACCACCCCGTGGTTTGTTGATTTTAGCTTTACACAATAAATAAGTTTTTAATTACCTAAATAATGTTCAATTCCATATTATTGCTATTAGGGAACACTGTTTGAACAATCAATGATTATCCAATACAAAACAGAAGTTTTCGGCCGATTGTAAAGTTTTCCACTTCATAAATCTTTATTATATGGACTGAATTTACTAAACACATTCATGTTTCTATTTATATTTTTAGAAGTATAAATATTAAATATAAAATATATATATATAGATTATATCTTATTTAATGTTACATTGCCCTATAGTCAAGTACATGTGTATAAACTGTTTTTGAGACCATACACTGGGTACCCCGGGTACACATCCTTTTGTCATACTCTGCCATATAGTTTTGTAGATGAATAGATATCCAATGAAGGAAAACATCTATTTCTAGCATCCATATTAATACCCCATTTTGGTTACAGTCCTTATAGAATTACTTTTTAAATAAAATACATGTTCATGAAATGAGAGTAACATAGACCGGAAAACCATGTAAGGTACATTCCATGTTCATTTTTTTTAATTCATGTACATGAATTTTAAAAACCATGTCCTACAATAGAAAATGAAAAATTATGATTTGATAGTACACACCCTTTACTCTAGTAAAAATGCTCTTTATTCACCCTTTCTACCATTTTTATGGTATTTTCATGTGTTGACACACTATAGATGAAATTGGACACATGAGTTGTCTATTTTGATAGTTTTACTACAAATGTTCGGATGGTAGAACCTGTGGTGTGATTGATGGAAAACTAATAGTTATCATGGGGTGGGATATCTGTTACATAGTGGGTGTTTATCCAGTAAATATTTCTTATTATCTCTTGAGTGTCAGATCCTAATTTGAGATGGGTTTTGGGCTATATCCATATACCGATGTTTGGTTTCATTTCCATTGATTTCATAATAATTTAGAGGGGTAAATTTTTTTGATAGTTGATCCATGGGTTATTAAAGAATATTATATTCTAGAAGATCTCCTTTTTTATTCATCCACTTATTATATGACCAATAATATTTATTGTAGGTTTCATATTCAATTATTTATCACAAATGGATCCTAAGAATGAGGCCTCCACATACATACTCGTATTATGTATCCTATGTATGATACATATTCTTCCATACCATTTTAGACGATTAAATGTGGAAACATTTTACATGTGGTTGGATTATAAGGATCCAAAGTATGATATCTCTTTAGTGATTGATGAGAGTGACCCTATGTCTTTCACTGTGTTTTACATATCTTCATATTTTTCATTATGGGTTTGAGTAGATATGGAAGTGAGTGTAACCAAGAACCTGTGATGAACATGAATTCTTGGGTAGAAATTGATTTAATCGTTTTTTCTATGTGTTTATCCACCATAAATGTTGTATTCATTCCATCACATGGTAACTATTTATGAACCTCCGATTCCAGACATTATTAATATAACATTAACCATTATCCCTATTACAAAATAATATTGGAATATGGATTCTTAACGGCACTTAATAGGATCTAAATTCTTAGAAATTTTATCGAATATTTTTTATTGGGATTCTTATATGTACTTCATTTGGTATGGATGTTGACCCAATATGTTTGATTGTTATCTTTGAAGGATGGCTATATGTACTTCATAAGATCATATTTTGGAGTCTTACATGATGATTCATATTATCAATGAACATTACATTTTTCATCAGGAGTCCTCACTATTTATAGATTACATATTAGTTTTAATTGGATGATTGCGATTCCCAAATTGAGATATTCACAATCAATCAAAAGTACCTATTTAGAAGAATATCAAAACTATACATTAATATGATTTTGAAATTTAGAATTTTTAAATAATTTATATTTTTCAAATAATTCTATTAATAGAAGAAAAAATATTTTTAAATATTTGTGAAATTTTTTAAAAAATATATTTTTTAAAAAAAATTACGTCTTTAAAAAACAATAGATTTATTCTGATATGCGTTCTAAAAAACATAAGATAGATTTTCAATAATTTATCAAACATATAATTCATAAATTTCCTTAAAATAATTTTTTAAAAGATATTTTATTAATTTATTGTGGAAAAACATGTTTTTATTAATAATGTTTTAAAAATCATAATTTCTTTATTTTAAAATATTTTTAATTTTCAATTTTAATAAATTTTTTAGAGAATAAATTATTTTTTATACATATATAAACCATTTATTTTTATAATTTAGTTAATAATTTACATATTGGCGACTCAAAATTTTACTAGACAACTTTCAAATTAAATAATATTATTTTAAAATTATGTTAAGAATCATTTAAACTCGCTAATGTGTCTAATTCTTGATAAAATTATTATTTAGTGTGACATAATGTAATCTCATTTTTGTGTGTAACGAAAACTAATCATGGTGTTTTTTCTTATTCAAGATAAACTCAGTGTTGTGTGTAAAGAAAATTATAAAAATGAATAAATTTATTAGAAAAAATATATTTTAGGGAATCCTTGGGTGTTACATTCTAAAACACTTAATTAAATTGATTCCCCAAAATTTGAACATATTCTTGGTAAATAAAGAATTGAAATGTTCAAATCCATTTTTTAAAGGCCAAATATTAAAAAAGGTTAAATAAAATTTTATCTCCAAAATAGAGAAATTTATTTATTATTTTTATTAAATAACACATATTTGGGATTAAATATTGAACAAAATTCATTGGTAGTTAAAACGTAGACGTATAATTAAATAAAATAATAGCTAATTATTAATGGAGATTAATGGATAAAACGGTCTTCCAAATTTTTTCTACAATAAATCCTTAAATCATGTTTTAAATTTAATTATAGGATTATTTTCATAATTATGGTTAATTACGATGAGACGATACACATATATGTTTTCATTCCAATTCATAATAACAATTTAATCCTTTTTTGGTCCTCGATCAATTTCTACATCATCAATTTACACGGAGAGATGTTTTTTAGGCCTGAGATAGTAATGGATAATAGGATACATAAAAAATTTATAGTTCATTCCTTATATATCTTGATAATATCAGAAACATAATTATCATCACAAATCAACATTATCAATTGCAATAATAATTTACCATAATTCCCCTACTTTAATAGCCAAAAGGGAAATCAAATAATTTAGAAATAATTTCACTATATTTAAAAAATAAAAAATTCATTTATCCCCAAAAATATGAGGTATATCAAAATGTGACATATATATTATTTGGATATATTGATTATATATTTTATTGAAACATTGTAATATTATTAATTACCATAAAACATAAATGAAACAAACCATTTTTAAAAAATATTTACTCTCTCCTCATTTCATAAATAATTTTTTTGTTTACAGAGTATATTTACTAGATATAAAAATGTTGGTGAATAAATCAATGTGGACAAAAAACTTTTTTTAGTAAAATATTTAATCATTTCAAATGGAATAAATAATATCCATTTTACATTATCCATACCAATCGGGTCCTTTTTATGACTAATGAAAATTTTATTTACATAAGGAACAGATTAATGATTATCATACCAGAATCAAAATAAAACATTTCCTTTATCTAAAAATTCTATGCCATCCATACCTGTTATCATATTCTTGAATGTGCATAATGAAAATTTATTGTAAAAAAATCGAACTTTTTTCCAAAATATAATAACTATAATTCAGCTGGTATAAATATTATTTTTTGAATCCCAAGAAGAAACATCAATCATGAAACATTCATGGTACATCAATAACATGGATTCAACTTCTTATTAATTTTAAATGTCTTTTCGTTTATATATCATTTTTAGTTAATTCATCAGCATCAATATAGCCATTACACTTTTAACAATGTTGATTCTCTTCATGAGATTTCCTTTTTGGACATTGATATTTATAAGGCCAATATTTTCCAAATATGAAATAGTCAAATATTGATGAATTAATTATGAAAGCATTATTCTCGTATAATTCATTAAAATAATGTCTTATTTTGAATAGATAATTAAATGACTTGTGTCATTTTTTCCATAAAAATAATTTTACAATTCCTTAAGAAAATGCACTCGATTTCATCATCTCACGTTCCAAAAACAAATTAATCTAAATCATATTTCCTCTATGTTCTCCACCACCAAAACACTCTATGATCTATATCGCTCTCTTCTATGATGATCTTGAGTGTTGGTTATGGTTCATGTTATTAATCAATTAAAATGATAAAAATTTAGGTATAATTATAACATATTTCTATATATTCACCATATAATTTTTGTTCTCATTATAATTTCTTTTTTCATTAGATCTATTATAAACATTATTCCATCTAGATAAATATATTTACTAAAACAAAATATAATAGAGTGAGAAACACTTATGAAAATTGAAACCACATAATCATAAAAAGTCATTTATAGTATATATATATATATATACCATGAAACGTTATTTTCAATATATTATAACTTAGGTTTTTCCATGGCTATTCATTATTTTCATAAATTTATATCCTTTATGATGTTTTATTTAGATTTATTGAATATAAGTAGAATACCCACAAGTAGCATCAAAATAGGTGTGAAACTAAGCATGTTTTAATAAACCTGGTGAAAATTGAGTCCATCTCAATTCAACATTTTCATTGATATTATTCCTTTGTACCTCCATTTTATATCCACAACAAATTTTTGTATTCACACAGGGATTAACGTTCATGAAATCTACTCTATCCATCCTTTAGAAAAAATCAAAGGTAATTTTCAATACATTATCTTATCCTCATGGTTACCCATAAAAAACATCATAATAATATCATTATTGTTTACCCATAATTATTTCATAGGGATATATAAATATATCTCCAAATAAATAATATAGAGACTCTGGTTTCTTATACATTTTTTATAGATCTAGATGAATATTTATTATAATACACAAACACATTCATGTGGATCATGAAGGAATAGTTAATTTTGTAAAAGTGGAATCATAACAAATTAGTTCATATGAAAACTACATTGTCTACCATTATGTTATTTAAAATTGAAAAATTATTACAACTGTTATATATAATACATATCTTCATAACCTGGTGAAAGGAACCATAAGAAATGTTGATCGTAGATTCTCAATAAGGGTAATCAAGGTGGATACATAATCATAAAATTTGAATAAGTGTATAAGAACCTGAAAATAACATTGAAAAATCATACCCCACATATCAATGATCATAACAATAAGGAAAGGATTAATGATTTCGATTACATAATACCTAAATAACAATGAAATCAATGAACATGACCCATTAAGGAATATATTTAGCATAATACGAGTAATTATGGCATAAAAATAATCATAGAAAAAAAAATTCATCACATTTAAGGATCACATCTAAGGATATCATAGTGTAATTGGTTCACTCCCAAAAACATATTATTTGTTATGATTCACTTCCAAAAAAATCAACATTGTCTCAAAAATTCCATGTAATTTTTTTATTATATTGAATTTAATCGAGACTAGGCACTCAGAAGACAAGAAATTATTAGGCCTAAAGTGCCTGGAAAGATCTATCAAAAACAAATTATGCTTAATATAGCATGGGTGAGTGGTTTTTCAGTAAATGTGGAATAATTCTTAAATAGTTCCACAGATAAAAAATTGAAGGGAACCATGGCATTCAGGATGGTGGGTTTACCCTAGGAATGACTTATGTTTAGTCGGTATAAGAATCCAGTGAGAAAACACAATAATGGATTAACTGTAAATAAAATAATTAAATAAAATTATATTATTTTTAAAATTATTATAAATCATGAATTTTGACATAGATTGAAAATATGAGACAAAAATCCAGATCGTGATGATTTGTTTTTTGTAGGATGATCATAACACTGGCCAGTGCGGGCCAATAGGGGATGTTAGTTTTTGGATGTAATTAAAATAATTAAGTAACAATTATTTTTTTATAAAATCATTTTAACTCCAAAATGGTCAATCTGATTGAAATATGAGAGTATCATTGAGCTTGTGATGTTGTATTACACTTTGGATGATCCGAAACGCAACCTGTGCGAGTCTGGGGTGAATGTTAATTTTGGAACAATTTTTATGGTTCATTTAAATAAACGTGCAAAGGGGTTTTTATAACATATAAAAAGGTGCATATATCAAAAATATGGGGACTCAATTGAACTCAGAATAGCGGGATTCTCCTATAATGTTCCTAACCTCAACTGGTAAGGGTCGAGGGAAAAAGTTATTTTTTGTACATTTTAATGAAAAAGTGAAAAATAAAACAACTTTTTCTAGTATATTTTTTTTGAATTTTTAAATAGTTGCAACTCAATGGATTTCCAACCAAGAGAAATTGATTACACGGTTTCATTAAATGAAAAATCATAAAGACTTCATAATAGAAACATAATAGAAATGTTGATTTGTATTTTTTCATTAAATGGCCAAGAAGACATTGCAGGATTGTTGGCACAATCCTTGTTTTTTATATGAAGCTCCAGTGGGTGACGATGAAAACATGCCAACCCCCCTTCGAATTGATCCTCACCAATGAAAATTAACCAACTACAATAAATAGATGATCGTATAACAATGAATGCAATGACACTATTCATCGCCAATGAAGGATCCGACCTTGGTAGGGGATTGCTTTGTGCTGGTGTTTCCCTATTAATTATTCAAAAAATGTCGAATGTGTATTGACCCATCAATAGGTTGAACCATGGATCGTTCCTTTTTCAAGAGAGTGTTCTTTATTGGGGTTTCTACAACAGAATTAAATTATTGATGGTATCATTGTGATCCCAAGCCATTACTAATATTAAAAATATAATGGAGAGGGTGTTTGTCGACATGAACAAGGTCTAAGCCGCACCACTTGTGGGTTTTTATGGTAGGCATCCTAGAAATGGAGGGAAGATGAATAAATCATCTTAGAAGTGATGATAGGGGCTTAAGTGGAATAAAGGCATGAAAAGATATATGATTGGACAACTGGAGTGGACCCGAAGGCCCGTGGAAGGTTCCTCTAACACGGAACCACAGGTGCGGTAGCGGAAAATGGTAGGAGGTTGAACCACCCCAGGCTCCACGTGTGGGACAAGCAGCTGATCCATGCCAGCCACACCGGTGGAGGTAGCTTTTGTGGTTTGTGCTGCAGTGAAGGGGGAGGTTATGGCCCATCATCCATAGTGGCTGGTGGACCATCCTTGCATGCCCTAATCGGACTGGCTGAGCCAGGAAAAATTGGAAAACCCATCGGACCGAGAGGAACTAGTGGACTGAGATGGAAGGATAATGATGTGTCATGTGGTGGCACAATCTAGAAAAAGATATTGGCCCACCAGTGCGGTCCGGGTTGGATAAATTCAGGTCATTGGGTGACTAATCAATCAAGACCGTTGACAGATCTCATCCTGGTCCATGGAGTCCCAATGGGCGAGATAGACTGCATCGGGTCATTCGGGACCACGGGTCGGGTTTCATGGGTTGGTCTGAAGCAGTTGGACCCGGACCAAACGCATCTCCCTATATTTAGAAAAAGAGACATATCTCCCAGACCGTGTGTTTTATTTACGCGATGTATACGGCGTCGGGACCCGCATGCTTGGGTGGTCCATATGAAATCTTCTATGTAATATTTCAGGTATGGTGACCTAGTGAGACTATGTTACTCATGTATCATGGAGACAACTTGACTCACCTATTTTCAATACATTGTGACTCATCATCCCAACAGGATTCTATGAGTTAACTATCATCAAGACATTGTGACTCAGTTATCAGTGAGACTACATGACAGAGCTACCTAGTGTGACTCCATGACTCAAATATCAGTGATACATCCTGACATAGCTAACCTACGAGACTCCATGACACAGCAATCTGTGAGACTTCATGACTCAGCTACCCAGTGAGACTCTATGAATCAAATATTAGTTTGAATTCATTACTTAGCTACCCAGTGAGAATCTATTATTCATCTATCATTATGACTTCATGAATCAACATTTGAATAGGTATAGGAAACCTTGCTAGCCTCAGGGAATCATCAGAGATGAGTTCCTTTGTAGTGATTTATGTTCAGTGTTTCCAGAAGATGGTTTTGTGATCAACACTAAGTTATACATGTGTCGAGCTTAATCTAGTGACTATAATCTTTGTGGATTCTTTTGTAATTTCCATTGTGGATTTTTGAGGGATCATAGTTGGTTTTGGGGTCCGTACATAGTATTTTGTTACTCACCACTACACAGTCATAGCCCGAACATGTTCTGTCTAGTGAAGATGACCGAAAACTAAGTGGAGGACTTGGTGGCCCAGGACTGATGGTGCCTAGTGAGGTATTTCAAGTGTGACTTGATACTAGGGCTCATAACTTCAACTCAATACTTACCCAACATGTGGAGTTTCTTATAGATACAATCTGAGTATCCTAGAAATTTCATGTTTTCATTTCATCATTTGTTATGATTGTATTATAGTCCATTTGACCTATAGTTTATACTTTTACTTAGTGGTTGTTTAGAGGAATGCATGTATACTAGTCATTATTTGGTGTTTTGTTGTGTGTGAGTGAGTAAAGGTACTCAAGAAACTGCCTCACATTTGCAGGTTGATGCCTTCAGCTCTAGTTGTCAACTTGTAGCCTTTATGAGGCAGGCTTAGGATTTTCCACAGCATTGGCCTCCAGGGATGGGTAATGGAAATGCGGTAACAGAGCTTCTCATATGTAGTGTAATAAATAATTGTCACTAAATTATGATGGTTAAATAGTATTAAGTGTTTCAGCATCGGAATTTAGGCTAGGGAGTCCAGTGTTCGTGTGGTGGCCTATGTGTCCATACACCTGGACCCTGAATTCTGCTTTCCGACTTAGTACAAGAAAACACTAGTTGCGTGCATATATGAGTGTTTTTAATGCTCTTTTTGAGTTAGATTCATCTCACCATGTATAATAAATTGACATTGGTTCATCTGTATTCTGTTAAAAAATTCCTCCATACAGACAACCATCCATGATTCGAGTGTGTGGCCAGGAGGACGGTTTACATATTGATGAGACGTCGCCACATGTATTGTTTCCCGAGATGGTACCTTAGGGAGGTGTCTTAATGATTCCACTACCCATTGTTAATTAGTTACTACAGCCACAACCAGTAGAGAACAAATGTATGATCTATACCATACATGAGTTTTAGGGACATAGACCCCTCAGGTTTTGAGGGGAGCCTAACTCACATGCAACTATTGATTGTTCTAGAGGTGGTGATCAAGTTTCAATTCAATCAAGGAAATATTAGATCAGATTTTGGTCTGAGAATTGATCCTTAAACATAGATTATTGGGGCATTGGAATATATTATATTACCTGATCATACGATAAGGTGAATTTTCAATAGACAGAGCTGGAGAACCGTTCTAATAGAAAGGCATATGTCCATAAAAGATATGGTGTATGTGTGCCCTTGAGCATCGATGGGATGACATGTTGGTGGTTGAGTATTCATCGAGGAATGAAGACTTTTCCAGGTACTCTATTAATACAATATGACTAGTGCTTCCAAGATCATTCCTGTGAGCAAGGAATATTTAGGGACATCCGAGATAGTGATATTCCTCAGTGAATTTGTAGTTTTGTTATGGTGATAGAGAGAAAATGTTTGGATGAAAGTCCTTTTGCTGGGAAGATATATATAGTGGGTGTTAGGTGTTGGAATGCAAGAATGTGAAGTTATTCTCAGATACCTAAATGTGGGATACATTTTGAGAAGAGGTCCCATGGTATGGGATCTATATCATTGGGCTCAAAGGGATAGTCCAGTATGTATAAGAATAGGTAATGATTTTCAGAATATGATAGGGGTCATCTCTCTAGTGTTTCTCCATCACATATGATTATAGATAAATGTGGGAGGGTCCACCTGTGCAGAGAAAGTGACCGGAATAGAGGGATATGTAGTGAAGAAGACATGTTAGAGGAGCTAGGAGAGCAGTAGGAGGTGGTTTACATTTTGACTTGTTACAACCACCACCCAAACACGGTCTTCACAAGCCTCAGGGAGCTTGAGGACAAGTGAAGGGAGTACCTACATATGGTCAAGGTGTGTGAGATGAGAGATATATGAATGATTTGAGGAACAACATGTCTCTACTACTAGAAATTATATTAATATAAATAGGTGCTAATCATTCCTTATTATCATGAATCTTGTTTAAGAACTAGAGTTTTGGATAAAACATCGAATTGATCGTTATGTCTGGAGATACCTAGGAGATGAGACTCGACGATCACACTTATGCCGAAATGTTATCTGAACCCTCAGGTGAGAGTTTTTGTTGGAAACTCTTGGTGGCAGTGTTGAGGCCTAACAACATTATATTGGGTATGGACTGGTCATCCACAGTTCATGCTCAAATAGCTTGTTTCTGGAAAAATTATTCAGTATATCAGCAACATTGGAATGTTGCTTTCCATAGTCTTTAAAAATGGAAACCCATGAAACATAGGATAAACTCATGCGTTCAAGGGTGCTGATGAGAACTATTGATTCAGACAGATTTAAACTTTTGGAAGTGTGTGTTTTGAGTTTTTAGTTCCCAATAGTAGTGGAGGTGTTCTGGAACGTCCTTTCAAAATATGATTCCACAATTACAAAATCATCAGGAGAGGGACTTATGAATCATTCTACACCCCTATATGGCACTGATATAAGCATTATTATATCAGTAGGCTTTTGTAGAGAATTTAAAGAAGGGGGTGTAGGTTGGGGATTTTCAGAGCAATGGATTAATAAGACCTAGTGTTCGATGATATGTGTGGATGACCGACACCATAACCAAGTGGCTGTGGAAAATGAGTACCCACATCCAAAGGTTCAATGGTCACATCGATCAGTTAAATGGGGTAGCATTTCCGATGGATGAAAATGTTCCCATAGTATTTTCTGTAGATGATATGTGGAAAATGGATGAAGATCGTCCAAGACATTGACATTAATGTAGTCTATAATCATGGAATGTGAATCATTGAATCAGATGATCTCAGCAGGAGACCCAGTTCACAGCTACTGAACGAGTCCTCAAATAAATTGTCCTTGCTTCAAATATACACCATGGGTAGAGAGGAGAGAACTTTTCATTAGTCTATGGTTGTTTCCCTTCCACTCATTAATTTATTTAGGAAAGAAAAATTCAGATATGCTAGCTATGAGGCCCCACATGCTATGTTATAGTCAGGATAGGAACCTGATAGGTTTTCGATTGGTGGAGATTATGTCATACTTTTCAAAGGGCCCCAATAGTACCAATGAAGTGGAAGAGATTATATTTTGAGGGTATTAAATACTTCCCCATGACAACATATCCTTCTGTGAAGAAGATTTATTATGACTTATGACATCAATATTGGTGTCCATGGATGAAGAAAGTTGTCGAAAAGTTCATTTCATGCTGCTTGACTTCTCAACAAGTGAATGTTGTGCATTAGGTCCTAGTAGGATTGGCACAACCACATGAGGAACATAAAGGTAAGTTCTATGGTATCTCCATTGACATTGTGATGGGGTTACCCCACACAAACATAGGTCACAATTTAATCTTGGAGATCATTGAAAGACTCAAAAAGACATCTCACGTTCTACCCATCCGGTAGTGGGGATTGGTAGAGGGGCTAGGATTCCTCTATGTCCAAGAGATAATGTGGCTTCATGGGGATCCTTAAATGAAAATTTCAGACCATGATTCATGCTTTACATCTATTTTTTTTAAGTGACAGTAGGAGGAGTTTGGGACTCACTTGAATTTGAGCACAAATATTCAGTACTAAATAGATGGTTAGACAAAGCAATCCATAAAGACCATGGAAGACATTCTTTATGCTCGTGTCCTTGATCTGGATTTTTTTGGGAGTACCTCCTTCCACTACAAGAGATTACATACAAAAAGACATATCACGACTACATTAGCATGACACCATTTGAGGCCTATTATGGGTGACCTTGAAGATCCCCTATATTATGGACAGTACTGTGAGAGTCTACACTCATGGGTTGAGAGTCAGTACGGGATACCTCTGAGAAGGTGCAGATCCTCCAAGAGTGGATGAGGACTACAAAATAGCAGACATAGTCATATGTAGAGAGGCGATAGAGGCCCCAGGAGTTTGATGAGGGATAAATTTTTTCTTTTGGGTCTCAACCAAAGGGGGGTTGCAGAGATTTTTATAGGGTAGAAAGTTATATCTATTATTCATTGGACCTTTTAAAATTTTCAGCATAGATGGAATGATAGTGTACCACATAAAACTACCCCAATAAACATTCACCGAGAGATTAATATTTTTTGACGTGTCCCTGCTAATGAGGTGCGTGCATGATCCATCACACCTCATCAACTGGGGAGAACTAGAAATTGACGATGGTGCGATATTTCTGGAATATCTGGTGAAAAAATAGGATCGATAAGATTGGGTCCTTCGTGGATGATAGATTACATTGGTGGGAGTTTGGTGGTAGTATAGGAATCTCCAAGAGAGAACATGGGAGCGGGAGGCTCAGATTCGTGCTTAGTACCCCCATTTTATTTTTTTCCCTTACTTTTGGTTATGAGGACATAAAGGCAATAATGGGGGGAGTAATGTAATCTCTCGATAATTACTTGTATAAGTTTTTATTATATTGAATTATTTCAAGACCAGGCACGGGGAAATTGAGTGATTCTAAGGCCCGGAGTTCTTATAATGATACATTAAAAATGTTTAGCTTTAAATAACATTTATGAGAGGTTTTCTTGAATATTTGGAAAAAATATTCAAAAGTTTCACATATCAAAAATCTGAGGGCGTTGTTGTGGTTAGGATGGTGGGTTTACCCTATGCATGACTCAATTTAGTCGGCATAAGACTAGTGGGAAAAACTAAAAATGGCATAATTGTAAATAAAATAATTTTATTTTTCAAATTTTTTTTAACTCAACACTGTTGACATGGATTGAAAATTTGATACAATTGTTGACCTTGTAAGGGTATTTTTTCTTTAGAAAAATCCTAATATTGGCTTCTGCAGGATAACAATGGATGTTAGTTTTTTTCATTAAATAAAAGAGTGAAGTAAAAAATAATTTTATTGTGAAATACATATAACTCATAAACGCTAACTCAAATTGGAATTATGAGTGTAATTTCAATCTCATGAGGATGTGTTCCACTTAGGCAGAGCCTATCCTCGATGAGCATGGGTCATAGGTGAATGTTAATTTTTAAACTATTTTTTAGGTTCATTTAAATAAACATGAATGTGGATTTTTCTATCTTTTAAACCAATACCTAGATCAAATATATGGGGGAATAATTGAACTCCTAATGTTGGGATTAACTTAGAATGGACCTAACACTAACAAGAGAATGTTGGGGGAAATATTTATTTTTGGGAATTTTTAATGAACAAGTTAAAGATAAATTAAACTTTTTTTATTTTATTTTTCTGAATTTTTAAATCATTTCAGATTAATGGTATTAAAACCAAGAGTAACTAAAAACACATTTTCATTAAATAAAACAATGTAATGACATTGTAAAAATTCCTAAAAAAATGTTGATTCGTGTTTCTTCCATTAATGGACAAGTAAACAAATCATTACTGTTGGCACAATGCAAGTTTTTCATAGATGCTCTAGTGGGTGATGAAGACGAATGCCCCCCCCCCCCCTTTGAATAGATCATAACCAATGATGATTGAAGAATGTCCAAAAATAGTGGATCGTAGAATGATGAAAGCAATGACACCGTTTAATGACAATGAAGGATCCGACCCATGTAGGGGTTTGATTTCTGCTTGAGTTTCCCTTTTTATTATTCTAAAAACAACGAAGGCTGATAAACTCTCGAACAGGTTCTCTGGGGATCGTCCATTCATCTTGGAGGATGTTCTTCGTTAGTTTTCAATAGAAGGATTATGTCATTACTGATAGTGTGGTCATCCAAAGGTTCCCTTTATTTTAAAACTCTAACATGGGGGTGTGGGCCAACACGAATAAGGCATGATCCCCTCCGCTTGTGCATTCTTCATGGACACATCCTTGATAGGGAGGAAAGTTGAATACGTGACCGTGGTAGAGATAAAAGAGAAATGAGAGGCCTGAAGCAAGAGACATATCTACCCTCAATCCACCATATCAGAACTAGTGGCCTGTAGAAGGTGACGTTGTTATCGGCTGTAACAACCCAAACCTTTATTAATAAAAATTCATGTTCATCTAATTAAATGTATTATCATGAAAAATGGATATATACAACATATTCACATCCTTGGATTTGGGATTTTATATTTTAAAACACCATTAAGGATTTTACCATTACTAACATATCCATTGAACAGTGATAACATGATCAGTATAAATATAGGGCTTTAACATATCCAGTTTACTTAGACAAAGAAATTGATCACCTCATCTAGTACAATTATTCTATATAAATCCCATTTGTCAGAGCACATGAATGAGGTATAGTCACAATAGCGACCCAACATTTTCTTACAATACTATTACATCATTTTAAAGATAAATAACATAACAGTATTACACATGGAGGATCCAGAGGTTTAGTGTCTTAGTCAAACTAGGACCATACATAACAAATACAACATCAACCATAAACATTTATTTAATTTTTTCTTCGCTAGCTTCTTAGTGGCACTTTTCCTCTCCTTAGTACATGTATCCACCTGAGGATATACATAAAAAGGGGTGATCTAGAAGCCCATTAAGTGGGTAGATAAGAACAATATAGCATGGGGTGAGCATAATCATGATGTAGGCAAAAGATCATGAACATTAGAGGATCATAAATAAAAGACCTGAAATGCGGCAATGCATAAAAATGAAACATCATGTCTTAGGGGTTAACTACCACACATACATGTGGACAAATCTAGCATCATGTTCACATATCATTTCAAATTTACTCATGAGATTCATCACTTTACCCAATGCATTGGAGCACTATATAATTCCGGGCGCACCCGTCGCATTTAAACATTCATATTGCGCTATATAATTCTGGGCGCACTCGTCACATCATAACATTATCATTATCATGATTGCCATATAGAACACATATAAAACATGTACATAAATAACCCATTTAATGTAATGTTTTTTATCTCATAATAACACATTCATAATTTTTTGGGTTCCCAAATGAAAGATGGAACAACATACTTGATACAAGAACCATCAATATTGAATGAGAGGTAATAAGTGAGATCTTGAAAGAAGAGTTCTTTTGGAAAACATTTTGATGGAAATAAAAACCAGTGACAAACATGTATATCCGAGAAAAGTAAAGTAAATGATGAAAAAATGTTCTTTGAGGAGTAACCATATCAAAAATGGAGAGAAAGAGGGAGAACCCGAAGGATGAAAATTGGGTTCGAGATTTCCCCTTACCTTGTACTCGAATGCCTCCTTCTCTTTAATGTCCGGTTTAATGACATTATATTAATTAATTAGAAATTATATAACCTTTTATAAATTAATAGGGTTAATTCTGGTTTCATTATTTAATATTATGTTCCATTGGATGAGTTATAGAGTTTAAAAACATTGATCGGGGATGTTCGTTTTCATGGTTTTCTTGAGCGATCCACTTGTATTTTTAAATTGATGTTTGGGTAGGTCATGGGTAAATATCCAAAACTGATATTACATTTTATTAATGATATTAAAGAAGCTTGAATGATTTTATAATGAGTTATATTAGATCCATGTGGACGAATCATTAGATAATAATTAAATGAAGATTATTTCGGTTAATTTTGGCGGTTTTTGGATCACAACGATCTTGTTTAAACATTTAACTTAGTAAAAAGGCCATAGGTTATTTCCAGAACTTAAAATAAAACATATGACATATAAAATATTCTGTTTCAACCATAAAATGGTTTTATCACCAGATTGAAGGTAGAAATGGAAGAAGAGAGCATGTTGTTTTTGAAGGTGGTAAATTAACACCACATGAACAACGTTCTCTTTAATAAAATAAAAGGGAAAGGGAAAGGGTATGGGGTGATATAATATAACTTTATAATCATTATATTACATATTATATATAATAATTGATTTACAGAACAATTTGGTGGAAGATAGGTATGGAGAAATCAAGAAAGGAACTTGAACTTGAAAGGAAATTAAAGGAGAAGAGGGAGGGAAATTACCTTTAGAATCCTCCTCTTGAGATCCTCTTTAAGGAAGCTAGGCGTGGACTGTTGATGAGACCACGAGCTCTTGGAGGTGGGGGAGAGGCTATGGAAGGTTTTTTGGAAGAGTTTAGAGAAGTCTTGGAGCTTGAGAGGTGTGAGGAAAAGAGGGAGTGAAGGGTGGCTTTTATAGTGTAGGGGAGAGGGGTTTCCTAAATATAAAATTGATTAGTTTATTAATTTCACCAAAGACAAGGAATAGTGAGTCTTGGATGACCAAGAATAGTAAAAAAGGCATGTGATTTCGGGATTTGGGTGCTTACATCACTTGTGATGCAAGGAATAGTGGGTTTTAATTAAAATGTATTTATATGGTAAATTAATATATTCTACTATTCACAAAAAATTACAGTATCTCAGAAAAATCCCAAAAATTTACCCCAACCATTTATTGACGTGTATAATCCAAAAATGAAGTCCATTTTTCAAAAATAATTTTCTAAATATTATTAATTTAATATTTAATTAATATAATAATTTACTTAAAAAACTGTTTTTAAAATTTAAACTGATTTTGCAGTTCTTTCAAAAATTACGTAGGTTCTTATAAAATCATCTAAAAACTATAAGAAATTGATTCAATAATTTATGAATATATTTAAGGAAAATAAATATTCATTTAAATTAAATAATTAATTATAATTAATTATTTATGACTTATAAAATACCAAAAACGTTTACTATGGTCAAATTATCACTTTCTATGATGTCTAAATTTTATTTTATTATTCATAGGTAATGTTACACTTATTTACTATTCATAAGGGTCATATTACTATTCATAAGCGTAGGTTACTATTCACCAAAAATTGTTCTTGTTTCATTAGACTCCAAAAACTATCTTGAACACAACTGTGTATGTCATATTTTTAAAATTCCAAACATAGGGGTGACAAAATTATGTTTAAAGGTCACTTATCACTTAGTAGTTCATTATTTTGTGTTTTTATGACATAGATATAAGAAGGTAATTTTCTATTAAAAACTTTCGGTCGTTACATTCTTCCCCCCATAAGAAATTTCGCCCCCGAAATTTCACTTTACACAAACAGGTGAGGGTACTTCTCCTTCATTACCTCTCCTGGTTCCCACCATTTTCTAAAATAGAAAAGGTTAGAACAAAACATAAGTAAACAAGTCATGAATAATTTATTCATTTAAACAATTATACCAAAAACATAACATATGGGATCCCTAGGTAAATATTCTTGTCTGCATTTTTGTACTTAGTCTCATACTATAAGTTTTCTCTAGGGTTCACTAATCCTAATTCCCAAATTAACTAAACTTTTCCTATGATACCAACAATAGCGACCCGACCTTTTCTTAAATTACTATTACATCATTTTAAAGATAAAAAACACAATAGTATTACACATGGAGGATCCAGAGGTTTATTGTCTTGGGCAAACTAGGACCATACATAACAAATACAACATCAACCATAAACATTTATTTAATTTCCTCTTCGCTAGCTTCATAGTGGAACTTTTCCTCTCCTTAGTACATGAATCCACTTGATGATATACATCAAAAGAGGTGAGCTAGAAGCCCAGTAAGAGGGTAGATAAGAACAATATAGCATGGGGTGAGCATAATCATGACGTAGGCAAAAGATCATGAACATGAGAGGAGCATAAATAAAAGATTTGAAATGTGGCAATGCATAAAAATGAAACATCATGTCTTAGTGGTTAACTACAACACATACTTGTGAACAAAACTATCATCATGTTCACACATCATTTCAAATTTACTCATGAGATTCATCACTTTACCCAATGCATTGGAGCACAGTATAATTCCGGGCGCACCCGTCGCATTTAAACATTCATAATGCGCTATATAATTCCGGGAGCACCCATCACATCATAAAATTATCATTATCATGATTGACACATAGAACACATATAAAACATGTACATAAATAACCCATGTAAAGTAATGGGTTTCATCTCATAATAACACATTCATAATCTTTGGGTTCCCAAAAGAATGAGGGAACAATATACTTGATTCAAGAACCATCAACCTTGAATGAGAGGTAAAATGTGAGATCTTGAAAGAAGAGTTCTTTTGGAAAACATTTTGATGGACATAAAAACCAGTAACAAACATGTATATCCCATAAAAGTAAAGGAAATGATGAAAAAACGATCTTTGAGGAGTAACCATATCAAAAATGGAGTGAATGAGGGAGAACCCTAAGGAAGAAAATTGGGTTCGAGATTTCCCCTTACCTTGTACTCGAATGCCTCCTTCTCTTTAATGTCCTGTATAATGACATTATATTCATTAATTAGAAATTTCAGAACCTTTTATACATTAATGTGGTTCATTCTGGTTTCCTTATTTAATATTATGTTCCTTTGGATGACTTATAGAGATTAAAAACATTGATCGGGGATGTTCATTTTCATGGTTTTCTTGAGCGATCCACTTGTATTCTTAAATTGATGTTTGGGTAAGACATGGGTAAATATCTAGAACTGATATTACATTTTATTAATGATATTACAGAAGCTTGAATGATTTTAAAATGAGTTATATTAGATCCATGTGGACAAATCATTAGATATGAATTAAATGAAGATTATTTGGGTTAATTTGGGCGGTTTTTGGATCACAACGATCTTGTTTTACCATTTAACATAGTAATAAGGCCATAGGTTATTTCCAGAACATAAAGTAGAAAATTATACATATAAAATATTCTGTTTTAACCATAAAATGGTTTCATGACCAGATTGAAGGTAGAAATGGATGAAGAGAGCATGTTGTTTTTGAAGGTGATAAATTAACACAACATGAACAACGTTCTCTTTAATAAAATAAAAGGGAAAGGGAAAGGGTGTGGGGTGATATAATATAACAATAGAATCATAATGTTACAGTATATATATAATACGGTATTTATAGAACAATTTGGATGAAGATATGTAGGGAGAGATCAAGAATGTAACTTGAACTTGAAAGGAAATTAGAGGAGAAGAGGGAGGGAAATTACCTTTAGAATCCTCCTCTTGAGATCCTCTTTAAGGAAGCAAGCCTTGGACTTTTGATGAGACCAAGAGCACTTGGAAATGGGTGAGAGGCTATGGATGGTGTTTGGGCAGAGTTTATAGAAGGCTTGGAGCTTGAGAGGTGTGATGAAAAGAGGGAGTGAAGGGTGGCTTTTATAGTGGAGGGGAGAGGGGTTTCCTTATTATAAAATTGATTAGTTTATTAATTTCACCAAAGACCAGGAATAGTGAGTCATGGATGACCAAGAATAGTAAAAAAGGCATGTGAGTTCAGGATTTGGGTTCTTACATCACATGTGATGTCAGGAATAGTGGGTTTTAATGAAAATGTATTGATATGGTAAATTAATGTATTCTACTATTCACAAAAAAATTCAAGTATCTCAGAAAAATCCAAAAAAATTACCCCAACCATTGTTCAGCGTGTTGAATCCAAAAATGAAGTCCATTTTTCAAAAATAACTTTCTAAATATTATTAATTTAATATTTAATTAAAATCATAATTTACTTAAAAAACAGTTTTTAAAATTAAAACTGATTTTGCAGTTCTTTCAAAAATTACGTAGGGTCTTATATAATTATCTTAAAACTATTAGACATTGATTCAGTAATTTATGAATATATTTTAGGAAAATAAATATTCATTTAAATTAATTAATAAATTATAATTAATTATTTATGACTTATAAAATACCAAAAACATTTACTAAGGTCAAATTATCTCTTTCTATGATGTCTAAATTTTATTTTATTATTCATTGGTAATGTTACTCTTATTTACTATTCATAAGGGTCATATTACTATTCATAAGGGTTGGTTACTATTCACCAAAAATTGTTTTTGTTTCATTAGACTCCAAAAACTATCTTGAACACAACCGTGTATGTCGGATTTTTAAAATTCCAAACATAAGGGTGAAAAAATTATGATTAAAGGTCACTTATCACTTAGTAGTTCATTATTTTGTGTTTTTATGACATAGATATAAGAAGGGAATTTTCTATTGAAAAACGTTGGGTCGTTACAGTCACTAGGATTCACTCTTGATCAATCCCAAGGTGAGATTCCACATGTTAAGCTTGAACGTAAACACCTAAGATACATGTGTAATTTAATTAAGATTACTACCTAAGATATGTTATCCGAGAAGCCCCACGTGTCTGCCACCATCGCACAGAGTACCCTTAATACATAGGTTGGATTTAAAAGGGGTTATGTAACAATTCATTGGTTACTTTTTTGTGTAATCTCTTTTATATGTAAATGTATTATTCCATCAATTCGTATATGAGAATAGTTTTTCATAAAAATATAATAAAATATAAAAATTCAATTTTAGAGTAAAATAGATCATTTTAGAAATATATAAATTATTATAGTAAACATAGGTTTTATTAATATTTTTATTATAACAGTGATATATGAACACTTTTATTAATTAGAATATGTGATTATATATCCTATTGTTTTTACTCTATAATGGACTAAGTATTCAGTTTGACATGATATATATTTTCATACAAAAAAACTGAAATATTAATTTAAATTAATGATTTCATTTTTTTGAATTAATTAATTTGTTGAATAATTAATATTTCAGTAAAATATTATTATTATATATTTTTTATTAAATATAAATGAGTATATATATTTTATGATGTCAAATATAATATTTATTAAGTCTTAGAAACTGTTTTTTCATAACCCATCAATTTTCAATAAATGTCATTTTTATTTTAATAATGAAAATTCACATATATAGAAATTATTAAGATAAATTGGATATTATTATTGGAATCAGGATTTCGAAATTATCCAACATTTAATAATTCATAATTTATAGTGATAGTAATATTTGTGGGTAAAAATTAATTACCGTATAAATATATAATGTTTTTATGACATCATAATTATTGAATAGTGATATCATATAATACTATAAAATTAATATTCTGTCAATAGTTTTTTTTAAATTTAATATAATGTGATATTATAAATTTTTTTGATTTAATTTATGATGCCTTGGTGCACCCTCGAAGACTTATAAATTATTTTACATTTAAAAATGATTTCATTGGGAGTCTGACTCACCTTATCCTAATAATGGATAATATTTTAATAATTTCTGCCATTGGCCTTATAAAATAATGTTTTTCACTCTAATTTTCCAAAAACCATGATCCAAAACGATGGTATGGTTTCTGGTTTTAATTAGTTTAATAGTTAGTCCCCAAAACCTAAATAATAAATAATTCTCTCTCCTTTCCTATATAAAACGAAAAATCATACATCTGTCTTTACTAAAACCATTACGGCCTCTACCAAAATCTTCCCTCCCCTCTCTATAATCCACTAATGGTTCCCCAAGCCTCTATAAAGTCTCTCTCAATCCTCTCCAATGTCTTTTGGATCACACTTCGAAGTAAGGGATCCTCACTTTCCTTTCTTCCTTGTATGATTCCAAGTTTCCTTATATAGGTATTCAATTTTTTTAATTAAAAATGACGGGGAATGATTTCACAGAACCCCTATACATCCCTCCATGATTGATTGATGGTATACTATTTTTTTCTCTCATTAATTCCTATCATGTACACCTGTTACCATACCAAAATTTTGTAAAGGATTACTCTCACCACATTTACATTCAAGCTATTATTCTAAATTAAGAACCTAAATTCAATTAAGTATGTTTATATATTATGTTCCATGACCCCCTTAATTTACATTTAATTTATAAATGATGAGAGGTCCCTTTCTCTCTCATCATCAAATTTTATGATTTATATTTGATGTTGTTATGAGATACACAAGAATATCCATTCCAAACTCATATTGTAAGTGAATACCATACACATTTCTCTATCAAGGGTATTCAGATTTACGAACATGTAATTTTTGATTTAGTACATAAATTCATCTCTTCTTCATCATTTATTTGGGTAAGAAATTAGGATGATTAATGAATCCACGTTGTTCGATATATGTGGCACACTTATGCATGAAATGAAATGATTATGAAGGATGCAACTTCCTATCCAACCAATGCACTGGATAAAGAATTATATCATGATAAGTCATTTGAAATGTGGGTTTACTCATTCTAATTCATGTGGAATGTGGGTTTAATCATTATAATTCAAGTTCAATGAGTGTGTACTCATACTAATTCATGTGTAATAAGGGTTTACTCATGCTCCATGTGTAATTATCCACATCTCATGCCAATATCATGATAAATGGTGTTTCCACATATCCACATTATGATAATAATGCTATATCATGTCTTTATGTTCAATTTTATATTATGATTCATTGATATTCCAATTAACTAACCTATATTTTATTTTTAATTTTATTCCTTTTTACTCCTTTACTCGGCTTTATAGGTCACCCTTTTTATTCTATGTCCTCAAGTCATCCCCTGCAATTCTACTTATGGATATATGTTTTGGTCATGTAAATGAAGTTTTCAATAAATAGTTTTTATCTTATATCTTATGATTACATGTAATGTACCAAATTTCCCCAGACAATAGAACTCTAGATCCTTAGAGTTGCCTTGAGTGAATTTTTGTGAAATAAAACTTCTTTAAATGTGAAATAAAGAGTAGATTTTTTATTGTTAGAATAAAAGATAGGTTTAGTTATATTTTGAGATTATGATTAGATAACACTAATGTAATTATTAGGTATATGACTAAGTATAATAAAAACATCCATAATTTTTGGTGTGTATAGAGTAAGTGGTTTATCAACAAAATACATCCCTGTCTAGATAAGAACAGGTAGATGTGGCTCTAGCACAGATGTATATAGGGATAAAACCATAAAATACCACATTATCTAGACATGAATCATAGTGGGTAAACCTAATCCTCTTGAGAAATGATAAATAAATCATGAAACAATATTTTTCTATTAAATGAAACATTATGGTTAACTTAGGTAATTCATGATCTTTATCAATTCATTATGATTATATTCTACACATAATATAGTCCCCTGGTTTTCATTATTGTTTTATAACCCTAATTATAGAATATTTTCTAAATAAACTCTAATAAAATCTAAAAAACCCTAATTTTTATTTAACTATTTTAAATCTTTTTATATGAAATATATTATAATCCATTCCAAAATCGCAATGGATATGAGATATTATATATTACATATACAATATTATTAAATTCAATGTAAAATCATCAAAATATCACATTAATATTTACCACATTTTAGTCTGACTTAAAATCTCTCTTTATAACTTGAGGATGAATACAAATTTGAATGGATAAGATTATATGCTCCAAAATGGTTAAAAAAGGAGATAAAAAATCATAATATCAAAATTGGGGAATGGGAACAAGAGAATAAAATTTTAAAACCATACCCTTCATAGACAACCCATAATCTGGATGCATCGACTAATGAAAATTATTTCTTAAGAAAAGATTTATAATATAATCAAAGAACATAATTTATTTGAGTATAAAACAATACAATTAATTTTGGAAAACACATTAGCATAGAAATTTATTCATTTAGAAGTCATTGATCATCACGAATACAATAATTGTATAATGTGTTTCCTACCAAAACCCTCACAGTGGTCATGGTTCACTACCAAGAATAACATTGTCGAAAAAGTCCCATACTGTACAAAGTTCACATCACTTTACAGTCTTGTACTATAGAACTGGGTTCACTTCTCATTCTAGTCCTGTCTATCTCATGAGATATAAATGTGTTACCAATTTATTAGAGGGAGATATATGTCCCGTCAATCAAATAATAAAAAATCATACAAATATGTTCCACATGAATATAAATAATTTTTCATCTTTTAACCCATATAACGAAATGGATTTAAAAAATGTTTCATCATTACATAACTAATGGAAATGAAAAGAAACCATTATCATCAAGCCCTCATAATGATAACCCATTTAGATATATAATAAGTATTTATATCATTATATCATATAATAGTAAATAATATTTAACATCAAATACGTTTATCATATATGGAAAATAATTTTCTACATCACAAGAAATATTTTAGGACGAATAATTGTTTATTTTTTTAAAATCATCTATTTTTAAAGAGCCACTCATTTTACAAACAAATCTATTACAATGAATATAACCTTGAAGTTTTTAAATTAATTTACATGTAACTATGTTGTAATGGTAGTTGAAAAATCAACTCATATTATTTAACTTAAAATAATTTAATTTCATTATATTTTTTCAAAAAAATTGCAAGGAGCATTGATTAGAAAATGGAATAAATATCATCTGAAAAAACAAAAAATAATTACATGGTTATAAACAGCATTAAAATTTGATATTATAATTTTAAAAACATTTCTAAATTATTTTTATAAAACATGGTCACTGAAGGAAAATACTCCAAATTGGATACTTAAATAGACTCAATCCGAAAAAGTGATTAAATTGTAAAATGAACCGTAATCACATTGAAAATAGTCAAATCATCAGCCCCATGAAAGAAATAAAATTATTGGGATATTTAAATACCATATTCATTATTATAATAATATTCAAATACATTTCGGGGAAGCATATACACATCATAAATGAAAATGGTATTATACAATATATATGTCCTATAATAATAAAAGTTAAAAATCCCATTATCTAATGTCCCAAATATCATTTTTCACTTTGAAACCATAGGTATAATAAATATGAATTTATCATAAATTTATTCCATAACCATTTCTAAATAATAACATGTATGATTTTTTATAACATCTTTTCTGCCTTTTTTAATAATATGTTATTCAAATCACTGTACTAATTAATTTTCCAAGCATAGATCGATTTGGACGTCCCAATCCTTATTCCATAATCATGGCCCTATATTTTAAAATATTTTAATAATTTTTTTAAAAATAATATATGTTGATTATATAAATATTAACAATGAATAATAAGAAATTGTTTTGGGAAAATGAATTACACAATTCATGGATACAGTAGGTCGTTCGTATGGATGAATATTTATTTATTTTATTTATTTGTGGAATGATAGATTGGTAAATAATTATATGACCATTATATAATTCTTAATATTTTATTTATATCATATATTCCAAAAATAAATACTTATTATGATCCATATGAATTATAAATATAAATTGACCCGCATCGGATCATGGATACGGTATTCCATAAGTATTCAAGAACACCATTTTTTTATCAAACGTTATAATGATAATGAGGTAGAAAAAATATTATCATTAAAGAGGTTTAATAAATTTAGTAATATCATGTATAGTTACTAATACCATTATAACCACCATAATTATATTATGGTGATTAAAAATTAATTGTATTGCAACGTGGAGATGGTAAGTCATACATACACAGTGGCAAAACATGCACTTCTTGTTTGATGGGATATCATAATAAAAATACTTTTTCCAAAAATTTAATACACATAATTTGTAATTTTAAGATAAAAATAATTGTTTTAGAGGAGTTTTAGAAGAGTAGAAAAAACTGATGGGTTAGAGGTATTATATCTTTATCGAAACGCCTCTATTGGATCTCCTATAATGAGCCCTAGGTTTGGACTATTGAGTATACCAAAACCCTAATATTGTGTCTAGGGTTGTTAATAATATTATTGGTTTGGTATGGTAAATTTATACTACTCAATCTGTTTTGGGTATATGGGATAGAAGAAGTCGTTTAATAATTGAAGTGAGGGGCACATATGGAATCCCAAAAAAGAATAAATTAATATAAATTAATTAAAAATTTAAAAATTATAGAAAATTATTTATTTTGAAGATAAGTAGGGTATTGGATTTAATCATTCCATATAATAATTTATATAATAGTTTATGTCGCATTATTATGATAATCATTTATTTTTTCACATATTTAACCCTCTTAACACTTATTGTGACTTCATGGATTCATGAACTTTAGGGATAATATTTTTAACATAAAATCATGATAGACCCATAAATGGATCATTGATTAAATATAACACATTATCACAATAATTAATTAGAGTTTTATATTTTTATTAATATTATATTATTTAATAGAATATTATTCATTTTTAAATATCATTAATTTAGTTTTTGATGCTATTCATTTCATTAACCTTTTAAGATGTCAACCAAATAGGATATATTAAAAACAATTTATTTAATTATATCTCATTTATTTCGTGGTCAAATTGAGTATTAATTTGTGATATTCATTATCTCAATCTCTAGGTATTTTATTTTATTTAATGTTATTTATCTGATAATTTCAATTATAAAATATTCACAAGATCATCACTGTGTAAATTTTTAAGGTACTTAATTCTCTACTAAAAATTATAAATAAATTACAATGATGTAAATAAATATTTTTTATTTATAAATTATTCTCATAGAAAAATTTATAATATAATTAAAAACATATTAAAAATTGTATATTTATAGAAATTTTAATTATGATGTCTTCGAATTTTCAATAAATAAAATAATATAAATGCAATTATCACATCCACATAGCCTCTAAATACATAAATTAATTTTTATCCTAAATATATGTTTATTGAGATTAAAAAATACATATATATTCTTTCATAAAACACTATTTTCCCTCTGAGAACAAATATGATATATTTAAGACAACTATTGTGCCATTTTGTGACTATTTAATTTCATTATTATAAAATTTATCTCCATGGAAATGTTATATAGAAATGTGACAGTTTTATACTTTTCATATTAAAATATTTGAATGATAAAAACATAAAATCATTAAATTAATAGGATCAAATAGTTCAGTGTCATGAAAAAATTAGCACAGAACATAACATTTATAAAATGAAACATAAACATTTATTTAATTAATTCTTTTCTATATATTTATTGTCCCTTGAATTAACCTGTGTACAGATAATCAGCTTAGAACAAACATCAAAGAATGGGGTGATCTAAAATCCCAGTAACATGCTAATTAAGATCATGAATCAATATAATAAGGGTGAGTAGAATCATAACATCATCATCATAATCATGAGAGGAAGCATTAGAAAAAGGCATGGAATGTGGAAATTCATAAAAATGAGACATCAAGTCATTGTTTCCATCTACTCCCCATAGTTGTGAACAATGAAATTATCATGTTCATATATATTTCTCTTATCCATCTGAGATAAATCATATTAAACAATTAATTGGATAATAATATAATTTTAGGAGAACCCATCACATCTTATCATTTACATTGCACTATAAATCTCTATGTGCACCCGTCACACCATAACATTTATATTATCTTGCATTCCACATTGAAAGTATATCAATATTGGACATAAAAGAACTCAAAGAATGTAATGGGATTCATTTAATACAATTTTAATTAATAAAAACTATGTTCCCAAATTATAGAGTAAATATATATCTTGGTATATGAATTATCAACCTTCAGTGAAGAAGAAAAAATATACAGATGTAAAAGTAGAGTTTTTTTGAAAAGAAGTGTTCTTTTGGAAAACATTGTGTTTTTAATAAACACAATTTTAAAAAATGTATATCCTATAATTGGTATGATAATTTTGAACAAATTATATTTTGTGATTTTCTATATCTAAAATGGGGGAATGAGGGAAAAACCAATGAAAGAGTGTTGGGTTCGAGAATTCCTCATACATAGTGTCTGAATACTTTCTTCACATTAATGTATTATATAATAACATTAGATTAATAAAATAGTAATTAAACCACCTTTTATACATCAATATGATTAAATATAGATTTGTTATATTCATTTATGGGAATTTATATGAGTTATTGAGTTTAATTTTATCATTTGTGTGCATTCATTTTCCTTGTTTTCACGATCAATTCAATTATATTCATCAATGAATTTTATATAAATTTGTAATAAATATCCAAAAAAAATTAAATTTTATTAATATTATTAAATATGTATAAATGATATTACAATGAATGTTTTTATATTATATGATGTTGAATCATAATACATAAGCAAATGATGACCATTTTAGGTTAATTCTGCCATTTTTTCGATAACAACAAACTCATTTTTGTATTATCATTTCCTATTATGGGTATAATTTCGTTACAGAACATAAAGTGGTTTGTGAAATAACCATTACACCCAGGTTCATCCATTATAATTGTTTTACTAAAATCCTTGTGGGCACTAAATGAAAATAAAAGCGCAACAGCCATATGGTTGGCAAATTGACAAATCACGGGCGAAGATTTCATTTATAGAATAAAAGAAAGAGAGGGTGGATTTTAATTGTCTATATTCCATTAAAATTATATAATTCATTTATATCAATCATAATTGAGATATTATTAATTTTGTAAAAGATAATCTGACTAAAAGATAATAATAGATATGAAACAGAAAAGAAATTAAATGAAAAAGAAAGAGTATTTTACATCACGGCATTATCTTCCTTGAGAAAAAACATAGGGAATGGTTATAGTATGTTTTTTATTCCAATAGATTGTGGACGTGGGATATGTTCTTGCGGTGTTTTTTGGGCAGAATTTTTACAAGGCACTATCCTTGAGAGATGTATAGAGAAGAGGATGTGAGGGCTGGTATGTACAGTTGAAGAGAGGGGAGTTTTCCCATTATTATATACATTGTTTTACTATTTTATCTCATGACTGTCAATATTTTAAACATTTTCTCTATATATATTAAAATAATGATTCAGGGTTCGTGAGTTAGGGATTATATAAACATTATTTCATCTACAACACCATAATTCATGTATTTAGATTTTATTGTAAGCTATGATATGTTACTATTCTAAAAAAATGAAAGTATCTTAGAAAATTACCGGAATAGTACCATTGAAATTTCTCAATATTATGAATAAAGAAATTATATCAATTTTATGTGAATAATTTTCTATATATGAGTACTTTAATGATTAATTAAAATATTAATTTACCTTTAAAATATAGATTTTAAAATTACAACTAATTATATAACACATTAACAAATTTAAAAAGGTCCTATAAAATTATCATAAAATAATAATACATAGTAATTTAAATTTATGAAGACATTTCATGAAAATATATTTTATTTTAAATTATTAAATTATTCATAAGTCTATTATTTATTATTTGTGATTTAGAAACATTTGAACTGTTAATTATTAATTTTTTTAAAAATTATTTTCCTAGAATACGATATAATTATACGATTCATTAATTTATAAGGTGACAAAATTTTATTTTCACATTCAAGGTTGAGTATAAAATTCATTTCACTAGTTTTTTATTCATAATGGTTATTTTACTATTTCTCTAGTCATGTTACTATTTCATCGATATTAGTTCTTTAACATCTAAAAGTACTTGTTAATTCATTAATTCATAATTTATAATTCTTTTATTATGATGTATATGTAATTTAATGAAATTTATACTATATGAAATTATATAAAAAGGATTATATTCCTTATAAAAAATTTGGGTCTTTACATTCTTCCCCACATTTGGATATTTATCCACAGATTTTTTTCTACATAAACCATTGTGGGTACTTCTCTTTCAACGCATCCAACTGTTCACATTTTTATTTTTTGATAGATATGGTTCCACCACAAATCCTTTAAATGTTATTCTTCCATGTTGAGTTTAACCATTTATATTTGGAACATAATGTTTAATGGCTACCTTTAATAAGAAATATCATATACAAGATGTGCGACAAAATATTTTGGTAAGTGCGTTGGATACGATATATACATCTTAAGGAGTGATTAGTGGAACAAATCATGAACATGAGACATATTAGGTTAAAGTGGAAGATTATTTTCAAAAAATACTATGCGATTAAGGATATGAATGTGGTAAACGTACTTTGGGAATATCTTCCATTTCATTCAAAACGATATGACTCTGATCCATGGTTATATTTGAAGAAAGGATGTGTCTTCAATGTCAAAAGCCAATTCCCTTTGATCATTGACAACATATATCTTTTTTAGAATCTGACCATCATTGATATGTTCTTGGATGTCTATAAATGTCTCTATCATATCAGACACATGATAATATCCATGTATCTATCATTATCTTACACCATCCCAATGGGTTAGAGTTTTACTTTAATTTATGTACTGAGTATCATATGGAGAAATATAAATTCTCGAGTGAAAGATTTTGTTATATGACAACACTACCAATGTTACATAATGACCCCATCCAAAATTTAAAAATAAATAAAAGGATTTTATAATATCATCAAGTGTTTGAAGAGTTCATTAATATTGTCCCACGATTTTGGGGTGATAGGTCATTTAGAAATTTAATTCAGTATTCAAAGCATGATGATGACTCCACCATGAATTTTGATGTGATCCATGGATTACGATTAGAGAAAATCATGAGTGGAACCCCATGCATTCTGACCACCTCATTCACATATATATTATAAAGTTGTTCGAGTGATATATATTCTTGAATAACGATTGTGTGGGTAGTCATGGTTTGTTTTTCCGCCACAACCCATATCATATTACTTCCTTTAAATTTTTTCAGGAGATCCCTGAGAAAGTCCATTATGATATTCTATCATTTAAATAATTGTATTGGAAATGGTTGCATTATCCCTTGGTCTTTTTGTCACTCAACATTAACATGCTGAAATATAAAGCACCGTGAGATATACTTAGCAATCTTCTTCATTATTTCTTATCACCTATAGATTTATCAGAGATCACGACACATCATTGTACTCCAAGGATTTAAAAAGAATGATGGTCTATGTTCATCATCAAATAGATCCTTCTTTTTCCCATATGATAAAGGCATATAATTCCTCGATCCAAACCTAATCACACCATCATCATTGATATTGACATCTTGTAGGTTCCCTTCTTTTATATAATTCACATTCTTTTGTAACAATGCATAATCCATTTGTGACACTATAATCATCTATTGGATAGATATTTTGTAAATAACATGGGAATGGTATTACATATTATTAACCATTATGATTTCAAATCCATCTATATTATTTTCATCTAGATGGGGTCTTTCTCAATCTGCAAAATTGATAGAGTAGCATATTATTTTCTTCTATGATAATTAACTACTATTTTTCATTGTATAGATGATAATGAAAATATAAATTGAAGTCCTTAATTTCTTCTAAAAATATCTTTTGTTTCATATTGATATACTTATGTGTGAATACATTTATTATGTAATTGTGATCGTTATATATGACCCACATAATACTATATAGGTCGTGCCTCCATATTTTATGGTTAAAAATCACTAATTTTATCTTCAGATCATGCATTGGGTAGTTTTACTCATAGATCTTCAACTACAGTAGGTCATATGCTATCACATTATCAATTTTCATGTGTTAAAGACCCAATATTTTCTTTGAATCATTTCCGTTTATCATAAAAATTCTACCATTTTTTGGTAATGGTAGTAAAGGTGCAGTGATCATCATTCTCATTATCTCCCTAAGCATTCCTCACATTCTTCAATCGAGACATACTATACCCCTATCCTTGTTAATTTTGTTAGTAGGATAAACACTCGATATAATTTCTCACAGAATTTCAATAGTAATGAGATAAATTATGAAATATGTGGATTTCTATTACAAAATAGGGTCTACGCCATACCATAATTACCATTTTTTTGGAAGGTTCTAGAGATATTCCATCACATATCATCACATGTCCCTATAATGTGGCTTGTTGCATCCAAAATCACACTTTACAAACATGACGTACATATTCTCAATCGTTAATATCTCCTAAAAAGATCTAAATGTTCTTAATGTTCCACCATACTCATGGAGTGGATTGGAATATCATCGATAAACCCTACCACAAATTTTTTGAGTTAATGTATAACAAATGTATTCATCAAAATCATTATGATTTTAGGCGAATTAGTAAGCCCGAAGAGAATCACCTGAAACATGTAGTGCCCATAACTTGTACAGAAGATATTATCATGAATATATTCCTTATTCTCCTTTATCTAATGATATCCATAACAGCGATTCACCATTGAGAAGTATTGATCACCTCACAACTGATCAAACATGTCATCAGTCTATGGATGGTGATACTTTTTTATTATTATTATCTTGATGATTTTTGGATAATAAATGCACAATTACATTTATCTATCCTCCTTCTTGATAAATATAACTAGTTCACCCCAATGTGATTCTCTGGGGAATATGAATTCTTGGTACAAATTCTCTTTTAGCTTCATCTTTAACTCCTACATTTCAATAGGAACCATCATATATTGAAGATTATATTGGAGTAGCTCCGAGTATGAGTTCTACTGAGTACTCTACCTCATGATATTGGGGATATCTAGGAAACTCTTAAGGAAATACAAAACTATATTTCCTTACAATGGGATTTTCCCCAGATATGATAAATTAGATTGACTCAACCATTTGAGTGTGGTATGCTTCTTCGCTAGAAATCAACACCCACATCATTGAAGGATTTTCAAAGGAGATTCACAATCTTCTTTTCATTATAAGAGGAGCATGTGATATTTCATAATGTTAAAAGTTTTCACCTTTTCCTAATATTTTATATGTTATCTATATAATGAGTGTCAATCCATTCCATGTACATCATTGAATTCCACCAATGGATGTATCATTATATTTGTTCGATTAATCTTCCAAGATACATAAAGAATATAAAATTCCAATAGTTGGGTTCCATTGTTCAAACCGCATGGTTTTCTATAAAAATATATCTAATTCATGTTTGTTGTTATTTGGTTCAATAGTTTTAGAAAAAAATCATGATATAATTGAATAAATTAAACCAAAATAAAAAAATATTTTCTATTCACTAGTGGATAGGATTTGTACATTATGCGATTTCATTTTTGATGATCCACATTACATGTAGTGAGGGTATAATCGTGTCCATTATTAATTGTTTTTTGGATGTTTATGAATATTACCCTCAAATACCCAATGTTTAGTTCCTTGTCATTCATAGTGCCATTTCCCCTATTAATTATTTCATTTTACCATAGGTGGTTCTCTCTTTTCCAAAAACATGTTATTCTTCTCTCTCGTGTATTTTCAACAATCATGTGGATGGTGGATTTTTATGCAACACTTGAAGCATTTCACAATCACTTTATGTATTTCCCATTTGGATTCTTCCAAAAGAATTTGATATTTGTGTGGTTGGGCTTTATTTCCCCCACATTCATGGGATCATGTCACTTGAAAATCCATATCCCATTTCAAATCAATATACCCATGGGACCATTCTCTAAAAATCATCTAGACATTGAGAGCGTATCAAACAACTTCTTCATAACTCAAATAGTCTGTAGTTTCTAAATCCTTTTGATGGATTGGTTGTAAACTACTATTGTATCTATCAATTTTTATATCATTATTGATTACAGAACATGAATCATTTCATACTAGCCAAGTGAAATTTTCCACATAGGTCATGAATGATTGTCTTTCCTTTTTATTTAGATCTATGAATTATCTCTCCATATTTTTATGATGAGATTGACAGAAATACTTATTTAGAAACATTGTCTTATTGTATTCCCACTACATCTCTTCAGTTTTTCCCGCTTCTTAGTGTACTTAATCAATGCACACAATTTGTCTCCCTCTCCATCAAGACAATAATCATCCGGAGTCACTTTCTCTATTTCATAATAGTTATGTACTCAAAATATATTATCCATCATGTTGACCCACTATTACATGATCAGTGAATTGTATGATCAATAAAACATTGATGAATTTAGCCACATAATAAACATGATAGCCAATTTAACACTCTTAGGTGAAGTTAGTGCTTCCAAATTATTCATGTTATAGTTCCTAGCCTGAGGTTCTTAGGTTGGCATCTCTATGATTATTTTAAATCCTCCTCCAAAAGTATTTGGAATGTTGTTTGAGAAATAACTACATTTTCCCTTCCATAGAATGTTGTCTTGGAATCTCCTCATTCACATAATTTTTAATAATAGAACTGGTTATAAAAATAAATAAGTAAACAGACCATCAATAAATAAATGATCCAAATGTGTAATTAAATCTAAAAGTATATATTTTTGGGAAACTATATTATGATTTTATCGGACAAATATCTTGGGTGCTTACATATACTATGTCTCAAATATAGGGTTTTAAATATAGTTCCATAATTGTAATCCCCAAATTAACTATACTATTCCACAGTACAAAATATTGTGACCCATCATTTTCTTAAATTTTATATTTTATCATTTCAAAGATAATAAAAAATTGTAATTACCTAACAAATATCCAATGGTATAGTTTTTTGGAAAATTAAGAAGACACATATTATTTTAAAAATAAAACTTAAAAAGTAATTTGATTACATCTTATATATCAATTTATTGTCCCTTGAAGTCTCTTAAAAACATGTAATCACCTTAGGATATACATCAAATAATGGGGTGTTCAAAAAGACTAGTATGAAGTAGATATAAACAAGGGTGAGACTAATCATATAATAATAATCATAATAATGAGAATAATCATTATATATATGAATTGAGTGTGTAAATACATTAAAATGAAACATTATGTCTTAGTGGTCATCTACCACACATAGTTTTGAACTACAATAGAATCATGTTCTCGAATATTTCACTGTTACTCATGTGATATATCGCATTACCAAATGAAATGGAGTGATATATAATTCTTGGAACAACCACCGCATCATAAAAGATTCATTGTGCTATGAAATTTAGGGCGCACTTATCACATCATAAAATTTTCATTATCATGCATACCACATAAAATGGATATCAACAATGGACATAATATTACACTTTTAAAGGAATGGGTTTAATTTCACAAATAATACATTCATAATCTTTGGGTTCCCAAATAAATGATTTAATAACATTCTTGATATAAAAATCATCAACTTTGAGCGAAGAAGAAACAATATTTAGAATTAAATGTTGTCTTTTGATTTTCATGAAGATTTCTATTGGATAACATTGAGTTTTACATAAACACATGTAGAAAAAATCTCTATCCTATAAATTTATTATAATTATGAATAAATGATATTTAGGTATCATCTATAATGAAAATGTTTTGAAATAGGGAAAACCCAAAGTAAGGGAGTTGGGATCAAGAATTCCCCTTAGCATGTTTTTGAATTCATTATTCACTTTATTATCCTTCAAAATAACATTATATTCAATAATTAAAAATTAAAAAACATTTTATACACAAATATTATTCATTATGGTATTATTAGGTTCATTTATGATCCTTTCAATGAGTTATTCAGTCTCATTTCATCATTCGAGGAATTCATTTTCTCAGTTTTCATGATTGGTGCACTGGTATTGATGAATGGAATTTCATGTAAAAAAGGGATAATTATCCATAATAATTATTATATGTTTCTAATGTTCTTATATTTGTTTATTTTTTCTTTTATTGATTTTTTTATTATGATTAATCATTTTTTAAATGTTATAGATGATCAATTCATAATAAATTAGGTTGTATTTTGATAACAATGAACTCATTTTGTTTTATAATTTAGTATTGTCTGAATAATTTAGTTACTGAACATAATTATGTTTGTAACATGAAAATAATAAAATGAATAAACAAATATAATGGTATTATTAACATACTTTAATGTGTTAAGAGAAAATAATATTATAACTCCCACGATGTCTGTTAATGGAAAATCCATAGGCCATGATTTCATTTTTATAATAAACAAGATAGAGGGATTATTTTAATGGTGTATCTTACATTAAACTGATATTATTATAGTATATCAATCATAATGAAGTTATAATTTCAATTTTTTAAGAGCATGTGATGATAAGAGAAGAATATAAATGAAAATGAAGGGGAATTTTATGATTAAATAATATGAGCATTTTACCTCCTTGGTTTATCATCCTGGAGAACTTCATTAGGGAATGTTTTTCGTATTTTGGTAAGACCAAGAGCTCTTGAATGTGGTAGAGGTTGTTGTGATTTGGGTTGTGTAGAATTTTTACAAGGCTCAAATCTATAGAAGTGTGATAAGAATAGGGTGTGAGAGGTGATATTTATAGAAGACAAGATGGGTGTTTTCCCATTACTAATTAATTAGTCTACTTTTTCACTCAATACTATTTAATTTTGGATAATTACATATAAATGTATTAAAATAAGGATGGAAAGTCACGAACCATCCCCTAAGGCCCATTATGTGACTACCCCTAACCAATATCCCAATGGCCAGTGGATGATTACTAGCACATAAGACATTATCCTATGAGTTAGAGGCATTTAACTGAGTACTTATATGCATTCAAACGCATGACAGTATCCTAATAAGCTAGAATGGAAATCATGCATGCCACTAAACAAACATTGAATAATGGTACTAGCTATAAATCAAATTGTCCAGAATAAATACCCAACAATAGACTAACTGAAAAGATGAATGTATGAATTATCTCTGAAAATTCATCTGCATGAGAACCCCACCTAAATGGTAGGCAATGAGTGGCTATGGAAAGTAGTAGATATATGTCATTCCTATCATATCTCACAAGGCATCACCTAGTCCTGTGCCACCAATGTTTCTTTAGAAGCACCTATCATTTTAAATAAACCCAACATTTGTGGGAGGAGCCCATGCATGGGTGAGTAACACAATACACAGTAGGATTCTCCAAAAACAAATGGAAGACCATAATGGAAAGTATACAAAAAGTACTATCATCTCAAAAATGTAAAATATTAAACTATAAAAAGAAAGACAATCATTTGTAACACTAAACACTTTAGAATGTTGAGGTACTCATCCTAGATGAGTACCGTGGATCTTCTGGGTCTTACAATGAAACTCCCCACAATGGGCCATCCATGTCACATAGGGTCACTACACATATAGGCCATCATATCTGGTCTACACAGTGTCACTAATAGCTGGTATACATAGGGCCACTTATTGTTGGATCACAAAGAGCCTCTTGTAGCTGAATACATAAAGCCGCATGTAGCTGGTCGACACATGACCACATATCATCTAGGCCCATAGTTTCACATAGAACTACATTTCAGTAGTTATATTGTCTTAGCCAGCCTCATGATTCCCATTAATAGAATGCAAGATTCTGGTAGAATCCCATCCTCAAGAATTTATTTGTATCTCAACATCCATTAAATTCTACTTAGAACATGGAAAATGAAATACCTCTTCGTGAGGGTTCCTATACAGCAAATGACCCATGAAGTGGGCGTACAATTTGATAGTTATGACTATTTTTCTAAAAAGGGGCCAGTTAGATTCGAGATCTAACCGCTTTAGATGGGATGACCCGACTCGACCCGACCTAGCCCGAGGTCCTCTGAACTGACCTGGGAACACCAACCTGACCTTGGTCTGACTAGGACTAGATATCACCTAGCCCAATTGGTCAATGGGTTAGGCCCACTAGTCCGCTAATTCGAGCTACTGGGATGTCGTTCTGACACTTTGGGCTGCCAGTATGGCCCTTTAGACCTCTGGTACAGCCTGATGGGATATGGGATCGATCTGCTCGGTCGTGGGTCCATCCCTCGGGTCTGTCCCACTTTGTGGTCTGGCTCTTCTCCATCCCAGATGCTAGGATGTGTCAGGAATGTGCTGCCACATGGCAGTTTGAGGCCAAATTCCCCTCATCCTACATGTGGTATCCACTGGAAAATGTGGTAACACCCGCCACAGCCCACATTCACAGGCAGCTCCTCCGAAACAAGAAGGTGTCCATATCCACCTCCACCATCCAACTGTCATGGCCTTAACCTTAACACACCATTCTGGGATGCCACCACCCACTCATATCTGCCACTGGTGGTATATTCCACAGACCCTTGGGTCGGCTCTGGTGCTCCATTTCTCAAATCATCTTTTCCCTCAAACTTCTCATGTGGTCTTGTTCATCTATATGGCCTCGAAGTCACCTTGATGTTGATTCGAAAGTGCAGTCATGAAGTTCCCAAAAATTCCAAAAGATGTAGGAATCAATAACTTGTTTATTTTGGCCTGATTTATCCTCACTAGAGTTTTTCAGACATGGGAATATGAGATTAATGTTTGATCAAAAAATAACTCGTTGTAATCCCCAAGATAAAACACCCTCCCACAAGAACCAGTGACCCGTGATAAATCATTTTCAATGGTTAATCCTTGTTCATATTTTAATAATGCATAACAGAGCATTAAATATTCTAAAAAAAGATAAACCCCTATCTTGAGAAGTATCAATCAAAAGGATGCCTTGTTGCTGGTGGTGATATGTCTGTGGTGATACATGAAACAATCAAAGAAATTAATGATCATCGATCTCTGGTCCTATATCCATTCATCAATGGTGTCATCACCACATTAGGATTCATCAGTGTTTTGAATTGGTTAGGATTACTTCTTCATTCATATGAGGAATTCCAGATGTGGTTCAATTTCTCCAACCCTATTATATCATTAAAATTGAAATGTGTCGGGTTGTTTATTTTACACTTATCTGTTGCATAATTATATTATTTCATTTATAAAACAAACTTTTTGTTATTAATTTATTGATTCAAATGGTCAACACATCGCTGCAATGTAGAGAAACAATTTTTTACTAATGTAATCTTCTTATGTTTATTTTATTTTTTCTAAACTGTTCAAAAACTATCTTTCACCCTTGACCCATGCCAGTTAGGATTATGTTATTCCTAAGGGAAAAACTCCATTAAAATCTCATAAGAACTCTTGGATTTTAAATCTGGGTGACCTTTTAGGTGTTAAAATGATTTTAAAATAAAATATTTTTTACTTAATAATTTTATTTATGGCCCAAAATTACATTCCACCATTGCCCCATGAAGGAAAATGTTACGCACTTTCTTGGCGCATCTCAACGCTCTAAGTTCAATAGGGCCCTCATATTCTTTATCTAGGAAGCATTTTATAAGATAGTAAAACCCAATATCATGATTATATGTTAAACTCAAAATAGTTCATAATTATGTTCTGGGCACTTCGGGACAATAATTACATGTCATCTAAGAGACTGGAATTAAAATAATTTAATTTAATTTTTTTAAAAAAATAACTTTAATTCTGATGTATTATATTACTCCCCCAACCTTTTTGGGAATAAATCCTCATAAACAAAAATTAAATCCAATCAAACAAATTGGGTTACTATACACAAATATGAGCCTCCGGCTCCCACATGATCTTCTGAAGATTCCCATGTAACAAACAAATACACACTAGGGGAATTGACCATCCATGAAGTATTCTCTCCTTCCTATCCTCTATCACCACCGAGTACTCCCTTAATGTCACCCCATAGTCAATCTCCATCTCACTGTGGTCGATGATGTGGGAAGGGTAATGCACGTATCTCCTCTACAGAGATACGTGAAAGACATCATATAACCTCTATAATTATGGTGGTAGAGTCAAGGGGTATGCCGCCTCACTAACTCTATGTAGTATCAGGAATGGTCTGATTAACCTCAAAGATAACATGCAGCCCTAGAAAAATCTCTATCTTCCTCATCGAAGAGATACTCTAATGAATATGTGGTTCCCCTCGTCGAACTTCAGGAGTCTCCATCCCCTATCATCATAGGACTTGTGCTCACTCTGTATAGTCTTCATCCATATTTATATTACCTTTAACTTTTGGGTGGTAGTCTATACCATCGATGGACCCATGAGTGCTAACTCTCCGAGGTCTATCCAATATAATGGAGACCTGTATGGTCGTCCGTACTGTGCATCGAACATATCCATATCAATGCAGGAGTGGTAGCTTTTTTTGTACACAAACTCCACACGTGGTAGTTGGTCCTCTCAATTGTGTCCAAAATCACGGATGCAAGAATGAATAATGTCCCCCAAGGTTTGTATGGTCTGCTCGATCTAACCATTAGTCTATGGGTAAAAGGCTATGCTCATTCATAGATGATTTCCAAAAGTATATGGAAATCCCTTCCACAACACGGATACAAATAGTGCATCACAATCTTAGACTATCATAAATTGGACTTTATGGAGTCGAACAATAACCTACATGTAGAGGCATCACAAACTCCCTACTGAATCCAACTCTTGAATGGGTATTAAGTGGACTCACATTATGAGTCAAACTATGATCACCAAATGGTATCGTGCCCCCTAGACATATATAGTAATCCCATCCCGAAGTCCATCGATATTCCATCCCACACCCACTAATGTTCCACTAGGGGTTTTGTCAATTCTTTTGGAACCTAGTGCTCAGCCTTCACATGCTAACAAACGAGGCATCTCAAGTCATACTCTATTATTTCCATCTTCATCAACGACCACCAGTATATACTTCAGAGGTCATATAACATTGTTTCCATGCTTTTATATATAGCCAATGGATATGTTTGGGACTCCCTGAACACCACCTCTCGTAACACCACTAGAACTACTATGCATCCGCCAAAAATAATTACAAGCACCCTGCCTTTTTAATATTCAATAGGGGCATGTGTTTTGGACATCTAATAACATGTAGTCTCACAACTGGAATCTCTTATTTGTGCATCTCTGCCTCTCCATAAATGTGGAGGGGAATATACCAATGCCTATAGATAATATTCCTCACTTGTATCCACAATGGATATATGAGGCAAGGCCAACTACTCTATAGTCGCATATAGTAGTAGTGATATCGGTATTTTGTTGCGGGAATCCCCCCATGTCCCCCTTCCTAAGAGTATAGGCTATTCCAAATTCACATTCCAAGAGGAAATCTATCGAAGGAAAATTTATATGATTCAAATCATTTTTATAAAAGATATCCATGAGACTATTTTTGTTATAGTATTCAATTTTACATTCTCCCATAAGGTAGTATCACCCCATCTTCTGTGTGAAGACTACCACTACCAACTCAACTAAATGATTCACATATTTCTTCTCATGCAGTATCAATTATCATGATCCATATGAAATCACTGCTTTCCCCAACATCAGGGCACAACCATGATTGGTTCCTGATGCATCATAGTACACCAAATAATTGGCACCCTCTTCTGGTAGAATCAAGATATGAGAACTCATCAAGATCTTCCTCATCTAATTAAAGCCATGTTGGAATCTTTCTATCTGGATGAAGGCTTTTCCCTTCTTCTTCTATGTTTTCATGGGCGCTTCCTCTATAGGGAAGTCAGGTATAAACATCTGATAGTACCCATCCAACCTAAAGAAACTATGCACCTCGGTAATGAACTTAGGTAGATCCCAAGAATGAATCTCCATGATCTTCACTGGATCAACCACAACTCCAGCCTCTGAGATGACATGTCCCATGAAGTGGACCTTTCATATCCAAAAATCACACGTTGAGAGCTTCCCATAAAGATAGTGTTCATAGAGTGTGTACAGAACTATACTCAGGTGTATAAAATTCTCCTCCTCAGACGTTGAATACAATAAGATGTCGTCAATGATGACCAATAAAATTTGGTATAAGTACGGTAGGAAGATCATATTCATGAGTCCCATGAACACTAGTGGGGAATTATTCATGATGAATGGAATCACCAGGAACTCATAGTGTCTATACCAATATATAATGGTAGTCTTGTGTAAAACGTCATCTCATACCTCATGCTGAAGATATCCAGATCTGATGTCTGTCTATGAGAACTATCTCGCTCCCTTCAGTTGATTGAAGAGGTCATCAATTCTCAGAAGTGGATATTTATTCTTCTCGGTAACATCATACAGGCACCGATAGTCCATGCATAGCCTCATACATCGGTCTTCCTTCTTTGAAAACAAAACCATGCTATCACATTGTGAAACCCTGGGCCTTACAAAACCCTTCCTATAAAATTCCTCCAAATTTACCCTTAGTTTCTGGAACTTTGTGGAGCCATTAGATAATAAGGTGTAGATATCAGTGCCATCCCAACATATAGGTCATTACAGAATTCAACCTCGCTACAAGGAGTTTCTCTTTGAACATACTCAAGAATGAATCCTCGTACTCATTCTCCATTATGGGGAAGAAGGGACTCTCCACATCTACCATAACCAGGGTGAGGATAGCCAACTGGTGAGTGATCATCCTCACCCTTCTTCGAGAAAGTTTTCCGAGTACCATAGGCATCCCCCTTTCACTACTAAAGGAGAACCAAGTCCCATATTCCTAGATAGACCACACTGTGTGCTGAAAATCATCGATTTGATCATGGACTATTAATAACCAGTCTATTACCAATATGACTTCATTATTTTTCGACACTGCTACTAGGAGATCTCAGCCGAAGCACTCACCTCCATGAGTGAGCTCACACTACCGGTACCAGTGTGTTATCGTTAAATCCCATTCTGAAAGATTCTCTAATAGAAAGTATTGAGCCAACAGCTTTACATGAATCTATAAGATCTGAAAAATCATTATAGAAAAGAAGGAGTGTCCAGCTACATTTTCTATAACAATAGTAGCTATGGTGGAGAAGACATAGATCGTACCTCTAATCATCTCTCGAGCATTTTGGTTAAAGGCTTCAAACACCTGAAGATGTGATCACCCCAATCCACCTACTCCATGAGGATGTCGTGGACCACCTGTTATGTTGTGGGTAGTACATCAAACCTTCCCCCAATGCCTGATACTTGACTTGATCCTCTACAACATTTTCCACCCACCTGATATATCGGTTACTGTCACAATCACTGACCTAGTGTCCCATCCAATATTTCACTATCATCATGATGGGTTGGACAATCAATAGCAATATATACATGCAATTTTTTTGAAAATAATTATTTCTTTCATGTCTATCATGACTCACTCTGTGAGCCATGACTAATAGATCCCCTATCTTGGGACCACTTCTCATAATTTCTCACATATCCAAGTCTATGAGACAAACATCGGCTTCTTAATTTCCCACTGAGGATATCCAATGATTGTATCTGCTCAACCAAAATAAATTCAACCAAAATTTTTTTTATAGAAACCTAAAATAAGTATAAATGCAGAAATGAATAGTGTAATATCAGATGTCCCTAAACTCATCTCACATAGATGTTTGAGCCCTAATGATCTAGTCATTTCATATTCATCGAGCACCTATAAAGGTTACTATGCTTTGAAAAATACTTAGTTGTGGACTTTCCCTCCTATCGAAGATCAAGATTATCTTGGGAACTCAATTACCATAACTTTTTTATCCTGATCCCCTTATATGAGAAAGGTTATCAGTCTCTACCCATGGAAATGTAACCACATAATATGATCAGGTAAACTAAACCCTGACATCACCCTGATTAGACACATATAAATCACACTTAAAAAATAGACATCTTATGTAATTGTGACCTAACTAGATGAAAAAATCCTTCACCACCTTAGGAAAGATCTTAAATGCAAATGAGTAAGGCTCGCCTGCTATCCTGAGGGGTCTCTACCACGGAAACCTGTCTATGGCACTGAGCCTACATGCGTCCTCTACCGGTAGCGTCAGCAGTAACAGATGACCAACGGTAGATGGTAAATTGGGGACACCGCCTGAGGGTGCCATATTAAGAAATAGTCCTTATACCGAAGCCTCATAGCTTTGTGGACCATCCTCATGGTCATGCACTAGAATCATGGTTTTCTAACTGCATGGAGGCATCTTGTAAAATATCATAATGAATCTAGATTAATAGATTATACCTAGTGAGATGGCATTGACTTTGACAGATCATGAGAAAACATTCAATGGAGCATTCAACTATTTTTTTCATCTACTTAGTCGGAAAGTGGAATTTGGGGCCTTGGTTTATGGATTGGAAGTCCACCATACAAACACTGGACTCTGTGGCCTGAAATCTGAACTCAAAACACTTAACACTATTTCCCCATAAAATTATTCAGACTGTTAGTTCTTCTAGTAAAACCGACCTACTTTGATACCACTTTTTCACAACACATCCCCCAATGCCCATGTCGTGACTACCCCAATCCCACCTTTTATTGTCTATGGGCTGAAGACTTGCACCAAAGGCATTATCCCATGAGTGGGAGGAATTTTACTATGTACCTGTATGCACATGCAGACCCTACAATGTCCCAGAAAGCTATAAGGGAAAACATGAATGCCACTAAACAACAAATGAGTAATGATAGAATATATAAGTCAAAAGGACAAGAATAAAAACCATAGAATGTCAAAATAAATGTCGGAATGTACAAAATATCTATGAAATGTCTTTTTTATGATAACCTCACCTAAATGGTAGTAATGGAGTGGCTGGAGATGTTGTAGAAGTATGTCTTGCCTGCCGTGTCACATTGGGCACCGCCTAGCCTTGGGTCACCATGGTCTCTATCGAAACACTCATTGTATAAACCATGAACAACACATAAAGGTGGAGCCTATGCATGGGTGAGTAACAAAATACTCAGTAGATATCCTAAAACACAGGTAAATGACAACAAAAAATTGTATACATAAGGTAATATCAACTCACATAGGTTTAATCTATTGTATGAAAATTAGAACTATCATTCGTAACACTGAACACCTTTGACTGCTATGGTACTCATACCTAATATGTATTGTGGGTCTTTTGGATCACAAAAAACTACTCCCCAATGTGGGTCTTCCTAGTTACATAGTGCCACCCCCCACATAGGTCGTCATAGCTAGTCCACAAATGGCTGGTTATAGCTAGTCCACATAGGGCCGCTTATAGCTATTCAACACAGGGCCGCTTATAGCTGGTCCACACAGATCAACTTATAGATTATAAAAATAAAGACTATTGAATCAATTCCATACATTGATTATTATCATCTGGCCTAAAAGGGTCACATGGACTTGCTCATCAGTAGTCTTCAGGTCTCATCCACCCACAAGATTCCAGAATATAGTGCAATAGATTCCAGGAGAATCCACTAATCAAGCCATTATTCATATCTCAAATTCCACGATTGTCTACCCGGAACATACCATAAGGACTTCATCGTCAAAACGGTTCCACCACCATAAGAAGTTCATCAATTGGGCTTATAATTTCTGAGTTTTGACTATTATTATGAAAATGGTTCGGTCTGGTCTAGTTCGACCCAGTCGGGCCACCAAAACATGACCCATCCAGGGTTCCACCAACCCGACTTAGGTCCACTGATGAAAACTCGGTCAGACATGACCCTAGTCCGACCCGGTCTGGAACCAACCCCACCTGGCCGGATGTGAGGGCCGTCTCTTATACTTCTTCGAAGCTAGGTGGCATCCAACTAGTGCCGCCACATGGCCGGCTGATGCCGGTAGTCCCCTGTCCCCCATGTTATCCCTACTGGACCACATACTCGTGCACACTGCAACATACAACTATGGGCTACATCCGCCTTCTCTAGCCACTGAAATGGGTGTTGCTGGCCCAGGCTGCACCTATACAGCCTCTGCCTCGGAGCACTGTTGGGGCACACTCATGAGATCATCTTTATCAGACCACCGAGTCTGCTCCGACATTAATATTCTTAGGACTTCGACACCCCAATACTTCATAGGTAACCATATTCTCTATTACCACCTCAAAGTATATGTTCCACAGATTCGGAGGTGAAGCCTCGAAGATCACAAGAATTCCTAAATGTAGAGGAATGAGGCACAGTTCATATCGATCCAATTCCACTGCATTAGAGTATTCAAAATGTTGTAAGAAGAGATTAACTTCCTATCATAAAATATCCTCATACAATACCTTAGATTTAACACGCTCTAGAAAAAATAAGATACTTTCATATCGACCATTTCATGGGTTGATACGCATCGGTTTTTTTTAATGAGGAATAGGTAAATCAAAATTATAAAAAATTGATAATCGCCTACCTGGAAATGCATTGATCTAAGGGAAGGCTCGTCACTGGTGGCAATTCATCCGGGGGATTCACGATTGGTTTGATCTGGTTGGCATTTTTCAATATCTGGTTTCAGATCCATACTTCATGTGTGTCATCACCATTTTTAGATTCTCTAGAGTTCTTAATTGGAGAGGATTCCTTCGTTTTTCTTCAGAGGAATTCCAGAACCCGATATGTTTATATGACCAAGTTATCTCAATAACAGAGAAACGCATCGCAACATTTCTGTTAGGCTTACTCATCGAGTCTTTACGCAGTTTCATTTATTAATTTAAACAATTTTTACGATTCAATTATATATTCGTTATGCTATTTCATTTATATAATGTAATAGTTGGCTCATAACTTCATTGTAGAGAAATAATTTTATAACAAAATAAACATCTTAGTTTATTTTATTTTTCGTAAAACATCTGAAAACTATCTTTCACCCTCGACCTGTACCGGTCGAGGTAATGATATACCTAATGGAAACATGCCCGTACAATATCAACAGTACTCTCATATTTCTATTCCAAGTTACTTTTTATGATGTACAAGGATTTGAAAATAAAATAATTGTATGTTAATTCTTTTATTTAAGGCCAACAACTACATTAAACAATTGGCACATGTCCGCCAATGTAATCCCCTTTCTAGGTGAATCATGACGCTCTATGTTCCTTAGTGGACTCATATTATTTATTTGCATTCTAGTTTAATGGTAAAAAACCCAATTTCATGATTATTTAATGAACCAAAAAATAGTTAAAAAATATGTTTCATCCACTCCATCCCTCGAAATTATATGTCGTGTTAGAGCTTGGACTCGAAATAAACGAATTTAATTTTCATAAAACAAATTGCATGGAATTCCTGTGTATTAAAAAAAGAGTTTGATATTATTTGGTTAAATCATCTTGACAACATATATGACACCACAATTCATTTATTTAGTTGTTATTTTAATTTTTCATATTATACTATTCATTGAAAATTCATGTCTTTTAGTAAAATCCAAAAAAATCACTCGAACAGATTTTAATGTGTATAATCCAAAAATGAATTCCTTATTTTAAAAATATTTACCTTTATTTGACTAATTTAATTTCTAAATAAAATATTCATTCACATAGAAAATATTTATTAAAAATTTATAACTGATTTTATAAAACATTGTGAAATTACGTAAGGTCTCATAAAATTATCTTAAAATCATAAGACATAAAAATATTAATTTATGAAAATAAAATTTTTTATATTATTAAATTATTCATCATATTATAATTAAATATTTATAGTTTATAAAAAACAAACTCTTAATTAATAATTTTTTATAAATTTATTTATGTAGACTATGTTGTAATTATATCATAAATTCATATATTGGGTTCCTAAATTTTATTTATACTTTAATGGGTGATCGAACTATTCATATTCCCTATTTACTTTTTATAAGGGTCATATTACTAGTTTTAGGGTGACGTTAATATTTCTGGGGAATTGGTTTTTTATGATCTTGAAATAATTCTTATTTCAATAATTATTCATTTATAAATATTTAATTAGGCCCTATATTTCATTTTATGGGATATATAAAATATGATATTACTATAAAAGGAAGAAAATACTTTGATAAATGTATATGTAGTTAATGGATTCCATTAAACATCTAAATTTTGATCCTTAGATATTATGGGTGTAATTATATTGATCTAATAAAATTTGATCATGTCGTAGGGTCATATTATTTTTCATATCATTTATTTTTAACCTATATTACCAATTTTACCCATTACCTTGGTAAACAATTTACCAAGGTTACAATTAATATTTAAAAAATGGAACAATATAATAAATTTGGAACATCAGAATCCAAATATTTCATCCATTTTTCAAAATTCAAAACATTGGATTTGGAAAAATTAATTTCTATTAATACAAGAAAAATTTCATTAAATATTTTTTTTAAAAAAATTCAATTTTAAAACCTATGTTATTGTTATAATTAATTAATATTTGAATCTATTTTAAAATAATAGATCATATGAAATTAAAATGAGTTGATAAATATTTGAAACTAATCCAAAACATTATTTTACCTTTTGTAATATTAAATAAAAATATAGTTTTATAAAATTTGGTCTTTTAATAATTCCTCATGAAAAATGTTTTCTAAAAATTATCACGAACACATTTGAATATAATTTTGAAATTTTGAACATAAGAGAATTATTTAGGTTAAATAAATGTTCTATAACTTCAATAGAATAATATTAACTCAAAAAAAGTTAACAAACTCATTTTTGTTGAAAATGTACTGTTTTGGAGATTAAATTGTCTTTGTATAAATTATGTGACAATTTTTTAAAAACCGAAGAATAAATTTTATCGAGTTGGACCCTTAATTTTATTAATATTTTCATAACTTTTTATATATCCCCATTACAGATCTAAAAGTAAAGGTGCGTAATTTTTGTGAAATATTAATGTATAAATATTATATTTAATTTTGAGTCACTATTTGAATTCATCCAAAATAATGTATGTTTAATGTTGTAAGAAAATCACCATGATGATTAAAATTGAATGGTTATTGTTTTTAAGATTCCAAATTCCTTATAAAACATTTTATTATAATGAATCATGGGCCAATTATTTCATTTAAGGGTCATATGGTTCACATAAGAAGACCCAAAGAATCTGTGAAAAAACTAGACCAGCTATGATGATTGAATTACAAGGATCCATCCAGAATTACAAATTATTTTATTCATCTACAATTGTTTGGGTCAATGTAATGAGTCTTGGATAAAAAATTAAAGGCCTAAATTCAAATACAAGGTCACAATTGATTCATTTAAATTCACTCCACCATTCCGTCTGGTATTTAAAATCACTACAAAATTCCTAACATGTCTCCTGATCTATTCGTCAAATCAGGTTTCGATTTTGAAATGTTAAAGAGAAGATATAGTTGGCCAATTTTTTTTGATGAAATAATTCATATTTGAAGGCATCTTCCTATTGATAAACCCATTATCATTTTGGCCTTCTAAAATGTTTTATTGAAATAGACAGGTTAACATTGTTTAATAAAAAGGCCATAATGTTGGATCCATAAGTCCTAATTCCTCAAAAAAATTGGAGTAGTCAGAAAACATGATTATATAAAACATTGAAGAGGGATTGTTCTTACGATTCGGCTGTATGATTTATCAAAATGGTGATGCAAGTGGTGTGATAGATTAGGAATGGAAACATTCCACTTCCTTGGTAATTAAATACACCCCCGCCACTCCTTCAAAAGGGATGGAAATTAAGAATATAGGATGATAAATTGTCACATCCATGGCTCTGCCAAAGGCCTCGGAGGACATTAGAAATTCTTTTTTTCACTTGAGAGACCCTTCCTCCACTGTTTTATTTCTTGTTCTTTCCATTTATTTTTAATTCTAATTTCATAAGTATTTCATTCTATAATTATGTTTTAATGCATGTTTCTTATTAACTATATCATATTCTAATAAAAATTATGTATATTAATATTAATGGTCAAAAATTAGTTTAAATATAGTTGAATCACATTCCCTTCATTTCTTTTCTCAATCAATCTAACATTTGTTTTTAATTATCCTCATTGTTTTTTTTTTGTTCGACGCACCACTCTTTTTGTATCCCTTTATTTTTTTTATCTTTTTAATTTATCATCATAATGTTTATAAACATATTACTAATAATTTAAATGTATGAGTAAATATTTCCTTGGGGTTAGTTATAATTTTGAGATGTTATGAAATTGAGAGTTTTTCCTCGATGTGTATTCATTGAATTAACACAGTATATGTTGGACTTTAAATGTCATGGATTAATGACTTTTCTTGTTTAATGTATGGATTCCGTGGATTATTGGAACAAAAAATACACTACCAAAATAAAGTACTAATTGATATTATAATACTAGTTAAGATATGGATTGGACTAAAGCATTAACCCTTAGAAATATCAATCAACATCAACTTGTGACATGGGTGATAATTTAACGCAATACAAAGAAAGGCTCAATGATATCACAATATTAACTACCTATTAATGAAATCACCACAATATTTATCAAATTGATAAATCAATCATAATCAAGCATAATGCATAAATTATTTCATAAGCACTACTAATAAATCCCCCAAACAGAATACAATCAACTAGAATCAATCTTCTATTAAAAAGTATCATCACTGATGATTTGACCCGAGTGCTTCTATACACATTTTCATAGCACTGAAACCCTGATCGGTCGATAGGTGACAATTAGTTATTCATTAAAATGGATCTATTTCTGATGATGGTGCATTAATTAGTCAATTTTTTAGTTATGGTAAAAAAAGAAAAAAAACTAATTCTAAAAAAAATTTGAAAAAAATAAAGAAAAACATTCCTTCCTCTTAAAATCAAAATCTCATTGAATTCCCTATAGCCTCCCAAACAATCCCTCAGATTTGTTTGACCATGAAATTTGGTGAACTCTTCACCAGTAAAGGAGGAACATTATGGATAATGAAATAATTCAAGAACCGGTCCTTGTTCAACAGGTTTAATTAGAAGTGGTCAATCCTTCGGAACAAACACATAATGAAATTTATGGCCCTCATATAAATTACATAGAACATGGTATTCAATATCCAAAAATAGATGATGCCTTCGAACTCAAATAAGTTTTGATGCATCTTCTCTCTAATTTCCACAAGCTAGCTGGTGAGGATCCACATATCCACCTTAATGATTTTCAAGATGTATGATATTCCATGAAACCTAATGAGGTTTCTGAGGAACTCATAAAACTCTATGCATTCCCTTTCTCCATAGCTGACACTACCATGTCATGGATCTACTACCATCGTCCTGGTTCTATAACCACATGGCATGACATGAAGCGACTCTTCATAGAGAAATTATTTACGGCTTCTCATACTGCTTCTATCCGTATGGAAATAATTTTTATTCGTCAATTCACAAATTATTCACACCATTAATACTATAATAAGTTCTAAAATCATGTTAAAACTTTCACACTACACCAAAACCCTGACCATCTCTTGATCCAATACTTCAATGAGGGGATATTTTCTTTTGAGAGAACTCTCATTGATGCCGAATGTGGTAGTTCTCTTGTTCATAAAACTCACACAGCTGCAAAGGATCTCATAAAAAACAAGGCTATAAACACACAAAAATTCTATTCTCTAGCATGTGCTCAAGTCAAACAATCCCAAGATAATCAGTCAACAGAGACAAAAAAATGACATAGTGGATAAGTGAACTTACAGGTCATGCACGAAAACTACATGTTATACCAATACCCCAACCTCATCTTCTCCACAATCAATGTTTCTGGGACCTGCCAAAACTATGGAATCTGCAGCTCACAAGCTCATCCTATAGACACATGTCCACAACTTCAAGATGAACCATCTCATTCATCCGAACAAATAGAGCTCAATCCAGAATATGCTCAGAGGAACCCAAACCCTCAAAAATCAATAAACATCTATGATTCCCTACCAAATTATAAGTTCCAATGCTGATTATGCACTCATAGACCTTGGTGCATCAATTAATGTGATTTCAAAATCCATCATATCCAACCTTGCACTATGTACCTTATATCTAATGGGTTTTGTGATCATGTTATCCAATCGAAGAAATTAAACAGGGATGGAAAGAGAATTTAGCTATACTCCATTTTTCTTCATCATGTTGAATGATGTTATCGACAATCGGCTGCGATTTCAAACATTGTATTTTTTTATAGTTTAAATATTCATATATTTTCCCACCAAAATAAATTATATGTAATAACTGGCATATAATATAACTCAGTTCGGAAAAACTAATAATTATGTGAAATGAAAGATATCGAAGAATTAAAATTTTTTAGTGACCCATTTCATAGAAGTATCTACATGTCACATGAAAATGAGGAAGGAACACATTATCACACACTTGAATATAATGAGGGTCATGAAGTCGATCATGATACGACTTATGAAAACTCTGAGTTGTAAACATCCATTTTTGAATCTGGTGAACCTTCTCGGATGTCTCTTGCAAGATAATCATTCCTAAAAACTCAAATTCACCATCCTACATCCAACATAACATATTTTTAAATGTCCGACCATAGAGTTCCTCACAAGGTTCCTTCCGTATTGTCTATAACTAACTATTATTATATGATAACTACACATGTTCTATGAGATTCTTCGATGATCCACCAATTTCTATAAGTCACACCCACTTGATGAACACTATAACATAATTATTACACTTAGACTACATATTGGCCAGGGAGAGGAATTCAATAATAAAAAACACTTATCTACCAAGCACCTTCCATGTCCATTTCTTGATGGATGATGTGAAATGTGGATCCCAATACAAAATTGTACTCATTGTAACCCATGAAACCACACTCCCTTCCAAACATATAATTAAAAAAAATCCACTATTAATGTCCATTGATTCGGTAGATAATGTCACACCTTTTTCAAATGACATAAAATTATGCATATCACATAATTCTTATAAGGAATTCACAAAAGAACAACCAAAAAATGAATGTTCACATTATCCACCATCCATCCATGTATGGGTAACAGATGTAAGTAACTACCAAATCATTATTGTTCAATTTTCACTTATAGATCTATGTGAGATCTAGTCATAAAACCTGCAAACTCTTTCTTCATCCCTATCCACAAATATTGTCTGTGAATTTCATGATACAATTTTTGAATCTTGATAAACCACACAATTTATGGAATGAAACTCAAACATTAACTATTCTCGCAAACAGGTATGAACCAAAATCATTCCACGAATATAAATAATCTTATCATTGTCGATAGTTAAAATATAAGGGGACACCCCACCATCAAGGATTCCCTAAAATAAAAACACAATTAATCATCATACTGCCATTCCATTATTTAAATAAGAAAGGTATACTCTACTAACAAGGTTATGAGGATATTCTATTCTTGTCCCTCATAAACCAATATGTTCATCTCAATAAATATGGCCATCATCTTGAACATGAATCTAGAATCATGGACATCTCGAGTATGTGACTTTTAGTTCAAGGCATATTAAACACTTTTTATTTCCACGTATTGTATGATAACTCAATATCCAATGACATAATTTGAATAAATATACAGGCTTCCTAATATTCAAATCAAACCAATAGACAATTTACTTAAGTATTTTATGATAGGTATTCCAAAAAATTATCCCAGAAGTTAGTTCCACTAATACATCAATTCAAAAAACATAATGTGACACTCATGATCATATGTATGTTAATTTCATTCATGAATTATAAACTATTGTGACCCATATGCCAAAAACTGATATACATGTAAAAACACATCCCCAAGACCAATACCAGATGCATCACAATACAATATATTGTCGTTACGCGACAAGGTTAGGATAAAAATAAGTATTGTATTGCAAAACATAATCAACTATTGAAAAAAATTACCACATGTTTCAAACCATTTGAAAATTACACCCTTCTTGGTCAATCCTAAATGTTTTAGTGAAAAGAAAGAAAATTACTTTAAGAACCTCCAGTAATATCCTGAGAATCTCAAAATACTTCTATTATAAAAATATTTAATGAAATTCTCCAAAGAAAAAATATCTTGAAACTTCTTTGGGTCCACTAACACCCCTTCCTAAAATATGATATGACACAAAAAATTTACCCAGTAAATCCCAAATTATATCTTCAAATGCATGGAATATAGAACATTCTCTATTATAGTACATATGATAATTTCAAGGTTGTTGGAATGATCATCATGAGTTTTTGATTTCACAAATTTGTCATAATCAAAACTGAAAATAAGTAAATTCTTGCAAAGGACCCGGATTTCTTTTAACAAAGAAATAAAATTTACAAGGGATTTTTTCAACCAAATCATCATCACAAAAAACTCATACATACCATATAGACTTTTGTATATGTTCTTGTTTATTTCATAAGGTCACAAATTTTGATGATGTTACCCTAACCTCAGATCATTTTTTGAAAAAATAGAATCACCTTTCTTCTGGTAAAAGAGATATTAAGTAAAATGAATATTATATCTCTTCTTTATAGTCATCTGATTCAAAATAAAGTATTAAAAGAAAAAAAATGTACTCCCATCCTTCATGTGATAAAAATAGTTTATCCCCAATGTTATGTCCTTGGGAGACTAAAAACAGTATTTCTAAATATCTCTAACATAATATTATGATCAAACTATTATTTCGATACCATCATATACAGATGAATGGATACCTAATTGTAACATCCCAAGTAATTAATGAATAATAGATATTTTTATATATGTCTATTAGTGAATTATATAGTGTTTTAGAGACTTAAAATGAGAATAAATCCAATCTTAAGCATGGAATACACTAATATTTTTAAAAGATTGTTTTACTAACTTTTGATGGAAAACCATTTTTAAATCTATATTTTGACGATTTTATAAGCTATGTTTGTCATAATAAACATATTATTTATGATTGGGACATCAAAATTTACTTTGTGTGAATTTTTGGTATTTTTCCGATAAAGTTCATTTTTATTGAATAGTGAAAAATGTTGTATTTTAATACAAAACCTCTTTTTAATCTAATCTATTTATATGATTAGATTATATTTTGAAATGGTTTTGAAGTGAAATTGGAATATATTTTTACCATTTAATGCAATGGTGGTCATTGTAATCAATTTCACTTTGAAATTGGACATAAACTGGTGTCAATCTTTTGATACTTATTGTTTCATAAAAACACGCTATTTGTCATGACAGCGGGAATTAATTATTAAATTAATTAATGTAACTTATATTATTCAAATTTTATAAAATATAAATCATTTTTGAATTCGGAATATCAAATATAGCTTAGGGTGATGTTTTGGTATTTTAATGAAAAACATCAATTTATTATGGATAGTGAAACCACTAAGTGGTAGTTAAAGAAACTGATTTTTCGTTTAAATGATACATTGCCACTTCTATGATTTGATTTTCAAAAATCTGACATACATGGTTATAATTAAGAAGTAAAATTTGGTTCAATGAGATTAAAATAATTTTTTGGTTAATAGTAACTTTTAAGTTTTTAATCGCGATTAGAGGTAATTAGTGCAATTTTAGGAAAAAATGATATTATAATAAAATGAAAATACCTAGACACATTCCCTACCCTTATTGGATGTGTCATGGCCGACCAATACAAGCCATGGGTCAACTTGGGGACCCCATGGAGCCACTTTGGTAGGAAAATGACATTAATATCTTTTTATTTAATGATAAAATTAAAATGACACAAACATGAGTTGTTTTACTAAATCAATTTTTAAATGGGGTTATACAAGTCAGATATTTGACTATAAATATTAATTAAAAATATAAAAAGATTTCCTACATCATGATAGTTTGTTTATAATTTTTAGACATTAAATAAATTAAATTATTTATGAAATCATGATGATGCAGCGATTACCTCATTAATAAAGGATTTAAATAAAATGAAAAGATAATGTAAAATCTATGACATAAACATGTCCAAAACCTATTGGATGGGTGTAATTATAACCTTTATCACCTTAAACTAGAATTATATAAATTTGGGACCTTTTGAATCCGAAAGTCATTTTAATATAAAATAACATTTCTTTGCTTTCCAAGAGTGCCCCTCCTCTCCTCTTATAAATGGCCCCCACCTCTACCTCATTACCCACACTTCCAAAGCCTATGGCTCGACCAAACCCTTCCCATTTTGTCTCTACACTTCCCTATATTACTCCTTGAAGCCTCACTTTGGGCCTAAGTTTTCCCAAGGAAGCCTTTGAGCTCAAACGAAAGGGAGTTACCCGATTTTAAGGTAATGTCTTCACTTGTGTTCTTTTGTTTTATTTTTCTTGTCCAACCCCTTAAACTATTTTTATTCATTTATTTTGTAACAACACCAGTATCTTCCATATACTAGGATGTTTTTATAAGAATTATTTGAGCTACACTTACACATACCTACATCTAATGGTTAAAGAGTATAATGTTTCCGTGGATGGCGAATTCCTGCCTCCCAAAATGATGATTGTTCAACATTCATTTATCACCATAAATGGTGGCCATTAAGATGACACTATATTTATATATGATATATAATATGTTTATGTTTTCCATAAGCTTCTTGTATTTTTCATTTTTGGCATACCATTATGGTTTCCATTATGGGTAAATGCGATAACTTCATTTAAGAAAGTGCGGACTATCACCCCCTCAAAGTGATTTGATTCGTTAATACCATATGTGGGGAATATAAAGGATGGAGTTATGATATTATATATGATATTACACTGTAATTATAATATACCTTTATATCATTATGATTCCATTTCATAAAATACGAAATAGAAATGGAAGCAGCGTTCATGTGTACGTACGGCTTACCGTCTCCATGAACGGTGCATTTCATTTCTTACCTCTAAATGTTATGTAATATTATAAATGCATGAATGTAAAGGATATATATGATATATATTATATCTAAATCATGAATACCATTGTGGTTATAATGGATACATGAAAAACTTGTAATTATAAAGGGTTTATTTTTGACTCAAGTACCAATGATCATTAAAACGACCGTTATTAACTTAAATAATTACATAGTGTTCATGACATGGAAATAAGTGATATAAAAGGAATAATGAACTTGAAAAGGGTTCTTAAACAAGTAGAAAATAACTCAAGTTTATTATTCAAGAGATTAAAACCCGACCGAGTCAAGTCGGACCCGAGGTATGGGACTTCGTCTCAATCTCCTTTCATTGAGGCATATTTTGTTTTATACACAACCTTCATTTATATGGTGTATAATACCATTTGAATTTTACGTTTATTCAAAAGGAATCTTTTTTATATGAATCATTTACTAAACGAATAAATGGAATGTTTTTGTCGTACGTATGCGGCGACAACGACTTCTCCGCTGCCGTGACCATTATTTGAGTTTCGGCTTCCTCTACAAGCCATACATTTATTTAAATGAAAAATAAATACAATGTTTTACTTTATTTTATTTTGGTATTGGAAATGGTTTTCATAATTTTTTTATATCAATGTGTTTTATTTATATCTTGTTATTGAAAATTGGAAATGTTATGTTTCCTTTATGCATGATTTATGTGATACGATTATGTTATGGTTCTTGGGAATTGTTATGAACACGAGTGGTTTCGGGATAAACTAAGGGGGGGTGAGCCCGATATAGCTCTCCAATGCATTGGGTAACATGAAGGAGTGAAACGTTATGGTTTCTCCAAAGAGATTTAGGGAATATACTATGATGGGTCTTCCAAACGTATCCAAGAGGGTTACTTCATATGTAAGGATGTTATGAATGCATCAAGTTACCTTTATGTCTTATGATTTCAATGATTTATTCATGATTTTATGAGGTATGTTAAAGTACGTATGTTTTTTGGGTAATGTATGATTTCATTCTTATTTATATATGTACTCATGTTTCCTTTCCATACTTTTTATAACCTTTAATGAGATTTTTTGCTCATCCAATGTTTTTGAAATGTTTTTCACAGGTCAAGGGAAAGGTATATGATATGATGATAGTGTCGAGGAAGTGTCAAGAAAGAATCCATGTTTTTTTTAAATATGTTTCCATTGATGGGAAAAATGAATACTGTCTTTTATGTAACCACTTTTTTTAAATGTGGAATGTAATGCATGTTTTAAGATATAATTCTCTAAAACTCTAAACCTGAAAATATCCTCAAGGTGTAATCTTGAAAAAACTCAATATTAAGTATGGTTTAAGGCCGGGGCCTTATAGTTGGTATCAGAGGTCGGTTTAGATAACTTTAGGAGTTATAATTCTATTAAATGATTATCCAAAAATATTTTTTCCTGAAATGATATAGCATTTCAAGATTACCATGTTGCATCATCTAAGACATGTTTGTTCAGAATGGTTTTCCGTAGAGGAAATAGGGAAGCAGTGCTAGGAAGGCATACATAAGAAAATAACCTTCCAAATCAGCATCCTGAGATGGTTGGAATTGAAACTAAATAGTTTGTTGTAGTAATTGCGCAGTTGACTCAAGCGATAAATGGTGGTGGTATCCATGCACGAGATCATCCAGATCAATCGCAGAGGAACATGTCAGTGGTGGAACATTTCATGAGGCAGCATCCGCCATCATTCAGAGGATCATCTGACCCTGTGTTATCTGAAGGGTGGGTTAAAGAACTGGAGAAGATTTTCGATGTCATGGGGTGTTCAGACAATCAAAAGGTTAGTCTTTCTATTTACCGTTTGGAGGGTGAGGCAGATCAATGGTGGTTGATGGTTAAAAATATCAAGGATGCTGATGAGATTGATTCTCTTGAATGGGATGAATTCAAAGGTATGTTTCTTATGAAGTATTTTGCTAAGGCTGTTCGACTTAGGATGGAAAAACAATTCTTGGAATCGAGGAAAGAGTAAAACTCAGTGGCTACCTATGAAGAGAGGTCCCCTCGATTGGCAAGGTATGCTACAAATTTTATCCAAAACCTTGATAGTAAAATCAATCATTTTTACTAAGGATTAAAACCAAAATATCGAAGGGCATTAGCTTCTCGTGAGTTTAATAGTTATGAAAAGCTTGTTCGATGTGCTGAGAAGGTGGAAATGGAGTTTTTCGATGATCATGTGTTCTATTACAACCAGCAGAATAAGAGACCGAGGTGGCAGGAGAAAGGGAAGAATTCTTCAAAAATGTCTGATGGTAAGAAAACTAATTTTCCAGTTTGTGATAAATGTGGTAAAAGGCATGTTGGGGAATGTCTTCTGAATTTTGTAAAGTGATACCGATGTGGTAAGATTGGATATAAGGCTCGTGATTTCACTGAAAAAGATCAAGGTGATGGTAAGTCCAAATTTGATTTATAGTTAGTGAAATGTTTTAAGTTCAATTAGATGGGTCGCTATGAAAACGAGTGTCCGAAAAAGAGCTTGAGTGATGGTAATCGGTTATCCTACCAGCAGAAAGTGGTGGTGAAATAATTTGTGACTACTTCAGCAGATATCGGGCCATCAAATAAAGTTGTATCAGGTACATTGTTTGTTTTTTCAGATTATGCCAGTGTGTTGTTTGATTCGAGGTCCACACATTCTTTCATCTCTGAAACCTTTTCTAGTAAAATGGGAATACCTTCTCAAGAAATGACTCCTGAACTTGTGGTAGAAACACCTGGGGGAAATGTTGAGGCAAAAAGAATTTATAAGAATCTTCTTATCCTTATCTGTGGAAAGAACCTACTTGGAAACCTTATTGTTCTACCTCTAGTAGAGTTTGATGTTATCCTGGATATGGATTGGCTCTCTATTTACCATGCTAAGATTGACTATAGAGCTAAAAAAGTTTCTTTTCAGAGGGACTTTCAGTTTGTGTACAAGAATGAAGCCTTACTGTTGATAACATATCAAGAGGCCGAGAAACTTGTAAAAGATGGAAATGAATGTTACCTTGCACACATCATTGAAAACAAGGGAACTATTCAGATTAATGATGTGCCAATGGTAAATGAGTATCCTGATGTTTTTTCTGATGAGTTGCCTGGAATAATACCAGATCGGGAAGTTGAATTTACTATTGACTTAGTTCCTAATGCTAAGCCAATATCAAAACCCCCTTATCGAATGTCTCAAATTGAAATTTTAGAGTTGAAGGAGCAATTGCAAGATTTATTAGAGAAAGGTTTCATTCGACCTAGCACATCACCATGGGGTGCTCCTGTTTTATTTGTTAAAATGAAATATGGTTCAATGAGACTTTTCATTGATTATAGAGCCTTGAATAACATCACTGTTAAGAACAAATATCATTTTCCTCATATCGACGATTTGTTTGATCAGCTCTAGGGGGCTCAGTTTTTTTCAAAGATTGACCTGAGATTAGGATACCATCAGCTGAAGGTAATGGAAGCAGATGTTCTGAATACTGCGTTTCGTACAAGATATGTCCATTATGAATTTTTAGTAATGCCTTTTGGGCTAACCAATGCACCTGCTGTATTCATGGACCTAATGAATAGAATTATCCATGAGTTCTTGGATAAGTTTGTGGTGGTTTTCATTGATCATATTTTGGTGTTTTCTAAAATTAAAGAGGAGCACAAAAGATATTTAAGGGATATTTTGAAAACCATAAAAGAAAAGAAATTGTATGGGAAATTCAGAAAGTGTGAGTTTTGGTTGCAAAAAATTTCTTTCCTTGGTCAAAATGTTTCTAAAGATGGGATAATCGTTGATCCTGTAAAAACAAAGGTTGTTGAGGAATGGCCAAGACCCTCAAATGTAATAGAGATTCGTAGTTTACTTGGTTTTGTAGGCTATTACCGAAGGTTTGTTAGAAATTTTTCATTGTTATCTAGTCCAATGACTAATCTAACTCGGAAGGGTGTATTGTTTATCTGGACAAAAGAATGTGATGATTGTTTTAAGGAATTTAAAAAAAGATTGGTGAATGCTCCAGTTTTGGCAATACCTTCCAGGAATGAGGAGTTTTTTATCTACAGTGATGCTTCATTGAAAGGACTTGGTTGTGTCCTAATGCAGAATGATTAGGTAATTGTATATTCTTCATGATAGTTGAAAACTCATGAGGTATATTATCCTACACATGATTTGGAATTAGTTACTGTTTTTTTCATTTTAAAAATTTAGAGGCATCATTTGTATGGAGTAAAGTGTGAAATATATACCGATCATAAAAGTTTAATGTATATATTCACTCAGAAATACTTGAACAAGAGATATAGGAGATGGCTAGAATTAATCAAGGATTATGTTTGTACAATTCATTACCATCCAGGAAAAGAAAATAATGTGGCTGATTCTTTGAGTCGAAAAAGTAATGCTTCACTAGAGATGTTGCATTTGGAACGTGATCCTTTGGTTAAGAATTTTATGAACATTGGCATAGAAGTTGTTGGTGGAGGATGTTCTTCTATTTTTTTTAGGTATCAGTGAAATCTTCTCTATTAGACAGAATCAAGAAAGCACAGAAGCAAGACAGTGAGTTGTAGAAAAAGTTAGAGCTGGTTTAGAAAGGTAAGTTTCCCAAATTCAACATTGATAATGATTGGGTATTGATATTTGGGAAGAGATTGTGTGTGCCTTATGATTCACAGTTGAAGGGAGAGTTGTTATATGAAGCTCATAGTTCTCCATTTTTAGTTCATCCTGGCAGTACTAAGATGTACAGAGATATGTGGGAGTGTTATTGGTGGGATAGAATGAAAAGAGATATTACTGATTTTACTGTGAAGTGTTTGACATGTCAACAGGTTAAAGCAGAGCAAAAGTTACCAAAAGGGATGCTTCAGCCTTTACCAGTTCCAGAGTGGAAATGGGAGAATATATCCAAGGACTTCGTTGTAGGATTGTCGAAGACCGCTCGAGGTAATAATGCAATCTGTGTTATTGTTGATCGCTTGACTAAATCGGCACATTTCCTTGCTATACGAGATAATTTTTCCCTAGATCAACTTTCCCATTTGTATCATAAAGAGATAGTCAGGTTACATGGATTTCCCCTCTCCATTGTATCTGACCATGACCCCAGGTTCACTTCTAACTTTTGGAAAGGCCTTCAGAAGTCGTTGGTTACTGAATTAAATTTTAGTATAGCCTTTCATCCTCAATCAGATGGGAAGTCAGAATGAACAATTAAGATATTGGAGGATATGCAATGTTCTTACTCTATGGATAGTCAGGGAAGTTGGGACCAACATCTTTCATTGGTTTAATTTTCATATAATAACAGTTTTCATTCCAGTATAGATATGGAACCATTTGAGGCGTTATATGGGAAGCGGTGTCGAACTCCAGATTTTTGGGATAAAGTGGGTGAAAGAAAGCTGATGGGACCATAATTGTTAGAAGAGATGGCAGAAAAAGTTCAGCTGATACAAAAACACATGAGAATATCTCAGAGCAGTCAGAAGAGTTATGCGGACAACAGGAGGAAGGATCTATCATTTGAGGTAGGTGATCATGTTTTTCTCAAAGTCTCACCATGCAAAAGTGTGATGCGATTTGGAAGGAAATGAAAGCCGAGTCCAAGGTTCATTAGACCATATGAAATTATGGAATGAGTTGGATCAGTTTCATACCGGGTGGCTTTACCTCCGAGTTTATCTCAGGTACACAATGTTTTTCATGTTTTGATGCTGAGAAATTACATGCCAGATCCATGTCATGTTTTGAGTCCATAGGTAGTTCAGTTGGAAGAGAACCTGTCTTATGAAAAAAACGAGTCCGGATTCTTGAAAAGAGGGAGAAAGTGTTACAGAATAAGGTGATTAATCAGGAAAAGGTTTTGTGGAAAAACCACATGATTGAAGAGGCAACATGGAAATCTGAAAATGCAATGAGGGATAAGTACCCCCATTTATTTGATAAGTAAATAAATTGCGGGGATGAAATTTTCTAAAAGGGGAAAGGATGTAACATCCCAAGTAAGTAATGAATAATAGATATTTTTATCTATGTCTATTAGTGAATTAGATAGTGTTTTAGAGGCTTAAAATGAGAATAAATCCAATCTTAAGCATGGAATACACTAATATTTTTAAAAGATTGTTTTACTACCTTTTAATGAAAAACCATTTTTAAATCTATCTTCTGAAAATTTTATAAGCTATGTTTATCAAAATAAACTTATTCTTTATGATTGGGACATCAAAATTTACTTTCTGTGAATTTTTGGTATTTTTCCGATAAAGTTCATTTTTTGATGAATAGTGACAAATGTTGTATTTTAATTCAAAACATCTTTTTAATATAATTTATTTATATTATTATATTATCATTCGAATTCGTTTTGAAGTGAAATTTGAATATATTTTTACCATTTAATCCAGTGGTGGTCATTTGAGTCAATTTCACTTTGAAATTGCAATTAAACTGGTGTCAATCTTTTGATACTTATTGTTTTATAAAAACACGCTATTTGTCATGACAGCGGGAATTAATTATTAAATTTATTAATGTATCTTATATGATTTGAAATTTTTAAAATAGACATCATTTTTGAATTCAGAATATCAAATTTAGCTTAGGGTAAATTTTTGGTATTTTTCTGAAAAACTTCAATTTTTGATTAATAGTGAAACCACTATGTGGTAGTTAAAGAAACTGATTTTTCGTTTAAATGAAACATTTCCACTTCTGTGATTTGATTTTCAAAAATCCTACATACATGGTTTTAATTATGAAGTAAAATATGGTTCAATGAGATTAAAATAATTTTTTGGTGAATAGTAACTTTTATGTTTTTAATCGTGATTAGAGGTAATTAGTGAAATTAAAGGAAAAAATGATATTATATAAAATGAAAATACCTAGGCACATGTCACACCCTTATTGGATGTGTGATGGCCGGCCAATAAAATCCATGGGTCAACTTGAGTACCCCATGGAGCCACTTCGGCAGGAAAATGACATTAATATCTTTTTATTTAATGTTAAAATTAAAATGACACAAACATGAGTTGTTTTAATTAAAAAATTTTTAAATGGGGTTATACAAGTCATATTTTTTAATATAAATATTCATTATAAATCTAAAGAGATTTCCTACATCATGATATTTTTTTATAATTTTTAGACATTAAATAAATTAAATTATTTATGACAGCATGATGATGCAGCAATTACCTCATTAATAAATGATTTAAATAAAATGAAAAGATAATGTAAAATCTATGACCTACACATGTCAAAAACCAATTGTATGGGTGGATTTATAACCCTTATCATCTTACCCTCGAATTATATCAATGTGGGTCCTTTTGAAACCGAAACGCATTTTAAAATAAAATAACATTTTTTTACTTTCCAAGAGTGCCCCTCCTCTCCTCTTATAAAAGGACCCCACCTCTACCTCATTACCCACACATCCATAGACTTTGCCTTGGCCAACACCTGCCCATTTTTTCTCTCCACTTCACTCTATTACTCCTTGATGCCTCACGTGGGGCATAAGTCTTCCCATGGAAGCCTTTGAGCTCAAACCAAAGGGAGTTACCCGATTTTAAGGTAATGTCTTCACTTGTGTTTATTTTTTTTATTTTGTTTCTCCAACCCCATAAACTATTTTATTCATTTCTTTTGTAACAACACCAGTATCTTACATATACTAGGGTGTTATTATAAGAAGGATTCGAGCTACACTTACACACACCTACATCTAATGGTTAAAGAACATACTGTTTCTGTGGATGGAGAATTTCTGCCTCCTGAAACGATGATTGTTCAACATTATTTTAACACCTTCAAAAGTGGAAATTAAGATGAAACTATATTTATATATGATATATAATATGCTTATGTTTTCCTTAATCTTTTGTATTTTTTATTTTGGGAATACCTTTATGGTTTCCATTATGGGTAAACGTAATATCTTTATTTAAGGAAGTGCGGACTACCACCCCCTCAAAGTGATTTGATTCGTTGATATCATATGTGGGACGTAGGAAGGATGGAGTTATGACATTATATATGATATTACACTGGAATTATAATATACCTTTATATAATTATGATTCCATTTCATAAAATAAGAAATAGAAATGGAAGCAGCGTTCATGCGTACGTATGGCTTACCGTCTCCATGAACTGTGCACTTCATTTCTTACCTCTAAATGTTATGTAATATTATAAATTCATGCATTAAATGGATATATATGATATATATGATATGTACATCATGAATACCATTCTGCATATAATGGATACATGAACAACTTGTAATTATAAAGGGTTTATTTTTTACATAACTACCAATGATCGTTAAAACGACCGTTATTAACTTAAATAATTAAATAGTGTTCATGACATGGAAATAAGTGATATAAAAGGATTAATGAACTTGAAAAAGGTTCTTAAACAAGTATAAATTAACTCAAGTTTATTATTCAGGAGATTAAATAACGATCGAGTCAAGTCGGACACGAGGTATGGGACTTCGTCTCAATCTCCTTTCATTGAAGTGTATTTTGTTTTATACCCAACCTTATTTTATATGGTGTATAAACCCCTTTGAATTTTATGTTTATTCAAAAGGAATATTTTTTATACGAAGCATTTACTAAAAAAAGGGAATGTTTTTGTCGTACATATGCGGCGACAAAGACTTCTCCACCGCCGTGACCATTATTTGAGTTTCAGCTTCCGCTACAAGCCATACCAGTTTTTTAAATGAAAAATAAAAACCATGTTTTACTTTTTTTTATTATGGTATTGGAAATTGTTTTCATAATTTTTTTATATCAACGTGTTGTATTGCTATCTTGTGATTGAAAAGTGGAAATGTTATGTTTCCTTTATGGATGTTTTATGTGATACGATTATGTTATGGTTCTTGGGCATTGTTGTGAAGACGGGTGGTTCCGTGATAAACTAAGGGCAGGTGAGCCTGATATAGCGCTCCAATGCATTGGGTAACGCGAAGGAGTGAAACGTTAAGGTTTCTCCTAAGAGATTTAGGGAATATACTGTGATGGGTATTCTAAACGTAACCAAGAGGGTTACTTCCTACGTAAGAATGTTATGAATTCCCCAAGTTACCTTTATGTCTTATGATTTCAATGATTTATTCATGATTTTATGAGCTATGTTAAAGTGAATTTGTTTTATGGGTAAAGTATGATTTCATTCTTATTTATATATGTACTCATGTTTCCTTTCCAAATTTTTTATAACCCTCACTGAGCATTTTATGCTCATCCTAAGTTTTTGAAATGTTTTTCACAGGTCAAGGGAAAGGTACATGATATGATGATAGTGTCAAGAAAGAATCCATGTTTTATTTTAAATATGTTTCCGTTAATGGGAAAATGAATACTATCTTTTATGTAAACACTTTGTTTAAATGTGTAATGTAATTCATGTTTTATGATCTAATTCTCTAAAACTGTAAACCTGAAAAGATCCTCAAGGTTTAATTTTGAAATAACTCAAGATTAAGTAAGGTTTAAGTTCGGGGCCTTATAGTTGGTATCAGAGGTCGGTTTAGATAACTTTAGGAGTTAGAATTCTATTAAATGATTATCCAAAAATATTTTTTTGAAATGATATATCATTTGATGATTACCATGTTGCTTCATCTAAGACATGTTTGTTCAGAATGGTTTTCCGCAGAGGAAACGGGGAAGCAGGGCTAGGACGGCATACAAAAGGAAATAACATTCCGAATCATCATCTTGAGATGGTCGGAATTGGAACTGAATATGTTGTTGTAGTAATGGCGCAGTTGACTCAAGAGATAAATGGTGGTGGTATCCATGCATGAGATCATCCAGATCAATTGCAGAGGAACATGTCAGTGGTGGAACATTTAATGAGGCAACATGCCCCATCATTCAGAGGATCATCTGACCATGTGTTATTTGAAGGGTGGATTAAAGCACTGGAAAAGATTTTCGATGTCATGGGGTGTTCAGATAATCAACAGGTTAGTCTTGCTATTTACCGTTTGGAGGGTGAGGCAGATCAGTGGTGGTCAATGGTTAAAAATATTAGGGACGCTGATGAGATTGATGCCCTTGACTGGGATGAATTCAAAGGTATGTTTCTTGAGAAGTATTTTCCTAAGGCTGTTTGACTTAGGATGGAAAAACAGTTCGTGGAATTGAGGCAAGAGGAAGACTCAATGGCTGCCTATGAAAAGAGGTTCACTCGATTGGCAAGGTATGCACCAAATTTTATCCGTGACCTTGATAGTAAAATCATTCATTTTTACTCAGGATTAAAACCAAAATATTGAAGTTCATTTGCTTCTAGTGAGTTTAAAAGTTGTGAAAAACATGTTATATGTTCTGAGAAAGTGGAAATGGAGTTTTCGGATGATCATGTGTTCTATAATAACTAGCTGAAGAAGAGACCGAGGTGGCAGAAGATAGGGAAGAATTCTTCAAAAAAGTCTGATGGTAAGAAAACTAAGTTTTTAGTTTGTGATAAATTTGGTAAAAGGCATGCTGTGGAATGTCTTCTGAATTCTGGAAATTGCTACCGATGTCATAAGATGGGACATAAGTCTAGTGATTGCACTAAAAAATATCAAGGTGATGGTAAGTCCAAATTTGATTTACAGTTAGTGAAATGTTTCAAGTGCAATGAGATGGGTCACTATGCAAACGAGTGTCTGACAAAGAGCTTGACTGATGGGAAGCAGTTATACTACATGCAGAAAGGGGTGGTTAAATACTTTGCAACTACTTCAGCCGATGTCGGCCCATCAAATGAAGTTGTATTAGCTACATTGTTTGTTTTTTTAGATTTTGCCAGTGTGTTGTTTGATTCAGGGTCCACACATTCTTTCATCTCAGAAACCACTTCTAGTAAAATGGGAATACTATCTCAAGAAATGACTCCTGAACTTGTGGTAAAAACACCTAGGGTAAATGTTGAGGAAAAAAGAATTTATAAGAATCTTCCTATTCTTATCTATGGAAAGAACCTACTTGCAAACCTTATTTTTCTACCTCTAGTAGAGTTTTATGTTATCATGGGTATGGATTGGCTCTCTATTTACCATGCTAAGATTAACTGTAGAGCTAAAGATGTTTATTTTCAAAAAGGCTTTCAGTTTATGTACAAGAATGAACCCTTACTATTGATAACATATCAAGAGGCTGAGAACCTTGTAAAATATGGAAATGAATGTTACCTTGCACACATAATTGAAAACAATGGAACTGTTCATATTAATTATGTGCCTGTGGTAAATGAGTATCCTGATGTTTTTCCTGATGAGTTTCCTAGAATAATACCATATTGGGAAGTTGAATTTACTGTTGACTTAGTTCCTAATGCTAAGCCAATTTCAAAACCCCCTTATCGAATGGCTCAAATTGAACTTTTTGAGTTGAAGGAGAAATTGCAAGATTTATTAGAGAAAGGTTTCATTCAACCTAGAACATCACCATGGGGTGATCCTGTTTTATTTGTTAAAAAGAACGATGGTTCTATGTGTCTTTTTATTGATTATAGAGCCTTGAATAACATCACGGTTAAGGAAAAATATCCTTTGCCTCATATCGATGATTTGTTTGATCAGCTCCAGGGAGCTCCTTTTTTTTCAAAGATTGACCTGAGATTGAGGTACCCTCAGCTAAAGGTAAATGAAGCAGATGTTCCGAAGACTGTGTTTCATACAAGATATGGCCATTATGAATTTGTAGTAATGCCTTTTGGGATAACCAATGCACCTGTTGTATTTATGGACTTAATGAATAGAATTTTCCATGAGTTCTTGGATAAGTTTGTGGTGGTTTTCATTGATGATATTTTGGTGTTTTCTAAAAGCAAAGAGGAGCATGAAAGACATTTAAGGTTTATTTTTCAAACCTTAAAAGAAAAGAAATTGTATGGGAAATTCAGTAAGTGTGAGTTTTGGTTGCAACAAATTTTTTCCTTGATCACATTGTTTCTAAAGATGAGATAGCCATTGATCCTGCAAAAACAAAGGTTGTTGAAGAATGGCCAAGACCCACAAATGTAACAGAGATTCGTAGTTTTCATCGTTTTGTAGGATATTACAGAATGTTTGTTAGAAATTTTTCACAGTTATCTAGTCCAATGACTAAGCTAACTCAGAAGGGTGTTAAGTTTATCTGGACAAAATAATGTGATGATTGTTTTCAGGAATTTAAAAGAATAATGGTGAATGCTCCAGTTTTGGAACTACCTTCTAGGAATGGGGAGTTTGTTATCTACAGGAATGCTTCATTTAAAGGACTTGGTTGTGTCCTAATGTAGAATTATCAAGTAATTGCTTATGCTTCATGACAGTTGAAAAATCATGAGGTAAATTATCCTACACATGATTTGGAATTATCTTCTGTTGTTTTGGCTCTAAAAATTTGGAGGCATCATTTGTATGGAGTAAAGTGTGAAATATATACCGATCACAAAAGTTTAAAGTATATATTCACTCAGAAATAATTGAACATGAGACAGAGGAGATGGCTAGAATTAATCAATTATTATGATTGTACAAATAACTAACATTCAGGAAAAGAAAATAATGTGGCTGATGCTTTGAGTCAAAAATGTAATGCTTCATTAGCAATGTTTCATTTGGAACGTGATCCTTTGGTTAAGGATTTGATGAAATTTGGAATAGAATTTGTTGGTGCAGGATGTTTTTATGTTTTGTTTCAGGTATTAGTGAAATCTTCTCTATCAGACAGAATCAAGAAAGCACAGATGCAAGACAGTGAGTTGCAGAAAAAGGTAAAGCTGGTTCAGAAAGGTAAGATTCCTAAATTCAACATTGATAATGATTGCGTTTTGAGATTTGGGAAGAGATTGTGTGTGCTTTGTGATTCACAGTTGAAGGGAGAGTTGCTATGTGAAGCTCATAGTTCTCCATTTTTAGTTCATCCTGGAAGTACTAAGATGTACAAAGAACTGCGGGAGTACTACTGGTTGGATGGAATGAAAAGAGATATTGCTGATTTTACTGTGAAATGATTGACATGTCAACAATTTAAAGCAGAGCAGCAGTTACCGAAAGGGATGCTTCAGCCTTTACCAGTACCAGAGTGGAAATGGGAGAATATATCTGTGGACTTCGTTGTGGGATTGTCGAAGATCCTTCTAGGTAATAATACAATCTAGGTTATTGTTGATCGCTTGACTAAATCTGCTCATTTCCTTGCTTTACGAGATACTTTTTCCCTATATCAAATTTCCCATTTTTATCTTAAAGAGATAGTCAGGTTACATGGAGTTCCCCTCTCCATTGTATCTGACCGTGATCCCAGGTTCACTTCTAACTTTTGGAAAGGCCTTCAGAAGTCGTTGGGTACTGAATTAGATTTTAGTACAGCTTTTCATCCTCAATCAGATGGTCAGCCATAACGAACAATTCAGACATTGGATGATATGCTACGTTCTTTCTCTATTTATTATCATGGAAGTCGGTACCAACATATTTATTTGGTTGAACTTTCATATAATAATAGTTTTCATTCCAGTATACAGATGGCACCATTTGAGGCGTTATATGCGAAGCAGTGTCGAACTCCAGCTTTTTGGGATGAAGTGGGTTAAAGAAAGCTGATGGGACCAGAATTGGTAGAAGAGATGGCAGAAAAAGTTCAGCTGATACAGAAACACATGTGAACAGCTCAGAGCAGGCAAAAGAGTTATGCGGACAACAGGAGGAAGGATCTACCTTTTGAGGTAACTGATCATGTTTTTCTCAAAGTCTCACCATGGAAAAGTGTGATGCGATTTGGTAAGAAAGGAAAGCTGAGTCCAAGGTTCATTAGACCATATGAAATTATGGAGAGAGTTGGATCATTTTCATACAGGGTGGCTTTACATCCGAGTTTATCTCAGGTACACAATGTTTTTCATGTTTCGTTGGTGAGAAATTACATGCTAGAATCCATCTCATGTTTTGAGTCCAGTGGTAGTTCAGATGGAAGAGAACCTACCTTATGAGGAACAACCGTTCCAGATTATCGACAAAAGGGAGCAAGTGTTACAGAATAAGGTGATTAATCAGGTAAAGGTTTTGTGGAAAAACCACATGATGGAAGAGGCCACACGGGAATCTGAAAATGCAATGAAGGATAAGGACCCCCATTTATTCAATAAGTAAATAAATTGTGGGGACATAATTTTCTAAAGGGGGGAAGGATGTAACATCCCATGTAAGTAATGAATAATAGATATTTTTATCTATGACTATTAGTGAATTAGATAGTGGTTTAGAGGCTTAAATTGAGAATAAATTAAATCTTAAACATGGAATACACTAATATTTTTAATAGATTGTTTTACTGCCTTTTGATGGAAAACCATTTTTAAATCTATATTCTGAAAATTTTATAAGCTATGTTTTTCAAGATAAACTTATTCTTTATTATTGGGACATCAAAATTTACATTGTGTGAATTTTTGGTATTTTTCCGATAAAGATCATTTTTAATGAATAGTGAAAAATGTTGTATTTTAAATCAAAACCTATTTTTAATCTAATTTATTTATATGATTAGATTATCTTTTGAATTGGTTTTGAAGTGAAATTAGAATATATTTTTACCATTTAATCCAATGGTGGTTATTGGAATCAATTTCACTTTGAAATTGGACGTAAACTGGTGTCAATCTTTTGATACTTATTGTTTCATAAAAAAACTCTATTTGTCATGACAGCGGGAATTAATTATTAAATTAATTAATTTAACTTATATGATTAGAATTTTTTAAAATATACATCATTTTTGAATTCAGAATATCAAATATAGCTTAGGGTGAAGTTTTGTTATTTTTCTGAAAAACTTCAATTTTTGATGAATAGTGAAACCACTATGTGGTAGTTAAAGAAACTGATTTTTCGTTTAAATGAAACTTTTCCATTTCTGTGATTTGATTTTCAAAAATCTTAAATAAATGGTTTTAATTATTATGTAAAATGTGGTGTAATGAGATTCAAATAATTTTTTGGTGAATAGAATCTTTTAAGTTTTCAATCGCGTTTAGAGATAATTAGTACAATTTAAGGCACAAATGATATTATAATAAAATGAAAATACCTAGACACATGTCCTACCCTTATTGGATGTGTGATGGCCGACCAAGAAAATCCATGGGCCAACATGGGGACCCCATGGAGCCACTTTGGTAGAAAATGACATTAATATCTTTTTATTTAATGTTAAAATTAAAATGACACAAACATGAGTTGTTTTACTTAAACAATTTTTAAAAGGGGTTATACAAGTCATATTTTTTTACTATAAATATTCATTAGAAATATAAAAATATTTCCTACATCATGATATTTTTTTATAATTTTTAGACATTAAATAAATTAAATTATTTATGATAGCATAATGATGCAGTGATTACCTCATTAATAAAGGATTTAAATAAAATTAAAAGATAATGTAAAATCTATGACCAACACATTTCCAAAACCTATTTGATGGGTGTATGTCGAACCCTTATCATCTTACCCTCAAATTATATCAATGTGGGACCTTTTGAATCCGAAACTCATTTTAAAATAAAATAGCATTTCTTTACTTTCCAAGAGTGCCCCCCCTCTCCTCTTATAAAAGGCCCCCACCTCTACCTCATCACCCACACATCCAAAGCCTTTGGATCGGCCAACCCCTGCCCATTTTTTCTCTCCACTTCACTCTATTACTCCTTGAAGCCTCACTTTGGGCATAAGTCTTCCCAAGGAAGCCTTTGAGCTCAAACCAAAGAGAGTTACCCAATTTTAAGGTAATGTCTTCACTTGTGTTCTTTTGTTTTATTTTGCTTCTCCAACCACCTAAACTATTTTTATTCATTATTTTGTAACAACACCTGTATCTTACATACACTAGGATGTTGTTATAAGAAGGATTCGAGATACACTTACACACACCTACATCTAATGGTTAAGGAACATACTGTTTCCGTGGATGGCGAATTTCTGCCTCCCGAAACGATGATTGTTCAACATTCTTTTAACACCTTCAAAGGTGGAAATTAATATGAAACTATATTTATATATGATATATAATATTTTTATGTTTTCCTTAAGCTTCTGTATTTTTCATTTTGGGCATAACTTTATGGTTTCCATTATGGGTAAACGCAATATCTTCATTTAAGGAAGTGCGGACTACCGCCCCCTCAAAGTGATTTGATTAGTTAATACCATATGTGGGACGTATAAAGGATGGAGTTATGATATTATATATGATATTACACTGGAATTATAATGTACCTTTATATCATTATGATTCCATTCATAAAATACGAAATAGAAATGGAAGCAGCGTTCATGCATATGTACGGCTTACCGTCTCCATGAACGGTGCATTTCATTTCATACCTCTAAATGTTATTTAATATTATAAATGCATGCATGTAATGGATATATATGATATATATGATATGTACATCATGAATACCATTCTGGATATAATGGATACATGAACAACTTGTAATTATAAAGGGTTTATTTTTTACTCAAATACCAATGATCGTTAAAACGACCGTTATTAACTCAAATAATTACATAGTGTTCATAACATGGAAATAAGTGATATAAAAGGAATAATAAAGTTGAAAAAGATTCATAAACAAGTAGAAATTAACTCAAGTTTATTATTCAAGAGATTAAAGAACGACTGAGTGAAGTCGGACCCAAGGTATGGGACTTTGTCTCAATCTCCTTTCATTGAGGCATATTTTGTTTTATACAAAACCTTCTTTTATACGGTGTATAAACCCCTTTGACTTTTACATTTATTCAAAAGGAATCTTTTTTATACGAAGCTTTTACTAAATGACATAAGGGAATGTTTTTGTTGTACGTATGAGGTGACAACGACTTCTCCGCCGCCGTGACCATTATTCGAGTTTCAGCTTCCTCTACAAGACATACCATTTTTAAAATGAAAAATAAATAGCATGTTTTACTTTTTTGTATTTTGTTATTGGAAATGGTTTTCAAAATGTTTTTTATATCAATGTGTTGTATTGATATCTTGTGATTGAAAAGTGGAAATTTTATGTTTTTTTTATGCATGTTTTATTTGATACGATTATGTTATGGTTCTTGGGCATTGTTATGAAGACGGGTGGTTCCGTGATAAACTAAGGGCGGGTGAGCCCGATATAGCTCTCCAATGCATTGGGTAACGCGAAGGAGTGAAACGTTAAGGTTTCTACGAAAAGATTTAGTGAATATACTGTGTAACACCCCAGGTAAATAAAGAATATATCATTTTTATATTTATCCATATTTGTGAATAAAATATTAATATTACATTAAAGGGGATTATTTTCTCGATGGCGTACCCAATACGCAACAACGAGTTTCTTGGGAATCTTACGTTGCACTGTAATAATAAAATAATGTTATTTTAAATATTAGTTAACGCCTAGCCGTTGTAAGGGCGGTAATGAACATAACTAATTAAAAAATTATTATATATTTTTTTCAAATATTTTTACTTTTTACAATAAATGTTAGAGGATTAAAAATGCAAATGAATCCAATTTTAAGCATTCTTTAAAAGGTCGATTAACCGCCTTATGATGGATAACCTCTTTTAAATCCACTTTTTGACAATATTAGGTGTTCTATTTGACAAAATAAATTTATTCTTTAGAATCGGGATATCAAAATTTACTTTGGGTAAATTTTTGGTATTTTTCCGAAAAAGTTCAATTTTTAATGAATAGTTAAAAATGTGGTATTTTAATTCAAAACCTCCTTTTAATATAATTTATATATATGATTAGACTATCTTTTGAATTAGTTTTAAAGTTAAATTATAATATATTTTTACCATTTAATCCAATAGTGGTCGTTGGAATTAATTTTACTTTGAAATTTGACTAAAACTAGTGTCAGTCTTTTGATACTTATTGTTTCATAAAAACACGCTATTTGCTCTGACAGCGGGAATTAATTATTAAATTAATTAATTCTACTTATATGTTTCGAATTTTTTAAAATAGACATAATTTTTGAATTTGGAATATGAAATATAGATTAAGGTGAATTTTTTGTAATTTTCTGAAAAACTTCAATTTTTGATGAATAGTGAAACCACAAAGTGGTACTTATAAAAACTAATTTTCCGTTTAAATGAAATTTTTCCACCTTTGTGTTTTGAATTTCAAAAATCTGACATACATGGTTGTCATTAAGATGTAAAATGTGGCTCAATGGGTTTAAAATAATTTTTTGGTGAATAGTCACTTATTAAGTTTTTAATCGCAATTAGAGGTAATTAGTGTAGTTTAAGGTAAAAATAATGTTTTAATAATATGAGATGAGCTTGACACATGTCCTACCCTCATTGGATGTGTCATGGACGACCAAAAAAATACATGGGTCAACATGGGGACCCCAAGGAGCCACTTTGGTTGGAGAATGACATAAATACCTTTTTATTTAATGTTAAAATTAAAATGTCAGAAACATGATTTGTTTTACTAAAAAAAAATTACATGGGGTTATACAAGTCACATAATTTACTATAAATATTAATTGGAAAGATAAAATGATTTCCTACATCATATTATTTTGTTTATAATTTTTGTACTTTAAATAAATTAAATTATTTATAACATCATGATGATGCAGCAATGACCTCATTATTTAACGATTTAAATAAAATGGAACGATAATGTAAAATCTAAGACCTAAACATGTCCAAAACCTATTTTATGGGTGGATTTCGAACCCTTATCACCATATCCTAGAAACACATCAATGTGGGACCATTAAAATCCAAAACACATTCTAAAATAAAGTCACATTTCTTTACTTTCCAAGAGTGCCCCTCCTCTCCTCTTATAAAAGGCCCCCACCTCTACCTCCTTGCCCACACATCCAAAGCCTTTGGCTCAGCCAAATCCTGCCCATTTTGTCTCTACACATCCCTTTCTTACTCCTTGAAGCCTAACATTGGGCAGAAGGCTTCCCAAGGAAGCCTTTGAGCTCAAACTAAAGGGAGTTACCCAATTTTACGGTAATGTCCTCACTTGTGTCCTTTTGTTTTATTTGGCTACTCAAACCCCCTAAACTCTTTTTATTCATTTATTTTGTAACAAATCCAGTATCTTAAATATACTAGTATGTTGTTAAAATAAGGATTCTATCTACACTTACACACACCTACATCTAATGGTTAAAGAACATACTGTTTCTGCGGATGGCGAATTTCTGCCTCACGAAACGATGATTGTTCAACATTCTTATAACACCTTCAAAAGTGGCCATTAAGATGACACTATATTTATATATGATATATAATATGTTTATGTTTTACTTAAGCTTCTTTATTTTTCATTTATGGCAAACCTTTATGGTTTCCATTATGGGTAAACGCGATATCTTCATTTAAGGAAGTGCGGACTACCACCCCCTCAAAGTGATTTGATTCGTTAATACCATATGTGGTAAGTATAAAGGATATATTTAATGATATTATATATAATAACATACTTTAATTAAAATACTATTATGTATCATTATGTTTTAATTGCATTAAATAAGAAATATAAATGGAAGTAGCGCTCATGCGTACGTACAGCTTACCGTCTCCATGAACGATACATTTCATTTCTTATCTCAAAATGTTATGTACTATTAGAAATACATATATATAATGGATATACATGTAATATATTATATATAAATTATGGATATCATTCTGGAATTATAACATATATATGTCTCTCCTTTTGTTTTAATTCCATTAATATGACAAAAAATGAAATTAGCTTTCATGCGTACGTACGGCCTACCGTCTCCATGAACGGTACTTTTAATGTTTATATTCATATGCTATGGAATAGTATAAAATGAATATATACTGGATATATATGATATTTAAAACATAAATACTATTCTGGATATGATGTACCTATAACTACATGGAAAATTATTTTCCAACAAGTTCAATTTTTGACTCATGTACCAAACATCGACAAAAGCGTCTGATATGAACTCATATTATTAACCAATTATTATAACATTATAATATGTGATATGAACTGAATAATAATCTCTAAAGGAGGTCCTTATGCAATTATAAATTGACCAATGTTTATTATTCAGGAATATAAAGAAACAAACAAGACAAAGTCGGACTTGAGGTAAGGGATCCTACTCCTCTCTTTCTTTTTAAGTACACTCTTTTATGTCATCCATTTTAAGCTCATATTTCTTGTTATTGGGATGATATTTTATATAAATCTTACTGTAATTTTTATGTTCATATGATGATTGACCCTATTCTCTCTCATAAATCCATTTTGGAAGTTTTGAGTGGCGCCGTTAGGCTGCCCAATTTTTGTAAGAGATCTATCCTCTCTCTTTCTTTTTAAGTACTCTCCTTTATGTCACTTCTTTTAAGCTCCCCTTTGTTAGGTTGGGGGATGTAATTTTATAGTCCTCCTTCAGTAAACATTATCTTAATATGATGAGATACCCTATTTGATATCATCAATCCATTTTTGGATGTTTTAAGTAGCGTCGTTAGGCTGCCGAGTTTTCGTAAGGGATTTTTCATCTCACTTCTATTCCTGTGAGATTTATGCTACATTTGCTACAATTTCCTTTGAGTGGTGTATGTATTACCCATTATTTTACTCATTCTGTAATATAATTTCATTTATTAGTATTTATATCAATGTTTTATTGTCCTTATTTCACGGGGTGAATGTCTCAAAAGGTACCCATGTTGGTAAGGGAACCTCTCACCCTCCTCTTTTGAAAAGACTTCTTTTGTTATTTATTTTAATTCACATACTATTATGTTGGGATATGTTCTTTTATATCGTAATTGATGTAAATTTTATGTCCAAGTGATGAGATTCCCTTTTTTTCTCTCATCAACTCATTTTCTGAATTTTGAAGTGATGCCGTTAGGTTGTCGAATTTTACCAAGGGATCTTTTTAACCCAATTTCGATTTCTTTGGGTTCAACATGTAGTTACTGAATATGTCATTCATTGAATATGTTTGAATGAAATTTTATTGTATTAAACATAATATCCACTTATATTGGGTGTATTTATATTTTTCCACATAATTTTGAGATTGATTTATCCTTACTTTAAGGGTACCTTCTTTATAAGGGATTTCATCACATTTGACATTTCTATTGAGACTTCATTGTTGTTATGAACCAATTCACTATTATATGGTGTATATACTGTCCTTTGGAGTATTATATCATGAATACATTTATTCTCATGATATAATAAAATTATGACTAAATGTTATTCCTCAATTATTGTATTCAAGTGTCTCTAATTTTGGTAAAACCCCTTTAACCAAAATATCGCTTTAAATGTTTTAATTATTTTTTCTTATTAATATAAATGTTTTCAAAATGGTTTTAAGGATTTATTTATATGGATATTAATGGTTTAAAAGTTAAAAAGCTTCATGGTGGTATAGGACACATTGATTCAAAAATCTCTTTATTAAATGTTTTAAATGGTTTTGGAAATTGTTTCTTTTTGGATGGATTCATTATTTGAATGCACTAAAGTGTAATATTGTGATTGAAATGTGGAAATGTTATGTTTCCTTTATACATGTTTTATGTGATAAATTTCTGTTATGGTTATTGGGAATTGTTATGAAAACGGGTGGTTCCGTGATAAACTAAGGGCGGGTGAGCCCGATATTTCTCTCCATTGCATTGGGTAACGCGAAGGAGTGAAACGTTAAGGTTTCGACAAAGAGATTTAGGGAATATACTGTGATGGGTATTCCAAACTTAACCAAGAGGGTTACTCCCTACGTAATAATGTTATTAATGCCTCAAGTTACCTTTATGTCTTATGATTTCTATGATTTATTCATGATTTGATGAGGTATGTTAAAGTGCCTATGTTTAATGGGTAAAGTATGATTTAATTATTATGTATATATGAACTCATGTTTCCTTTCCATATTTTTATATCCCTTACTGAGATTTTTATGCTCATCCCACGTTTTTGAAATGTTTTTCACAGGTCAAGGGAAAGGTACATGATGTGATGATAGTGTCAAGAAAGTGTCAAGACAGAATCCATGTTTTATTTGAAATATGTTTCCATTGATGGGAAAAATGAATACTGTCTTTTATGTAACCACTTTTTTTAAAAGTGGAATGTAATGCAAGTTTCATGATCCAATTCTCTAAAACATTAAACCTGAAAAGATCCTCAATGTGTAATCTTGTAATAGCTCAAGAATAAGAAAATTTTAAGGTTTGGGCCTTATAGTTTTTATCATAGGTCGGATTAGATAACTTTAGAGGTTAGGGTATCCTCTAAGCATAATTGAAATTACCATAATGGTTAGGATTTCATAAAGAGTACTAGTTTTAGATAAAGTGAATAAGTAAGTATATCTTAGTGGTTATCTTCCTATTTAGTACATGATGGTTTTCTTGATATACTCACACTGACATTTCTGTTTTTAGTGAATGGATGGATCTAGCAGGCACCAAAGTGACAATAGGTTTGAAGGAAACTCTTGTGGTTCTCTGATTAGGAGACTGGATGAAATGGGGTATTCAATGAGGAAAATCGTGGTTGTTCTAAACCAACTATCAAGGAGTCATGATCATCCACTTGAACAATTCTATGTTCTGTAATGCATCATGTATGAGATGACCAATCGATGTGGAAGTTCAGGTAATAATTATAAAGGTAACCATTAGGGTTTATATGATCCTTTCTTTTGAGGTAATTATGGGTTATTATATATTATGATGGAAAATGAATGGCATGAGATAAACTTGAGGTTAAATCATGTTATGGTTATTTTTGATGATTTTATCTCTTTTTGGGTAATGATTTGAGAATTATATAGTTTTGGAAAAAGGACAACACGGAGACAGTGTGACAACCCGTCGCGTCGGACAAAGCTGCGGGAATCGAACCCACAACCAAAGTGGAACTGGTATTTATCACCTACCACTGGACTACGTGAAGTCCCTGGTTAGTTTGACTGATTCTTTTTAGTTAGATGATTTTATGAATTATGAGAAAGTTGATTTTGGGTTATCTATGGATATTTATTAACCTCTCATGGAGGATATGTGATTAGGTTAATTACTTTTTAATACGAGACATTAGGAGAAACTGATGTTGTTTGGAGATAAATGATACGATTTAACTTGGAAGACTATGTGACTAAATACTTCTAATATTTGGGTTTCAATCATAGTTTGGTTTACTTTGAAGAATTTTATGGACAAATTGATTATCAAATGGTCCTCGTTGAACTTTGGGTTTGGTTGGACAAATTTTGGACATTAAGAATAAATTTTATTTTTATAAAGGGTTATCCTTTTCTGCATTATCTGATCTTGTAATAACCTTTTTGGTTTTGGTTTTGGTTAAAGTATAAAGACAAGGGAAGTATATAGTTCTCTTTTGTGGATTAGGTGATTCTCTATAAGTTGATTATAGTACTCTTAATGTGAACACGTCTTCCTAAATACTCATCTTTTGGACAAAATATGAGTTTGTGTAAGGAATCTAATGAAAGTTGAAAGTCAACATGATAAGTGATTATGTTTCCTTATGAATAAATTCCTCAATAAAAATTATCTTAAAACAAAAATGTTGTCTATTAACATTTCCTACTGGGGAATCGAATACCGTTTAACCCATCACAAGTTTGTGATTTTCTTATGGTTAACTTTCTCTTAAACCTGTTTTCTATCACTCTCCCTTAGAACATGACCCTTTGTTTTTTTCTTCCATATCCATATTTTCCTACTTGGAATCCTAGTATGGGTTAACTTAGGTGACCATTTTACTTCTCTCCCTTTATTTTAATGTGATTGTTTTACCGACTCTTATTCTGATGTGGGATTTTCAATGAAGTTTCCAAGCCCAATTTTAAAATTGCGAGGACGCATTTCCCAAAAGGGGGGAAGGATGTAACACCCTAGGTAAATAAAAAATATGACATTTTTATATTTATCCATATTTTTGAATAAAATATTAATATTACTTTAAAGGGGATGCTTTGCTCGATGGCGTACCCAATACACAACAACGAGTTTCTTGGGAATCTTACGTTGTACTCTAATAATAAAATAATATTATTTTAAATAGTAGTTAACGCCTAGCCGTTGTAATGATAGGAATGAACAGAACTAACTTTAACATTATTATATATGTCTGTCAAATATTTTTACTTTTTACAATAAATGTTAGAGGATTAAAAATGTGAATGAATCCAATTTTAAGCATTCTTTAAAAGGTCGATTAACCGACTTTTGATGGCGAACCTCTTTTAAATCCACTTTTTGACAATTTTTTGTGTTATATTTGAAAAAATAAAATTCTTCTTTAGAATCGGGACATCAAAATTTACTTTGTGTAAATTGTTTGTATTTTTCTGAAAAAAGTTCAATTTTTAATGAATAGTGAAAAATGTTGTATTTTAATTCAAAACATATTTTTAATCTAATTCATTTATATGAGTATATTATATTTTGAATTTGTTTTAAAGTGAAATTATAATATATTTTTACCATTTAATCCAATATTGGTCGTTGTAATTCATTTCACTATGAAATTGGACTTAAACTAGTGTCAATCTTTTGATTTTCATTAAAACACGCTGTTTGCTCTGAGAGTGGTAATTAATTATTAAATTAATTAATTCAACATATATGTTTTGAATTTTTTAAAATAGATATAATTTTTGAATTCAGAATATCAAATATAGCTTAGGGTGAATTTTTGGTAATTTTCGGAAAAACTTCAATTTTTTATGAATAGTGAAACCACTAAGTGGTACTTATAAAAAATGATTTCACGTTTAAATGAAGATTTTCCACCTTTGTGTTTTGAATATAAAAAATCCGACATACATGGTTATCATTAAGAAGTAAAATGTGGTTCAATGGGATTAAAATAATTTTTTGTTGAATAGTAACTTATTATGTTTTTAATCGTGATTAGAGGTAATTAGTGTAGTTTAAGGTAAAAATAATGTTTAAATAATATGATATGAGCATGAAAAAAGTCCTACCATCATTGGATGTGTCATGACCGACCAAAAAAATACATGGGTCAACTTGGGGACCCCATGGAGGCACTTTGGTTGGAAAATGACATAAATACCTTTTTATTTAATGTTAAAATTAAAATGTCACAAACATGAGTTGTTTTACTAAAAAAAATTTATATGGTGTTATACAAGTCAAATATTTGACTATAAATATTCAATGGAATGATAAAAATATTTCCTATATCATAGTACTTTTTTATAATTTTTAGAGCTTAAATTAATGAAATTATTTTTGACCTCATGATGATGCAGCGATGACCTCATTATTTAGCGATTTAAATAAAATGGAATGATAATGTAAAATATAAAACCTAAACATGTCCAAAACCTATTGGATGGGTGTATTTCGAACCCTTATCACCTTATCCGAGAAACACATCAATGTGGGACCATTAAACTCCGAAACTCATTCTAAAATAAAGTCACATTTCTTTACATTCCAAGAGTGTCCCTCCTCTCCTATTATAAAAGGCCCCCACCTCTACCTCCTTACCCACACTTCCAAGGACTTTGGCTCGGCCAACCCCTGCCCATTTTGTCTCTCCACATCCCTTTATAACTCCTTGAAGCCTAACTTTGGGCAGAAGTTTTCCCAAGGAAGCCTTTGAGCTCAAACCAAACGGAGTTACCCGATTTTAAGGTAATGTCCTCACTTGTGTCCTTTTGCTTTATTTTGCTTCTCCAACCCCCTAAAATCTTTTTATTCATTTATTTTGTAACAAATCCAGTATATTCAATATACTAGGATGTTTCTATAATAAGTATTTGATCTACCCTTACACACACCTACATCTAATGGTTAAAGAACATACGGTTTCTGTGGATGGAGAATTTCTGCCTCACGAAACGATTATTGTTCAACATTCTTCTAACACCTTCAAAGGTGTCCATTAAGATGACACTATATTTATATATGATATATAATATGTTTATGTTTTACTTAAGCTTCTGTATTTTTCATTTATGGCATATCTTTATGTTTTCCATTATGGGTAAACGCGATATCTTCATTTAAGGAACTGCGGACTACCGCCCCCTCAATGTGATTTGATTCATTAATTCCATATGTGGTACGTATAAAGGATATATTTAATGATGTTATATATGATACCATAATGGAATTAAAATACTATTGTGTATCATTATGTTTTAATTCCATTAAATGTATAATAGAAATGGAAGTAGCATTCATGTGCACGTACGGCTTACCGTCTCCATGAACGGTACATTTCAATTATTATCTCAAAATGTTAAGTACTATAATAAGTACATATATATAATGGATATACATGTAATATATTACATCTAAATTATTGATATCATTATGAAATTATAACATATATATATATATATATATATATCTCTCATTTTGTTTTAATTCCATTAATATGACAAAAAATGAAAGTAGCGTTCATGCGAACGTACGGCCTACCGTCTCCATGAACGGTGCTTTTAATTTTTATCTCCAAATGCTATGTAATAGTATAAAATGAATATATGCTGGATATATATGATATTTAAAACATCAATACTATTCTGGATATGATGTACCTATAACTACATGGAAAATTATTTTCCAACAAGTTCAATTTTTTACTCATGTACCAAACATCGAAAAAAACGTCTGATATGAACTCATATTATTAACCAATTATTATAGAATTATAGTATGTTATATGAACTGAATAATAATCTTTAAAGGAGGTCCTTAGTCAATTATAAATTTACCAATGTTTATTATTCATGAATATAAAGAAATGAAAAAGACAAGTCGGACTTCAGGTAAGGGATCCTACTCCTCTCTTTATTTTTAAGTACACTCTTTTATGTCATCCCTTTTAAGATCATCTTTATTATTATTGGAATATTATTTTTTATTAATATTACTGTAATTTTTATGTTCATATGATGAGAGACCCTATTCTCTCTCATCAATACATTTTGGAAGTTTTGAGTGGCGCCGTTAGGCTGCCGAATTTTCGTAAGAGATATATCCTCTCTCTTTCTTTTTAAGTACTCTCCTTTATGTCACTTCTTTTAAGCTCCTCTTTGTTATGTTGTGGGATGTTATTTTATATTACTCCTTCTGTAAAATTTATATTAATATGACGAGAGACCCTATTTGATATCATCAATCCATTTTTGGATGTTTTAAGTGGCGTCGTTAGGCTGCTGAGTTTTCGTAAGGGATTTTTCATCTCACTTCTATTCCCGTGAGATTTATGCTACATTTGCCACAATTTCATTTGATTGGTGTATTTACTACCCATTATTTTACTCATTGTGTAATATACTTTCATTTATGAGTATTTACATCAATGTTTTATTGTCTTTCTTTCACGGGGTGCATGTCTCGAAAGATACCCATGTCGGTAAGGGAACCTTTCACCCTCCTATTTTTAAAAGACTTCTTTTGTTATGTATTTTAATTCACATACTATTATGTTGGGATATGTTCTTTTATATCCTTATTGATTTAAATTTTATTTCCAAGTGGTGATATGCCCTTTTTATCTCTCATCAACTCATTTTCGGAATTTTGATGTGATGCCGTTAGGCTGTCGAATTTTACCAAGGGAACGTTTTAACCCAATTTCGATTTCTTTGGGTTCAACATGTAGTAAATGAATATGTCATCCTTTGAATATGTTTGAATTAACTTTTATTTTTTTACACTTAATATCCACTTATATTGGGTGTATTTATATTTTTCAGACATAATTTTGAGATTGATTTATCCTTAATTTAAGGATACCTTCTTTATAAGGGATTTCATCACATTTGACATTTCTATTGAGACTTCATTGTTGTTATGCACCAATTCACTCTTATATGGTGTATATACTGTAATTTGGAGTATTATATCATGAATACATTTATTTTCATGATATAATAAAGTTCTGACTAAATGTTATTCCTAAATTATTGTATTCAAGTGTCTCTAATTTTGGTAAAACCCCTTTAACCAAAATATCACTTTAATTGTTTTAATTATTTTTTATTCTTAATATCCATGTTTTTAAAATGGTTTTAAGGATTTATTTATATGCATATTAATGGTTTAAATTTTTAAAATATTCACGGTGGTATGGGACACTTTGATTCAAAAATCCCTTTATTAAATGTTTTAAATGGTTTTGGAAATGGTTTCTTTTTGAATGGATTCATTATTTCAATACACTAAAATGTTATATTGTTATTGAAATGTGGAAATGTTATGTTTCCTTTATGAATGTTTTATATAAAATGTTTATGTTATGGTTCTTCGGCATTTTTATGAAAACGGGTGGTTCCATGATAAACTAAGGGCGGGTGAGCCCGATATAGCTCTCCAATGCATTGGGTAACGCGAAGGAGTGAAACGTTAAGGTTTCTCCGAAGATATTTAGGGAATATATTGTGATGGGTATTCCAAACGTAACAAAGAGGGTTAATCCCTATGTAAGAATGTTATGAATGCCTCATGTTACCTTTATGTCTTATGATTTCTATTATTTATTCATGATTTGATGAGGTATGTTAAAGTGCTTATGTTTTATGGGTAAAGTATGATTTCATTCTTATGTATATATGAACTCATGTTTCCTTTCCATTATTTTATATCCCTTACCGAGATTTTTATGCTCATCCCAAGTTTTTGAAATGTTTTTCACAGGTCAAGGGAAAGGTACATGATGTGATGATCGTGTCAAGGAAGTGTCAAGAAAGAATCCATGTTTTATTTTAAATATGTTTCTGTTGATGGGAAAAATGAATACTGTCATTTATGTAACCAATTTGTTTAAAAGTGGAATATAATGCAAGATTAATGATCTAATTCTCTAAAACTCTAAACCTGAAAAGAACATCAATGTGTAATCTTGTAATAACTCAAGATTAAGTAATGTTTAAGTCTGGGGCCTTATATACTGTGATGGGTATTCCAAACGTAACCAGGAGGGTTACATACTACGTAGGAATGTTATTATTGCATCAAGTTACCTTTATGTCTTATTATTTAAATGATTTATTCATGATTTTATGAGGTATGTTAAGGTGAATATGTTTAATGGGTAAAGTATGATTTCATTCTTATGTATATATGTAATCATGTTTCCTTTCCATACTTTTTATAACCCTTAATGATATTTTTATGCGCATCCCAAGTTTTTGAAATCTTTTTCACAGGTCAAGGGAAAGGTAATGATATTTTGATAGTGTCACGAATTGTCAAGAAAGAATCCATGTTTTATTTAAAATATCTTTCTGTTTATGGGAAAAATGAATATTATCTTTTATGTAACCACTTTGTTTAAATGTGGATTGTAATGCATGTTTTATGATATAATTCTCTAAAACTCTAAACCTGAAAATATCCTCAAGGTGTAATCTTGAAATAACTCATGATTAAGTAAGGATTATGGCCGGGGCCTTGTACAAATCATCTATATTGATTAGTTTAATATTGAAGTCAAAAAGTCACTCAAATGTTAACCCTTATAGGTCCTTTAGAAACATAACATAAAATTGATCCACCATAGGTTGAAATAAATATTATTACTTGCCCCCATCATCAATCATAATTCTAACCACATGTGTTGTGAACACACCCAATTGATAAATGGATTTTCCTACAATATCCCTTTTAAATATCCAACTCCCCTTTGTGAAGATATATTTCACTGTGAAGTGAAGTGGATATTTTCCATGGGAGAAAACAATCAATATTTACATGATATAATGAATTATATTCCATACACAATATATGTTTAACAATATAATTATCAAGAAAAAACATTTTTCATGGGAAATTGAACCCACCAACAATGAGGGAACACACATTTCAATTACAAATATATTCCTCATGTACTCTCAATGATGTAATAATTTAAATAACACTAATCATATGTTCTACTGCTTGGACCAACACATTAACAAATTTAGTAGAAATAAATGAATGTGAGCCCCCAATATGAAATAAATCACTAGAATGTATTTATGCTACATGGATCATACTAGGAACATTTTACAATCCAATGTCTCCATCACAAGGTGTAGGTTGAAATGAATACATTTGATGTGAGCCACTCCCGTGGGTCTTGGACTATGTCTAAATATTTAATCTACCCTTATAGTAATGTAAATATTGTTATAATGCCCCCCATCTCCCATTATAGTCACTATAACCAATAGAAAAAAAAATGAATTCATGGTATAGGGAAGATGATTTCTTTCATGCATTGTGTGTATTTATTAATCCTCCCTCACTACCAACATCTTGTTTGTTTGTAAGAACCACTAAAAATTTGTCATCAGGTCACACAATCTGTACTCAACAGGTGGTAGGGGACACTAAATATTCTTATGTCCCAACCTCCCACATTGATAAAAATGTCCATGTAGATTTATATAGATAACTATCCTATTCCACAACTTCTTTTTCTACAAAATCCAAGATCATCACTCTTGAAGTCGTACTTTTTACCATCAAAAGAAATACCACTGGATTGCCAACTGAAACCACAAGATAACTACTAGTATCTCCTATAGTTTCCCTTCCAAAATGATATCTTATCCAACACATGAGAAAACATATAATAATTAAATATATTCACTTGGTACATGATCTGATATCTATGTTCATCTTAAATATGACCCTTTATGGATACCTCGTAGCCTTCCCATAATAAAATAATTAAGGGTATATTAGTGAGTTAACCAACATAATCCATCACAATAACAGTCACCCCCAACACGTAACCTCATAAAATTTGCTGATTAATCATCAATCAAATTATGTATATAATTATGTTCCAGAAACATTTCACATATATATTTACTCTATAGACCAGGTATCTTCTTAGTCTGAACACTGATATCCCACTTGCACTTCTCCTGTCTTCAAAACATGTAAGACAAAAAACAAAAAAACTATTCACTAAGGGAATCTCTAATTGATCCAGAATCATCTAGATGGATTCAAACCAAAACACCGCTTATTGAGGCCCACAAATTCCTACAAATGTTGGAGGCTGATTTAACTGAAAACATCTTGTTATTTCTAATGTACTCATCATGATCATCCCAAGGTCCCCATCAACTAATATCATTAACTGAAAACATTTCACATGATACTAATCTTCCGCTATACTTCAACGAACCACTTAGGTTTATTGATCCACTACTAGAGGTACATTCATGGTGACATTTTCTTGTCACCAAACTAGAAGACATCATTGGGGATTCATTTCTCGACAAAAAAAATACACGCCTTAGAACACATGACATTAGTTTTACAAATATTACATAAAAGGCTCACAACAAAGAAAAAACTGCTTCTTTATACAACATCCAAACCTAAATAACCAAATCTCTATCACTGTCCTCATTTTCCCCTATCATGGCACATTTTCAACAAGGGTTAATCCCTTGGCTTACATTAACAAATGACTTCCATTTGAAACACTTTTTAAATCATACCACTTTTATCGAAAAATATATTTTTAGGCCGTATTTTAAATATTTAAAATCACTTTTCCAATAAATATACAATTAAAACATCTATTTTAGCAATATTTTTTAAAAAACTATTCAATAATTTAATGGAATTCCCAATTACGATACACAACACGTACATTTCCCCCCATATGTCCCTAACAAGATAGATATCATATCATATCCCTATATGCCTAAAATGATTCATTAATATAAAAACTAATACACATTTGGACAATGAGAAAAATATCATAAATAAATAACAACACACAACATGTGCATCAACCAATAGTGAAATAGCATCCTACTATATCAATGAATATGAAAAATAATAACCCCCTTGGGGTGCTCGGGTTTTCTTCCATACAATGGTATGATACTTTTATGCAGATCCCATTGATAAGGCTCAACACCACCAAAAATCATTTATACCATCAGAAAATAAAATAAATACCATAAAATTACCACTATAAAAACTCTTTATAACACCATGAACCAGAAGAAAATATAAATATTGCTCCTGTTTGGACTATTATTTGACCTTGTGCACACCTCCCCATATGTCATAGTCTATAGAATCGCTATGAGAGTATAAATAGATATTTTTTGAGACAATAGACTATTTTCCAAAGTATGATATAATATTTAAAATAATAAATATGGGAAACAATATAAAAAATATTCATGTTTCATAAATCCATTAAAAAAACTGGGTATCTAACCACCAAAAATAGTAATTATGCCATGTCATGAAATATAATTCCAAAAGTGAAGGAAACCCACAATAAAAAAATGCCAATGAATCACCAAAATGATTCTAGACACCGAGTCTTGATTCATGAACTATGAATATACATGAACCCCAAATCAACAATCTAGCATAGGTTATTTTCCCCTATCATGTCATAGAGCCATGATGTCTTCTCTGGTACCCCCTAGAAACCCGAGAAAGGTGTTAGTGCAACTTAGTTGGCCACCACCAATGGTGTCTACAAAATATCAACTATATATTTATTCATTCTATAATTAAAATAAACCAAATTAAAAATATAGAAAAATAAGATCCATCATTACTCAATAATACAATTTATAAAAATTTTAATTAGTTTCATGTGTTAACCATATTCAAGAAGATCAGCTCGACATATGTTAGTCAACTAGAAATTATTAATTGGATACATGTTCTCTACATTAGAGGAATAACCATATCATATAAAATTATACATCAACATACCCTGGAGACTATGTTTAGTTTCATTAATATTACTTGGAGCCTCAGTCCATGTAATCATACCTCTGGTTTTTATTAGGGTCATAACCACTTACTCTGACCCCTTACAATTGAAATCCTATGGTTGATCTGATAGAATTAGTATGTCCTGATCCATGGGGTTGTGACTTAGTCTTCAATAAAACTCATACCATTTATCCATGTCCACATGATTCTCAAAAAAGGTGACATTTTTAACATTTACCTTCCAAGAAACATTTAACATATCAATGTTATGAAAACATCCCATACTCTATGTATAACATAAAACCACATTATCAGTTCTTTAATTTCATAATCCTATCCATACAAAATTGATGAAGATAATTATAATAGGTTATAAAACATAAAACATTCAATTTAACATTTATCAAAACATTTCCAAAATCATGGATGAGGAACAACCCATTAGTGTCATTTAGCTAAATCAAATTAACCTTGACACATCCCATGGGGTCTTTGTGGGGTTCAATTTGTTATTCAATCCACCAATTTATTATTTTATAGCAAGAGAACCCAATAGATAGAAAGAATGAAAAAAATTCAACCTCATACAAACTAAATAAGGAATCAAGAAACTGGGGTAACCTTGTATACCACCTACCTTGAGTTAATAAATGAACCCTCACATAACCATAAATATTAATCTCAACTAAACATCCTTCAATTCCCAAGCTGAGGATCTTCCAAAAAATGAGGTTTTAGATATTTTAATGGAGATGAATTATAATTTTATCCAAATTATATAAAATTGATGCAAAATAATTTTTAGAAATAACCAAATCATTACTAAAATCCACACAACCCTCCAAATAGATTAGAAATGTGGGATATTGATCCTTCAGAATGTTGGGAGTTTTTTTTCATCTATGAGGTAATCATAAGATGAAAGGGGGGTGGGAATAAGATATTTATTAATGTCTAATGGGGTAATGAGAAATCTATCCATCATTAATGAGTTTCGCAGTCTGGAAGCATTGTTAATAAAACCAAGTGCACACCACGTGCCACCCTCAATCCATGTGGGGCCTATGTTTCACATTTTTTTAGGGAGTTAGAGTGTTTAACGTACTGAGTAATTGATATGAAGTATGCTTATTTTTATGATCAAATGGTGTTTCTTGCACCATGCATGACATTACCATCTGTGAACCATCCCTCTCTAGGGAACATGATTGTAGAACACAATTACCAATAACCGTGCACTAACCATGAAACCTACCCTGGATTTCATATTTTCATTTTTTTTTCATACACCAAACAAATTATAAACACCCATGACTCATAATACGTCCATGATACATTCCAATAAAAAATCAAATATAATTGAGAAGCATAACTAATGAATTACCTTAATAGAGTTATGTGATCTTAAACCATCCTTATTAACATCTATGTAAATTGAAAATGATTCACATGGCTTCGCAAGGAAGTAGTCTTCCAACACTTGAATGATTAGATATTATTCCCATGGAATGGATGATTAAATTATAATGTGATATTATAATTCACTAATTTTAATTATATATTTTAAATCATACGTAAACAATAAATCTGTCACTATATCAATCCTTAATTGCTTGTGATCTAAAAATACTAACATTGGTTTGAGAGGTGGTAATATTTCATTCACAAGAATAATGATTTCATCACCCTTTAGATGGAATAAGTGATCAAAGATTTTCATTTAAATAACATAAAATATCTCAGTACATGAAAGATTATGAGGTTATTATATATTCTAGATTTAAAGATAATTTAAGGAGTTATATGAAGAAATAAAATAAAATTATTGGTTATGGATGTTACTAATTGTTTAAAAATTGTTTTTTGTTGAAAAAAACTATTTTTGAGGATTTATTTATAAATAAAATATGGATTATGGGATGATTGGAGGGAATTATTTAATTTATGTTTTTTGAAAAATAGACAAACCAAATGGTTCTGGAATGGATAGGTTGAGATGTGAGTGGGGGGCATCTATAAGTGAGGTGAGTTGAACACTTGTAAATTTTTAATAGAAAAATTTATACCCAAATTTTCCTCACACTATAATGTTATATATTAGAAAAATAAATGATCTTAAATGATTTATGGAATCATTACTCATAAAAAATTAATTTGGATGTGTTTTATGTCATTTTATCTCTAATATATTTTGTTGGTCACCCAACAGTCCATCATTTACATTCATCATGATTAATATTTTTCAATATTTTTACTGTTCATTATGGTAAAAAATTATGATTACGAAGTTATATGATATGAATTCAAGTGATTACAAATGAGGAATCCATTTCAATGAATTTATAAAAAATAAATGTTATATTTTTATATAAAAATAATTCTGAATATGTGATGATAATGTTTGTATTAAAAAGGGAAAATATTCTTCTGTAAAATATTTATTAACATAAAAAATTCAACATTAAATTGAATGTAATGACATAAATTTCATTAAAATATACTAAATTGAACTATTAATAAACTTTTAACAGTATTATACTAATATATGTGTTTTTAAATGCATCAATAGAAATGAAAATTCTTAATAAAAGACAATATTTATCAGTATTAATTTCAACATTTATCTTTTCCAAAAATTATTAAAAAAATAAATAATTTTGACATGTAGAATTAAAATATTAATATTATTGTTTGAAATTATATTTATAAAACTGATAAAAATTATTATTAAAATATTTGGGCATTGGTGAAAAAACTACATTTTAGAAAAAAAAATATTAAGCCTATCATTGGATATATTATTTTTTGTTTTGGAGAAATCAAATAATATGAATATAAAACGTTTTATTAATTTTAATACACAGACACACAAACATATATATATAATAAATAAAATTCCAAAATAAAAGTGTCTTTTTGAAATCTATGGAGGTAAAACCTGTTTTAAGGTTTAAAAAATTGTTTCTCTAAATAAGATTTTGTTTATTTTCAAATTGTTTCTATTTATATTTTTAATTAATTAAGAACTAAAGAATTTATTTTATATAAAAGTTTAAACTATTTAATGTAGAAATTATTTAATCTTATCCATACCATCAATAACAATATCACTGTAAGAACAATAAAATTAAATAAAAATACTTTAGTATAATGTGATCATTTTTTTAGTATTGATATTTCATATAACTTAAGATAAAAATTGTGTAATTTTTAATAAATTATAAACATAGTGTTTTATATAACGCAAGATAATCATGGAGTTGAGAGTTAATCTTGTAAAAAAATTTCATGTATTTAATAATATTAAAATGATTAAATTTATTTTTAAAGTAGTTTCATAAAATATAAGAATTTTAAAATATATGTGAACATTTCTGTGTTAAGAAACTATATTTTTAATTTCATATTGATCAATGAAATATGAGGGATATGGATGAGTCCTGAGTTTTCATGATCGAGTTAAGACACTCATATAGATTCTAATGATCGTGATGGGGTTTCTTAGCAATTTCTTGGAAAATTGATATGTTCTTCATCTTTGTGTTTATAGAATATCCATGCATTTTTATTTTGGTTACTGTTATTTACTGATTTATATATATGGATTTCTTTATATGAGATTAATTTTCTGTGTATGATTTCGTTTCATGGACTTTTACTATTTTAAATTTTATTAAATCCTTGTTAATATTTATTGTTTATGAACAGTGTTTACTTACAATATTGGATGATGTTTGGTCAATTATATTGATTATATACACGGATATTATGGAATATTCGGTATAATGACAGACCTTAGGGCCTTGTTTCTTGAAAGATGACTCAATAAAAATGGTAGGCGGGAATTATTCCTTGTCCCTAACCGACTCTATTAATTTTTATAGATTGAACTAGACCAAGAGGTGTCAATATCAATCCATGTGATTATTTAAATTGATATTCCATCTTTGTAAATATTCCTCTTTTTTGAAATCAGTTACATATCACATAATATTATTAATTTTATATACCATATTTTCAATGACTTATTTATTCTTTGAAATACAATTTATATATTTTACACTACTTTGAATAAGATACATTCTTTTTATATTGTTTCTTATCCCCATAGTATCCAGAACTGATGTTTGAATTATTTTAGTTTTATTATATGGATATAATAATATACTCATTGGGTTTTGATTTAATTTAATATTTTTAAAAGTAATTTATAAATAATATGTTCATATAGTCTTTGATTTCTAGTAAACAATTATATCAAGTTGTATCAAATCCCTTTTTTATACTTTTGTAATAATATAAACGCTAATATTTGTATACAAGAGTTAGGGTTGCATTAACCGTCATATATTTTTAGTGTTTGGAAATTAAGATTTCATAGATGAACATTATTTTATTATTGATAGAATGTAACACCCTAGAAAATTCTTGTATGGAATGAAAATACATTATTAAATAGTATTGGATTAATAATAAATTGGAAAAATTTGATATGGCCACTATCTCTAAATATGGAAAATATAATCGAGAAATAATATATGTACAATTTATTTGTTTCTTGGTTCATATTCACCAATAAGAATCATAGTTATAATAATAATAATATACATAGAGAATAATATAATCCACAAAATCTACAAATTGAAAATCTGATCATTTATTTAGGGAATTCAATTTATAAGATGAAAATATTTATATAATGAACATTGGTAATTATAAACATTGTTCTTTATAAGGATTAGGTGGTATGAAAGTTTATCATTGTGATCATTCGGAATTATTACAATAAAAAATGGTGTAACTCATATGATATTTATAAAATTATTGAATATTAAGGGTAATGAAAAGGGTAAATTATCATAGAAGAGATGAATCATACAATTTTCATGCAGGAGTATTAGTTGTGATGTTAATTTATTATATCATGTTATGGAGCTAGAATCACCTAGGTTGACCCATGGACTATCATAAGAAAAACATTGGCAACTAATGTTGGATAGAAATAATTTGTTTTACATGTACATGAATGTAGATATCACTACCTGATAATAGTGAGTTGAACCACACATAAATGTATCTCTATTTAATTCCTCACCCTTATATATTATAGTGGTGAGATAAGGGGATATGAATCTTGATGACAAACAATATTATTGTTTAAAATAAATTTTAACTAAAAAAGTTGTTATTGTATTTACCCATTTTCGTTGTTGATTTATTATAATATAAATTACCATTGTAACACTAATTATTATGATTAAATAAATAAGCACTAAATCTGCAAAAAAACCCTATTATGTCATCATAATTATATAACCCATGATAATTCAATTCCCACCTATGTAATTATATTGATAATAATATCAAATAAATTTACACTAAAACATATAAAAATATACAAAAACATCATAATCATATTCTTTAGTGTAACATACTCAAAAATAATAATAACGACAATATGATTTACATTATTGATATAAATAATAATAAAAATCATAGGTGAGTTCTATAATAATTAGGTATAGTATATGAATGATTTTGATTGTTATAATGAAATATAAAAATATATAGAGTAAATATAACTATTTAATTTGGACCATTGAAAATATCTGATCGTTTGAATCTATACATTTGGAATTTGATAGATAAAAAAGAAATATTACCATTATACATATATATTGATACTAAAATTAAAAAAAAATATAAAATTAACTTCTTTAATTTCTATTAATAATGAATAATGATAAATTTACATTAATATACTTTTATACAAAGGCCACACATTAAAAATAATATGAAATAATTAATGATTGTAAATTTTTTGTACAAAATGACTAGTTTCCAAAAAATATATTATCTAAGTTAGTATATAAAATTACAATATATAAATATATTTTAATAAAAGTAATATTAAATTGAAATTAGAAAATCTAAATAATATAATGTTGAATTATAAATAATTTTCTTAGAATTTAAAATTTTAACTATATAGTAAAAGATGGTAATATTATATTCATTTAATAATAAAATAAATATGTTGCATAAGAGATGTTTTAAATAATATATGTGATTCAAAAACAAAAAATTTATTATTTTATTAATATTACATGTTTTATGGAATAAAATAAAATTTCTATACCGATATATAACAATCCAATGGAAAAAAGTGAAAATTTATATATTAAAAAAATTAGAGAAAATAAATTATCATCACCCATGTAATATAAAAAAATAGTGTTCATTTCACAAAATTAAAAAAAATCATGGCTTAAATGAAAAATACCAAAATCCAAAACTGTGTTTATGTCGATGGTTTAACAACTTAAACAACCTATATTTCCATGTCAAAAATTTATAAAAATTAATAAAATATCCTCCCTTGTATACTATATATACAAAGAAATTCACGAATTTTACAAAAAATTTAGTTATTTTGAGAATGAATATGATGTCCATTTATCTCTTGAGAGTCTCAATATGGGGTTATTAGGGTTCTAAATTCATCATATCCATCGTTAAGAATATTCCATTCAAGATGGGGTTCTCTCAATCCTACCCATTCATTTTCAATTTCATATATATATATATATATATTGGGTTCTTTTCCTAATACATTTAAATTAGTTATTTCATTGTATTATAACCCATTTCATATATTATTAATGTGATATCACTTTTTCAATATCACTATAGGCATTTCCTTAGCCATTATTTATCTAGAGAAATTGTTCCCGACATTAAATTATTTTATAAATAATTCTTATCTATTTTATTTGGAATGAGAAATTAAATTCTCTACCACTATTATAAATTATATATTGTATTATAAATGAATTATCAACATACCATCTCACTATACTACAATTTAATGTTTTTATAATTTCAAATCTATTCAATTAATAAAATTTGGTAAATTTACATTTTTTTAAATTCTTACATATTAAACCCATCATTGAGAACAAACACATGGATACATTCTCTAGAAAATATGCACCTATTTTTAAAAAACCTGAAATTTTATTTTGGGGAATTAACTCAATATTGAATCTATGGAAAAAATGAAGGATTCATCATACACCTAGTTTTTCAATCTGATGTGAATCCATTTAGGGATTCAGATGCTATTTTGAAATAAAAACACTTGATTTGAATACGTCCTTAAATTTGCCACATAATTTTTAAAGTTATTAAACTAAATTAATACTTTCTATTGGTATTATAATTATATTAAATAATTATTTTAAATTTATTATTTGTAATTATTTTCATTAATGTAATTTCTATTTCATTGTTAAGAAACTCTGACTCATATATTTATTAATTGGATATTCACCTATATATCCAAACTATTAATTTTATCAAGGAAATGATGAAATTTTATATAACCATTTTTATTATATAGATATCTGTAGACAATATAGTCATGAATAATTATATGATTACATTGGGAAAATAGCCATATGTATTGCTTAGTCCATCTCATTATAGGATGTAATCATTCACCTTATTTGGTGTTGGTGGAATTTTAGAATAATATATTCCTTCAAAGCATCGATAGGTCTCATAATGTAACATTTAATAATATATTTTCATGTTTTCTATTAACCTAAACAGGGGTATCCCCTCGTTTGAGATTGGTTGGATACCTATAATTTCGAAGACGTATATTCATTTGACTTTCAACATTAACCAGTGTATTCTGTTGGATGATGAATGATTTCACACCATGTAACTCAATCAAATTCCATGTAATTATTTATTTGTACAATCCCAGAAAGGGGAATCAAAATGTAAAATTTTTTTCCATGAAGAGTGATTTCACATTGATTTTCATTTAAATAAACTATTTTTAATCCTAGGTGACAATTTTTTACTCGTACATCATGGAAGGTAATAGTCTGTGACCTTTTTTTAGTCGCCTATTTTACATGAACATTGTGGATTTTGTGGTGTGTAATAGTATTACAGGACATGAAATAGTCTGAGTTCTGTTTTGAAAATAGGTGAATATCCATTTGGGCTTCATTTACTTTCTACAGGGCCTTGGATCTCTACCTATAGTTCTTCTTTGGAATCTTTTAGATACTCTAATCCATCTAGGTCATTCCATTCGATGTTATACCACAATTAAAGTTGTGGTACATCTCCGTTGTTATGTTATATTTCCACGTCATCATTGAAAGTACTATGGGTGGCACCCTATCATTATGGAATCTGATCCATGATCTATGTTGTATGTTCCTTCGTTTCATCTTCTATATTTGTTGTGATATTATATTATGGATTCTTTTTATAGGTTAGTTTTGGTGTGATGTACATCTATTATTAAGGTATGATGTGTTTTCCATTTCATCAGAAACCATGTTATCTAAGATGGATCTATCATATAACGTGGGGATGTTATTCTAGGGCATTAATTGATTATATTAGGTTACACTATGTTTGGAATCCATTATGGGCTTGTGTGAATTGTTTTTTGTGGTATTTGGTTACATTTATAGCCTATGACCATCTATCTGGTTGTTATTATTTACAAACTGATTAATAATGACGGACTATAATGATTATTTATAGTGTGCTGAGAATATTTTTAAATGAAATATCATTATTCTTGTATTATTAATAAATGGAATCGTAATGTGGTATTTTTGAATCATCGAAATGAAATTTTAAATTGGTTTTAAAATGGTTTTAATGAATTGGAATGAATTGTAAAAAAATCACATTGGTTTCCATGGGTACATAAATGGATGTTTTAGCGTGAGAAGATCATACATTGTATTGTGGTTATCAAGGAGTTAATTCTTGATGATTTCCTCTATTTCCTAGGTCTTTTATTCATGGGTACCAATATTGACATTTTTGGGGGTTTACACATTGGGAATTCCTCTACTTCCTATAATCATTATTCTATGAACAACTTTTTGCACATGATTATTATGGTACAAGTAGTATTTTTTCTAATCCTATAGTATTCCTTGGTGTTATAATACAATTTCATGTATTTTTTATTTATTTGAGTTCTGTTTTATTGATGATTGTAATGTTTTTTCATGTAAAACATTATTTTGAAAATGTTCTTCGAAATTGACACCCATAATTCTGTTTTGAAATCTGTAAAATGAAAATGTTTACCATGTTTACATTACTTCTTATAAATCAATTTTTTTAAAATGACAATACACGAATTTCTATACATAGTCTTATTATAGAATATTTGGATGGGATCCTACTGAGAAGGTTATCTCACACACTACACATTGTTTCGGTGGTGTGTCGACCATTGTTATTCTTCCAGTGCAGGGAAAGAAAATGTGTCACTATGACGAAGATAGGTTCGTCTCATCATGTTAGGTAGTAGGTGGTGAGATACTAGGATTTTTTTCATTCCAGCTTTTGGAGTATCTTTTTAGTTTAGTTGGTTTTCTATTGGACTAGTCTGTTGGTGTTTTGAGATACTTTTTTACTATCTTGTTCCTCTATATTATATTGTTATGGAATACATATCTTGTTCACCTAAATCTATTACATTTTTGGTATATATATTCCCTGTAGTTGTTTAGGATGGGTGATTTTGTTACACATGGTGCGTTGTTCAATGCCTAAGTTCTTGTCACCTGCCCTTGTGGATATAGAATACCCTTTGGGTCTGTGATAGATCTAGTCAGGTGTTAGGTTTCAGAGTACCTCATATAGGATTGTTACAATTTGGTATCAAATGGATTTCTATCCTCATGATTCCTTGTCCTAGGGATTATATTATATAGTGGATAGAATTTTCACGACATGAGAGGTATGTTTTGATGCGTTTGAGGCTATCTCTTGTTGTAACGAGACTCATGGTTCTATGGGATTTCAGGATATGTATCTCTAGTGTTGGGTTTAATTTTAATTATTTTTTTTATTGTGGGGTTTCTAGTTTGAAATGATATATTTTCTATTTTCTTATCATTCTAAGATTTTGGTGTCCATCAGTATTCCTATGATACATTTTCCATGAGTTCCTCGCAATGAAGATACTGATGATACTCAAGGGAATACACCTATAGAATAGAATCTTATCAAGACTATCATATAGTATGTTTGTGCTACCATTCAGGATGTAACACAGGATTAGAATGAATTTGTTTAGGTACATTGAGAAGCTGGAGGAGAAAGAGTTTGATCTTGAGAATTCATGGGGTTAGAAATCATATTTCATTAAAGGGACGACTGAACATCAGGAGGTGGAAGACTGGTCGGATAGTATTCATATGATTTCCGACATTCTAGAGAAAATTATGAATATCATGGTAATGTGAATAGCATTCAGACATAAAGGATATGGTATTCAATAGTGGGATTCAATGTTCCATGTAGATATGCATTTATAATGGGATTGGCATGGTTTCAAAGGCATGTTTTCTCAACAACTTTTTCACGAGTCACTGATGTAGTCAAAGTATCTGGATTTATTATCATTCCAATAGGGATATCATTCGGTGTTGGATGACACCAATCATTTTGTTGTGATTGTCACTTTTTTAATATACATGTTGAAGAATGGGCAGCTGATGTCCCAGAAGTGCCTACATGTTTTGTGACCCGATATCATATCGCATGTTTTCATGTTGAATCATTGAACATATAAAGTGATGGGAGACATATCAATTATTTTAGAATTAAATATGGAAAAAATTTTGGATTTTAAACCTATTCTCTTCAACAATGTTGAATATTTAGTGGCACACAAGGGAAGATGATTAAGTGGAAGGATCATTACATTAGTAGTGGAGGAGGGTCTCAAATGTGAGTCTACCTTACACCATTTGTTAAAGTTTGTAATTTGACAATGACTTTCTATCATTTTTTCAATGTCATACACACTATGAATTCATGAACTATGTCTACAAATTGGTGAAACAATTTTTGACTTGTTGGTCCTCAATGACATTTTTTTAGGAAATGATAATGCTTCATTATAGTCAGGGTTCATCAGATCCAAAGGCTAAAATGGTGCAGTTAGACGCATTAAATACTATGGGTCTGTATCCAAAGTCCCCAAGAGTGAAGAATTTTCTTGCAGTAGATGTGTTTCCAGAGGAAGTTGATGCAGGTTTGGCAACAGTGAGATGTGTCATCCTTATTTCATCATTAGTACATATTTATTTAATTAAAAGTGGTTCCACCTGATCATTTATATCTATAATATTTGTTTATATTATTAATTTTAAAATAGATCCTATGAACATTTAAATGGTGTTAGAAACACTACATGGTTAGAGGAAAAGATATGGGTTTATGATTTATTCTTATTCATTAACAATAATTGATACTGAGTTGGTCTTGGTTGATCGATTCCTTGTTTTATATTTGTTTAACATTATCATTTGTATGGATTGTCTTATCTTTCATCAGACAGAGGGATTTTATTATCATTGGCAGGTATCCTATCACACTATAGATAGGATATCATAGTTTTTTCAGTGGAAGTGGGACCCATGGTCTTTTCATTTAGGAACTTCTCATGAAAAACTCAGGAGTTTGTTTATTGGTTTTCAATTTAAATCGATGAAGTATCTACTATTTTTGATCTCTATATTATTGTTAGATACTTTCCTGATGTTTTCACAGAATAATACATCGGTCTACCTCCAATGAGAGAGGTAGTGTTTATGATTGATCTTGTGTTAGGTATGCTATCGATATCAAAATATTCTTATCTTATTAAACTAGTGGAGATTAATGTGATCATGATTTCATAGCATTGCATATTGTAAAAAGGTTTTTTTCACACAATAGTTTCACCGTGGGTAGCCCTAGTACTCATGGCTGTGAATGTAGATGGTTCACATAATTTTTTATGAACTATCGGAAGTTAAACCATGTAATTGTTAAGGAAATGTATAATTTTCTTCATGTGGATTATTTTCATGATCATTTAATAGGGTATTCTTATTTTTTGAGATTGATATTTAGTTGGGTTATCAGAAACTCGATGTTTGAGAGTCATATATACCAATAAAATCCTTTAGGAGCAGGTATGTTCATTTTAAATATACTGTGATTCCATTTGGTCTGACTAATGATCCTTTATTTTTAATATATTTAATGAATTAGATATTCCATCAAGATCATAAAACATTAGGAGTTGTGTTCATGGATGCTAATATATAATTTTTGAAATCAAAGAATGAGCATGAGCACTATCTGAGTTTGGTTCTAGAAATTTTTAATGGTCACCATTTGTAAAGAAAGTCTTCAAACTGAATGATCTAGTTTCACGAATGGATGTTCATGGGGAACATAATCTCTAATCATGGACAATCAGTTTATCTAGAGACGGTAATGGATGTTTTTTCATGGATCCACGAAATTTTCATGAGATATGAATCTTCCTTGGTCTATCTAGATAATATTGATGGTTTTTCATGTTATTCTATATGTTGGTGTAACCATTGAATTATCTCACCTAAAAAGTGGTGAAATTCACATGGTATGTGATCTTTTAGGCGTATATTGATGAACTAAAAAGGCTTCTGACATCAGATCCTATTAAGATCTATCATGAGGCTCATAAAGTGTAAGTGGTGTTTTGTGATTCTTCTTGTGGTGGTATGGGATGCCTGCTTATTCCGGATAACAATGTCGTAGCATATGAATCTCTTCAAATTTTACTACATGAATATAATTACACATATCCTGATTTAGAGCCTCCCCCATTCACATATGAAAATAAATGCTGTAAGTACAGACATTATGGGGAAATAATCATGGTCTTTTATAATAATAAGATTGTACAATATATCTTTTCTAAAAATACTTGAGTCTCAAACAATGATGATGGTTAGAATACCATTAGTAGTTCTATATCGATATCACATGCACTCCAAAATGTTGTGGTCTCTGATCTAAGTAGTAAAGTACCATCAATTATTGTTTTGGAATCTATGGATGAGTGCAATCATATAGTGATTTTCACATAGTTGGACCTAGTTTGTCTAAAGGATGGTTAACTTATGATTCTGTTCAGTGTTTAGTTATTACCATCTCTCCTATAATCTATTTTTTAAATTTAGTAGTATGATAATATGATTTATTAAACACAATAAATCCATTATGTTGGGGATAAAATTTTGGGTGGGTCACTATATTTCAATGGTATGGTTCACTTTAGGGAAAAGGTATTCTTTCCAGTATCTATGAGACATTTTGTTTTTTTTTGACAGTCACAAATCCTCATTGTTTGTTCATATTGGAACAAAAATATGTATTATTACATGAGGAAGAGAATATAGTGGATGGGTATATAGTGTTATATCATGGTGTTTTAGACTAATTGGTACACTATCCAATGGATAAAGGCAAAGCACTTAAAACCTTATTGTTTTCATCAGCCACTTCTAGTGCTGATCTGAAAATGGGATGAGGTATCCATGGATTTTACTGTTGGATTACCGTGGACTCCCCAATGGAGGAATTCTATCAAGGTGGCAGTCTATTGGGTGATGAAGTATTATTGTTTTATTCTGATCAATGAAATCAATAAAGATGAAAATCTGGGTAAATTGTGTACACAAGAGATTATAAGGTAATATGGGATTATAGATTTTGTTTAATCAGATAGTGATCCTACTTTTACATTGAGGATTTGGAGGAGTATTCAAGAGGCAATGTGAAATCATGTCAAGTCAGGAAAAACATAACATACACAAAAAAATGGTTATACAGAGCCTGTGATTTAGAATCTGGAGGATATGTAATGCTCATGTTTCATGGATTTTATATGATCATGGGTTAACCATCTCAAAATGGTTTACTGTTTTACAATAATAGTACTATTTGTCTATAAAATTGGCCCCCTTTGAGGTGTTGTATGGTCACCCATGGATATCACCTCTTTGTTGGGATGAGGTGGGTGAGGTATCTCTTGTTAGTAGATTTTGGTTAAGGATATGTCTATAATGATTCTGTATGTACATTGACATCAGATAAAAACCTTGAGTAGATATATATTTTATGTGAATAAACATTGGCATACTTTAGTTTTTTCTGAAACATTGTTTTGTTGAATGTTTATCCACGGTTGTGTCCCCATCAATTTAGAATACATGTATATATGGATTCATTTTATGTTGTACAATTTGATGTCATTGAGTCACTAATACAGGATTCATACCAGTAACAATTTTCAGTTTAGCAGCTAGGTATTCATGATGTTTTCCACTTGACTCATCACAGGAAATACCATCCTGATCCCACTTGCATTTTGACTTTTGATGAAATTGAGTATGATCAAGATGTATCTATTTTGAAGAAACCATTTGAGATCATTGAATCTCTTGTAAAATTTATTCAAGGGAATTAGATTCCTTCCAACGGAGTTCTGTGGAAACAAAGACAAGATTCACATTAGACTTGGGAATGTGAGTTATAGATGAGGGACCAATATCGGAATATTTTTCCAAGGATTACACCTTCTAGATGGTTTCATGGGGATGGAAAGTATTTAGGGATTTGATTTTTTATGTTAATATTTTTGTTTTTTCATGTACTTCTTTAACATCATCATAGATTTCCCCTCCTTTGAGATTGGAAAGATACCTATAATGGTGAAGTCAGATATTTGTATGACTTTTTTTCTTAACCAGTGTTTACTAAAAGATAAAGAAGGATTTCATTATGTGTAGCTGGGTTACATATAATGTAACTATTGATAGGTAAAATATGTGTAAAGGGATTCATAATATGATATTTTACAGGTAGTGTGTAGTTGTTTAAAAAAATATATCATTAAAATAATAGATTCTTAATTCAAGGTGGCAGTTTTTTGCTATACATAAAAACAATGGAATTAACAGTGTGTTACTGTATTAAACATTATGAAATAGACCACATATGGGTTTTAAAACATGAGAAAACTGTATTTGACATCAGTTAATTTCTCTAGTCACATGGATCTCGACCAATTTTCCATCTGATGCATTTTTGAGAGACTCTACTCTATCTAGAACAGTTTGTTTGATGTTGGATGTCCATTGCAGTTACAGTGAATCTCTTCAAGAAAGTGATATTTTCATATATTAATTGAATTTAATCAAGTTATCATGCAGTAATTACAGAATTAGATATGTGATCTATGTTGGATGTTCAATATTTTCTTCTTCTGGATCCGTTTTGAAATCCAGTTCTAGAGGTTATTTAATTCTTATTTGTGGTGCGCTGAAGATATATTCTTGAGGTATATGTTGTTTTCATTTTCCTTTAACACAATTTTATATTAAATGGATCAATCATAAGTTTTGTGTATTCAACTCTAGGACCTTTTTTATATTTATGTTTTTCCTTGCTTTTGGATTCCATTACGGGCATTTGTGACTCGTGTTTTGAGGTAGGTGGTTCCATATCTAGCCCATGATATTGGATCTTATTGTTTATTTTCAAACTATTTTATAATAAAATATTGGAATTATTTTTTTCTGTGAGTTGATCTAAGTTTTAAATTATAATTCATTTTCCTTTTTACTGATAAATGTAATGGAAAATGGGAATTTCTGAATAATTGAATATAAATATGATTTTTTTTGAAATATTTTTCAATTAATTTGAATGAACAGTAATAAAGAGAATGTGGTTTTCTATGGTTTCATGGGTAAATATTTTATCTTGAGTCTATCAACCATTTTTTATGATAATCAATGAGGGTTTTCATTGGGATTTCGACATTTTTAGGCTCGTTGTTCTAGGGAACCGATATTGAAATTGTTAGGGGGGTTATTCGTGGTGTATTACTCTACTACCTAGGCCCATTATTCTGGGAATATGTTTTTTGTGGTCAACTCTTTACTATTTTTTCATACAGTTATTGAATATATATCATTATTTACTTTCACTATTCCTTTGTGTATAGTATATATATTACTTTTGGTTATTCTATTTGGTCGAAATCAATCCCTCTAGTTCGTTTTTTGATTCATGATTCTTGTGACCCACCATTGGGGATCAGGAACACCCATCATGTATGTAATATATCATAATGGGTTCCCGGATAGAGTGTACCCTGAGTAAATTAATTAAAAGTAATAAAAAATATCAAAAATATTTGATATATTCATTATTAGAGTTTATATAATTTATTTGGATGAGGAATTAAAGTTTTGTTTTTAACGAATTGAATTATGCATTCCATCACTGTGAATAAATTTTTTAATATCATTTAAATTACTTATTATTATGTTATCCATTGATATATTAATGTCAATGATTACATTATTCTATAGATGTATTCAATCAATTTATTCATGCAATCTTTTTTATGTCGTTCTTATGTTAACATAGATTTTAATATACACTACCCCATACATAATTTCTGAGATAACCACATTGTATTTATTACAATTTACCCATAATACCTTGATGATTTCAATGTTCTACATAAGAAATTTTCTGCTGAAATAAATATAATTTCTTGTATTCAATAGATGTATCATATGTTTATAATGTAATATAATGTTCATTTATATATCTAGTAGTCAATAATGTTAAACTATAGGATAATGTCAACTATGACCAATGTATTTGTTAATATTATAATTAAATAAATATATATACTATGATAATGTAGGCAGTTTATTGAATTTTTTTCTGAAATATATCAGTAATTATTTTTTATTAATTCCAATATGTAAGTGTGCGTCCATCCTAGAATGGATTCATAGTATGGGATCTTGAATTAAATATCATTTTCATTGGATCAGAAATTTTATTCCTTGATTCAATATTTTTATACTAACTAATTTTTTAAATTTCATCATTCGTTATTATATATTTTCATTCTCTATTTGAAATAAAATTTTTCTTATCATAATAATCCATTTTTAAGGAATTATTCTTTATAAAAATAATATATTTTTGGAATAATCCTCATTTATTCTATTGACTCTCTCTCCTACATGTAAATATTAATCTTACTAATAATGATTTTTCAATAAATTTAAAATAAATATATAGGTAATATTATTTAATTTTTATATCTCAAATGAAGTTTTTATTAATGGAGAAATATTTAACTCTTACTTTGATGTGGGTTTTCATTGAAACCTCCTAAAAGATTTAAATGGAAATAGTTTTAATATATTTGGTTTACACTGTATTTATATTCATTGACTTTAATAATTTAAATGATCAATTTTTAGATATTTTATAAGGGAAATATTGTTTATTCGTCATTTCGCCATCATGGAAATGACATTTTAAACGTAACATATCATGTTAATTTATATCATTATGATAAAAAATATTTCATAAAAATAGTTTTATGAAATTTATTCAACTATACATTCCACAACCTACAGATCAACAATTTTTGGAGTTATTTTAATGATTATATTATATGTGATAATATAGACTATTTTCATGTTTATATTTACTAATAGATTTTTTACATTTATTTTATGTTAAAAAATGTTTTATAGACATGATATGAAACTCATTGGTAATGACTAGGTTTTGATGATGTGAGACAACATTTTTTTATGTGGAATACATAAATATGTTTTACCATTTTATTAAGGATGGGGTCCAACAAATAAATCAAATTCATTCCTTAATCATTTTATTCTATTTTTATAATGATGTAATATGTTAGAATGAATTGGTTTGATCACATTATCATGTATTAAAATTGTTATATTAGTTCTCTACAGAATGCATGAGTATGATTTGGTTTTCTAAAAATGTTCTATTTCTATATATTTATTCTAACTATGTATTAAAATTTGTTATCCACATTCTAATTTTATTCTTCCATTTTTTTGATTATTTTTACATGTTTTGATTACATGGTATATATTTCATTCCTAAATGATTTTTTTTGAAACTATTATATATTTCTATGCTTTGTAACGATGAATAACTTTTTTTATTTAATATTATACCATTTTCTTTTTAAATAAATATTTCTCCCCATATTATTTTTTTTAATAAATTTATCATTTTATTGTACATGATTTTTTGATATATATCGATTATATAGTAGTTTAACTTACTACTTCTTTTTTCAATTTACGTTAAAACTATATTTTGGATTATGTGTAGAATGATGCATTATATATAAATGTGTGGTGGTGATGTGGAAAAAATAATATGTAATATTATTTTTGTATAGCCTGTCATTAATTTAACTAAAAATTGGGATTATAGGATTATAGTAAATATTTTAGAAATTTATTTATTTAATAATAAAAATGATTTAAAATATTTAAATTTATTTACAAAGGATATCAATGTTTTAATCACAATAGTTTTTTGTTATATTTGTGATTGGGGTATGAAAACGTAAGTTTCAACCGTAAAAATATGTCTAAATAGTGCAATTGATCCTAAAATTTTGGTAAATAAATGTTAGTAATGTTTCATAATAATCACATCGTAATCAGAATACTGCATTTATGTAATATCCCACCCTCCTCCTTAGCTTTATATGAGGTGGAATTTCTATATGTTATTATGAATTATCCTCTTGATATCAAAGGATGGAAATAAATTCCTATGGATTCATTAACCGATGGTGGGATTATATTTCCTCTTAAAATTAAACTACCCAAATCAACATAACATAAGAAAAAAACACTACATGCTTCCTGATTACAGTTTAAGGATCTAATTACAAAACCATTGATATCAATACCAAACCAAAACAATGTGACTCATTGGAAGACTGACAATATCAATGTAATCATTGGAAACAAAACCAAGATAACTACATAAAACTCCAATACATAAATCTAAGATCCAACTCTAAATCCATGCCCAAGTATCACAAAAAACCTTTAATGAAGTTTGATTCATTAAAATTACTTATATTATAGTAAAAACCATCTACAAAATAACCAAAATTACAATGTAGGGTTTGTAATGATATATATAAGTTTTTAAAAAAATGGATTCCCTACTCATACCATAAGGATAGAACATGTTTACACATTTTTATATAAAATATTATATAAAACAATTGGATAAAATTTCAAAAACTATTTCAAAATTAAATTAGATTTGTAAGAACAAAACTATATTCTTTCAAAAGAATCAAAATAATTCATTACAACAATTTAATCATTAAATGTGAATTAGCCATGCCATACAACATACTTACACACGCACACACAAAACCACTCAAACTACCACAAACGTTTGGTGTTACCTTTGATGGTGGACCATCATAGCCATATCCCATCTCTTTTATAGCGGTACTTCATGAACAATGTCCATCAATTATATGCATTCTTGTAACCCAACAAACCGAGAGGCTTGGATCCAATTCATTTACATTTATATGATTAAATTGAATATTATCATGCATTTAAAAAATCAGTTTAGCAATACTTCAAATCCATATTACACCCATAATACCCATACTAAATTTTGAAATATAAAAAAATATACCTGATAAAATGAAATAAAATAGTTTCATTGAAATATTATTCAAATATTTCTTCATCGTAACCTATTGAATGAAATAAAAATAAGGGTGATATTAAATGATCGTTAAGGGTATGTAATGGGAAGAAATAATGAATCAATTGAGACAAATTTTTTTGTAAAAGTAAATAATTGACGATATATGTCATTTAAGTAACTAGATATGGTAAAATAATTTTAGAAAGGGTAATAAGAGAAACACATGAAATTATATCAATTCACTATGAATGATATTTTTTGATGTATATGTGGGAGAAATTTATCATGGATGAATAATAACTGAATCTAAATGAGGGAAATGATTTAGATTTCACATTAGAGGAATATTAAAATACATACACTCAAGATGATCCAAAATAAGGATTAATGTATTATAATTTGGAAAACTTATTTGTGTTCTACGAACCTATCGATGAATCGAGGGGTTATATATAGACTACGCCCAACCCGTCATTCAAAGTCTAATGAAGTATTAATATTTAATAATTGAATAAATAATCTGTATTATAAAATATTTATACTGAATTGTGAATAATGATTCATAAATAATTCCACAATAGTGGACATGTAATAACATGTTTTATATGTTGATGAATGAATATTATGGGGAAATATATTACTGAGGAAAATAATCATTAAACATTCCAATGGTTTCCATTCAACATTGAAACATTTTAAGTTAGAATCCTATGGAAAAAATAAAATCTAATTAAAATTATATTATGATGATAATAATTATATTCATGATATAACATGTCATATATTATTATATACAATTTATAAAATTTAATTTGGTCATAATAAAAAATAATTTTCGATGGAATGTAAATTATGATGAAATCCCCTACCTCAAGTATGACATTGCATGCTCGTCTTTATATTCATGAATAATAAACATATGTTAATTATTTAGGTTTTTCAATAGATTTTTCATGTTTATTATTTATTTCATTTCAAATATTACCATTTTTTATACAAATACTTGTGAAATTAAGTTTATAACATGTGTTGTTTTACAAAATTTGGTTCAACTATTAAAAATGTCATTGGTAGATCATATTTGGTCAATGTGGATATTATTTAAACAAATACAATAAAATAATATTGAAATAATTATCATTTTTATACAATAATTATACTGTTAAACAAATCATGGAATATGGTTGGGAGAAATGAATCAATGTTATAATCATGAAGATGGTTTCTCATATGTACACACAGGAAACATTTCCATTTTTTAGTGATCGTAATGAAATGAATGTAAGTAACACAATATATTAACAGAATGATAATTATGTCATAAACTTGTTTTAATTTGACCACACATACTTATACATAGGATTATTTTTTATGTAAAAGGAATCATATCACATCAAGTATATGGTATTCCGCCCAACCATGACTGACTATATCACTTTTTAGTATGTGAAAAGGATAATAAAGAGAAAAAAATATTATAATTATACAAAGGTATGTATTTTAGGAATATAATATTGATTTAATTTATTTTTAATATATTTAATTAAAATAATTAAATATACTTTTCACATATAGTGTGAACTAATCTAATCATTTTGATGAGGCAATAATCCACACTTCCCCAAAAGATGTTATGGTGTTTACAAAAAATGGAATGTATAATGATATGTGATATAAAATAATTACAGATAAAATAAATAAATTATAATTATAACATATAAAAATATTTTTCCGACATAATTCACAACCCTAGATTTTGGTAATTGAATATTGAGAAATCATCGTTTTCTGAGACAGTAGTTCACCGTACACATAAACAATATGAATGTTGCCCATTTGATGGAGGTATCTATAAGTATAAACAAAAACTATAGAATAAAAACAACTGAGTATATTTATGATTTATTTTTTGTTATTTAATAATGTAATATGAAAATTTTAGGGTATGGATAATTAAAATAAAACTATAGTATTTAATGAATGTTGGTACCTCTTCATTGAGGAAATATTTATGGTTTACACCAGAGGGATTCCATTAATGGATTTCTACCAAATTGGGTGCCTCAAGGATTATGAGGGGGTGGGGGTATTTTTATGATTTCTTTGAGAATATATTGGTTGAACCAATGATTCATTATAGTAATGTTGAAGTGGTAGGTTTGGAGGCCATTTATTTTGAAAGAGGAGTGGCACACTTCTAATTTATGAAAGAAAATATTCACTTACATTATTTCTATTTCATGTGGATATTATAATATAATAAAAGAATAAAAAAATTTGGGTAGGCTCCATATATGTGAATAAAATATATTTTTTACAATATAAAAAGTCATTTGGGCCATTATGTTTTTGGTTTAATCCAGTGATAATCTTAATTTCACCTTAATCATTTTATGTAATTTTAATTAATTTTCATAATATTATTAGTCAATAATTATGGATACATTATTATAAATTATAATGTATACTTATTCCCAATTTATAATCAACTTTCCAAATTCCATACACAAATTTGGAAAAATTAATTTTATATTTAAGCTAGAAGTTGGATGACAATGTGGTGTTTTAATGTAATAAAATGATGAAATGTTTGATATGTTTTTATTCCCAATTTATATGTGAAATTGATTCAAATGACCAAAATATGAACAAAAGGTATACAATAGAAATAATATTCAATAAAATGAGTAAAATAAACAATTTAACACTATAAATAAATAATATTAAAAATATGTTTTGAATTAAAATTTAGTCTTTTCACTATTCATTAACAAATGGAACTTCACAGAAATATTCATGAAAATCACTCTAACAAAAAATTTCTTATTCGAATTTAAATATTTTATTTTTTTTGAAATATAATATCCATAAATGTGTCAAAATTTGGATTCAAAATAGTTTCTCTATTAAAATGTGAAAAAACGACCCTTATAAATATATAATATTTTATGTGTAATATTGGGATTCTTGTTTTCATATGCCTACAAAATATATTGAAGGAATAATAAAACTAATTTAATTGAATATATAATATATTAATTTACTTAATATCATTGAAAAATATTATTTATTTTATTTTATTAGTGTAAAATATCTTTGATATCATAAAATATTTTTATGTAAAAATAATCTCTTTATACCTAATTGGTTCTTATATTCATTTATACTTAATTTTTAACCAGTGAATTAATTTTATATTTTTATAAAACATATATTTTTATAATTTAGTTAACACTATTTATAAACACTAATTTAACATCTATGATAAGTCTTATTATATTAAATAATAATATATTAATAATATATTTTTATTCAGTAATCCGTAGTCTTGTTTGTAATGAAAGTTATTGATGAAATTCTATCTTTCATGTTACATGAGATAACATGGTGTTATGTGAATTGAAAAATATAAAACATATGAAATTTATTTTCAATTGTAAATATATTTTAATGTATCAGTTTTTTATATTCCATTATGTGCTTGGTGTCATGTTTCCGCCATGTTATCAAATATAAGGATATTAGTTTAGAATTTTGTGGTGTTAAACTCTACCCACCTTAAATAAATTGTTCCTTCACTATGTATACATTTTCTCAGTAATAGAGGGATTGAAAATATATTATTTTTGAATGACCCACATCATAAAAAATTTCAATATCACATAATTTCAATATGAGGGAAATTAATGTACAACGGTCACATAATTAGGCTCTTTAGTAAGAGAATATAGGTGAGGGGATAGGAAATATGGGGTAAAACGAATAAAACCAACAATCAAATTCTACTGGTGAGTTATATAGATCATGTTAATATGAATGTTTTTTTCCACAAATCCATAAAACATAGTTTGGAAAAAACCACCTTGATATCATAAGAAATAATGATAACATGACAACATTATTTTAAGAACATTATTTTTCTAAGAATTGATAAATTTTCTCACACTATATAATAATATATATAAATTTCTATATTATTAACACAATCTTATCCTTTGGTAGTGCTTTGAAATATTTATACAATATATCTTATTACAATATGGTTTTTATAGTGAAGTAATATGTTAAAAATTTTCATATTTCGTAAAATTATAAAATGATTATGGATCTACACTTAGAAAGAAGGTCACTTAATTTCCAAAATAAACATATCATTATCCTTAAATCGTCATGAAGAATCTATTCTATCATCTTATATACATCATGTAAAAAATCATCATGTATTCTATTATTATGTGTTAATAACATGAATTACCAAAAAAATATTGAAAAAAAGAATTATTTCTTATTAAATAGGTAAAACACAAGTTATTAGATATATTCTTTAAATATAAAATTTTTGTAAACTCCATCATTGATATAATAAACCACATTTTCAATAAATCATTACGTAGTTCCAAAGAAGTCCACAATTATCTAATTTATGTTATCCAACCTAATCATTATAATAACATTAGGAACATATTAATTTTTATCATTCCCAAAATGATGTGTTTTCCAAAAATAATTACTTTATACTAAATAACATATCTTGGTACCAATTAACGCATGATCACAAATTATTATAAAAAATGTAATGTAGTACCATCCTAATATATTCCACAATTCTTATAACAATTAATTCACTGATAAAATATTAAAATGATATTATTATTGAATAGGGATATTAATAATTCCTCCTTATCGTGGAAAATTACATAACATAATTATCCATTATCATTTTACATGTAATATTCCATAGACACTTCACACGTTGATTTTAATAGTTTCCATTTTATTTCACTCAAAACATTGTACAATGGGAATAAAATTTCTACCCTTCAAATCACAATGATTTTATCCATTCATTAATCACTTTTAGTATAATCCCTCTATTGGTGTCCATGATCCTATTGAATATAAATTTCCATCATTGATTTTATCCATCATTGTGTTCCTTGGAAATAAAATATTTGGTTCGTCATATATAGCCACAACTCTTTCTTCTACATTTCAGAATCACACCGAATGATGGGTGGATTATTCTTTTGGAGCTAGATGTAACGATACACATTCCATGGTTCATCCAACCTTTTCACTCTGTATATATACTAAACAATTTTGAAAATACATTGTACTAGTTGTGGGTTCACATATGGATTAGGTGAAACATCATTCTTGGCTTCAATCTCTAGTTGGTTCCTATGACACCTACCAAGTTCTATTTTATTTATCCAAAATAAATTCCATATGTCTAACTGTTTTGATACTGGAGGGTTAATAATTTCAAAATATACCAGAACACAACTATTACAGAAATACTTTTCCAAATTCAATATTTTTCACATTCAACCATTTTTTAAAATTTTCCCAAACTTTTAAAAATCATACTATTTTCAATATAACCATTTCATGTCTTTTCAAAATATTATTTTTGAAAACATATTTTACTATTTTAAAAAATCATCACATTAGCACCAAATCTGAGATAATTACATTGAATGAAAAACACACTCTTGTTTGGAAGTAATTTCTATATTGAATTTCTTGCATGAATCATTGGAGATACCCATGAAAAATCGATTCTAATTCATATAACTCTCTCCAAAACACATATATACCCACCATCATAGTAACATGATGTTCAGAATTAAGAATCTAGATTGTTTTTTAATTCTAAACATTTCAAATCCTGATCATCCAACTACTTTCTAGAAACCCGAAACAGAAAATATCCTATAATTAATTTCAATTCTAAGACAATGAGATATAAAGACCACTTATTAATCAATGAATAAACACATTGATACCATTTATTCCACAAATATATTATGAAGGACTACAATGAATGCCAATTGTGTCATCATACACCTCCTCACTGGATTATGTTGAGGATTAATTTTACTTGGACTTCTGTGGTATCACATTGATGTCATATAATGGATGTAAATTCCAAGTGCTTCGTTAAAAGATTCGGGATTATTCCCCATTTCAAAATAAAAAACCAAAATCAATAGCCCAAAACAAACAACTAATACATACAGCATGATAAAAATTTAAAAAACACATAAAAATACCACTGATATCATTACCAAAACGCAAAAAATTAATATAATGGAATATCACATATATAAACCATCCCTTTATTGGTGTCACTTCATGAACATTATTTAACAATCCCACTACTTCATAACCATTACGGCCAACCACATTCTAGTGGAACCATTTCCAGACAAATTCAATTATTTTAATAAGACCACTCATTTATGGAAATCCATAACAACAAAACATTTGAATACAAACAAAACATTTATTGGAAAAACATTCGAAAACACATTATGATAAAACATTCAATTTTTTATAAACAATTTTCCATTAATCCAGCTAAATAACCAATATAAAATCATCATTTTAATTTCATGTTATGAAAATCACATTTTTTCCAAAAAACAAATTATTCAATATTCTATAAACCGTAAAAAAACAGGATTCCATCAATTCATTATATGAAAATTACATAATAAATTTCTAAGAAAACAGTAAATTCAATATTTATGATTCATTTTCAAAATATAGGAGTGAACGATTATGCATCCTACTGTGAGATTTATGCAAATATAGCAGTGAACGGTTATGCATCCTACTGTGAGATTTAGGAAAAAAATAAAGAACGAAGGTAAAACACTAACAACATTGTATTGAATCTATAGAAACCAACATCATAACTCTTCCTCCATAATTAAAATCCATAATATGACGATTATTTTAAAGAAACAACAGATCCATCCATAATGAACTGTATCTAATAATCTGAGGGATGATGGAAATCATACCTAAGAAAACCGAAAAAATAACCATAAAAATAACCAATGAAGGAAATATAACTTCGAAGAACCAATAAACCCCTTTGTATCATCTCCATATTTATGGGGCAAGGCTTCTATATATTTTTAGAGGGAGAATTATTTATTTAGGTGTACCTTGTTGCAAAAATGTTGGGTTAAAAAATAATGCCAACCAAGACCACCAATTTTAGGATCTAGTTTTTCAAACCAGAAAAGTTAGTCAAACGGTTAGGAAAAACGTTAGTTAATCATGATCTAAACACTGTCACTGTAGGGACCTCATATGGTTTTCCAACATTGTTTTAAAAATAATGAACAAAATGTGGACAATAAAATTTTACTACCTTTCACAATTTCTAATATGCAGTAGTAGTGTTTGTGAAACCAAGTGCAAGCATGTCCACCATCCCCCATAGACATTGTCTCACTATGCATTGTTTCTATAATATTTTCACATTTTATTGTACCATGATCAAACTATGAACCGATATAAAATCCCTAAAAACATTTCCAATGGTCTCGAAACCCTACCAAACATCACTCAAGCTCTATTTATAAATTAAATAAAACAATGACAAGTTAATTATATTAAAATGGGTATCCTAAAAAGTGGATATAGGATCTAGAATAGATTCAATTTTGGGTAACAACCTTTAAAAAATTATAATTTTGTATTAATGTGATATTTACTTAGTGAATATCATTTTGGCCATATTTAACATTAAATTTATTACTCATGATGGATATTAATGGGTTGATTCACATTCTTTGTACAATCCATTATGACCTATTGGAATACATTTTATTATATTATGGATTTATAAATATATATATAGGATAGATATTATAGTCAAAAAATAATTATAGATAACATAGATTGAAACATAAAAAAATAATTAAGTTAGTGTATATGTGTCACATATGATTTATGCCATCTTTTTTATTAGTTTACATTTGATATTTATATTGAAATATGTGTTCTGATTCTAAATATTTATATATTTTAATTAATGTATCTAAATTTGAAGAATGTAGTTATTAATGAGTGATATGAAGAAAGAAATTATTTTCTAAAATAGAAATCAAACATGATGGGTGTCATAGTTTAAAAGAGGTTGGCCATGATCACCCAAATATGTCCTCATATTACTAATAATAAAAACCGTTTTAATTCTCAAAACACACAAATGTGGGATAAACATTCCATCATGTATTTAATATGATAATTCACACCCCCATTTAGAGGCACATCTAATCCAAAAATAACTAAGAAATTAATAAATACTAAATAGAATTTATTTTATGTTCTCCAGTTATGTGACAATGAAAATTTTGTTTTAGATTCAAAATGTTTGTTTGGTGAGGAGGAAAATTGCTTTATAATTGTTATTTATACAGTTAAAACGGTATGATATGGATCTATAAAATGGAAGGATATTAAAAAAATATTCATCAACAAATTATTTCCCTAAACTATTATAAAAAGAATATTTATAATACCAATAGGTAAAAATGGTTCATGAATCCTTTAGTACCTACGATGATAGAATTTTGGGATTTACAATTTGTACATAAAATTTTGTTAATAAACTATTAGAATATATTTATTGACACTGCGGTGGCCTAAATCTTTTTTTTTCAAAAAGGTGTTATATATATGATACTTAGGAACTTATGATTATATTTTTTTAATGGAACTAATCCTGGAAATGGAAATAATAAGGCCTCATAATTCTCATGTTTATTTTGATAAAAAGAATAAATTATAGTTTTATATATTCTTGAAATTAAAATATCATGTATTTAAAAAAATTTAATTCCATAAATTAGAAAATATGGGAGGTTGGAGCGGTGAAATTTTTTTAATTGGCCAAAATGATTATTTACATATGGTAATGTACCCCACAAAACACACAATCTATTGAGAAATTCAAAGAGTCCAATTAAAAAATATACAAAGAAAAAGTGCCCAAAAAAATTTCCACCCATAAATAAATACATTTATGTTATGTATTTTTAGAATAACATAAATTAATACCCCTATGAAAAGAGTTACGAGGATTGATTGAATTTGAAACCACTTAAACCAATGGATTAATGGACTGCATAAGCATTCACTACCATATAAGTGGACTATATTAATGATGTGGTTAAACATAAAATTATATTGATCATAATTTGTGTGAAATAATTATTTTACTTTTTTCACCATATTCCTTAATTTAATTAATCTTTGTTTAGAATTTATTATTATCATTATCATGCAATGGATATTTAATTGTTTATGAAAACACGTGGTGGTACGATGATTTTATCCATGGTATACAACTCTTTATTGGTTAATTATTATGTGGAATTAAATATATGATATTTATTTCATCAAACCATAGTATAATTTTATGTGATATTAATCATGTATTGGATCTCTCTACAATGAAATCATATAATTAATTTTCACAAGGAAATCAAATTTCATGTCATAAATCATCACAGTATGAAATTTTATTGTTATGATGTTTTTGAAAATTATTTTGTTTTTACTCCAATAAGATGAGTATTGACAAATAGTAGTGACTTATTTCTATATCTAATGGTTGAGATGCTACTCAAAATTGGATATATTTCAATTAGATTGGTGTATATCAATTTTTCAAAGTAACATACTTATTTTCCAATAAAATGTTTAGTTTATTTTTCAATTGAAATCAAGTCTGGTTATTGGAAAATATCTAGAAGTACCTATATAGTGAACCAATTAAAAATACAAATATATATAATATGAAATATTATTAGATTTTATGAAATGTATTTATATATCCATGTTGTTCACCATTGGTGAACTCCGACGAACCAACCCAAAATACCATCTAAAACCATACCCAACAGGATTTTCAATAGTCTTTAAGAGCATTCCTGGTATCTATGGAATGGAAAAAATCACCTGCACATCAAAAAATTACTATTGGGAGTGATTTCACCCTAAAAATATTAAAATATTCAAATTAAATAGTAGAATAATATAAAAATAACATAAATAATGAGATGATTAAAATCTTGAAATTAAACCAAACATCTGAAAACTCTTTATTTATTTTTCCACATCCACCCTTCACAACCCACGGCACCCAATTATGGTAAAATTATATTGAAACCACAATTGAAGGTATGAGAATGAATAGTTTATATATGATCATAATAGATAAAATTAGGAATGGTACAATTAGGTTGTGAGATAATGATTTAAATAAGATTCCAAAAATGATTCTATGATATTACTTCATAATGAAATTAAAATTGTCCCAAATAAACATTATAATTATGATAGTATGAGGATTAGACTGAGAATAGTTTTTTTAACATTCAATACCAATTTATCAATCTAATTCTTCATTAAATTCCATTTCATTATTTAAAAACAAATTTTTTTAAAAAAATATTAGAAAATCATTTCAAAATCTAATTTCAGAAAATCAAGAAAAGATGATAATATGGACAAGATATACACTTATGAACAAGATTCAATAAAATAGATTAAAAGTTCATAATAACAATAAATGAATAATGATTGGAAAATCGGGTAACAAATAGTCACAATGAATGTTTTCTTATATCAGGTATCAAGTATATGGATTTCGTGGGACCAAATTAGGTATGATAGTGAGCATACAAATAAATACCTACTAAAATTAAAACCTGAACAATATCAAAGCGTACTTGTATTATAAAGTTTAAAACGTAAACCATATCAATGAACAACTACTTTTTTGACCGCACATCTATATCCTTGTCCCTTCACATTCTTTATGTAACCACTGGAAGGGTGTGAGTCCTCTAGTGAATGATATATATAGTTTACCCCTATAACCATCTTGGTTTCCAATTATTAATTAATATTGATGAGTGAGATAATCATGCTATGAGGATCACACTGGGGACACATCAATCATGGTAAGTAGCCCAAAATCACACCTTACTACCACCCCCAACGTCCCTAAAACAAAATAATCCATTTTTTCAAAACATATAATAGGAAATAAATGAATTATTAAAGTTACATTATGGTTTTATTATAATATTAGACCATCATAAATTTCTAACTCATCAACCAATAATCATCAATATTAATTCAAGACATTTTATATAATTAAATATTCAAAAGGGTAACAATATAAGCATTCTTTCAGAAATCATCATAGTAATTCCATATATTACATTAAAAAATCATTAAATTCATAGAAAACCTATATCATTTGATGAAGGTATTACAAATTTAAATGGATTGAATACATTTAAAAACATGTGTTTTCACCCTCCTCACATGTGGATAAGTCATTTATTTAAAATAACTCTTGAACACCATCTCAAAACAAGGGTAAACTCATTCAAAGGGTGTTCTTGGACATTTTAATGAATTCCAAAAAAATTAACTATTTAGAAAACATAAAATTGTTCAATTAATTTAATTAAAATAAAGGGGGTTAATTATATAAACCAAAACCAAATAAAAATTAATTAATTCCACCGAAACATAATTTAAAATCTCTTAACAATTAAATGAAAAACATGGAAGTAAATATTTCAAAAAAATTGATACTTATAATGATTATAGAAAATAAATTTATGGCATGTATAATTCATATGGAAATTGGGGATAAAAAAATTATAATGAATAACAAGGATAAATTACAAATACTATATGTTATAAATTAAACAACACACATCATGGAAATTTTATTGAAGTAATCAATTATAAAATTATGGAGTATATTAGATACACATACTTGTAATATTTGTTATCCAACTGTAATAAATCCTGAATGGGTCTTCTTTGATTCTATTTACCGGATCCAAATTTATAAATCTTCAATGAAGAGAGAGGTTATCCTAGATAAAAAATTGCACTTTAATCAATTAGGATTCAGAAGTACATCATAATCATTTGGAAGATAGTATATAGAGAATAAAATAAAATGACAATCATGTATAAAATAACGCACCAGAAGATGATCAAAACATCAAATGGCACATCGATCAACTATATATGAGATTTGTGGGGAAACACAAGATCTACATGGCTCCAAAATTCCAAATGATTGATTTATGTTTTAATTTGGGGATTTTGTGATTAATTAGTGGGTTTGGGGTTGTAATTACAGTTTTTGTGGCAATTAACTCATGTTTTAATGATTTTATGGGTATGTCATAATGTTAGTACAAAATATCTACCTAACAATTCTCTAAAAATATGAGTACTTCAAGGGTTTCATGGTCTGGCTATAGAAATAGTTTAAATATTCTCAAACCATGAGACCCCCTTATTTCCATGTTCCTAAATTGTCCACATAGTACTAAAATCAGGCGCAAACCATGTACATTCCTCTAAACATTCAAAAAACGAGCACCAAAACACTGGAAACAACCTATAAATAGATCTAATCATTGTATACTAAAATATATGAGTATAAACAAAAATATAAGTAACACGATGTTACAAAAAACCTACAATAGGATTTTCAACAATAATGAGTATCTAGTTTGATCGAGATAATACAATGACATGAGAAAAAAATCCATCACTCATCATGTTAGATTGAAATCCCATGGTTAAGAAGAGAGGCTCACACAATGTTTAAAAACACACAAAAATCTCTGAGATCAATCCACTATTACTATCCCATGTTTCCAAATTACAAAATGATTACATACCTATAATATTTACCCTCTCTATTTAATGATTCACTAAAAATGGTATATCAAATGAAAAGAACGTACCATAGACCTAAATAAGAGACTTCAACAACTCATTAACGAAAACATTCAATGATAAATAATTTATAAGGAAGGTATATAAATGAAATAAAATTTAGTCATCTTTATGTACTCAATATTATATTTTTTTCCTAACTAGGCCTTATACCATTATGAGGTCATCAAAACAAATTCTAGCTCAACCAGGTGTCAAGCATATAAAAAATCCACATCATCATAGTTACCTAAGTACATTCCCAAGGACTATCCATGTCCAACTGGTACAATCTCAAACATCAAGGTGTGTTCCCATCTGGGTATTACTCTGTCACAAGGGTGATCATCCATAAATAAAATTGAGCTCTAACCACCATGTCAAAATAAGAGGACACCAAGGTACAACAATCAACATCTCTTGAAAAGGAAATGATTATTAAATCACAAATACACAAATTTTTTAAACCATTTTTTAAAATATAAATTTCATAATGATCCCAATGGAATGAAATTTTATAATATACTATCCAGCTAAAGGAAAAACTAAAACATTTTCCACTCCTACATCAGAAACAACATGATGGGTCAACAACAACCACATCCCATAGCAGAATTCCAATAACTGGGAGCTCCAAAACTATGTGAAAATCATAAATCCATGGATTATGGATATGCTCCTCGTATCATAAAGCATACTAATCCCTATATTCAAGATATTATATTATAAATCTCTAAATCACTTTTTAGTCTAACAAATAAAAAAACTATTTATGGTGAACCAAGTAGTCACATTTTCCACAAACTATTCGATATTTCAAGTAGTATGTCTCACAATTACCACATGATAGACACTAAATAATGGTAGTCCTCCACTTTTTATGAGAATAATGCATTTCCTCAAACATGAATGAGTCATTTATCCATTCATGTTCTTCTTCTCGCTAGAAATTTGGTGATAAAACCTTATTTAGTGTCCTTGAAGAATATATGAACTCTTATAAATTAATGGCAGTTAAGCGGTTTTTTTTAGAGAATTTATTTAACATATAGCCTAGTTGAAATAATTATGAACAATATTAGGTATGCATCATTCCAAATGATATAATTTCTAGTCATACTCTACAACCAATTTCTCATTATGAAAAAATGCTATGAACACAACAACACTCTCATTCTTCACATAATCAGGATAATGAGAACTATTTATTATTAACATAATAAATTCCCATGATATTTATTACATAATTTAATAGGGAATAACAATTTCCCACCACGGATTGACAGGTCCCTGAAATGTAAATTCAATAGAGTTAATCTTAAAATTATCATGAGTCTTGAGAGAATAAAAAATCTCACCATATTCCTAAATCCACATTACATTCTCAAGAGAACCACATTATCCATAAAATGAAGCTGGGTGAAAATCTAGGAATTCAATGGTAGGGTTCAATTGGTGGATGTTTTATGTATTAAACAGTTGATATAGAGTATGGGTAGAGTACATATCAATAGATTCTATATCTATAAACTCAAATGGATAATTGTGGAAACTAGGGAAATGTGTATAAATTTTATTTTTCTTGAAATACTTTTTGGGATACATTTCTAAACATCAAAAAACATAGTTATATCGACTCAGTAATATCCTAAACAGATAATAATAAAGTGAAAAACTTCATAAAAAATTCACCACCAAATTTATCCATGAATTATTAATTTAAAAAAAAACACAAGAATTAACCATTTATAAAAAAATTATTATCTCCTTTGGAAATGATAAAGCTGGTTGGTAATCCATCCCAGTTATCTAAAATCCATTACATGATTTGAAAAATACATTAATGGATTCAAAAAGTTAATCCAATTTTATAATATATTAAAACTGTTATCATTTTAAATCAAATAAAATAAATTGGTATTTTGTTTTCTTATATCAAGTATGTTTATTTGATAATTAGTTATACAAAAAAACAATTCATTCAAGTCACTTTTTTGTAATTGAAAACAATAATTAGATAACATAACAACAAATTCTGATAGACAATTTGTTTATCATAATGAATTTAGAATCATCGTGAATTGATAAACGTTGATGAAAAACTAAACTGGAGCTTCAAACGACCCACATCAAATCCTATATAACCAACTTCACACAAGTGATGTCCCTTGTAAAAATTTGACAAAAATTTTCACTTTATATGCCAATAATAACTATGAAATACTTGGTATTATTGTCTGGAATAGCACAGACCAACCTTACAATTATTCATTAATGTATTTAATTATCATTCACATCGATTACCATATATTACCAAAATAAGGAAACATGGTGGGACTATGGTCAACCATTCATTATGGATCCAAAAAACATAATAGATTACCCAAATCAAATGTAGTTTCACTAAGAATGTATATCTAATTTATCAAATGGAAACCTATAACTATAATTAATGACTTTAGCCCCCACTGTAGTAGTAACATATGTCTCATAATTAATACTAGTTGAAGAATAACCTACCCAAGAACTACCAATTGTATCTAGAAAAATTCATAATCTAATTTATACGATGACTCACCCAAAATACCCTACGGTATTTTATTTTCGATTACTTATTATTATGTAAATACCTCATTCAATATCATTTTTGATGAAACACGCAAAAGTTCCTTTTAAACTGTTTCTCGATCATATACACAACTTAGCTAAAGAGTGTTCCCTATCTCCATAGGTTGATAACTAACACTGAGGAATCATCAAATAACTATTTGAAATTATTTAACCATAAAAATATTAACCTTAGAAATATTAAAGGATGAAAAATCATTAGATTTATACATTAATATAATAATAACAAGTACAAGGAGACGATACAATTTTGAAAATAAAAAATTATCATCCAAAAACCCATCTTCTAGTGGTCCATGACCACCAACCAGATCCCAATTAAACTATTCATGACCACCCAAAATCATATCTAAAATGTAATTAATGATAACATAAACCTTCTATAATATCATAAAGTATGAAAAAACCAAACAATACTAGAACAATTTTAGATAAGGACCCAATAATATTCCATCAAATATTGAATGAAATTACTTAATAATGAAATTCCAACATTCTAAAAACTGATTTTAACAAATAGTGTTTGAAAATTATCTTAAAAATAGTTTTTAACATTCCAAATTTGGTAATTAATATAAACATGCATAACATGGCATTTTACAATTTAATAACAATCAATAATCTTGAAATTATTTAAAAACTATTTACCCATATAAATTCATTAAATCATGAAATGATGGTAATATAAACATCCTAAGGAAATAGGAATATGATTCAATTCAATAGTATCAGTATTATTATTAACAATTAATGAATGAATCAATTTAACATAGGTACCATATGGTGACATTAAACATTGTCATGTACCATGTAAAAATTATATAAATTTCATGTGCACAACCTTGGTAGAACTTTTATTCATACTTAGAATAGATAATAAAATTGTTACATGACGGATTTTTGGGATTACATCTAGTCTCATGAGTCTCAATAAATATAGTTACATGAACACCCACATTCCTGATTGCACATCAATAGAATGACGCCATCATGTTCACTATGTATCACCTCGAAGGGTGTGCCCCATCTAGTCAATCATAAGTCTAGGTCATCACATCTATGAATCTATGTTATCATGAAAAGTTAAAGGACTTTAGTGACATAGTTATGTTATTAGGATCATATGGGGTTCCATATCAATCATATGAACTATCCCTAAATAACATCTCACCCATACCCCAAAATCTACATCATATTAAATAATCTATTTATAAACACCAAACAATTGGAAGTATAGGAATCTATAATGTTACATTAAGTGATTTTTTCAATAGATACACATCATAAAGTTCCAAACATGCCATAAATAATAATCTATTTCAATTCAAAACCATTTATTCAATAAATTAATAATAATGGTAATCATACTAGAATACATTATAAAATCAGCATAATATTGCAAAATAGGCCATAAAACAATTATTATTTTCTTAAAAATGATAATTCATTAAAACGAGGTACTAAATTTATAAAAATATTGAATACATTTACAATATGTTATTTTGAACCGAAATTTGAATAGGATAAATCCTTTGCATCAGATATACTAGGAATACCATTTCCAAATAATTGTAACATCATTCGAATGGAGTTCATGTTTATTTGAAAAATTAAATCACTGTAAACTATTTATAAAAAATAAACAAAAATTTAATTCATTTAAATGAAATCAAGGAGGTTCATTATATATATATTAACATGTTTTAAATCCCTCAAAGACACCAAAACATTCATTAAATTATATATAGATTAGCATGTTTTCTATGTATCATTGCTCCGTCATTATCTTCATGATGACTCTCATATCATCTATTGGGGGTAAATCGATGATGATGATGATGTGAACTTTGAGGAGCAACCTTTGGAGATCCAAGACCGCAGGGAGAAGGTATTTCACATGTGTTTTATTCCTTTGGTTTATGTATTATCATGACATGGTGCCATGGTGGAGAGTACCTTTGAACATAAGTCACAAATACATGCTCAGTACTCAGAGTTGATTGATGTTTAACTATTTTTATGTATTGATGTAGCCTTTGTGGTTATAAACCATTCATTTTTTTGAGATTTCTCTCTATGTTGCATTTGTGTCTTTCTCACTTTTGAGAGGTATCTCCATGGGTGGTTGTTTAAACCTCGTTTCATTTTCCTCTTAGGCGTGGTTTGAATTATCGAGGATGATATTGTTTTGAGAGTTATATGATGTAATGGCCCAGAACACTCTGGTCTATTCTATAGTGAAAATATATTGATTGAGGTGATTCACGAGGTCAAGGGGGATTATCCCCAAAACATTGCCAATTTTCTAGTTCAGTGAATTGTTCTAACAGTAGACCTTTGTGAACATTGAAATGATATCTGTCTATGAACAGTGTCATCAGTGACCCTTGGTGAAGAGTATCTTTGGTAACCTTTTATGAGCAGTTTCATCGGTGAGTAGTTCTATAGGTAACCTATAAAGGTAACCACACTTTCCTTTTCCAAATTTCCAATTCCATGAACAGTTCTATCGGTAAACAATTCTATCGGTAACCTATAATGGTAACCACACTTTCCTTTTCCAAATTTCCACATCTATTAATAGTTCCATTGATGAACAGTTCTATCAGTAACCACTAATGGTAACATCTCTTTCCTTTGATAAATTTCCAATTCTATGAATAGTTCCAAAGGTGAACGGTCCTATCAGTAACCTCTAACGGTAACCTCTCATTCCTTTTCCAAATTTCAAATTCTATGTACAGTTCCAAAGGTGAACAGTTCTATGAGTATCCTCTAATTGTAACCTCTCATTAGTTTTCCAAATGACCAATTCTATGAAGAGTTCTATTGGTGAATAGTCTTGTCGGTAACCTCTAACTGTAACCTATATTTCATTTTCTAAATTTTGAGTTCATCAATAGTGTTTCTAGAACAGTGAGGTCTATCGGTAACCACTATTTCCATTTCCAAATTTGGTGTTCATGAATAGTTTTTCAACAAGGTGAGGTCTATCGATAACATCTATTTCCATTGAAAAATTTTAAGTTCAGGAATAGTGTTTCTCGAACGGCGAGGTCTATCGTTAACCCCTATTTCCATTTCGAAATTTTGGGTTCATGAATAGTGTTTTCAGAATGGTGAGGTCTATCGGTAACCACTATTTCCTTTTCCAAATTTTGAGTTCCTGAACAGTGTTTCGGACTTCCTAAAATTTCAACCCTTTAACATTGCCTTTGACATAAAATAATTTTAAAGCATAATTTTAAGGACTCTAAGGTTTGATTCAAAGGACATAAATCATATATTAATAATTCATATGGCTCGGGATGTTTTTACATGGTCAAACTGTGTGGTTTAATGTGATCTACCTTTAATGGGAAATCAAGCGTATAGTGGAAAGTGCTTCCTTCAAATCTTGTGATCCTTCCTATAGTGGAATTTGATGTGATTCTTGGCATGGATTGGCTTTCTTTATATGGAGCTCATATCAATTTCCATTTAAGTGAATTCACATTTCATATTCTAGATCAATCTATGATCATATATCGATGCATGGATGAACATAACCATCCAGTGTAAATTTCATCCATCTTATGGGTCTTGATTCCACTAAATGAAGGTTATTTATCACAAATGGTTGGAGAGAAAATCATGATTAATAATATGCCCATTGTACGGGAATTTGATGATGTCTTTCCGGAGGAATTTCCAGGTCTTCCACCAAATCGTAAAGTTGAGTTTTCAATAGAACTTGTACCAGGTACTTTGCCTATTTCAAAGACACCTTATAGAATGGCGCCAATTGAGTTGCAGGAATTGAATAAGCAAATCCAAGAGAATCTTGATAATGGATTAATACGCCCTAGTGGATCACCTTGGGGAGCACCTGTTCTGTTTGTTAAGAAGAATGATGGATCAATGAGACTCTACATTGATTATCGAGAACTTAACAAGATCACTATCATGAACAAATATCCTCTCCGACAGTTAAAAATCCATGAGAAAAATTACCCAACTCATGATTTGGAGTTATCTGCAGTAATCATTGCATTAAAAATTTGGATGAATTACCTTTATGGTTAAAGGTGTGATATTTATACTGATCATAAAAGTTTAAAGTATATTTTCACACAAAAGGATCTGAATATGTGTCAAAGAAGATGGTTGGAGCTGATTAAGGATTACGACTGCTCAATTTATTACCACCCTAGGAAAGAAAACAAGGTAGCATATGCCTTAAGTTGACAAGACCATGATTGCTTATCCATGATGAGGATCAGAAAAGATCCACTATTTATGGATTTAAAGAGGATGGATCTTGGAATTTTATTGGAAGGGGAGAAATCTTATCTTTCTCAAATAAATGTTCAACCATTCATACATGTGAAGATTCAAGAGGCACAGAAAGAAGATGTTGAGTTACAAAAGAAGGTGAGAAATGTTCCTGAATTCGACCTTGATTTTGATGGGATAATAAAGTTCATGAATCAGGTTTGTGTTCCTCTCATCCCCTAATTAAAGGATCTGATGGATGAGGCTCATAGTTCTTCATTCTCTATTCATCATGGAAGCACGAAGATGTATAGGGACCTGAAAGAGTACTTCTGGTGGGATGGCATGAAAAGAGATGTGGCTTAATATGTCTCTCGATGCTTGGTTTGTCAGCAAGTTAAAGCTAAAAAAAAGAAGTCTAAGGAGATGTTACAACCATTACCCATACCCGAATGGAAATGAGAAAACATCACTAAGGACTTTGTCACTGGACTTCCTAAAACATCCAAATGCAATAATGCTATTTGGGTCATAGTTGATCGTCTAAAAATGTCTGCTCAGTTCATTGCTATTACAGAGGATTTATTTCGAGATCAGCTTGCCAGGATATATGTAAAGGAAGTGGTAAGATGGCATGGAGTACCAATATCAATTATATCTGATCGGGATCCGAGGTTTACCTCAAAGTTCTGGTGAAGTCTTTAGCATACTCTGGATACAGAGTTGAGTTTCAGCACTGCTTATCATCCTTAGAGAGACGGTCAGTCTGAGAGGACAATTCAAACTCTATAAGATATATTTAGATCTCGCTCTAAGATTTCAAAGGTGGTTGGGATCAACACCTACCTTTGGTGGAATTTTGTTATAATAATAGCATTCACTCCAGTATTCAGATGGATCCTTATGAAGCTCTCTATGGAACGAAATGCAGGACTCCAACTTGCTGGGATGATGTTGGGGAAAGAAAGCTATTAGGACCTGATCTTGTGGATGAAATGGTAGAAAAGGTCAGATCTATTCAAAAGAACCTAAGAGCAGCTCAGAGTCGACAGAAAAGTTATGTCAACAACCGAAGAAAAGACCTAGAATTTGAAGTGGGTGATAAAGTGTTCTTACGAATATCTCCCTAGAAGAGGGTCATGAGATTTGGAAAGAAGAGAAAGTTGAGCCCTAGATATATCGGTCCTTTTAAAATTCTAGATCGTGTTTGGAAGGTAGCTTACCAATTGGCTCTTCCACCGAATCTCGCACATGTTCATGATGTGTTCCATGTATCTCTCTTGAGAAAGTACATACCTGATCCTTCACATGTACTCAGCTCAGAAGTTGTACCACTGGAGCAAGATCTTTCTTAGGAAGAACAACCTATAGAGATTCTAGATCATAGTGAAAAAAGTCCTATGGAACAAGACCACTCTCTTGGTGAAAGTTTTATGGAGGAACCACCAATTAGAAGAAGCTACATGGGAACTTGAGGATATGATGAGGGTGAGGTATCCTCATCTGTTTGCAATGAAGTGATGAATTTGGGGGCGAAATTAATTTTAAGGGGGGTAGAATGTAACACCATAAAATTTTATGAGATTTTTTTTATGTATTATGTTATACACAACACCAACAGAATCTTTCACAGCACACAATACGAACTCGGCTTGCATTACACGCAATCACGACCTTCCTCGATAGCGTGTGTAGTACGCAATACCGGGATTCACTAAACAACGATATATTATTTTGAACTAGCCATTATGAATAGTATTAACTACATTTTTAATTTTATTATTCATCTTACACATTTTATAGAACATGGTAAGAGAACAAAGTAATTTTTTCGGTTAAAATAAGTATTTTTAAAAAAATGCAGTTTTTCCGCCTTTTGATGGCACACCCACATTAAATCTAGTTTTTGAAATGTATATAAGTTCAATTTGACAAAATAAAATTCTTCTTTCGAATCAGGGTATAAATATTTACTTTGGATAAATTTTAGATATTTTTTTGATAACTATCATATTTTGATGAATAGTAATAATACGCTAATTTTTAATTAAAAACAACTTTTTTCATTGAGATAATTTATATGGTTAAATTATAATATTTAATGTTTTTAAAGTATAAATAGAATAAATTTTTACCATTTAATATAATTCATGTCATTAGCATTAATTCACATTGAATTCATAGTAAAAATATTTCAATCTTTGGCAATGTTTTAACTTCTAAAACCCATTTTCCTAACAATGGGATTTATTTTAAATTAATTACTGCAACATATATGTTTTGAATTTCGACAAATGGATTACATATTCGGAATCAGTGGGTCCAAATTATGTTAATAGGCTAATTATAATTTTTTGGGCATTATGAATAGTAACTACGGTAAATTTTATTTACCATAGATAAAGGTAAATCGGGTAATTAAGGGTAAATATAAGATTATAAAATTACCCTAACAACCTACCAAAATCCTATTGGATGACTAAAAGTGGTCCCATATCACCTAAGGGTCGGATTATATTCATTTAATGGACTTTTTTCAATGAAAATAATTTAATTATTATTAAAACCAATAAATGTCACAACATGTCACTTTCTTAAATCTTATTAGTATAATAATTTTAATTTAGTGATAAACATAATGAAACGTCGAACATGAATAGTATCTAGTAATATAATACAATTATATACATTATATGAATTTATTTATAATTTTTAGGGATTAAATAATTAACATTAATTATGACACAATAGTGATGTTGAAATTATTTTATTAATTAAAATATCAAATAAATGGTTTCAAAAATACTAAAATAAATATTATATGAACTATTTAATGTTCTCCAATAATTTTCTAGATACATATGAAATTTTATAAATCTATTAATGTTTTTAGTTCGAACATAATTTCTGTATATATTTTATTTAAACTCAAATAAATGAAGAGTTTCAAAATTGACACTATTGTTATTTTATAAAAATAACATATTATAAATTTTGTTTAAAAATCACAAAAATATTTAAAAATTATAAATTAAAATTTATATGGTCTAAAATGTCATAAAATGTCAAATTATGGAAAATTCACAACACATATGTAATTAGTGATAATATTTTAAAATTTATAATATTATTACCACAAATAAAATTAAATTGATAAATAAGGATAAATAAAGTTGATAATGTTTAAAATAAATTACTAACATGTCTAAATATTATTGGCTGAAGATATTGCAACACTATCACATATAATATTTGGATATGAGTCATTTTTGAAGTTTTTAAGTGGGGTCGGGATTTAATATAAACTAATATTTCTTATCTTTCCAAAGGTTCCCCTCTCCTCCCTTATAAAAGGGAACCTCCTCCCTCTCATCCTCACACCAGTTTGAGACTTCAAGCTCGGCCAATCCCTGACCATTTCACTTCCCCACTTCCCAAGAAACATCCTAGAGGTTCTTGTCTTCTTCAAAGACCAATTGTAGTTCCCTAAGAGGAGGTCTCAAAGAGGCACTTCAAAGAAGTGGTAATGTCTATTACCTATTATTTCAACTTTATTTCTTCTTCCACTTATTCTTCTTTAGTTGTTTAATAATGAATTAATAACATCAGTATCACTCATATATTGATATGTTATTATAAGTATGAAACAACCCCATTTCACCATCTATCCATCCTACAGAAAACGAAATCACTGTGCGTGCGTACGTACGGAATACCGTCTCCAAGCCGTAGTGTAACCTATTTTCCATCACCACCTTACTTGGATGGGTAATGGTTCAAATAAATAACTACATATGATTATTTTAAAGTGTTATTGATTCTCAAATAGTATACATATACTCCAATAAAATTCCACGATCATGGGAACAATATCATTGCTTGTGCGTACGTACGGAATACCGTCTCCATGATGTGATGTGATCCGTTCTACACGATATTCATTGAATAATGATTATATAAATGAATTTAATGAATAAATATGATATATATTACACTAATACCATTCTGGAAATGATTTATTTATAACCTAAAAAGAAGAGTAAGAATTTATTCGACAAAACACGCATAAGAACAAAAAGTTATAAACACCCGAATAACAAGTAGTAATGAAATATTACTAATAAGAAGCTATGAATATGACCATATATTATATCATAAAAATACTTATGATTCTGGAATAAGTCAATAACATTATTTAAATTATTATATAGGAGGTTCGGACACTTACGAAGCAAATCGGACATAAGTTAAGGGGAAAATATCACAATCTCATTTTTATTCAAGATTGTTTATACTTTGGTATTTACTAAGGTGTATATTATCATAAAAATCCATTTTTGCTCAATATTTAATATTGTTTCAATCCACCTACAATTTTTTAAATCCAATTTTACCCTTATTTGAGTTTTTAGTAAAGGATATGAAGGGACTCTTTTGTCGTTTTTCGTATGAGGTACTTTTTGACTTTTCTATCAAAAGTACGAGAAGAATGTTTTTTTAACTTATACGGAATGAATGGATTTTTAAAACATTATTTCCAAGAATCTTACTTTACATGTTTTCATGTTTATTTTTAATCAACTTATTTTAGTTTAAAATTGTATGACATGTTAAGAAAGGAAAAATGTTATTGAAGTAGAAATGATATTTTCCTCAAGAATGGAGTTCAAGTGTTTTATAAAAATTATTTTCCGTCTAAGATAATATAGGGTTCTGTTTCTATCCCAATTATTAAATTGATTTGATTATGTTGTGATGGAATTATTTTTATAAATTCCATTATCTTATATGAATTTTTTTATGATGTCACGATTTTAAGAATCCCATTTTTATTACATGGGTTATGCAATGATGTATGATTTATGATTTTGTGGCACATATAAGAATGGTATCATTATGAGATGGGTGGGACCTATATCTCCCTCAAATGCATTGGGTAAAGATTTTATATCTCATGATATAGACATGGCTAGAACGGCAGGTTAAACCAGTTCAGTGAAATAGGGCTGAAACGAGGAGTGAACTCGGTTCAGAAATGGACTTTGTCCACTAAGATTGTCTTGGCAATGAGTCTTGACTAATAAGAAATGATTCTCTATGATTAGGTGTGTTTTCAACAAAGTTTCATGTTTTAAGTTATGATTACTAGGATTACATTTCACTACCATGATTTATCCCATGTTATGAAATTTTGATCTCTTTTGCAGGGTAAGATTTCTAAAATGTTATGTTTTTATGAATTTAATGTGATTGATATTTCTTTTGATTAACCTTACTGAGCATTTGAGCTCACCCTTTTGTATGTTTTCTTTCCCCAGGTCAGGAAGAAGGGTATTAAGTAAGATATTCCAAAAAGGGACTATAGATATGATGAAATAAATAGGAGACAGTGTAGATTCTATATGGACCAGTTGTTTATGTTTCCCAGTTTCTAAAGACACTGTACCTATATGGTCCTTTCATGGTTTTTTACATGTTGTAATAAGTATGATTCAATTTTGAAGTATTAACCACGTATGTAAAGTATGGGTCTCTATACCCCCAATCACGCTTCAAAAAATTGTTTTTCCCAGATCCCACAGACCACTGAGAGTGATGATGATATTCCACAAATTGGTAATAAAATTGATTAAAAAATAAAACTGAAAACCGGCATTTTTCTATTACATTGATCATAAAAACATATCCAATAAAATCTATATATTATTAATTGTTTTCAATAATGTATTTCAATATTATTCCTTGGTTTTTAATTCTACATTACATGTGTTCTAATTTAATTTTTTTTGAAATAATATTCTTGTCATTTGTATTCAGGGTACATTATATTTATGGTGTGAACAAAATATATATATTAAGAATTATAGAATGAATGGAATTCCTCCCTATCATGACTGCTTAATTTTTAATGGTTCTATTGTTATTAAACATTATTTTTATAATAGAAATATTTTATTATTATTATCAAAATTTTCCAATTTTATAATTTATGCTAAAAGTGAAAACATTATTTAATCAATAATGTCTTCGATGAACTAATAATGGTATTTTATTCACCATTAAAAACAATAGTTGATGATTTTTATTCTCTAATATAGTTATATGGTTATGAGTTTATCTTATTTTTTTCTCTAGATTGTTTATGATTTTTTTGATGATATTTTCATGGAATTGGTTTATTATCTGTCAGATAATCATGATATAAAGGAAGAATGGTTGTTTCTATGAATTTGATAACGAAATGAAACATAAATTTACTTTATTCAGGTTTTGGTTCATGGAAATTATTTATCATTATTTTTTTTCCTTTATAACCCAAGGATATTATGTTTCATTATAAAACCATGATGGGTGGTCACATTATATACCATGTTGGCATGGGTACATTATTACACTTAAATGCATTGAATATTGATTATATTCTCTAAATAATTATGTTGTATATCAACCATGATTATTATACTGTATGTAAGATTGATTATAAGAATAATATGAATATGGTGTTCCAATATACCAACATATTTTCTTTATCCCAATTCTGATTTTTAATGGTACCTTGGATCAAAATTGACGTCACATGGCTCATGAATATATATTCTTATGACCATTATTTTTGTTATGATTAATCACACGACACATGTTTAATAATCCAGGTTTTGGTGGTTATTAATTATTTCATGTCATTCTCAGGAACCTAGATTATTTTATCATACCCTTATGCACATCTTTTGATCATATATTATAATGAGTTATTAATTCTTATTGTAACATTTATTGAACATTATAGTAATTACACATAATTTATGAATGATATTTTTCTCTTTAAATAATTGTGTGACATAATATACAATATTTTATTAAACACATAATCAAAAAACAAAAAATTATTTCATCAATAAAAAATTTTACATTAGTAAATAATGAAACAAATGTAAATTAGTTATTTAAAAATTTGGAAAATATAAAACAAAAAATCTATTATGGAAAAATATGGACTGAAACAATCTATAAAGATAATCTCCCCACTACCAACAACATAGAAAAGAAACAAAATATTTGTAAACATAAAAAATGATTAAAATGAATATATACATATTTAGGAGGAATTATTGTAAATTGTGATTGAATTAATGATGTGGCACTTATAAGAAGTAATGTGGCCATTAGAATTGTGATTTAAATATTATAATATTAACAGGACCATTGAGAATAGTAACCTAACTATTTGTAATATTATCATGAAAATTAGAATAATAATTCTACCTCAACAAAATTTTATGGATATAAATAATAATTATCTGTAATAATTTATGTAAATAGAAGTAATATTATTCCAAAAATTAAATATCATCATTAAAAAAACTCAATGAAAATATAATCATGTTTTTAATAGATTATATTTTAATGTATTTATAAAAATCATATTTTCTATAATAAAAATTGAAATTATAAATGTTATAAATTAATATGGTTAAAATAATTATAATTTAATAAATAAGAATATAAAAATTGTATTTATGATTCTTTTTGAAATTTTTTGACATAATAAAATTTCAATTAGAGGAGTAAAAACACACTTTTTAAGATAAACTATGTATCTAAAATTACATCCTTTATGATATATTAATGACTATGAAATTTTGAAAACATGATGTTCTGAAAAATATTATTTAATTTCATAAATAATTCACTAAATTTAAATAATCAAAAATTTAATACCGAATTTTTTCCCATGCCATATGGTCAATAATGATCCATTAAAATAACAAATTTTCATTATTTTCACTATCATATTTAATAATCAAATTAATTATAATTATAATCAACAATAATTTCATAGAAATAATTATTAAATATTTATAAATGATAAATGTTATAATAACTCACTATACTAAGTTTTACCTTTTATATAATATTTTAAGAAATATAATATTTTAAAAATACTGATTTCCTATTTTATAAATAATTCATGTCCCTCGTAATTGGAAACCACTCCTCCATCACATTGGAAATCCAATGTTCTATCAAAAAAGTCCCTATAAAGCACATAATACTACATAGGTGTGTTCTGATGTAATCAAATGTAATAACCCAGTGTTTATAAATGATAATCTTATATTATATTCTTATTATAATATAACATGTAGTAATATAAAAAAACAAATAATAATTTATTTCATTATGATATATTGTTGCATTAATTATCAATGAAACCAATAAAAATTTCAAATATTAAAATGTGAAGAAATATAAAATAAAATATCTGAAATGAGAAAAATTGTATCTCCATAATATACTAGAATATTCACCCCCACCGCCAACACTATTGAGAAAAAGTTTAATAATAGTATTCAAAGACATGTTAATGTAACTAGAAATATAAAATCATTTGATTAATTATGTTGATTGTGGATGTACTGATTCTGTTTGATTTTTTAATAATACATTATGGATATGTGAGAACCCAAAATATCAAAATAACATTGTGGAAAAGTGAGAAACATCATTCCATGACAGGGATCCATTGGTTTTTTGGAAAATAACACTATCTTAGACAATACCCACCCAAAAAAATACAATAAAACAGTCCAAGAAAAAATAGCCAAAAAAGATAATCCAAAGAACAGGTTGTTATTGAACAATGCCCAGGATCAACCTTCTCAAGACCACCAGCCCAATCTATTTATAACATCCATTGACACCAGACACACCATAGCCAAAAGCCTCTAGGATGCGAACACACCACTAAACCTTATCACTCAAACCACTATAAGTAAACAAGAATGAAAACAAAACAAAACAAAGATTACCACTATAAAAGAGGACTCTTGCACCACCCAAATCATTAAGGGATCCATCGAACTAATTCCATAAAGAGTCTTGCATGATGGAGTTGTGAGAAATGGTAGGGTAAACCATATAATTGTGAATCCATGCTGACGAAACAGAAACCATTGAATCATGTCATGTGGTGCCCTCATTTGGAGAAGACGGTGGATATCACTATGGAACCTACGACCAAACCAAACCGCAATGAAAACCAGAAGCATAAAGAGGATAAATGGGAAGGTTATTCCACTAGATCTACTATTTAATTATTCTGTAACCTATGTACTTTTAGTGACCTAATAGGGAGGAGAGGGCCCTTCCACATTCTACTTTCTTCAATTATAAATAACCACTCCCCCTTCCCATGGAAAGATATTTCTCCCATAAATTCCAAATAAAATATTATTCCCAATTACTGAATCAAAATAATCTTGTAATATATAAGGTCATTCATGATGAGTCCAACTCAAATCACAAATATTTATATAGTTTCATATAATAGAGGCTACAATCAGGAGTGAGTAAGACTCTATTACCTCTTCCATCTTTTCCTCTTCCAATTATTATCTTTCCCAATTAAAATTAAAAGATTATATTATGAAATTAATTTATTTGATAGTTAAAAATATTATAATTATTTTAACTAATAGTAATTAACATATTTATGAAAAACATCAATTTCATACATCTCTTTACCACTCTTTAGATAACTTCTCATTAACAGTCAGTTAACCACATATAATGACACTACCCTGATATTCCATATAACCACCTTCATACGATGATATATATAAGTATATATATATAAAATATATTATTAATTAAATGAATTATAATATTCTAGAAAAAATCATCATTATATATTAATTACTCTGAATAGATATATAGAAATCATATTCAAATGGGAAATATTTAAAAAACATGATATCAAAACATTTCATTTTCATCAATAATAATTAATAAATATAATAAAATCATCTTAATTGATAAATAGTTTCACAAATGTCTATAATTAACATAGGAATAAAATTTTCATTAAATATATGATTAATATTTATGAGGAGTTAATGAAAAAAATAATGTTTAAATTAAGGTCATGGTATTCTTGACCCCATATCCTTTTATTTGTGGTTTCCCTCTTGCTCAAAATAATTTTTATAAATACTCTTATAATGTTCCTAATATATAATTTAATTTTCCTCCAAATTTATATTTAGGGATACACTTGTTTCCTACATGTTTTTATTTTTAGGGATACACTTGTTCCCTCTATGATTCTTCTTTTCTAAGTCATAATCATTTTGATAACAAATATAATTTTCCCATTCACATTTTATAACTACATGTTTATTCATGAAATCATAATTGATAAAAATTATTTTGAAACCCATTACATTCCATGGGTTCATTCCTGACTCTGATTGTTATACCTTCCATGTATCATTTATGATTTGGAAGATTTTATAATGTGGTTTGTTTGACCGGTATTATATATCCCACTAATGAATTTGATAATTTGATGTATCTTATGTGATGATGTTTATAATTTGTTTAATTGATTCTATATTTGTTCACAATGATGATATTTTATTATTCGCATATTTAATATGTTGACATGATTATAGTTTAATTCACAACTATGTGTGATATTTTAATACTATTAAATGTTATATAATTTTAATCTATTTCTACATTCCATGACATTATCATAGGTACCCCTCCAGTTTTTGATTATGATCATATTATTATTATATGGTGATTATTATTATTCTCACCCATGATTTCTTGATTAATGTTACACACTATTCCCTTTAATGAGCTTTGAGCTCACTTGTTTGGTAAATGATAATACTCAGGTGATTATGTGTATTATGGAAAAAATGACCAAATTGAAGACATATAATTTGGTATTAAATAATGTTTATTTTATATTATGTAACTCTTATGTATGAGATAGATTTCCAATGACATTATACCTTCTGATTAAATATTTTGAACACTATTATGTTGTTTATCATCATATTATATAAAAATTATCAGAGAAAATGTTGGGTCCCTATGTTTGGGGTCAGATAATGACTTACATAATTAGATAATTATTTTTATAAAATGTCATGGAAAACTGTTCATATTGGATTGGGTAAATATGAACGAAAATAAATAATTTAAAAAAATGATAAACATATCTATCCCATATGATATTAGAATAATTTTAAATTTCCATGTGAAAAAATTTATTTAATAATATGTATTTTACTTATGATTTGACCACAACATTTATATTTTATAATATGGTGGGAAATAAGAGAAACTAGGCAAGCTACACATGTGAGGTATAATGGAATTATTGAATGAAAGACATCATTAATTCCATGGGAGGTGGAGTTCAAAACATCATGGAGATTTTTACAAATTTCCCTAATGATATTAAAAATAACCAGAACCAGGTGGAAAATCATCCTTAACAAAGATATGTTAAACTAGGCATTGTGTAGGATATTTCGCAACAATAATTTACATCATTTGGAACATCAATTCTATATGCAATAGCATAGTGGTTTCACTATATTGAGAAGATCATTTCCTATGATCCATTTTTTGAGATAGAGAAGGTGAATCAAGCTGTTTATCATTTAAATTGAGAACTCAATCAATGATGGTAATTGATAAAGAACACTAATATAAGGGATACAATGTAAGAGATGAAGTGGGAAAAACATATGAAAATATTTCTTACAAAGTATCTCCTTCAAAATAATCACACAAATATAGAAAGAAAATACATAACGATAAATAAAAAGAAATATGAATATATCATCAAAAATTTAAAAAACATAAAAAATATTTCTAGATATTTCTTGTTTTTTGTTATCAATAATGATTAAAATTTAGATAGATTATTTTAGGGGTTAAATCCACACATTTAATATGATATAACTATATGATACCAGAAGAGTTATGATGACATGGATCAATTTTCTCTAAAAATAGAGATCTAGTTCAAATATTGGTCACAGGGGTATAGAGATAATAATAGATGAATGGATTTTCAAGATGATTAGTCAAATGAAAAATAATGAATAAGGATACAACTACCAAAATTTCAACACTATGGGAATAATAATAATGAAATTTTACTCATATGGATAAAGAAATATATCTTGTTCACAAGAAATGTAACACCCCAATATTTTATAAAAATAAATATAAATGCATGGAACTTTGTATTAAGTGGATATTTTTAACTAGCATTTAAAATATAACTTTGTCACTACTATGTTTTGAATTTCATAAATCTTTCATCTATAATTGTGTTGAGTATGTTAATTATAGTTTATTAGAACGAACTTCTTTTTTTAAATAGTAACATACCTTTATGAATAGTAATATGACCCTAATGAATATTAAATTGTATTATTATTTTATTTTATAATGGATATAAAATAATTACATCTTCATCAATTTCTAAATTTGATATAAAAGTAGTTTTAGTTTTTAAATAATTCATTGTCGAAATAAATATCAATTAATTTAAAAATTTATTTAAAAAAATTTGGTGAATTGTTTTTAAAAAATTAACATCATTTTTGAATTCTACACATCGATAAATGGATAGTGTGAATTTTGGGAATTTTGCTAAAATAGTTGATTATTCGGTGAATAGTAAAAAAAGGGAGTTTTTAGTTTCGGTGTGTTAATGACATCATTAATGATGTAATAATGATGTAATAAATTTGTTCGACATGTGTATAGTAAGATAAGATGTGTGGTGTCTCAATTGTCTTATACCATGGGCAAGCCCATGGTTTTCCAAATACCACCCATGAGGTGTCCTTTGGAAATTATTAAAATATTCCCTTACATTTCCTATAAATACCAACCCATTCTGTAAGAACCCGGTTCTTACTTTTTAAGTGTGGGTTTCTTCTTTTGTCTTTCTATAAAGTGTTTATTAGAAAATATGGAAAATGGGGAAAATCCCAAATTTTGGAAGTACATGCCATGTACTTGTGGTTGTGTGGGCTGAGTACACGGGGCGTGTGGCCATGTCGGTGATGAAGGGTGTAGGAACTGACTACACGCCGTGTAGTGGTCCCTTACACTCCGTGTAGTCTGTCTATAGTTGAATAGTAAGGCGGAGGCCAGTTGTGAGGCAGCACATGCCATGTACTCATAATGACATGTCGTGTAGTCATGTCGGCAGGTGAACAGTGTCATGCTGGCAGGAAGCGGCCAGAGGAACAGTTTAAAAAATGGGAAGTACACGCCATGTACTCGGAAGTACACATAGTGTACTTTGTTTTTTTTCGCATAAAATGGGTTGTAGCCTCCCCTGTTCATAGGGAAGGCTTAGAACTAGACGGATTCTCAGGAGGGGACGGACGAACCTTCAGAGATCCACCGAGAGCTCGTTGGGAATCCGTTTTCTCCTCGGACGATCTCCTTGGAACCACATGTGTAATCCCTTCCCTCTTATTTGATTGTTCTTGCCGATTCATCGTCTAATAGAAGTTATTTTTGTTTACGATAGAATTATTTTACATCAGATCTATGGCGTTCTTGGTCGTTTTTTGAATCGATGTTCACGTATAATGTTCATTGGCATTAAAGGTAGGTGGTATTGTGTTATTTTCCAACTATTGTGTGTTTTTGTGTGTTTCTGTTCTACGAACCCATATTTGGGGTGTCATGTGGCTGTGGTCGTGTCTATATTAAATAACTAGGATTGAATAAGTAATTAATTGTGATATTAAAAAAAAATTTGGGATCACTGCTTGGATCCAGGACTACCCCAAGGGTGTGTTCCTCTGTTTAGCCGTTTGGCCAGGATACCTGAGGGTATACCATGTTTATTTTTTGCATCATTATTGCCTCAAGAGTAATTGTATTTGAACTACTTATTTGTATGTTGTGCATGGCCCGAATACCTATTTATCTTGAGGGGAGTTTTGTGATTAGCCCATTGGCACTGCCCTATTAGCATGTGGGAAACTTCTTCCGTGCCTGTGGGCATCTAATTTTGTGCCTGTGGGAAAAACATCACACGCCCGTGGGAAATATCCGTATGCCTATGTGCAGATTATTTTGTGGGATTACACTTTATCTGAGGGTAAAAGTTTACGTGTTTAAGGACATTGGTTGTTTATTTATAATATTCACTATGGTGGTATTTTAAATTAAATGATTAAATGGATATTAAAATGGAAATATAACTAGTTATGTTAGTTACTTTCAGTACTGCTTACTTGATGGCATTTTATTACTAGACTCTGTTATTTAATGATTTCACGCAGTTGGGCACGTGCCTTTGGTGGGTGCCTACTGGAAATTTATTTCCCACACCGTGTTTGGGTCATTCATTTCAGCCCAAAAAGATTACATTTCTGTAGGTGTAGATAAGGGCAAATGTCCTTATACAGGTACCTGATTGTTGCTGAGTTGTAGGAGAGCAGGGGACCGAGCATTGGATCGGGATGCCGTTGGCTATTCTGTTTTTCTTTTCTGTAATTTTACTTCAGTTGTATTGTAATGTATTGTAGTGTAACATGTTCTGGCCATTTTATAGAGTAGTGACATTCTGCATCTTCATATATATATGACCGCTGGTTTCTCTTTTTGTTATCGGTTATCCATTTCAGTTATATATACTGTTGCTGCTTCTGGTGTGGATGTTTGTTTAAACTATATTCTGCTGGGCTATACTTTGAAAAATGAGGGCATAGTTTCCCCACTATCAGAACTGGCCCTCGCTGCTAGTCGACAGCCTCTGTCATTTAGGGAAATGTGCTTGAGGTCATGTGGCGAACCGGGTTCGGGGCACCGTTGAGTGGCACCCGGAACCGGGATGTTACAATGTGGTATTAGAGGCGGTTTTTTTCGTTGACTTACTATTTGGAGCCATAGTCAGGGATAGGATACACGGTAATTGGCAATAAGTAGTGCCCAGGCATAGCTAACCCGTGTATAGGGAAAATCCAATTTACCTCGTATTGAAAATTTTACTGATTTCTCAAGTTACAGTTGATTTGATTTCACCGTTGGGTGACACACTTGGGAATTTTTGGTTTATATTTTGTTAATGGGATCTATTTAGTTGCAACCCGATTAGATGAGGGTATGACATCTCATGCATCAGTTATGCACATGCTAGAAATTGAATGTCATTCATATTTCCATGCCATGTGGGTGCACTAGAATTTGCATGTTGTTGTGGTAGTCATTGTGCTAAAAGAGCATACTGATGTGATAACTGTTGTGATAAATACCTACTATGTGAAAGGGTATTTCGGTATATGTCTGTTGAATGAATGGATGCCAAAATTTGGTTTTCAGGAGTATGGGCCCATATTTACCGGAATTTTTTGGATAATTGAATGTTTATTTTTGTATAACACAAATAATATTCCAAACATTGATTCGTGGGGAGTATGGGTCCTCACGGATTATAATTTGACACTTAGGTGTTGTTTTTCTGAATTTTCTGAGTTCCGAGGATGTTTCTGTGGCATACTATCTGGAATTCCCATTATACACACTATGTAGTACCTTCAACACGCCGTGTATGGTCTTCTGTTCAGGAAGAAAAATAAAATTATTGAGTACATGCGGTGTAACCTAAGTACACACCATGTAGTCTCTTCCCATGTCACAAACCATGTGGGTGGTGACATGGGGAAGGGAAATGCATGGGGTCAACATGTCGTGTACCAGATGTACACGTCGTGTGGTGTTGACCCGGTGTCCACCGTGTAACTAACAACATGAGTGGAGGAAACCTTAAGACAAACACATCTTGTCCTCTGTGGAAAATGTCGTGTAGTTCGACCTGTATTCGACCATGTAACTAATAAACATGGGTTGGGGAAATCCTTTCCAGTACACTCCATGTGTATATAGAACACACCGTGTAGTGTGAACCAAGTGTCCGTCCTCATAACTAACAACAAGGGTCAACGATGCTAGTCTAGTACACGCCGTGTACCTATGGGACACTCCATGTAGTCTTGTCCGAAGACAGACCGTTTTGAGTTAGCCAAGTGGCTAGGAAACAGGGTTGTGTGCACGTCGTGTACTGGTGTAACACGTAGTGTTGTGTCATGCCGAGTAGTCAGCCGGGTCACAAGAGACACGGGCAGTTTGAAATAACACCATACACTCGGTGTAGATGATATACACACCGTGTAGTTTTGTTCAAACGGGAGCCATGTGTCTTAGTCGTGTCGAAGGACCCCGGAATGGGAGGGAAAGTCAAGTACACATCGTGTGGTAATTATACACCTTGTGTAGTCTTGTTTTGAAAATCCTGAATGCATTTTTCCTCTTGTTCCCTTTGTGGTTCCTTTTTTTTCAGTCTTGCTAAATCTTGAATCTAAGGGGTGTTTTTGACCTTGTAGTGCCATGCCTCCTAGATGACCGGGTGTTGTTCTCCAGGAGAGCGGCAACGATTATACTCCATAGATTGTGGGCAAGGGGATACCAGTGGATCCTTCTACAGATCCTGATGTGGCACCAGCTGTTATACTGGACACAGGCACAGAGGCACAGTTCCGTGAAGGCATTATGCGGTTCATGGAGACCTTTCAGGGAGCACCGTCGGCCGCCACATCTATGGTTGAGCTGACATGTATCTTCCAGCAGCAACATCTTCCAAACTTTTACGGGGATGGCATACCATAGGGTGTGGAGTCTTGGCTAGTATCGATGAAGACTATCTTCGAACAGCTTGAGACGCCTCCAGGGCGTAGGGACAAGCTCGCGACATACATGCTGCGTGATTCCACCAAGAGGTGGTGGGATGTTACCACCCAGTTATAGCATCACAGAGACATGGTGTGGGAAGATTTTTAGGCAGTATTTTATGAATTCTTCTTTCCAGAGACATTGAGGGTAGTTCGAGCTTGAGAGTTCATGAATCTTCACCAGGACGATATGTCGGTGATGGATTAATCATCTCTCTTTACAGAGCTTCAGCGTTTTTCACCCGTTCTGGTGGGTGATGAGACGATGAGGGCCAAACGCTTCGAGGATGGTCATCAGTATGAAATACAAACACTGGTGAATGTTTTTAGGTTGCCTATGGTACATGCTATTGTGAACCAAGCACTGATTACAGAGAGGAACCTGCGGGAAGCTAGTGGTGGGGGCCAGGGTGGTTCATCACCAGTTTCTGGTACTATTTCTATTAGTAAGAGGAAGCGACATATGGACTTATATCAGGGTGGCAGTACCAATCAGAATAATTCTTTATGTGGCTAGGTCATGTGCTACCAGTGTGGTAGAGAGGGGAACAAAAGGCCACAGTGTCCACGAGACCCAGTGGAGTGCCGATCTTGCGGAAGGATGGGTCATCAACTGTGCTTTTGTAGGGTGTTTCCAGTAGTGGCTAGTGAGAGGGGTTCTATGCAGACTCCATGAGCGGGAGCAGGACCAGAAGCTTCTTACCAGTCAGGGAACTAGAATACGTCAGGGCGTGTAGGCAGAGATGGTGGTCGTGGCCTTGATTGATAGACACCAGGATCACAGAGGCAGCATGGTGGGACAGCTCAGGGTAGTCAGTTTGTGTCGTAGGGCCACAGCACTGGGCAGACATATGCAGTGAAACAGACCCAGCAGGTGAAGGATCTTGAACCTTATAAAATCAGAGGTACTATTCTAGCAGCTTCTGTTTTATCTTCAGTACTTTTCGATATGGGTTCTACACATATCTTTATATACGTGCCCGTTGTGGAGAGTCTGGGGCTCTGTGTTTCTTCTTCTTCTGATGTTATGATGCTAGACACTCCGTTGGGGACTAGAACGGCTGGTGTGTGTCAGTTTAAGGAGTTCCCCTTGAGGTTGGTGGGTGTCACTTCTTGTGGTACCTCTATGTCTTAGAGATTACGAGCTATGATTTCATTCTCGGGATGGACTATTTGGTTCCCTTTTAATTCATTATATACTTCTATCATCTTAGGCTGCATTTCGCGTCACCAGAAGGCAGAGATTTTATATACAAGGGATAATGGGAAGCTCAAGCAAGTCGAGCTGGACCCCAAGCATCGTGGGCGAGGTGGATTCACATCCCAGATTGCGAGTTTAAATCTGGATGATCAATGGACTTGTCAGAAGGATTTCCCTCCAGTGGTTGATCGTTTCGGGATTGTCTTCCTGAACGACTTTTTAGGTCTACCTCCGGAGCGAGAGGTGGATTTCTCTATTGAGCTTGATCCAAGAGCAGAACCGTTGTCCATTCCTCCTTATATGATGGCTACACTTGAGTTTCAGGAGCTCAAGAGGCAGTTAGAGGAGTTATAGGGAAAGGGTTTTATCCAACCCAGTACTTCTCCATGGGACTCGCCAGTCCTCTTTCTGAAGAAAGTGGATGGTAACCTCAGAATCTGTGTGGATTATCAGAAGCTGAACCAGTTGATGATCAAAAACCGATATCCCTTGCCAAGGATTGATGATATTTTTGATCAAATTCATGGAGCACGAGTGTTCTCAAATATTTACCTGAGATAAGGATATCATCTGCTGCATGTGAGACCATCTGATATACCTCTCATGGATTTCAAGAGTAGGTACGGTCTATACGAGTATACGTTTATGCCGTTCGGACTCACTAATGTGCCAGCAGTTTTAATGGACCTGATGAATCGTGTGTTCAATCCTTACCTGAAATCATTTGTGGTATTATTCATGGATGACATCTTGGTCTACTCTCAGACTCGACACGACTATGATACCCATCTTGAGATCGTATTGAGTACACAGAGAGAGCATCGGCTATATGCTAAGCTCTCAAAGTGCCACTTTTGGATAGTCCATATTCACTTCCTGGGTCATATCATCTCAGAAGCAGGAGTTGCAGTAGACCCATAGAATGTGAGAGCAGTAGTTTCCTAGGAGAATCCTAAGAACGTGTTTGAGATACAGAGTTTCATAGGGATGGCTGGTTACTACAGATTCATCATTTTCGACTTCTACAGCTTACCAGTGCCGTTGATGGGTTTGACTAAGAAGGGTGTGAAGTTCGTATGGTCGGAAGTTTATGAGATATAATTTGAGGACATGAAGGGAAGATCGACATCAGCACTGATCCTGATACTCCCAGAGTAGGGTAGGAGCTATACAGTATACTGTGATGAATCTGGTATTGGGCTGGGAGTAGAGTTGATACAGGGTGACCGAGTTGTTGTGTACGGGTCTTGCCAGTTGAGGCCACATGAGAGGAATTACCTGACACGTGATATCGAGTTGGATGCAGTTGTGTATGCATTGTGCATTTGAAGACACTATCTTTTGGGAGAACATTTTGTGTTTTTCACCAACCACAAAAGTCTCAAGTATATCTTTCCTCAGCATGACTTGAATCTGAGACAGCAGAGGTGGGTCGAGTACCTATAGTCCCTCAATTGTGAGCTTTCCTATACACGTGGTAAAGGTAATGTAGTAGTGTATGCACTGAATAGGAACACTCAGATACAGGTTGTACAGGAGGCTAGAGGCGAGTGGCAGCTCGTGGATTTGTTCTCTAAGATGCATTTGGAGGTGCATGACAGTCAGGGGCAGACTTATCTTTCCCCTATAACTATGACTTCTACCCTCCTAGATAGAGTGAGGATGAGATATCTATTTGATTAAGAAGTCCTAGATATATTTGAGTCAGTGGAAAGTGAGGAACTTTCTCCTAGTTGGACGATAAGCGAGGATGAGGTTCTGCGTTTCCATGGATGTGTGTGGGTTCCAGGGGAAATACGCAAGGAGTTGATACTGGAGTTTCATGCTTCACCTTGTGCAGTTCATCCCAGGGTTACCAAGATGTACCGAGACTTGAGAATTCAATACTAGTGGCCAAGTATGACGAGTGATGTCGATGGTTTTGTTACGAGGTGTTCCATTTGTCATCCGGTGAAGGCGGAGATTCAGAGGCCATCCGGACTGTTACAGCTGTTACCCATTCCGGAGTGGGAATGGGATGATGTCGTGATGGATTTCGTGACTAGTTTTCCGAGGTCACCTCCTAGCTATTATTCCGTGTGGGTTGTTGTGGACAGACTCACGATGGTAGCTCACTTTTTTCCGATCAAGGAGACTTTCAGTGTTAACGAGCTCAAAAGTTTGTATATATGAGAGATCGTACATCTTCATGGGGTACCTCGTTTTATCATTTCAGATAGGGATGCTCGTTTTACGTCTCATTTCTGGCAGAGATTTCAAAGGGCACTGGATACACAGGTGCTTCTGAGCACAGCTTACCACCCTCAGACCGATGGCCAGTTAGAGCATACGATACAGGTTCTGGAGGACATGCTACATGCATGTTTCCTAGACTTTGGGGGCTCTTGGGAGAAGAAAATACCCCTAGTCAAGTTTTCCTATAATAACAACATTCAGGTGACTATATATATGGCACCAAATGAGGCTTTATGTTGTAGGCTATGTCGATCACCCTTGTGCTGGTTAAAGGCAGGTGAGGCAACTTTACTAGGACCATGTCTCATGCAGGAGACTTCTGAGCAGGTCCAGCTGATTCAGAAGTGGATGGTTACCACACAGTCTCGTCAGAAATCTTATGCTGATCGCCGCAGAAAACCTTTAGAGTTCGTGGTTGGGGATCAGGTTTTCCTACGTGTTTCCCCGTGGTAGGGACACAAGCGCATCATGAGACAGGGTAAACATTCACCAAGGTATGTCAGGCCATTTGAGATTCTGGAGAGAGTCGGGCTGGTTGCCTATCGGCTAAAGTTACCACAGAGGTACTGGGCCATGCATGACGTCTTCCATGTATCTCAGTTGCGCTGCTATCATTCAGACTCGTCTCACGTCTTTCAACCCGAGGAGGCTGAGCTTCAGATAGATGCTTCCTTTGGGGAGCATCTGATTTGTATCGTTGATAGGAGGACGAAGGTTCTCTGAGGCTGATCAGTTCCTCTCGAACGGGTGCTATGGCAGCATGCTCGAGTGCATGAAAAAACCTGGGAGCAGGAGACCGATGTACGTGCTCAGTGGCTGGAGTTATTCTCAGCTTCATCTTCGCCACCCTTGGAAGGGTAATTCGGGGACGAATTGCTTTAAGGGGGTGTTTGTAAGAACCCAGATCTTACTTATGAGGTAAGGGTTTATTATTTTCTCATTCCCTTAAGTGTTTTTGAGAAAATATGGAAAATTGGAAAAAATCCCAAATTTTGGAATTACATGCCATGTACTTTTCCACATGTCGTGTAATTTTGGCAGTGTGGGATGAGTACATAGGGCGTGTGGCTAGGTCGGCGATGAAGGGTGTAGGAACCGACTACACACCGTGTAGTGGTCCCTTACACGGTGTGTAGTCAGTCGGCAGGTGAATAGTAAGGTGGTGGAAAGCTGTGCGGCAGCACACGCCGTGTACTCAAGAAGACCCACCGTGTAGTCATGTCGGCAAGTGAACAGTGTCGCGCTGGCGGGAAGCTGCTAGAGGAACAATTTAAATAATGGGAAGTACACACCGTATACTCGGATGTACATGCTGTGAAGATTTTTTTTTCACTTAAACTGTGCGGTAGCATCCCCAGTTCATAGGGAAGGCTTAGAACCGGATGGGAACTGGGGAGGGGATGGCCAAACCTTCGTATATCCCTCGAGTGCATGTCGGGAAACCTTTTTCACCTCAGACGATCTCGTTTGAACCACGCGAGTAAGCCCTTGCCTCTTCATTGATCGTTCTTTCCAATTCTTCCCCTAATGGGAGTTATTTTCATTTAAGAGATAATTCTTTTACCACTGATCTACGACGGTCTTGAGAATTTTTAGAATTGACGTTCACGTATAATGTTCGTTGGCGTTAAAGGTATGTGGCTTGGTGTTATTTTCTAACTGTTGTGCGTTTTTGTGTGTTTTTGAGCTACGAACCCATATTTGGGGCATCGTGTGGATGAGGCCATGGATAATTTAAATACCTAGAATTGAATAGGAAATTAATTTTTATATTGAAAAGTTGATTGGGATCGCGGCTTGGATCCTGGACCACCCCGGGGTTGTGTTCCACTTTTTACCTGTTTGGCTAGGATACTCGAGGGTATACTGTGTTTATTGTATGAATCACTATTCCCTTGAGAGGAATTGCATTTGCACTTCTTATTTGTATGTTGGGCATGGCCCGGTTACTTATTTAGCTTGAGGGTAGTGTTGTGATTATCTCGTGGGCATTACACTATTAGCCTGTGGGAAACTTCTTCTGTGCCTGTGGGCAGCTAATTCTGTGTATATGGGCAACACTTATTACGCCCGTGGGAAATATCTGTATTCCTGTCTGCAGATTCTTGTATTGGGTTTCTCTTTACCTGAGGGTAGGAGCTTACATGTCTGGGGAAATTGGCTGTTTATTTAGAATATTCACTATGGTGGTATTTTAAAATAAATGATTACATGGATATTAAAATGGCTATATAACTGGTTAAGTTAGTTACTTTCAGTGTTGCTTACTTTTATTACTGCACACTATTATTGCATGATTTCACGCATTTGGGAACGTGCCTTTAGTGGGTGCCTACTGGGAATTTATTTCTCACACCCTGTTTGGGTCATGCTATTCGGCCCAAACAGATTACGTTTCTACAAGTATAGATAAGGGCAAGGGTCCTTAAAAAGGTACCTGATTGTTGATAAGGTGTAGTAGAGCATGGGACCTAGCATTAGCTCGTGATGCCGCTGGCTGTTCTGTTTTACTTTTTGGTAAGTTTAATTCAGTTGTATTGTAATTTATTGCAGTGTAACATGTTCTGGATATTTTATAGAGTAGTGACATACTGCATCTTCATATATATATGACTGTTGGTTTCGCTTTTTGTTATCAGTTATCCACATAAGTTATACATACTGATGCTGCTTCCGCTATTGTTGTATGTTTAAACTATATTACACTGCACTACACTTTAAAAAATGAGGGCATAGTTTCCCCACTATTAGACCTGAGCCCTCGCTACTAGTCGGATGCCTTTGGCATTTGGGGAAAAGCGCTTGAGGTCATATGACAAACCGGGTTCGGCGCACCGTTGACTGGCACCCGGAACCGGGACGTTATACCTTCCTTCATTAACTTCATTCCCAATTCGTCCTCAATGAATTTATGGCCTCCTATCCTTCCTAGTAGTCTTCCAAAGGTTTTCTCAATCCCCCAAGGTCCCATCCTTCATGTTTTAAGGGTTACTCTACACGGTAAGAAAATTCTCAATTTTATTCTTTTTCCATTCAAGTTCTCCTTTATGAGTTATAACATTTAATTTTGTGTAAAATGATCTTATTTGCTTATTATTCATGATATAATATATATCATGGTTCATTTCATGATGGGTGACCCTTTTCCCCTCTATTAATAATATTTTATAAAATAATGTTGTGTAGTCGTTAGGCTGCCGATTGTTTGTAAGGGATTTCTCAATAATTCTTTTATTTTGAGTTCCATTCTCATTATTTCATTATATCTTCATAACCAAGTGTCAGGAAATCACCAGAAATAATGTATATTCTGGATTTTCCCATGTTAATGGAATATTCATCATCATTATTCTTCTCATCTAACACTTATTCAAGGAATAAAAACATTGCTCGTGATTTGTTGAACTACCGATATCGTGGATTATGTGATTTCAATTTTCATTAACTCCTTCAAGTATGGTTATGAAATCATTTAATGGTTGAAAAAAGTTATAATATATTTATTATAACTCATCTATGGTTTTGGATTTTATTTTTACCACATTGTTTTAATTTATAAAACGAAATGAGGTCATTATTAACAAAGAACCAATAAATGATTTAAACGAACATCATTAATGTTTTAACTTATGATTCATACTCATGAATGAATTAAAAATGATAAATTGTGTAATTTTTATTACTGGATATATTTAAATACTACTCCATTCCAATTATAGAGTTTCACATCCAATCTACTGGAACATCCACCATGAACCAATCATCGAAATCATGTAATGAACTCCTCAAACAACAATGTAAGGAGAAAAATACTAACAATTATACGATAAAATGATGTTATGAAATGCTAATATAAAATTGTATAATCATGATAATTTTTCATTAAAATACCAATAACACTCTTTGAACAATTATTCAAGAGGTTTAATCAAGTTGGAAGTAAGACAAACCCGAGGTAATGGAATTCATAACCTGATTTCTATTCTTTGTGTTAACCTTCAGCTTTATTATTAATGTGCTATTTAAATTGTTTGTGTGATGGTTTATGCTTATATTTTGCATTATTATGTGTATTTACAGTATTTATACATACTCCATATACTATGTTATGTCTCTCTTCAATTTTATATATTTTTTAGGTGACGATACTTTTTTAAAAACCTGTTATAAAATTCAGTTTTACTATATTCAAAAACAATATTTTTATGGAATTATTCGTGTTGTATAATTATATTTTGGTTCTTTAAAATTATTTATGATGAAGGGTGGGACCAATATCTCCCTCAAATTCATATGGCATGTGTATGTTGGAGGTCGTTCTTATGGTTACTCCATGTGTAACTGTGATGGTTATAGAAATAGTAAGGTAGCCGTGAGGGTTACAAATTACATAGTATCCAAGAGGGTTACAAGATTATGTAACTAATTATCCAAGATACATTTATGATTATATTTTTGTTCTCATATTTTTTTTGGATATTGTGTAAATATCATGTAACATAATTTATGTTTATATTGGTGACAAGCATGTCTTTTGTAAATTCTTCCATACGTTACGAGTATTCATGGACTAATGTGCTCTTTCCTTAATTTTCATCCCTTACTGAGCTTATGTGCTAATCCCAAGTTTTTAAATGATTTTAAAATGTTAATGGATGTGTACGACAAGGGAAAAATCCATGATAAATGTTGAAGGATTTTCATGGAGTCAGGATTATGTTTTAATATTTTATATTTAGAAAAAAATGGAAACTGTTTTCATGGTATCCACTCTGTAATAATGTGTAATTTTATAAATGTATTGTCCCAATTATCCAAACTTATAAACCTGAAAATATCTTCAATGTAAAAATAATTAATCCCTGGATTGGTAAGGATTAGAACCAAGCAATTTGTGATAGTAATGGCTCAGGTAATGCATGAAATAAATGGTGGTGGCATCCATGGAAGAGAACCAATATAGGTACAAAAACGGTACATGACAGTAGTGGAACATTTTATGAGACAACATCTTCCTGCATTAAAAGGCTCTTCTGACCCAGTAGCAGCTAAAGGATGGATCAAATCCCATGAAAAGGTGTTTGATGTTATGGGATGTTCAGACATTCAAGAATTAAGTCTTTCCACTTATCATTTTGAAGGTGAATCTGATCAGTGGTGGTCAATGCTAAGGAATATCAGGGTTAGATAGGATTTTGATTCCATAGATTGGGATTAATATAAAAGTTTTTTCATTGAAAAATATTTAATTAAGGAGGTGAGAAATATAATGGATGAGAAATTCCTTGAATTGAAATAGAAAGAGTAAGATTTAGTGTCTATGTATGAAGCAAACTTCACCAGACTAGAATGGTATGCTCCAAATCGTCTTCTGGGTCATCATAGAAAATCAACCACTTTAACTCAAGAATGAAGCGAAGGTATCAAAGGGTGTCACCCTCTCATGAATTTAAATGTTATGAGAAACTTGTTCGATTTGCTAATAGGGTATAGAGGGAGCGTTCTGATGATCACGTGCATTTTGGAAACAAAGAGAATAAGATGTCCAAATAAAATGAAATTGGTCAGAATCAACCAAAGAAATATGATTTTTAGAAAATAAAATTTCCAGTTTCTGAGAAGTGTAACATGAAGCACCCTGGGAATGTCTTACCAAAACTGGGAAGTGTTTTAAATGTGGTAAGATTGGACATATGGCCCAAGATTGTAATGAAAATGATCCTAAGAATAATACTGATAAGAAAACTGTAAAGTGTTTTAAATGTGGTGAGATGGGTCATTATGAAAATGTCTGCCCAAAGAGAGATCTGAATGATGAAAAGAAGCCAGACTATGAGCTGAAAGGTGTAGTAAGATCCTTTGCGTCTACGTCAACAGATGTCAGGCCATCTAATGAAGTTGTATCAGGTAGATTGTTTGTTCAATCATATTTTAAAAAAGTTTTGCTTGACACGGGGTCTACATATTCCTTCATCTCTGAGAAATGTTCTGGTAAATTGGAAATATCACCTCAATAAATGAGACCAGAACATTTTGTTAAAACACCAGGGTGAAATGTTATAGCAAAGAGAAATTATATGTATATTTCTATAGCAGTATTTGGAAGGAATTTACCTTCAAACCTTTTTGTTTTACCCATAGATGAGTTTAATGTTATTCTGGGAATGGATTGGATTTCTGATTATCATTCTAAGATTTACTATAGTGAAAAAGAAGTTGTTTTTCAAAAATAATTTTGGTTTTTATAGAAGAATGAACCCATACAATTGATAACATATCAGGATGCTTAGAAACTATTGAAATATTGAATTTATTGTTATCTAGCTCATATTTTTGAAAACAAGGGAACTATTCAAATTAATGATGTGCCAGTGGTAAATGAATACCATGATGTTTTTTCTGATGAGTTACTTGGTGCCATACCTGATCGAGGAGTAGAATTCACAATTGACTTAGTTTTTGATTCTAAGACAAATTCAAAACCACCTTATCATGTTTCTCCAAAAAAACTTCTTGAATTGAAAAATCAGTTGCATGATTTTCTTGACAAAGGCTTCATTCGTCCTAGCACTTCGCCATGGGGAGCCCCTGTTTTGTTTGTTAAAAATGAAACATGGTTCGATGATACATTTCATTGATTATAGAACATCAAAAAACATCTCTATTAAAAACAAGTAACTATATCCTCATATCGATGACTTGTTTGATCATCTACAAGGAGCTCAGTTCTTTTCCATGATTGTCTTGAGATCTGGATACTATTAGCGGATGGTGAAGGAGGATTACATCCCGAAAATAGCCTTTCATACTAGATATTGGAATTATGAATTTGTTTTAACGAGGTTTTGAATATCAAATACACTTTCTATATTCATAAATATAATGAATAGATTATTTCATGTGTTCATGGATAAGTTTGTTGTTGTATTTAGTAATGTCATTCTGGTATTTTATAAAAATAAAGTTGAGCATGGAAAACATCATAGGGTTGTTTTACAAACAATAAATGCATAGAAAAAATATGTAAAATTCAGCAAGTGTGATTTTTCGAAGTAAATGACTTTTTTTTTCTTGGGCACATTATAAATCGGGATGGAATAGTAGCTGATCATTCCACAAAAAAAGTAGTTGATGAATAGCCGAGACCCACAAATGTTATATAGACTCGTAGTTTTCTTGGGTTATCAGGTTATTACCGATGGTTTGTTAAGAACTTTTCATTGTTATCTATCCCGATAACTAAGTTAACATTGAAAGAGGTTAAATTTGTATGGACAATGGAATGTGATGTTTGTTTTCAAGAACTGAATAAGAGATTGGTGAATGCTCTATTTTTGTCCACACCTTCCCGAAATGGTGAGAATGTCATCTATAGTGATGGTTCTTTGAAGGGACATGGTTTTTTTTATACAGAATGATCAGGTAATTTCCAATGCATTGATACAACATAAACCTCATTAGCTAAATTATCCCACACATGATTTGGAATTGGCAGCTGTGGTATTTTCTTTGAAAATATGGAGGCATAAATTATATGGAGCCAAATGTCAAATATATATGGACTATAAATTTATAAAGTTTATATTCACTCAGAATGTATTAAACATGAGGCATAGAAGATGGCTAGGACGGATAACGGATTATGAATGAATGATCAATTACCCTCCTAGAAAATTAACCAATGTGGAAGATGGCTTAAGTCAGAAACATAATGAATCATTAACCATGCTATATTTGGAACATGATCCCTTGATTAATTATTTGATGAATTTTGGCTTAGAGGTTGCTGGTGTAGGGAATACCTCTATTTTGTTTCATGATTCAGTGCATTCTTCGTTGTCAGACAGAATTAAGAATGTACGGAAAAAATACTGTCAGCTATAGTAAAAGGTTGAATTGGTTATACTGGGTAAGTTGCCAGAATTAAATCATGATAAAGAATGTGTTTTATGATCTGGTAAAAGGTTGTGTGTGCCTTGTGATTCCCAATTAATGAAGTAATTATTCTTTGAAGCACATAGTTCCCCATTTCCAGTTTATCCTAGCAGTACTAAGTTGTATGGAGACCTTCGGGATTATTATTGGTTGGATGGAATGAAAAGTGATATAGCTGGTTTTACCATGAGATATTTGACATTTCAATAAGTTAAAGCAGAGCAACAGTTTCCGAAGGGGATGATTCAGCCTTTTCCAGGGCCAGAGTGGAAATGGGAGAATGTATCCATAGACATTGTGGAGGGACTACCTAAGACATCTCGAGGTAATAATAACATTTCAGTTATTGTTCATCAACTAAAAAAATTTACACATGTTATTTCTATTCAATACAATGTCATTGGATCAGATTTCTCAATTGTACCTATATGATATTTTCAGGTGACAAGGATTTCCTCTTTCCATTGTATCTGACCGAGATCCCAGGATCGCTTCTAACTATTTGAAGGGACGTCAAAATTCATTGGGCACAGAGTTAAATTTACGTAAAACTATTCATCCACAGTCACATGGGAAATCAGAATGAATGATTAAATAATTGGAGGATATGCTTCGATATTTTTCAATGGACTATCAGGGATGTTTGGATCAACATCTTTATTTAGTATTGTTTTCATATAATAACTCTTTTCATTACAGTATTTTGATGACACATTTTGAGGCCTTGTTTGGGAAGCATTGTCAGACTCTAGTGTTTTGGGATGAAGTCGGCGAAAGAAAGTTGATGGGGCCAGAATTTTTAGGAGAAGTGGATTAGAAAGTGAGGATGATCCAGCAGCACATGAGGAATACTCTAAGCAGGCAGGAAAGATAAGCAGATACCTGAAGGAAAGGCTTCTCTTTTGTGGTAGGTGACCATGTTTTCCTCAAAATCACTACTTGGAAAAGTGTGATGTGTTTCGGTAAGAAAGGAAATCTAAGTCCACTGTTCATCGGTCCTTTTGAAATCATGGATAATGTTATAACTGTGGCATACCATGTAGCTTTGCCTCCGAGTTGGTCTCATGTACATAAATGATTTCATGTTTCGATGTTAAGAATGTATATTTCATATTCATCACATGTTTTGAACCTAGAAGCAGTTTAGCTGGAAGAGAACCATTCTTATAAAGAGAAACCAGTTCAGATTCTTGATCGAAGGTAACATGTATTGAGGAATAATTTAATCCACTAGGTACAGATTTTTTGGAGAAACCACATTGTTGAAAAGAAACATGGGAGGCTGAAAATTCTATGTGGGAAAAGTACCCTCAATTGTTTAATAAGAAAATAAAATTGCGGGGATAGAATTTCCAGAAGGTGGGGATAATGTAACACCCCAAGTTATTTTAAAAATAAATATAAATGCATGGAACTTTGTTTCAAATATATATTTTTATCTATACATTAAAACATAACATTATACTTCAATGTTTTGAATTTCATGAAACGACCTTCTACAATTGTTTTCAGTATGATATTTGGAGTCTATTGGAACCGACTTGTTTTTTGGTGAATAGTAATCTACCCTTATGAATAGTAATATGAATACTAATATGACCCTAGTGAATAAGAAATTGTATTATTATTTTATTTTCTTACGGATTTAAGAGAATAACATCTTCATTAATTTTTCAATGTGATATAAAATCAGTTATAGTTTTTAAAAATTTATTTTTTTAATTAAGTATGATTTTTTTAATAAATTAAAATAAAAATATTTGGAAAATTATTTTAAAAAATGGAATTCATTTTTGAATTATACACGTTGATAAATGGTTTGGATGAATTTTTTGAATTTTTCTGAAATAAATGATTATTCAGTGAATAGTAAAAAAAAAATACAATTTTCAGTTTCAGTGTGTTAATGACGTCATTAATGATGTAATAATTATGTCATAAATATGGTTGACTTGTGTATAGTTAAATAAGAAGTCTGTTGACCCATTTTAGTTATACCATGGGAAAATACCATGGGCATGCCTATTGTTTTTTTCAAATAACACTCATGAGGTGTCCCTTGTAAATTATTAAAATATTCCCTTACATCACCTATAAATACCAACCCATTATTTCATTAATGTCATTACCAAATCCTCCTCAACGAATCTCTCACTTCATTACCAACGTAGTAGTCCTCCCAAGGATTCCTCAAGCCCCCATTTCCCAACCTTTATGTTTTAAGGGCTACTCTACAATGTAAGAAAATTCAAAATTTCTTTCATTTCAATTCAGGTTCTCTTTTATGAGGTATAAGTTTCGGGTTTCCATACCATGTTCTTATTTCCTTCTTATTTGTGATCTAATATATATTTTGATTCATTTTTTGATGGGTGAACCTTGTCCCCTATATTATTAATATTTTTTAAAACCATGTTATGTAGTCGTTAGGCAGCCTAATTTTTGATAAAGATTTATCAATTATTATTTTATTTTGAGTTTCATTCTCATTATTTCTTCATATAGACATACCCAAGAGGAATTAAATCTCTAGAAAGAATTTTTATTCTGGATATTCTAATTTTCATGGAAAATTCATCTTCATTATTTTTCACCTCTCCCACTTATTCAAGGAAAAAAACATTTTCCGTGATGTGTCCGACTATCGATATCGTGGATAATGTGATTTCAATTTTCATTAACTCATTCAAGTCTGGTTATGAAACCCCTTTTATAGTTGAACCAAGTTATAATATATATATATATATATATATATATTATAGATCATATATGGTAATGTAATACTTTTTGAACACATGGTTTCAATTTATAAAATGAAATGAGGTCATTATTATCAAAGGACCATTAAAATGATCTAAATGAACATCATTAATGTTTTAACTTATGAATCATCCTCATGTAAGAATACAAAATGATAAATTGTGTAATTTATGTTACATGATATATGTAAATACTACTTTATTACAATTCTGATATTCCACTTCCAATCGACAAGAACATCCACCATGAACCAATCATGGAAATAATGTAAAGAACTGACCCAAAAACTGTGCAAGGAGAAAAATAATAACAATTAAAGGGTGAAATGATGTAATTAAATGATAATATAAGATATTATAAACATGAAAATATTTTATTAAAATACTAATAACACTATTTTAAAATCCATTGAACTAAAAATTGATTCCTTAATGGAAATCAATTTCAATAACCACAAAAGAATATAATGAAATATAAATATTCTTCCATAACTACTTCTGATATTGAGAATAAAAATAAAGGCATACAATGTACACTTACTATTCAGATAAGAATAAAAAAATTATTTCATTCTAGATCTTTTAATTCATTTATATCTTATTATTTTTCTAGAACTACTTTATCAAACAACTGATACCTTTTTGTATTGATATCTATAAAAATGTAGAGGTGTAATCATTAAAACTGTAGTGTGAGACACTTTTCCATTAAGAGTGTGTGGGATTATTCATCAATGGAATCACATAATACTTGACACAGTTGAGATTTATTAAATAGTATTCATGGATTATCCCCTATTGTAGAGAGAACAGATCAAATATTCATAAATGGAAATCACATTTCATATTTTAAATCATCGAATACTCCTGTAAAAAATTTAAGGAATGTCATCAATATTTTTTAAAAAAATCACTCAATGGTATATGTTTCAATATCTAATGAATACTAGTAGAATTATTAAATGGTTAATTCAAAGAAATGTATTGACCTGGATGAAATTCCCATTGTTAGGGAATTCATTAACGAATTTCCCAAATAGTTTCCCAAACATCTCCCATATCTTGACGTAAATTTCTTAATAGTTCTCACATACGAACCAAATACAATCTTAAAATTCCACTATGGACTAGATATCATCGAACTATATGAGTAAAAAAATCTGTTTGAAAAACATTTTGAAAAAGGGTTCATACACACTAGTTATAGATACACTAGTTTCCATACAATATTGTAATATAATTTTAAATATATACAACATAAAAGTGTTACACAATAATGATCCAAAGGTTTAGTGTCATTGTAATGTTAGTATCATACATAGTTTTTATGTAATAAACATAAAAATTTATTTAATTTTTTATTTTCAAGAATTTTATTAGGGGGAATGTTCTTTTTAGTACAAGTATTCACCTATTGATATACGAGAAAATAACAGGTAAGCTAATATCCTAGTAATTGGATGAATAAGAGGTATAAAACATGGGTGAGCATAATAATCATCATAACATCATCCTCATATTCATGAGTGGATGCATTGTATAAAGTCATGGAAATTGTTAATTCATAAAAATTAAACATAAGGTCTTTGTGGTCAACTACAACACGTAGTTCAGAATAAAGATAGCATCATGTTCTTTCATAGCATATTTTCATCATCATGACATAACAATATTGAACAAATAATGAATCTTGATAATGCATATTAAAAATTATCTCATTAGATACATCACATTAAACAATTCATTAGAGATTTATATAATTATAAGTACACCCATCACATCATAACATTAACATAATAATGCATGACACATATATCATATATCAATAAAATCATTAAAATCTTAGATTTAAATGATAAATGGATTCATGAGAATTACATAAAGAATACATAAATAATAAAAAATATGGCCCAATTTTTTTTACAACATACTTATATTATTAATAAATAATTTTGAGGGATGTAGAAACGATTAAATGAGAAATAATGGATCTTTTTTTAAAAGAAGAGTTGTAGAGACTAGAAGCATGACGTACATGGTCATTACATTACTTTTGTGGAATACTTAGTACATAACAAAAAAAACAAACACAAAAATCGTAATAGTTTAGTGTCTTTGGAAACTCGGAATATAATCTTCTAATCGTGGTAAAAGATCATCAACATCTCCTATAAAGATCTTACTTTTTTTTAACCAAAAACCTTTATTTATATCCTGGGGAAAAGAAAACATAAACGGGTGAGCTCAAATGCTCAGTAAGGGTAAAAAAAAAGAAATATCAATCACAGCATATTCATAAGAACATAACATTTTGGAAATCATAACCTGAAAAAGAGAGCATAATTTCATAAAATGTGATAAATAATAGTAGTGAAATGAAATCCCAATAAACATAACATAAGACATGAAACATTGTGGAATACACACATAAACGTAGAGAATCATTTCTTGTTAGTCAAGACTCATTGCCAAGACTATCTTAGTGGACAAAGTCCATTTCTGAACAGAGTCACCCTCGTTTCAGTCCTGTTTTACTGAACTGGTATAACCTACCATTCCAACCATGTCTATCTCATGAGATATAAAATTTTTACCCAATGCATTGGAGGGAGATATAGGTCCCACCCATATCATAATGATACCAATCTTATGTGCGCCACAAAATCATAAACCATACATCATAGCATAACCCATGTAATAAAAATGGGATTCTTAAACATCATGAAATCATAAAAAAATTCATATAAGATAAAGGAATTCATAAAAATAACTCCATCACAACATAATCAAAACAATGTAATAATAGGGATAAAAACAGAACCCTTTATTATATTAGATGGAAAATAATTTTGATAAAACACTTGAACTTCATTCTTGAGGAAAATATCCTTTCTACTTCAAAAGCACTTTTCCTTTCTTAACATGTCATTCAATTTTAAACTAAAAGGAGTTGATTAAAAATAAACTTGAAAACTTGTAAAGGAAGATTCTTTGAAATAATTTTTTAAAAATCCATTCATGCCGTATAAGTTAAAAAAAAATTCTTCTCGTACTTTTGTCAGAAAAGTCAAAAAGTACCTCGTACGAAAAACGACAAAAGATTCCTTTCATGTCTTTTACTAAAAACTAACCAAAGGGTAAAATAGGTTCTAAACAATTGTAGGTGGATGGAAATAATATTACATATTTTGGGAACATGGATGTGGATGATAAAATACACCCCAGTAAATACCAATGTATAAACAATCTCGGATAAAAATGAGATTGTGATATTTCCCTTACCTTAGGTCCGATTTTCTTCGTAAGTGTCCGAACCTCCTGTAAAATGATTTAAATAATTTCATCGACTTATTACAGAATCATAATCATTGTTATTATATCATAAATGGTTCACTTATGACTTTATATTACCCGGTGTTTTGTAAATTCATGTTAAAATAGCATTTTGGGTAAAATTGTCTCATGTGTCGTTTGTGTTTTAACTTGTAATTATTTATATGATTACATAGATAATTATTACTTAATTATAGAATATAAAACATGATTTATATACAATATATATTCATAATATATATAATGGATCGATAAATGGAAAGAAATACACCGTTCATGGAGACGGTAGGCCGTACGTACGCATGAAGGCTGTTTTCTTTTTGTTATAGAATTGAGTGGAATTAAGTAGATGACATACATATATATACACATAAATCCAGTAGCTTTATAATGTCAGATATTTCATTATTATTTCTTATATATACTTTATAATCATTCTTAAATGGTTAACATGGAGAATGAATCTCATCGCGTCGTGGAGACGGTAGTCCGTACGTACGCCCGAGCGAGGATATCATTTCCATAATTATTTAATTGAATTGGGGTGGATGATACAATATATCATAAACAATATGATGTTCTAATAACTATTTATAGTTATTCTTTACACCATTATACCCATCCATGTAAGGTGGTGGTGGAAAATAGATTACACCACGACGTGGAGACGGTATTCTGTATGTACACACGCGCGGTGATTTCTTTTTCCGTAGGATGGATAGATGGTGAATTAGGGTTGTTTCATACTTATAATAACATAACATTATATGAGTGATACTAATGTTATTACTTCATAATGAAACAACTAAAGTAGAAGAAGTGGAAGAAGAAATAAAGATGAAAGAATCGGTAACAGACATTACCTCTTCTTTGAAGTGCTTCTTTGAGACCTTCTTTTAGGGCACTAAAAGTGGTCTTTGGAGAAGACCAGGACCTATAGGATGTTTCTATTGAAGTGTAGAAGAGAATTTGGTAGGGTTTTTCTGAGATTGAATGCTCAAATTGGTGTGTGGAGGAGAGGGAGGAGGTGCCCTTTTATAATGGAGGAGAGGGGCATCTTAGGAAAATCTCAAAATATTATTTTATATTAAGGTAAATTTCGGTTTATAATGGTTAAAAATGGTCTTATTTAGATCATAAAGTGGGGATGGGTCGAAATCCTCTCATCCAATAGGATTTAGACATGTTTAGGTTATTATTTTAACCGTATCAATTAGATTTAACTCTAAGTTAAATAATTTAACTTTTCCCGTGTCTTTTTGTTTTCTTACACTATATGGTTAATAAACTTACTATATCAAGCCAAACGAACCCCAAGTTGTTTATTATTAATATATCTATCCTTATCTAAGTCATTTTGCCGAACATTAGATTTTTAGGAATTAAATAAAAATGAATAATATAATATTTGTTTTAAATACTTATTTATGTCAATTTTGACACTATTTGGTACATGATTTTTATGAAATTTCTAACAGATTGATAAGTTAGAAAAAAGTTACTTAAATCAAAAATAACATTCCAGATTAACCTATAAAATTACTGTAAGTCATAAAAAGTCTCAAATTACATTTATTTGGGCATTTATAACATCAATTATGTCAATATTTCATTAATAAGACAATTACTGCATCATCATTGTGTCGTAATAAATGATAATTATTTAATCCCTAAAAATTATAAATAAATTCCTATGATGTAGATACTTTTATTAGCTTTCTGGATACTATTCATGTTAGATGTTTCATGAAGTTTATCACTAAATTAAAATTATTATACTTATAAGATTTAAGAAAGTGACATGTTGTCACATTCTTTGGTTTTAATAATAATTAAATTATTTTCATGGACAAAAGTCCATAAAATTAATCTAAGAAGACCCTCAGTTAATATGGGTCTACTCTTAGCCATCAAATAGGATTTTTCTAAGTGTTAGGGTAATTTTATAATCTTATATTTACCCTTAATTACCCGATTTACCTTTAACTATAGTAAATAAAATTTACCGTAGTTACTATTCACAGTGCCCAAAAATAAAAAGTAGCTTATTAATATAATTTGGAGCCACTGATTATAAATATGGAATGCATTTTTTCAAATTCAATACACAAAAGATGCAGAAATTAAATTAAAATTAATCCCGTTGTCGAAAGAAAACGGGTTTTTTTTAAAACATTGCAAAAGATTGAATTGATTTAACCTATGAATTCAAGGTAAAATCAATGATAATGAAATAAATTATATTAAATGGTAAAAATATATTCTATTTAAAATTTAAAACAATTAAATATTATAATTTAACCACATAATATATTATGATGAAAACGTTGTTTTTAATTAAAATATAGCGTGTTTTTACTATTCATTAAAATATGAAAGTTATCGGAAAAATATCAAAACATTATCTAATGTAAATTTTTATATCCTGATTCAAAGGAATAATTTCATTTTGTCAAATTGAACTTCTAAACATGTCAAAAACTAGATTTAAAGTGGGTGCGCCATTAAAAGTCGGTAAAACTGCATTTTTTTTAAAATACTTTTTTTACCCGAAAAATTTATTTTGTTCTTATACCATGTTCCAGAAAATGTGTAAGATGAATAATAATGTTTTAAAATTAAAAATTTAGTTAATAATATTCATAACAGCTAGTTTATGACAATATTATAATAATATATCGTTGTTTATTAAAACCGGGTATTGCGTACAACACACGCTATCGAGGAAGGTCGCGATTGCGTGTAATGCAAGCCAAGTTGGGGTTGCGTGTTGTGAAAGAATCCTTCGTTGTTTTGTATTTCATAATCCAACCATATTTCATTTATACATTGAATATATATATATATATATATATACTCAATGTTGTGTAAAATAACTATTATCAAAATTGTGTGTAACACGATCCAAGAATAGTGTTGCGTATACTACAAGATGATACGGTGTTGCATATAGAGAAAGGTAATCTTGGTGTACAATACAACACAAGACATTAATGAAATTAAAAGAATATTTTTCATAAAATCTCGGGGTGTTACATTCTACCCCCCTTAAAATGAATTTCTCCCTCGAAATTCTTTGGGGTTATAAATTGTTTGCTACTTGAAAATTTTTTTAATAGAAACCCACATTATAAAAAGGAATACCAAAACCAATCTATAAAAACAAAAGTATGAGATGTAACGGTTACAAAAATAAACTAATCACTGGGTTTCCACATAGGTGAAAATATGGATATGGAAGAGAAATCTAACCATCATGTTATGATGGAGAGTGGTAGAGAACATGGCTATGGAAAAGCCAGAAATCACAAAGCCATAAATTTGTGACGATCTAGGTTACCATCTGATTCATCGGATATAAGGGCACTAGGACAATATTTTTGGTTTTAAAGATCATTTCCCTAAAGTTGAAGAATTTGAATTAGAATAAATACTTACTTTATTTTGGTACAATCTCACTCTTGTTCGTGCCTTGAACAATTTCCACTTTATCTCTTAAATAAATGAAGTTGAATTTGTTATTCGTTAAGTGTTAGCAGATCATGTGATAGAATGAAGGTTCATTCCATCTGTCTCAAACAAAAGGTTAGAAAAAGATATATACATAAGTCAATCTATAGTGAGATTAATCATATATGGTTCCTAAAATGGACTTATACATCATATATCATACTACATAATATAATAAAACTAGTTTCTACTAAACAGGGACTTCCTGTAGGCCAGTGGTAGGCGATAAAGGCCAGTCGCACTTTGGTTGTGGGTTCGATTCCCACAGCCTTGTCCGAAACGATGGGTTGTCGCCCATCCTGCAGGTTGTCCTTTTTCTAAAACTACATTACTATAACATCCCATCAATAATATTGAAAATATTCTATCCTTAAACAATACTAACTTATGTCCAACATAATCTATTCTAATCTTTAGGCTTATCCATAATACTGCAGTCCACTCTCATAATATAGTGAAAAGGATTACCAGAGATTTAATACTGTCGTTGATCCCCATATATCATAAGATATGTCTTGTTGGTCACATTCCAAACATTCAAAGGCCTTAATCATGTATTCTCTTGAATACCCATTGAACCTTAGTGAAAACATGAATGCAGTTAAAAGTTAACACTTTCCACATACCAAAATCCTCAAAATTCTATATACTCAAACCATGATATCACTCAGTACTTATATCAATCATGAGCTCATGAATACTGTTAAACATTTCATTTTCTCATCTTCCCTTCATTATGTGCATATCGTCTTATTTCCAAAAAATATCTCAATCACTTTGAATACTACATTATACCAATACATAAATATTCCAATACTCCATGATACAACATTATTTTGGAATCCCTTTACATAAAAACTTAATCATTCCACCACATCGTTGCCATATTCAACATCGCCAATAGTGATCGCATGTGACTTCCCTTTGTCCTTTGCCTTAAGTGGTTGCTCATGTTGATCATCACTAACCCTTGGATTAGAGAATTTATTAGCATAATGCCCCATTTCCTTGCACTTGAAGCATTGAAGTTTTGGTGGTGCGTTCTCTGCAATGTTTGCTTTATTCACATCATTAGAAACCCTTTTTCCATTACTTCGACACTCATCTGCTCGATGACCTTCTTTTACACACTTAAATCATTTTTTAGTCCCTTTAAGACAATCTCCACCTTGCTTCTTTCCACACATTGTGCATAAGGAAACATTCATCTTGTTTTCTCCATTATTCTGAGATTTTTCCTCGAACTCCATCTTTCGTTTCGTGTCAAAACCATGAGATGGATATGTAACACCAACTTCCATTTCTACTTTGATAGCACAACGCACAATTTCTTCATAGCTACTGAAGTCTCTTATAGCTAATGCCCTTCGAAGACTTGGTTTTAAGCCACTAAAAAATCGATCAACTTTACTTTCAGGTTGGATGATAATGCCAGATGCATACCTTGAAAGTCTTGTAAAATTTTCTTCGTATATACCAACAGATTCATCATCCTTCTGCTTCAGCTCAAGAAACTCCTTCTCCATCTTTGTTTGAAGAATATGAGGGAAGTAATTATTGAAAAATAATTTCTTGAACTCGTCCCATTCCATGGACTCAATTTCATCTCTTGGCCTCGTATTCTTGATAAGATTCCACCATTGATCAGCTTCACCTTCCAAATGATATACTTCTAAGATGACTTTATCATGTTCAGAACATTGAAGAACTGAAAATAAATTTTCAGTGGTACTGATCCATTGTTCAGCAACAAGTGGATCGGAAGTCCCACGGAAAGAAGGTGGACGTTGCCTCAGGAAGGACTCAATAGAATATTGTTCCCTTCTCTGCTCATTTGGAAGTCCATAATGATTCATAGCTTGTGTAAGTATAGAAATAAGATCTTACACTCCATCTCCCATGACATTTGTTTGTTCAGGAGGACAATCATTTCATTGTCCATTGCATTGATCAACACGGTTCCTTCGGGTTCCAGCCATCATCTAAAACCCAAAAAGAATAGTGTGAGAGGCAAAAATCATGCTAGGGAAAACAACATAATAAAGGGGAAGTACCTTCAATATCCAACATCTTAGGTTTAATTCTATGATCATTAGCGTAATTCTAGTACTATAACCTATACATATACTTAACCTTAGGGACAACCCTAGACATACCTTAGAAATATCTCTAGGGATCTCACTAACGTTTTTGCATCCTTGTTTCCAAAGGTTGACTAAACCTTTCCTCTAATACCAATTGTAGAGAACCGAAGCTTGACGTACATGGAAATTACATTACTTTTGCGGAATACTTAGTACATAAAAAAACACACACAAGGATCGTAATAGTTTAGTGTCTTTGGAAACTCAGAATATAATCTTCTAATCATGGTGAAAGATCTTCAACATCTACCATAAAGATCGTCCTTTTTTTAACCAAAAACCTTTCTTTATATCCTGGGGAAAAGAAAACATAAATGGGTGAGCTCAAATTCTCAGTAAGGGTAAACAAAAGAAATATCAATCACATCATATTCATAAGAACATAACATTTTGGAAATCTTAACCTACAAAATAGAGCATAATTTCATAACATGTGATAAATAATAGTATTGAAATGAAATCCCAATAAACATAACATAAGACATTAAACTTTGTGTCATACACACATAAACATAGAGAATCATTTCTTGTTAGTCAAGACTCATTGCCAAGACTATCTTAGTGGACAAAGTCCATTTCTGAACCGAGTCACCCTCATTTCAGTCCTGTTTTACTGAACCGGTATAACCTACCATTCCAGCCATGTCTATCTCATGAGATATAAAATCTTTACCCAATGAATTGGAGGGAGATATGGGTCACACCCATCTCATAATGATACCATTCTTATGTGTGCCACAAAATCATAAACCATACATCATAGCATAACCCATGTAATAAAAATGGGATTCTTAAACATCATGAAATCATAAAACAATTCGTTTAAGATAAAGGAATTCATAAAAATAATTCCATCACAACATAATCAAATCAATGTAATAATAGGGATAAAAACAGAAACCTTTATTATCTTAGATGAAAAATAATTTTGATAAAACACTTGAACTCCATTCTTGAGGAAAATATCTTTTCTACTTCAAAAACACTTTTCCTGTCTTAACATGTAATACAATTTTAAACTAAAAGGTGTTGATTAAAAATAAACTTGAAAACTTGTAAAGGAAGATTCTTTGAAATAATGTTTTAAAAATCCATTCATGCTGTATAAGTTAAAAAAACATTCTTCTCGTACTTTTGTCAGAAAAGTCAAAAAATACCTCGTACGAAAAACGACAAAAGATTCCTTTCATATGTTTTACTAAATACTAACCAAAGGGTAAAATAGGTTTTAAACAATTGTAGGTGGATGGAAATAATATTACATATTGAGGGAACATGGATGTGGATGATAAAATACACCCTAGTAAATAACAAAGTATAAATAATCTCGGATAAAAATGAGATTGTGATATTTCCCTTACCTTAGGTCCGATTTGCTTTGTAAGTGTCCAAACCTCATGTATAATGATTTAAATAATGTCATTGACTTATTAAAGAATCATATTCATTGTTATTATATCATATATGGTTCACTTATGACTTTATATTACCCATTCTTTTGTAAATTCATGTTAAAGTAGCATTTTGGGTAAAATCGTCTCATTTGTCGTTCGTGTTTTAACTTGTAATTATTTATATGATTACGTAGATCATTATTACTTAATTATAGAATATAAAACATGATTTATATACAATATATATTCATAATATATATAATGGATCAATAAATGGAAATAAATACACCGTTCATGGAGACGGTAGGCCGTACGTACGCATGAACGCTGTTTTCTTTTCGTTATAGAATTGAGTGGAATTAAGTAGATGACATACATATATATACACATAAATACAGTAGCTTTATAATGTCATATATTTCATTATTATTGCTTATATATACTTTATAATCATTCTTAAATGGTTAACATGGAGAATGAATCTCATCGCGTCGTGGAGACGGTAGTCTGTATGTACGCACGAGCGATGATATCATTTCCATAATTATTGAATTGAATTGGAGTGGATGATATAATATATAAGAATCAATATAATGTTCTAATAACTATTTATAGTTATTCTTTACACCATTATACCCATCCATGTAAGGTGGTGGTGGAAAATAGATTACACCACGGCGTGGAGACGGTATTCCGTACGTACGCACGCGCGGTGTTTTCTTTTTCCGTAGGATGGATAGATGGTGAATTAGGGTTGTTTTATACTTATAATAACATACCAGTATATGAGTGATACTGATGTTATTAATTAATAATGAAACAACTAAAGAATAAGAGGTGGAAGAAGAAATAAAGATGAAAGAATCGGTAACGGACATTACCTCTTCTTTGAAGTGCTTCTTTGAGACCTTCTTTTGGGGCACAAAATTTGGTCTTTGAAGAAGACCAGGACCTCTAGGATGTTTCTAGGGAAGTGGAGAAGAGAAATTGGCAGTGTTTGGCCGAGCTTCAATGCTCAAATTGGTGTTTGGAGGAGAGGGATGAGGTGCCCTTTAATAATGGAGGAGAGGGGCATCTTAGGAAAATCTCAAAATATTATTTTATATTAAGGTAAAATTCGGTTTATAATGGTTCCAAATGGTCTTATTTTGAAGCTAAAGTGGGGATGGGTCTACGTCCTCTCATAAAATATGATTTATACAAGTTTAGGTAATTATTTTAACCTTATCAATTAGATTTAACTCTAAGATAAATAATTTAACTTTTCACATGTCTTTTTGTTTTTTACACTATATGGTTAATAAACTATCTATATCAAGCCAAACGAACCCCAAGTTGATTATTATTAATATATCTATCCTTATATAAGTCATATGGCCGAGCCTTAGATTTTTATGATTTAAATAACAATTAATAATATAATATTTCTTTTAAAAACTAATTTATGTCAATTTTGACACTATTTGGTACATGATTTTTTATGAAATTTCTAACAGAATGATAAGTTCGAAACAAGTTACTTAAATCAACAATAATATTTCATATTAACCTATAAAATTAATGTGAGTCATAAAAAGTCTCAAATTACATTTATTTGGGCATTTATAACATCAATTATGTCAATATTTCATTAACAAGACAATTAATGCATCATCTTTGTGTCGTAATAAATGATAATTATTTAATCCCTAAAAATTCTAAATAAATTCCTATGATGTAGATAATTTTATTAGATTTCTGGATACTATTAATGTTCTAAGTTTCATGAATTTTATCACTAAATTAAAATTATTATACTTATAATATTTAAGAAAGTTACACGTTGTCACATTCTTTGGTTTTAATAATAATTAAATTATTTTCATGGACAAAAGTCCATAAAATTAATCTAATCCGACCCTTAGGTAATATGGGTATACTTTTAGCCATATTATAGGATTTTTCCAAGTGTTAGAGTAATTTTATAATCTTATATTTACCCTTAATTACCTGATTTACCTTTAACTATAGTAAATAAAATTTACCGTAGTTACTATTCACAATGCCCAAAAATAAAAATTAGCTTATTAATATAATTTGGACTCACTGATTCCAAATATGGAATCCATTTTTCCAAATTCAATACACAAAAGATGCAGAAATTAAATTAAAATTAATCCCGTTGTCTAAAGAAAACGGGTTTTTCTTTAAAACATTGCAAAAGATTTAATTGATTTAACCTATGAAATCAAGGTAAAATCAAAGCTAATTACATACATTATATTAAATGGTAAAAATATATTCTATTTATACTTTAAAACAATTCAATATTATAATTTAACCACATAATATATTACGATGAAAAAATTTGTTTTTAATTAAAATATAGCATGTTTTTAATATTCATTAAAATATGAAAGTTATCGGAAAAATATCAAAACTTTATCTAATGTAAATTTTTATATCCTGATTCAAAATAAGAATTTTATTTTATCAAATTGAACTTATAAACATGTCAAAAACTAGATTTAAAGTGGTTGCGCTATCAAAAGGCGGCAAAACTGCATTTTTTGAAAAATACTTATTTTACCCGAAAAATTTATTTTGTTCTCATACAATTTTCTAGAAAATGTGTAAGATGAATAATAATGTTTTAAAATTAAAAATTTAGTTAATACTATTCATAATGGCTAGTTTATAACAATATTATAATAATATATCGTTGTTTATTAAAACTGGGTATTGCGTACAACACACGCTATTGAGGTAGGTCACGATTGCGAGTAATGCAAGCCAAGTCGGGGTGCATGTTGTGAAAGAATCCTTCGTTGTTTCGTATAACAGAATACAACCATATTTCATTTATACATTGAATATATATATATATATACTCAATGTTGTGTAGAATAACTATTATCAAAATTGTGTGTAACACGATCCAAGAATAGTGTCGCGTATACTACAAGATGATACAGTGTTGCGTATAGAGAAAGGTAATCTTGGTGTAGAATATAACACAAGACATTAATGAAATTAAAAGAATATTTTTCATAAAATCTCGGGGTGTTACAAGAGTTATTTTGGAAAATCATCCCATTTTCATAAAATCATATGGGAAACATGTATATCCACTTACCTTAAGTCTAAATTAAATTTTTACACTAATTTCTTGGAAAACCGATTTAGATTTATTATTTAATAAATAATGATCCTTTAATACTTGTTTTTTATTCATTATTATTTGTTGATGTTCATATATGGTCCTCATAATGTGTTCTAATGCACAATTTCATCATTTGGGAGTATTTTATGGTTTTCATGAACATTTCATTTGTATAATTGGATGGATGTTCTTGTTAAATGGTGATACTTATAAAAAATTGATTTTATATGTTATTAATTAACATTAAAAGTTTTAATTCATATTATATATCATTTTTTATTTTACTTGACAATGAATCACTAGATAAAATGAAAATTATAATAATTTTGATTAATTTGGAAGTTTTTTCAATAAAAATGATATTTTTTTTAATTAATATTCTATATATAAGTAATTTCCCAATAAAAGGTTATAAAATAAATTTTACAGTCTACTTTCAACCATTATAATGATTTTAGTAGAAAAATTTGAGGTTATAGTATGAAATGAAAATGAAACATTTATGGTGGAGTGAAATTGATACACCACTAATAATATTTTGATAAAATGAAAGGGAAGTATATTATAATATGAAATATTCTATTAAAAATTAAAACTCCATTACATAAATTATATAGGATTCATAATTACACTTTAAATAGTGGTGGTGATTGTTGGATAAAATGATAATTTAAATTGAAAATACATTAATTGAAAAAGAATGATGATTTTACCTTTCGAATCCTTTTCTATGATAACCTCCTTATGGGGGACTAGATTTTTTCCATTACTGAGAAAAAAGGATATTGAACATAGGATAGGATTTTGGAAATATTACTGTGATGAATTAGGGAATTAATCAAATCTTTAGAGGTATGAGGAGAATAATTGGTGAGGTGTTGTATTTATAGGGTAAGAGAGGGGGTTTCTCTCATTATTTTTTACATTATATTAAAATTTGGGATGAGTAATATTAAGAGATTAAAAATTATGACTAAATATAATAAAATAAGGAATTATTTTTTTGAGATTCTGTTCATACATAATCTGTTCAAAATCTTTGACTCAATATTTATTCTAATCGTAAAATATGGTAAATTACTGCATTTTACTATTCACCAAAAATTATAGTATTTTAGAAAGTTATAAAAAATTAACTCTCACCATTTATTGATGTTTAGAATTAAAAAATGAACAACATTTTATGAAATTTATTTTCTAAATGTGATATATTAACTATTTTATTATAATCATCAGTTACTTGGAAAATACATATTTAATAATTATGAATAATTTTATAATGCATTAAAAAATTAATTTATAAATAGTAAAATTATCTTATTATATTTATACAAAAAATGTAAACGTATGAAGCCATTTTATAATAAGAAATTTTATTTTAAATGATTATATTATTTATCATGTTATAAAAAAATTTGTTTTGTAAAAATATCAAAACATAATTAATGTTTCTTTAAAAATTTTAGGTATACTGTGATATAATTATATAATTTATCCATTTATTATATTCTTAGATAATATTTACACTTTCATTGAAGAGGTTAGGATTTTATTGGTAGAATTAATATTCTAAATTTTCATGTGACTATTCCATATGTCAGGTTACTATGCCATTGGTGTAGGTTCCTTAATTTATAAAAAAGACCTCATATTTCGTACATTTTTCATTTATATTTTTTGTATTGTGTACTAAAACTGAATATAACATGTTTATTCAAATTGAAATAATTATAAGAAATCATCTTCAATTTATAAATTTTTTTGGTCCTTACATTCTTCCACCTTTTGATATTTTTCCCTCAAAATTTCATATTACATACTATAGTGAAGACAAGTGATGATACATATTCATCACTACTTACATCGGTTCCAATTTTGCCTCTTTTTTATTATGGTTCCTCAATAGTACATTTTCCAAGTGATTTGTCTTGTTCTGTGGAATATTATCTCTATGGTCGATGATCTTCAATAGTTTCTCCTCAAAAGAGATATCATTTTCCAACTGTTCCACCTCTAGATTTAGTCCATGTGAGGGATCTAGTATGAAATTACTCAAGAGGGATACAGAGAATACAATATGTACTTGATTCATGGTAGTTGTATTTTTTAGTCGATAGGCTAAAACTTTGACATGATCATGAATATTGAAGGTGCCTATGTACAAGGGGCTCAACATTCCTTTCATCCCAAATCTCATTGTCCTATTAAAATGAGATATGTGGAGGATTACCATGTATCCTACCACAAACATTATCTCTCATTAATGATTTTATTCATATCTATTCTATCAACATTAGACATCAATGTTTTTTCATAATGGATTTATCCTTTTCCACCATTTTATACACCATTACATGTGCAAGAAGTCTACGTTTACCAAATTCATCCCACCATGATAGATTTATATAACTTTTCCTATAATGGTATTCATATAAAACTATTCAGTTTCTCTAGTGGAAACAATTTATGTATGATAACATGGTTCAGGGAATATTTTGGACTGATCCTTTTTTGATATATATTATGCATGCTCTTAACATGTCTCCCAATGTCTAAATAGTCCAGTGGATTTTTCCATCAGTTTGAGGATGCTAGGTCATGCATAGTTTCAAATTGGTTTTTAGATCATGTGGGATACATTTCTGAAAAATGAGTTGAATATCATATCCTAATCAGATATAATTGATTGTGTTACTCAATTCAACGTTACCACCTCTCTTATTTTTATTCATTCAGGTTTATCTAGTGATAAGTACTCTTTAATTGTGATAAAGTGAGATATGTTTTTGAGATATTCTAAAAAACTCATCAATAAATGTTTCCTTTTGATGCCTTAGAGTGTTTAAAGACAAATCCATAGCGATGTTTTCCCATTTCCATATTGGTATCGGTAATGGTTGCATTATCCCCTTAGAGTTTTTCATTTCAACCTTCACTTTAAAACATACTAGGAAATTTGATTTATACTAGGCGATCATATTCCTTATATTTCACCACAAATATTTCTCTCAGAGATCTCGATACATATTCATGCTCTCGTTCTGAATAATGAAGTTTGAGCTCTATGCATCATTCATAACCATTGTATTTATTATGAATTGGATGATACATATATTCATGACCAAAACCTCATGACTCATTCCTTGCCTATTTTTTACTCTTTGGATATACCATTTCTAATATCTTACACCATTTTTTATAATTAGATATCATTTATTTGGGAATCATCTATTTTTTCCAGGAGGGATGGATGAAAAATCATTTGAAAACGGATTGATGATTTTCCTTCTTTAAGGATTCCCATGTACATCCTTTATAGGTCTAAGAATATAAAACACTTATTCATTCTCATCAATAATAAGTAAACATGATACATTATACTAAGACCATATTCAACCTTATTTTAATTACCGGGATGGTAGTGGATAGGGAAGTCGTAATCTGTGATGATATCTAGCCATCACTGAAAGATCTTATTAGTCTCCCCTTGTGTGAATATATATTTTAGGATCCTATAATTATTATATGTCTCAATATTCTTCAAATTAATATAATTCCTCCATATTTTCAATATTAATATCACATATTCTAACACCTAATCTTGTGTATGACACTTTGTCTCATGAATTTTCAACTTTTTTGAGGAATTAACTATCAATTTATCTTTTTTAATTTGTAAAAACCCTATGTAATTCTATGAAGAATTGATGTATACAAAAAATAATTCGCCTATTGTAAATTCCTTATTCACAATACAAAAAATATACTTTAAATCTTCTTTACTCTTAGAGTGTATCAGATTACCATAAAAATGACTTCCACAAATTTTTCTAGGTAATCTCTAAAGACTATATTCGTTATGTCTATGAATATTAATTGAGAATTAGTGAGGATGAAAAGTATCACTATGAACTCATATGGTTCATACCTATTTCAAAAGCTGGTCTTGGGAATATCAACCTTACTCACTTTTAATTGGTTATATCTTTTCCAAATGACCACTATAGAGAAATAAATGGACCCACATAGTCCATCGAATAGACTATCTATCTATGGAATTAGATACGGGTTGTATATCATTATTTTGTTGATATCACGATAATAAATTCAAAGGAACATTGATCCATCATTCTTATTGATGAAGAGGGATTTTTTACCCTATGTTGAATCACCCAGGCATATAAAAACATTATTCATATTCACTTGTGATAGCCTCTTTAGTTCCACTAACTCCAAGGAGTCCATACTATAATCTGTTGTCCATTTTGGGATAGATCTAGGAATAAAATTAATTGATAACTATACCTATCATTCATGAGGAATACCATAAAATTCATCGAGTAACACATCTATGTAGACCATCACAATCATAATGTCTTCTAGAATGATTATCTCTTTTTATCAACCATTTTACCTAGATATTCTTTCTCACAAAGAAATAATATAAAAACATTAAATAATGATTATAAATGATATTCATGAACCTCCTTAAATTTAGAAATTATTAGTGGATTCCATTGTTTTTTATGAGTGATCTCCCTTTCCTGACAGTTGATGTTGGATTTTTTTAATAATATCCAATCCATTCACAATATAACATCAAAATGAACCAACAGAAGGAGGAAAATATTTTTAGGGAGGTTTTATATAGAAATACTAATTATGGAAGGGTTATTTTATTTTTTAAGAAATAATATCCCAATTTTATATTCGCACAAATAACTCATCCTCCATATTTTAAGTGATGTTTGCATAGTTATACAAAATAGGGAAGATATGATAGAATGTATTGAATAAGAATAAACTAGTAAATTATCTATTTGAAAATGAATAACCTGTATTCCTTTCACCACATCATTTTTGAGAACCACATTAGTAGTAGTGGTGGAATATTATTTCCCTTGATATTTTTTTATTTAGTGGCTTCTCACATATATTATCCTCAAGGACACATGGTTAAGTGTAGTACCTTCCATAAAACCTTTGATCACTTCATTTTAAAAATTAGACCTTGGGTGGAATTATTTTTTTTTTCAACGACATATTAAATAATATTCTTTTATATTCATCATTCATGATCTTATTAGGATCATATCCCACAATTATATAATTTTTAAAACCTATTGTGTCATTTCCCATGGTGCTTCTTCCCACATTTTTGGCAGGTGAGTGGTATAGTTTTTTTTTAAACTTTTTCATTAGACCATCAATCTAGAAACACTATATTTCATTTATTTTCTTCATAAAACAATTACCATAATCCATACACACCAAAACATTGAGTGTTCAAACATGACATCTTTATAACTCCCAATGTCTCGAATTACTAGAGTCATTCCAGGGCTATGTTTCAAACCACATAAAAATTTATATATTTTTCAATCAGGGTTGATAATAAAATAAGAGGCCAACTATGAATTATTTTGATATTTTATTATTATGTAATGAATGATTCAACTTACATTTTCATAAAATATATGAATTTTCTCTCAATTGTTTTATAAATTGTTCACGGGAAATGTCGGTTAATAAATAGTTTCGTAATGTCTTCCCACTTAATCTCTTCAATTTCATCATTCATATTGTTGTTCTTACTCAATTCACATTATTTATAATCCACTCTATCAAAATGATAAATTAACAGAGTCACCTTATCTATATCAGAACAACGAAGAACAAAATTATCCTCTCCATTATGTTGTCCCACTATTTCACTACTAGTGGATCAAAATATCTTCTAAATGTTAGTGGTCGTTGCCACATAAAAGATTCGATAACCATTTTATCCCTCTTAATTAAAGGAGGAATATCCAAATTATAAATTTTATATTTAGTATTCGGATAAAATAATATATGCATTGCCTTTTAATTATGAACTCATCTATCAAGGACTTGGGGATGTCATATGGAAAATTTTTTCCTTACCCATCGCATGGGTTATTATCCTTTTTTCTATGAGATCCCACCATTTTCTAAAATATAAATGTATTTAAAAAAGCCTATAAAAAATTCTAGATTGAATAAATTATTTCGTTCTGTTATTAAAAATAAAAGAATATCATTTCAGATCCTTATGATTATAACATTTCAAATACATTGATTCTTTGGTGCCTATATAGTCTCATAAAAATGGATCTCATTATGGTACCCTAATCAAAAAATCAAAATTTACTAAACTGTGTTATGATACTAACTATAACAAACATAGTTTTTTACATTATTTTCCCATAACATTAATGATAAACATTATAAAAGAATTACAAAAATGGGATCCAAAGGTTTATTATCTTGGGAAAATAGGAACCAAAATAAACTTTTATTAAATAAGACATAAAAATTTACTTAATATTATATTCTGTTGAATCTTATTGGCTCTCATGTTCTCCATATTATAAGAATTCAATTAATGTTATACATATAATAAGGGATGATGTATAAGACAAGTTAGAGGATAAATAAGAGAGATGAAAAATTTGTAAAAATATTTATCATCATGAAATACACATCATATTCATGAGTGGAATCATTAGAAAATGTCATGGAATGTTAATGTGCATAAAAACAACATTTCATAGTGGCCAACTATGGCACATTTTTGTCAGAAATGCTATCAAAAGTTTCCTACAAAAAATATGTGATTCATATTAACATCATAATTGTAAAAACATATAGAGTCGTGTTCAAACATATTTCATATCATATCATGAAATGAATTACATTACCAATTGAGTTGGATAACTATATCATTCTATGTGAACCCGTCACATTATGGCATTTACATAGTTGTGCATGCCACATAGAAAGTATATCAATATGAGATGAAACATAACCTATAAAAAATAAACAGTTTTTATGATAACTTTATAAAGAATAAATTCATGAATAAACCATGAGGTTCCAAAAATAAATATAGAAAAACAAAAATTTTATAAAAATCATCAATAATTAGTGAAGAATGTACAATCCCAAGAGAAGTAATGGATTTGTTTTTTTTAAAGTACATTTCTTTTGGATACTCATTGAACATGAAATAAAGTCTTTTTGTAGACATATATATCCATTAAAATAAACGTTATGAACAAATAAAATAAATTCTGGGAAAATTAAAGATCATCCAAATTATAGTTTTTCAAAAAAATGAATAACAATAAGAAATGGAATTGGGTTTGAGAATCCTTTTACCTTATGTTTGAATGATTCCCCCACCATAATGTCATGAATAACAATATTATATTCATTAATTAAAATATCCAAAACTTTTTATATTTTTTTGAATCATTATAATATTATTATTCTCATTTATGGTCATTCTGATAAGTTGTGGTTTTCAATTTCATTATTTGGTAGTGTTCGTTTTCTTGGTTCTCATAATCGTTTAACTTTTATACATTGATGGATGTTCATATAAAATGAGGATACTTGTCCATAATTGATATAATATTTTATTAATGATATTTTGGAATTCGAAAAGTTATTATATATCCTTATTTATTTTCTATGAGTATGGATCATATGATAATACGTTAAAGAAAATAATTTGGATTAATTTAGATTTTTTTCGATCACTAAAAACCCTTTTGATATCATTATATAATATTATGTATATAATATAGTTACAGAACATTAAAAAAGGATATAAAATAAAATATAAAATCTATTTATACCATTATAATGGTTTTATTTCCATCCTTGAAGGAGGTAGTGAAAAATTAATACACTCCATCCATGGTGGCGGTGATTTGTAACACCAGAGATGATATTTTCATAAAAGTAAATGGGGTGAAATTTGAAGATGTATTATTCAATTAACATAATTAAAATATTCTAAATAAAATATATTATATTTATCATGTCACATGGAAAACTTTATATGAGGATAGTATAAGAAAATAAATGACATTGAAATGAAATTAAATGAAAATGATTGAGGATTTTACATCTTGAATCCTCCTCATAGAGAACCTCCTTAGGGTTATTTGTTTTCATATTTTTTTGATAACATGTTGTTATGGATGTGGGGAAGGGGTTTGGAAATGGTATTTGGTATTCTTTTTACAATGATTAATGAATGGAAGGTGTGAGTAAAAGATATTGTGAAGGTGGTATTTATTGGGGAGGAGAGGGGTGTTTTCTAATTAATTTATTCATTATTTTATTATTTCAGATCACGAAAGTCAATAGTATAATCATTGTCACATAATATAAAAAAAATATTAAATGAGGGTTTAATATTTTGTCTTACATCAACATTGTATCTTCTATGACACAAGAATTCATTTATTGGTTTAATACCATACATTCTCGTATTTTAATATTCAACAAAAATTGGATCATTTTAGAAAAATACAAAAAAAATCACCCCAAATATTATTCAATGATCATAATTCTAAGATGAACTGTACTTTATAACCATTATTTTCTAACTATGATAAATTTATTTTTCAATTAAAATCATCATTTACTTGGAATATATCATTTTTAAAATTTTAACTCATTTTATTACATGTTGAAAAATACCATATATAATTATTAAATTTTATAATTTTTATTTATTTTTACTATGATATAATTATATGATATTTTAATTTATAATATGCCTAAATATTATTTACAAATATATAGAAGAGATTACTATTCTATTAGTGAAATTATTATTCATAATGGACTTGTACTATTTCAAGTGTCAAGTAACTATATCATCAGTAAGGGTTCTTTATTTTCTAAAAAAATATTCTTATATCATTCATTAATCATTTATAAATTTTGTATTATTCTATCAAATTTATTTTTCATGGGTTTTAATGTATGAAATAATAAAAATATGGGAATTGACATTAATAAAATTTTGGGTCGTTACTATAACATCCCAAGTAAATAAAGAATAATCCATATTTCATATTTATTAATATTTTTTAATTAAATATCAATTTTACTTTAAATGGGTTGCTATGTTCGATAGCGTACTTGATACGTAACAACGGGTTTCATTGAAATCTTATGTTACACTCTAATAATATAATATTATTATTTTAAAGGGTAGTTAACATCTAGTTGTTGTATTGGCGGGAATGAACAAAAATAACAACAATATGATTATACATGATGGTTAAATGTATTTACTTGCATCCAATAAATGTTAGAGGCTTAAAATGTGAATAAATCTTCTGTTTAGCATAATTTACATTAAAATGCTGATTTATTGCCTTTTAATCGAGAACCCTCTTTAAATATAGTTTTGGTCATTTTAATAAATTTTAATTGACCAAATAAAATCTTTCATTAGAATGGGGACATCAAAATATACTTTGTGTAAATTTTTGGGATTTTCCCAATAAAGATCATTTTTTAATGAATAGTGAAAATATTGATTTTTAATTCAAAACTAAGTTATAATCTGATTTATTTATATGGATATATTATTTTTTTAATTGGTTTTAATGTGTAATTAGAATATATTTTAACCATTTGATCCAATGTTGGTCATTGGAATTAAATTTACTTTGAAATTGGACATAAACCAGTGTCGATCTTTTGAAAGTTATTGTTTGTTATAAACACACTATTTGTTTTAACTACAGGAATTAATTTTAAAATTAATTAATTACAATTTTCTGTTCTGAATTTGAAAAAATAAACATCATTTTTGAATTTGGAATATCAAATAAATCTGAGGCTTATTTTTTCCTATTTTTGTGAAAAACATCAATTTTTTATGAATAGTGAAACCACTTAGTAGTAGTAAAAAAACTGCCTTTTTGATTTAAATGAAATTTTACCACTTCTTTGAATTTAATTTTGAAAATTCGACATAAATGGTTTTTATAAAGAACTAAAATGTGGTTCAATAAGATTAAAATAATTTTTGTTGAATAGTTACTTTTGACTTTATTTTCCTCGGTTAACGATAAATAAGGTAATTCAAGGTAAAAAGAATATTATAATAATTCAAAATTACCTTAACATTTCTCCAAACCTTATCAGATGAGTTATTAATGACCATGGGAATCTTTGGGTCGTTTTTCAACCCCATTGAGCTACTTGGGTGTGATAATGACAATTTGGATTAATTAATTTAATGTAAAGACAAAACTAACATTAACAAAAATCTTTTAGTAATTATTTTTTGTATAGTTCTATATAAGTCATAAATTAGACTATAAATATTTATTGGAAATATACATATATTATCTACAACAAGGTATTTGTTTTATAATTTTTCGACAAAAAGTTAATTGAAGTATTTATGACACAATAATGATGCAGTATATACCTCTTTAATAAATTATTTAAACAAATAATATTATAAAGATTAAAATATTATACAAATCATGTTCAATTCTGATTGGATGATTTTCTTTAGACCATGAGTCATCTTATATGTGACTATAACGACTTTTTGAACTTTTGAAACCGTTGATTTGTTTATAATAAAATAATGTTTTCACACTTTCCTAAAAAACCCCTCCTCTCCCTTATAAAAGGAGACACTTTCTATCCAATTTATCACACCTCTCACGCCATTTGGATCATCTAAACTCTGATCAATTAAGATCCCAACATCCCTCTCCTCCTCCTAGAAGCCTTACCTTCGGCAGAAGGAACTTCAAGAAGTCCTTTGGTTCAAACCAATGGGAGTTACCCAAATTAAAGGTAACAATTTCCCTTAAATTGTTTTATTTTATTTTACTTCTCCAACCACTACCCTCTTTTTATTGCTTTCTTTTGTAACAACCCCAGTATCCTCAATATACTAGTATTTTTTTATAATAATTATTCGAACTACACTTACACAAACATCCATCTAATGCATGAAGAACGTAATGTTCCTGTGGATGGAAAACTAACGCCTCACGAAACGATGATTGTTCAATTACATCTAACTGCCTCTCATGGTGGCCATTATGATGGAACTATATTAATATATAATATATATTATGTTTATTATTTTTTTATTCTTCTGTGCTTCGCATTTATATAATTCCATTATGGTTTCTATTGTGGTAAATTACGATAATCTCATTTGAGGATGTGCGGACTACCGCCCCCTCAAAGTGATTTGATTCATTAATGCCTTATATGGGATGTATAAAAGATGGAGTTAATGATTTTATATATGATATTAAAATTGAATTATAATGTACCTATGTATCATTATTTATTATTTCCATTAAAAAAATAATTAAAAATGAAAGTAGCATTAATGTGTACGTACGGCTTACCATCTCCATGAACAGTGCATTTCATTTCTTACCTCTAAATGTTATGTACTATTATAAAAACATGTATATTAATAATATATATGACATATATGATATCCAAATAATGAATATCATTCTGGATAAAATGAAACTTTGACCACATGAACAACATGTAATTATAATAAGTCCATTTTTGACTTAATTACCAAATATCAACAAAATGAACGTTATTAACATAAACGATTGCATAATGTTTATAACATGGTAATAAGTGACATAAATGGAATAATAAACTTCAAAAAGGATATTAAGAAATTCAAAATTAACTTTAGTTTATTATTTAGGAGATTAAAGAATGATCGAGTCAAGTCGGACATGAGGTAAGGGACTTTGTCTCAATCTCTTTTCATTGAGGCATATTTTGTTTTAATACACGATTTTCATTTATACACTGTATAAACACCTTTGAATATTCATTTCATTCAAATGGAATATTTTTATACAAATTATTTTACTAAATGAAAAAAGGAATGTTTTTTAACGTAAGTGGTGGCAACGACCTTTCTGCCGCTGGGTGTATTATTAGATCTTTGGCTTCTTTAACAAGTTGTAATGTTTTTAAAAGGAAAAATAAATATCATATACTCGTTTTATGTATTTTAGAATTGAAAATGATTTTGATAATCGATTTATTATTTCAATATCATGAAATGATATTTTTTTATTACAATGTGGAAATGTTATCCTTCCATTATACTTATGTTATATGTTATGTTCATATTATGGTTGTTGGGAATTATTTATGTATACGGGTGGTTCCGTGATAAACCTAGGGCAGGTGAGCCCGAGATAACTCTCCAATGCATTGGGTAACATGATAGAGGTAAACATGAATGTTTTTCCTAAGAGATTTAAGGAATATATTGTGATGGGTATTTCAAAGTAACTCCCTATGTAGTTGTGATAGATAAAATGTAAGTATGATATGGATGCCACAAGTTACCTTTATGATTTATTGTTTCTATTTTTTTCATAAATTTTATGATTTCACGAGGTAAGTAAAAGATTTCATGTTTTGTATGTATTTCTGAACAAATGCATTCCTTCTATGTTTTATAACCTTTAATAAGCTTTTTATGCTCATCCCAAGTTTTTAAATGTTTTCACCTTACTTAAAGATGAATAGGGTCAAGGATGGGATCATGGAAAAGTCATTCGTTCTAAAACAGGGAACTATACATGACTCTTTTTTTCAATAGTTTTTATTTTATGAAAAAAATCAAAGCTGTGTAGAAGTGTCTACCTTTTAACCTTTTGAGATGTAATAGTTATGTCCTAATTCTCTAAAATTATTATCTTGAAAAGATCCTCAAAGTGAATTATTCATTTAATTCAATATTATGTAATATTTATGGTCGGGTCCTTGTAGTTGGTATCAGAGGTCAGTTTATACAACTTTAAATGTTAGGGTATTGTTAAATTAAAATCCATAAAGTAATTTATGTTAAAATTTAAATCATATAGCATTTACACATTACTGTGTTGCTTCGTCTAAGATATGTCTGTGTTTAGAATGCATTTTTTAAAGGAAATAGAGAAGATTTTTTTTGCGAAGGCATATAGAGTAGAATGACCTTCCGAATCAGTAACCAGGTATGGTCGGAAAAAAAATCGAGTAGTTTACTGTAGTGATGGCTCAGTTGAATTAGGTGATAAATGGTGGTTCTGTTTATTAATGATATTTTGGTTTATTCCAAAAGTATGGAGGAACATGAGAGTCATTTACGTGTTGACTTGAAAACCATAAAAGAAAAGAAACTATTTGGGAAATTCAGCAAGTGTGAGTTTTGGTTACAACAAATTTCTTTCGGTGGTCAAGTTGATTCAAAAAATGGAATACCTATTGATCCTGATAAAATCAAAGTCGTTGAAGAATGGCCAAGACCAACTAATATAACTGAGATTCATAGTTTTCTTGGTTTGGCTGGTTATTACTGGAGGTTTGTTGAAAATTTCTCACGGTTATGCAGCCCAATGACTAAGTTAACTCGAAATGGTGTTACATTCATTTGGACAAAAGAATGTGATTATTGTTTTTATGAATCGAAAAGATGATTGGTGAATGCTTCAGTTTTGGAACTTCCTTCCAGAAATGGTGAGTTTGTTTTTCACAGTGATGCTTCATTGAAATGACTGGGTTGTGTCCTAGTGGAAATTGACTAGGAAATTACTTATGCTTCACGTCAGTTGAAACCACATGAGATAAAATACCCTACACAAGATTTGGAATTAGCTGCTGCTATTTTTGTTTTAAAAATTTTGAGGCATCATTTGTATGGAGTGAATTATGAAATATATAAAGATCACATAAATATTGATGTATATATTCACTCAGAAATAATTGAACCCGAGACATAGGAGATGTTTGGAATTAATCAAGGATTATGATATCACGATCCTTTATCATCTAGGAAAATAAAATAAAGTGGATGATTCTTTGAATCTAAAAAATAATACATCATTAACTATGTTACCTTTGGAACAAAATATTTTGGTTTTGGATTTGATGAAATTTGGCATTGAAGTTGTTGGTGTAGGAAATTATTTTACTTTGAATTAGGTGTCAATGAGATCTTCTCTATCAGAGAGATTAAAGAAAGTTCCGAAAGAAGACAATGAGTTCAAAAAAAAGGTAGTGTTGGTATAGAAAGGTATGTTTCCTGAATTTTACATTAATAATGGTTGTGTTTTGAGATTTGGAAAGAGATTATGTGTGCCTTTTGATTCACAGTTGAAGAATAAGTTGTTATTTGTAGCTCATAGATCCCCATTTTCAGTTCATCCTGGTAGTACTAAGATGTACAGAGATCATTGAGAGTATTATTGGTGGGATGGAATGAAAATAGATATTTCTGATTTTACTGTGAAGTGTTTGAGTTGTCAACATGTTAAAGAAGAATGGCAGATAAAAAAAGGGATGCTTCAGCCTTTACCGGTGCCAGATTGGAAATGAGAAAATATATCCATAGACTTTGTTTTGGGATTACCAAATACATATTGAGGTAATAATGCAATATAGGTTATTGTTGATAAATTGACTAAATCATCTCGTTTCTTTCCTATTCGGGATTCATTATCTCTAGATCAACTTGCTTGGTTGTAAGTTAAAGAGATAGTCTTGTTACATGGAGTCCCATAGTCAATTGTATCTGATCGTGATCCCAGGTTCACTTCTAAATTTTGGAAAGGCCTTCAGAAGTCATTGGGTACAAAATTAAATTTTAGTGCAACTTTTCATCCTTAATCAGATGGGTAGTCAGAATGAACAATTCAGACATTGGAAGATATGCTACGTGCATGTTCGATGGATAACCAGGGAAGCTGGGACTATCATCTTTCTATGGATGAATTTTCATATAATATGAGATTTCATTACAGTATACATATGGCTCCATTTGAGGCATTATATAGAAAGCATTGACGAACTCCAAATTTTTCTGATGAAGTAGGTGAGAGGAACCTGATGGGACATGAAGTGGTAGAAGAGATGGTAGAGAAAGTTCAGTTGATTCAAAAGCACATGAGAACAGCTCATAGCAGACAGTAAAGTTATGGAGATAACGAGAAGAAATATCTTTCTTTTAAGGTAGGTGATCATGTCTTTCTCAAATTTTCTCCATTGAAAAGTGTGATGCATTTTGGTAAGAAGGGAAAGTTGAGTACGGGGTTCATTGGATCTTATGAAATTATGGAGAAATTTGGATTAGTTGAATATAGAGTGGCTTTACCTCCATGTTCTCCCAGGTTCACAATATTATTCATGTTTTGATTTTGAGAAAGTATATACCAAATCCATATCTTATTTTGAGCCGAGAGGTAGTTCAGTTGGAAGAGAATCTCTCATATGAAGAACAACCAGTCCAGATTCTTGACCAATAGAGCCAGTGTTTCGGAATAAGGTAATTCACTAGGTAAATGTTCTGTGTCAAAACCATATGGTTGAAGAGGCAATGTGAGAATCTGAAAATACTATGAGGGATAAGTACCCCTACTTATTTTGATTAGTGAATAAAAATTGTGAGAATGCAATTTTAAAAAGGTGGGAAGGATGTAACATCCCTGGTAAATGAAGAATAAGACATATACAATATTTATTAATATTTGTGAATTAAATATCAATTTTACTCTAAAGTGGTTGCTATGTTCGATAGCGTACCTGATACGCAACAACAAGTTTCTTTGAAATCTTACGTTGCAAACTAAAGTGGTTGCTATGTAAATCTTTTGTACTGTTGTTTGAGATGTTTGTATAACACAATGGGGTTGTTTAATAAATTTTTTGGAGCTTAAAATTATGTTTTGAATTTGTATTGATGTGATTTTGTCCTTGAAATATGTTTTTGAAATGGGTTTTATTTGAAAAGCTTTGGTACACTATTTAGAATTGTTTTATGAAAGTTTTGAGTGGTTTAATGATTTATGTAAGAGGTGAAACCATATTGGAAAACTGTTTTGGATTGTTTATACATTCAAATGAACCATTTTAAATGTGAATAGTTCTGTTATGTGATGTTTATCATATTTTTAGGGACTTCATAAAATTGTTAAAGGATGTGTTGGATTGTGAAAGTTATGAAAAAAGTGTTGTGGGCTATTTTGGTGTGAGTTTGATTTCAAAATGAATTTGAATGAAAAGTTAAATTTGTGACTTCTGTGATGTTCATGGGGATTTTTGGAAAATGTGTGATGTGTAAGTGATATTTTCATGTGAAAAGTATATTTCTTGGCTTGTTGAACTTGTTTGAGCATAAAGGGAAAACCCGGGTATCTAGGTGGGTGGACATGTACTAGTATGCTAGTGAATCTGTGAGGTTTTGCCTCAGTTTCACTTAGCATGATTGATTCTTCAACTCTAACTAAACTATGATGATGATGATTGGGGACCACTAGGTTATGGGTATGTTCCCTACTAGTGGCTCGTGGACGAGAACGGATAATTTTTGTGGTTACTCTCACTGAGATACGAGGTACCTGGGACCCACAACTAGCTAGTGCCTAGGGGTTATTTCCTATTTGTTATGCTCATTAGATCTTTTATAATTAACGTCGGCATACAGTATATTTTTCTGGAAAAAATCAGTAGCTTTTTAATTTATTTTAAAAGTGTTGATTCTTTAAATTAGCCCACTTGAAAACTATTTTTTTAAGTTGCATCTTTTAGAAATTGTAACTAGAAATTACATGTTTTTGAAAACATGCATGCTTTTCATCTTTGAATATTTATCATAGGGAATCTCTTAGTGGTGGTATCCTTATGGGCATTGGATCACACCCTACTTACACCTTTGGGTGTAAGTAGACTTGGTTATTTTTTTGTTGTCGCAGGTTTGGGTATAACATTTGTGCCAACAGTTCGGGTTTTCACCAGTCATTCATAATGCGGTGTTGTGGAGATGGCTGGAGGGAAATGCCTCTTGCCATGTTGAGGTTCTTGGGCTGTTCATTTTTCTATTTTGTTCCTCTGTTATAGTCTTGTTGAGTTGTTTTAGACTATGTAATTTAGTTCAAATTTTCTGTAAAACGTTGTTTGGTTTGAAAAATCGAGATTTGATTCATTGGATTCTTTTGTTGTTTTATGTTTATAAACTCAGTTAAATCATTCCCAATTTCCATTTTATGATACCCGAGCACTTGTGCCAGCCTATGGGGATCGGGAACGCCCTTAGGGTCTTGCCATGGACCGGGTCGGGTGCCGATTTTGAAGGCGACCAGATTCGGTTCGTGATAAAATGGTATCAAGGTTCAGGTTAACTCTTTGGGTCATGTTCATTGGGGAACAGTCGAGATAGTATGGATTTAGGATTGTTGGGACATGGAATTCCAGTTATGGGTAGTGTGCCTGATCACCACACCTCATAATGGGATTCAAGTTTCCAATAGAAGTCGGGATTTATCTAAGTCCTTTGGTTTTCTTGGTTCAATGATGATTAAGGGAAATGAAAACAGAGTTGGGTTAATGGTCCTAGTGAGCTCGCAGGGCCTGGAAAGCATTGTGGATCTAAGGATATTCCCTAGAACACTCTATGTGATAGTGAAGTGATTGGAATATGGCTGCCAACCATATTTCCAAGTCACCCACTGAAACTAGTTTCCTCTCGCATTGTTTTGTGCTTAGGTTTTGAAATCACGGCACTTTGGTTTTATGAAGTGTAAAGTTTTAGTGAAATTATTTTCAAATAAAGAGGGAATGGTTTGATTTATGATATGGTCGAAGTGAATTTTTAGAATTGTTCTGAAATGGAAAATGGTGTTCTTACACCTCTTTTGAAAGAAGGAACTATATTGAAGTTGGTTTTGAAAAGTGTTTCCAATAGAGTTTTCTAAACAATAAAAGGGTGTTTTAATGGGATGAGATGTTTTGAAATTGATATGAATATCCTGAAAGTGAGTACTTTTCCAAATGATTGTGTATTTATGAAATGTTTTTTAATATGTGAATTGGGATTTTAATCTCATTGTTAGCAGTTTTGAGAAAAAGGTTGGGTTGGATTACCATTTTGTTTTTGAAAAGTGGAAAGAATTTTTGTTTTAACCTTTGGTATTTACGTGAGTGACCACATGCATGGGGTTATATGGGATGATGGATTATTGATGGCATGACTGGATGAGTGCAGTGATTGATATGAGGAGGGTTCCTGGTGTGGCACAAAAACATGCATGTGTGAGGCCCATGGGGTACCATTGGTGGATACACTTACTGCTAAGCCGTTTGTTTTAAAAGAATTGGTTTTAATGAAAAACATGATGTCTTGATGAATAGTTTGGTATGGTTTGTATTATGGGTTTTTGAAAATGTTGATATTGTGGGATGTTTTGAGTTCAAGAACCCCTTCTATTTGAAATGTGTTTTGGGTTTGTGTTTGGTTGGTAAGCTGTGTTGTAAGGACGGTTAGTGGTCTCTTTGGAAAAATGTTTTGGGATGCCTTTATTGTGGTTCCCTTCATGTGTTTGGATCTGGTTTGTGGCATGTTTTGACCAATGGACCAGCTTGGTTGGTTCCTTGGGTTGTATCATTGGATAAGGTACGCCCCCATTAAGGGTTAATGCACAACTGAAGTGCAACCCGTATTGTTTCTCCATTGGAAAATCCTCTAGTTTATCAATATAAGGAATATTTTATCGATCATTGTTGATTGCGTCTACACCCATTCATTTTGTTGATTTTTGGATCCTCTTGTAGTGGTAAAGTTCTTGTGGAAGGTTGAAAGAAACCATAGTTTCTTAAGTTTCATTATTCATCGAAGGTGGAAGTGTTCTTTCTTTTTTAGTGTGGATGAGTGTCTTGATGGTGTCTAAGAGGGCCTCTAGGTTATTTATAGTTTCTTTGGAGAAAGTGTTATTATTAAACCACCAATTTTGAGATTTTGGTCATTATAGGATATTGTGTCCACTTTTTGGACTTGTCTGTTTTTTAGGGACTTTGAATATGGTCTCGTTCCATGTATTGTTTCTATCAATCTCAAGGGTCATGTTCAGTGACATATTGTGTTGTTGTGTGCTCTTTTGACTATAAAGGTGAAGGTCTCACAATCCTCTGAGGTTCTATGTTATGTTAGTAGTATGTCTCCCTTGGTAAAAATATCAAATCTCTTATCTTAGAGGAAGGTGTTTATACGTGTCCTGACCTTCTGTTGTTTCTCACCCAAAGAAACAAGGTGTGATGTGTGTGCATCCTTTGATTCCTTGTTTCAGTGAAATGTCTGGTTTTGGTAAAGTGGGTTATGGAGTGTGTTATGTCTTGATGAACCAATCGGGGTATGCCGTGTAGTTGTTTGTGGCACCGAATGAAGAAGTTCTATATATGGGTTTCAACATCCTAACTGCGTGGCCTAAGGTGCTTCAATATTTTGAGCTCCAGCCATAGGTCCTGGAGAGTAGCCGGCGTGTAGTCAGGGGAAACTCCAGTGTTGTTTAAACCCTTATACAACGTCCTATCCTCAGTATGAATGATAGGAAGAGTTTAATCCTATGGTGTCATCATATTACTTCTGTTGTTCCCATTCGGTGTAAATAGGTGGAGGGTCTTGTACCCATGTCATAAAAAAATGTTATTCTCTCCCCCTTTGGTTTCTATTGGATCGTTATAGAATGGTTGGAAATTTTTCTAGACAAGTCGAGCACATAGTTTTCACATTTTTAGTTCTTACCGTGAACAAAAAAAATTGACCATGCAGATATAAGGATCCACATATTTATTGCACAATTTCCCAAACTATGCAGACTAACTGTGCGACCGTCCCAACTCATTAATTTGGGTGTCTTTTCGTGTCGGCCCACACCGATCGGTTAAGATGGTTGGTTCTTATGGTGTGGAGACACACTAACAGTATTATATAAGTACATTTGTAAATTTATGATGGAATTATACCCTTTGTACTGGGGATTCCATTCAGGCCTCCCCCTGTTAGAGTCCTGATTCTTTCTCGAGGAAAAAAATATAGGTTGTGTCTTATGGTGGGGAGGTAATTTTTGTTCCCTCATACCAGTAACTCAGACTTATCCACGGTCGTGGCTTGGCGGTAGGTAGTATCATTCAGAGCTATGAAGCTACCTACTTCTTCCTTTAGTAAACATTAGGATTGGGGAGTACACAATGGTTTAGTTAAAGTAAGGTAAGTGTAACCTTCTTCGATGTTGTAGTTCATTTGGGTGAATTGCTTGAGTCTTGTTCGGATAGTGTTTACTGAGTTTTATTTTTGGGATAATGCATGAATGTGATTGATCATTTCTGTAAAGTGGTGTATGTTTGGGTTGTGAGATTAATCATTCCATAATTGATCACTGGAGGTGTTTTGGCCTTTGGGGGTGAAACCTGGCAAAAGAGTACCTCTTGGTTTCTTAGTTAGGTTTGGATGTTGCTTTGTCCTTGATGTGACTTTCCGGGGTGGAACGTTTTCATAGTGGGAAGAATTTTCACACACATCACTTATTTTAAAGTTAATTTATATTTAATTTTCATTCATTCTTTGTTTGGAGGGTTTCCCAAGCATTTATGGAGGAATGGGTGAGTTTTTATGAATTGGGCCAAACCGTGAGCCCAATTCCAGATTTAAAAATAAATTTTGATTCCTTTATAACATCTTCATTTTTCAAAAAATTTTATCCATTCCAATTATTAATTGTCATCCCATGACATATTAACACCACCATATTTATTTGGACCATTTATAAATCCATAATCATGGTGGATATGGGTTTTTAGCTTGGGAATTGGGCCTACCCGAAAGCCTATTTTCTGCATTAAAAATAAATTTTAATTCCTTAATATCTGCTTCACTATTTGTGATGATTCGGTGATTCCAACTCTTACCCGAGCCCACATACCTAAGGCGCGCCCCCATGCCCTCCTCCCACAATTTGGAGCTCGATAGAATCGCAAAAATAGTCGAAACAGCTCTGGATTTCAGAAATCGTCCAGATTTTGGAGAGGTAAATTGATCCTTTCATAACTCCTATTCTTAATCTTTTTCCCCAATTCCAATTCCTACATGAACTTATCATTCTTGTTAGAATATCCATTAAATTTTTATCTATTTTAAAATTCAGATTCTGGTCGATTTTGGTTAGTTTTATTCTGGATGTTTCAAGCAAGTGTTTCTTTCCTTGATTTCATCCCCTTCTTAAGGGTTTATTTCACCCTTTCAATAAGGTCATCATGTCCACAAATTGAGGTTCGAAACTAGGGTTTGATTTGGTGTATTTTTGGTAAAATATTTTTTTTATAGGGTTGGATTTATATTCCTTGAGGTGAGGCGGTGGTGCGGTTGATGTTTCGCACCATGTTTTGAGGGTTTCGTCATAAAAGGTAGGTGATTCCATGTGTAAACATTTATAGATGAGTTAGTTTTCTTGAATTACTTATTATTCATGTTCTTATTCTGATGTGTGTTATGCGTGAACTGTTTATGTTGGATTTAGTAAAGAATTTGTTTTTATAGTTTCATTTTAGCTGTAAATTTGGTGTTTTCATGTGCAACCCTTTGGGTATTGTTTGGGATTGTTTTATAACATAAAAATTTTGTTTAATAAATCTTGTTCGGGATGAAAATTCTGATTTGGTGGGGTATTGGTGTGATACTAGGTATTAAAGAGATTTTTTAAGGGTTTATGGTGTAAAACATTATTGTACTTCTTGAAAGTGATCTTTAAAACGTGTGTGTTTCATGTGGATCTTTTGTATTGTTATTTGAGGTGTTTGTATAACACATGGGGTTTGTTTAATAAATGTTTTTGGAGCTTCAAATTATGTTTTGAATTTGTATTGATGTGATTTTGTCCTTGAAATATGGTTCTGAAATGGGTTTTATTTGAAAATATTTGGTAAACTATTTAGAATTGTTTTATGAAAGTTTTGAGTGGTTTAATGATTTATGTAAGAGGTGAAACCATATTGGAAAACTGTTTTGGATTGTTTATACATTCAAATGAACCATTTTAAATGTTAATAGTTCTATTATGTGATGTTTATCATATTTGTAGGGATTTCATAAAATTGTTAAAGGATGTGTTGGATTGTGAAAGTTATGAAAAAATTGTTGTGGGCTAGTTTGGTGTGAGTTTGATTTCAAAATGAATTTGAATGAAAAGTTAAATTTGTTACTTGTGTGATGTTCATGGGGATGTTTGGATAATGTGTGATGTGTAAGTGATATTTTCATGTGAAAAGTATATTTCTTGGCTTGTTGAACTTGTTTGAGCACAAAGGGAAAACCCGGGTATCTAGGTGGGTGGACGTGTACAAGTATGCTAGTGAATCTGTGAGGTTTGGCCTCAGTTTCACTTAGCAGGATTGACGCTTAAAACTCTAACTAAACTATGATGATGATGATGATTGGGTACCACTATGTTATTGGTATGTTCCCTACTAGTGGCTCGTGTACGAGAACAGATAATTTTTATGGTTACTCTCACCGAGATACGAGGTACCTGGGACCCACAACTAGCTAGTGCCTAGGGGTTATTTCTTGTTGGTTGTGCTCATTAGATCTTTTATACTTACCGTTGGCATACGGTATATTTGGCTGGAAAAATCAGTATCTTTTTAATTTATTTTAAAAGTTTTGATTCTTTAAATTAGCCCACTTGAAAACTTTTTTTTTAAGTTGCATCTTTTAGAAATTGTAACTGGAAATTACATGTTTTTGAAAACATGCATGCTTTTCGTCTTTGAATGTTTATCACAGGGAATCTCTTAGTGGTGGTATCCTATTGGGAATTGGGTCACACCCTACTTACACCCTTGGGTGTAAGTAGACTTGGTTATTTTTTTGTTGTCGCAGGTTTGGGTATAACATTTGTGCCAACAGTTCGGGTTTTCACCGGTCATTCATAATGAGGTGTTGTGGAGATGGCTTGAGGGAAATGCCTCTTGCCATGTTGAGGTTCTTGGGCTGTTCATTTTTTTTGTTCCTTTGTTATAGTCTTGTTGAGTTGTTTTAGACTATGTAATTCAGTTCTGATTTTCTGTAAAACATTGTTTGGTTTGAAAAATCCAGATTTGTTTCATTGGATTCTTTTGTTGTTTTATGTTTATAAACTCAGTTAAATCGTTCCCAATTTCCATTTTATGATACCCGAGCACTTGTGCCAGCCTGTGGGGATCAGGAACGCCCTTCGGGTCTTGCCATGGACCGGGTCGGGTGTTGATTTTGAAGGCGACCATATTCGGTTCGTGACAATAGGGAAGATGGGACCAACATCTTTCTTTGGTTGAATTTTCATATAATAACAGCTTTCATTCTAGTATACAGATGGCTCCATTTGAGGCACTATATGGAAAGTGTTGTCGAACTCCATATTTTTGGGATGAAGTAGGTTGGAGGAAGATGATGGGGCCAGAATTGGTATAAGAGATGGCAGAAAATGTTCAGTGGATTCAAAAGCACATGAGAACAGCTCAGAGCAGACAAAAAAGTTATGCAGATAACCGGATGAAGGATCTTTTTTTTTGAGGTAGGAGATCATGACTTTTTCAAAGTTTCTCCATGGAAAGGTATGATGCATTATGGTAAGAAGGGAATGATGAGTACGAGGTTCATTTGACTTTATGAAATTCTAGAGAAAGTAGGATCAGTTGTGTATAGAGTGGCTTTACCTCCATGTTTTCCCAAGTACACAATATTATTCATGTTTCGATGTTGAGAAAGTATATAATAGATCCATCTCATGTTTTGAGCCTAGTGGTAGATCTGTTGGAAGAGAATCTCTCTTATAAAGAACAACCAGTCCATATTCTTGACCGTATAGAGCAGGTGTTGCAGAATAAGGTAGTTCACCAGGTAAAGGTTTTGTGTAAAAACCATATGGTTGAAGAGGAAACATGAGAATCTGAAAATGCTATGTGGGATAAATACCCACACTTATTTTGATAACTGAATAAAAATTGTGTGGATGCAATTTCTAAAAGGTGGGAAGGATGTAACATCCCAGGTAAATGAAGAATATAACATATTTCATATTTATTAATATTTGTTAATTAAATACTAATTTTACTTTAAATTGGTTTCTATGATTGATAGCGTACCCAATACGCAACAACGAGTTTCATTGGAATCTTACGTTGTACAATAATAATATAATATTATTATTTTAAATAGTAGTTAAATCCTATTCGTTTTATTGGAAGGATGGAAGAAAACTAACTAAAATATGATTATACATGTTTGTCAAATGTATTTACATGCATCCAATAAATGTTAGAGGATTAAAATGTGAATAAATGTAATTTTAAGCATAATTTACATTAAAAGGCCGATTATCTGCCTTTTAATAGAGAAACCTATTTAAATATAGTTTTGGTCACAATAATACATTATAATTTACTGAATAAAATATTTCTTTATAATGGGGAAATCAAAATTTACATTGTGTAAACTTCTGGGATTTTTCAGATAAAGATCATTTTTTAGAATAGTGAGAATATTGTATTTTAATTCAAAACTATGTTTTAATATGATTTATTTATATGGTTAGATTATTTTTTTTAATTGGTTTTAAAGTATAATTAGATCATATTTTTACCATTTGATAAAATGTTAGTCATTTCAATTAATTTCACTATGAAATTAGACATAAACAAGTGTCGATCTTTTGATAGTTATTGTTTCTTAAAAACACGCTATTTGTTTTCAACAACAGGAATTAATTTTAAAATTAATTAATGACAATTTTATATTTTTAATTTTAAAAAATAAACATAATTTTTGAATTTGTAATATCAAATAATACTTAGGCTGAATTTTTGGTATTTTCCTAAAAAACTAAAATTGTTTATGAATAGTGAAACAACTTACTTTTAGTTAAAAAATTACTTTTTGATTTAAATGAAATTTTTCCACTTCTTTGAATTAAATTTAGAAAATCCAACATACATGGTTGTTATGATGAACTAAAATTTTTTTCAATAAGATCAAAATAATTTTTTGTGAATAGTAACTTTGGACTTTTATTTACCACGGTTAAAGGTTAATAAGGTAATTTGAGGTAAAAGGAATATTATAATAATTCAAAATTACCTTACCAGTTTTACAAAACATATTGGTTGAGTCATTTACGACCATGGGCATCTTTGGGTCGATTTTGGGACCCCATTGAGCCACATCGGAGTGATAATGACAATTTGGATTAATTAATTTAATCCAAAGACAAAATTTGCATTAACAAAAATATTCTAGTAATAAATTTTTATATGTTGTTACATAAGTCATATTTTAGAATATAAATATTAATTGGAAAGATAAAAAGATTCTAACATCATGGTATTTTTTTATAATTTTTAGACAACATATAAATTAATTATTTATTACATAATAATGATGCAGCATTTACCTCATTAATAAATGATTTAAATAAATAAGATTATAATGATTACAATCTTATCCAAAAAATGACCAATTCTGATTTGGATGATTTTATTTCGACCATGTGTCATCTTATCTTCAACTATAATTATTTTTAGTCCTTTTGAAACTGAATATATGTTTATAATAAAATAATGTTTTCACACTTTCCTAAAGAGCCCCTCCTCTCCCTTATAAAAGGAGACCATTTCATTCTGATTTATCACAACCCTCAAGCCATTTGTCTCGTCCAAACTCTACCCAGTTAAGCTCCCAACATCCCTCTCCTCCTACTAGAATCCTTACCTTAGGAATAAGGCACTTCAAGAAGTCCTTTGGTTCAAACCAATTGGAGTTACCCAAATTAAAGGTAACAGTTTCTCTTAAATTGTTTTCTTTTATTTTACTTCTCCAACCCCTAAAATCTTTTTATTATTTTCTTTTGTAACAAAACCATTATCATAGATATACTAGTATTTTTTTTATGATATGTATTCGAACTACACTTACACACAACTCCATATAATGGATGAAAAACATAATGTTTCTCTGGATGGAAAACTAATGCCTCACGAATCAATGATTGTTCAATTACACCATTCCGCCTCTCATGGTGGCCATTATGATGGAACTGTATTTATATATGATATATATTATTTTTATGATTTCATTATTCTTATGTACTTCCCATTTATATCACTATTTTATGGTTTCCATAGTGGTTAAATACGATAATCTCATTTGAGGATGTGGGGACTACCACCCCCTCAAAGTGATTTGATTTGTTAATGCCTTATGTGGGATGTATAAAGGATAGAGTTAGTGATATTATATATGATATTATACTGGAATTATAATATACCTATGTATCATTATGTTTTATTTCCATTAAAAAAATAAATATAAATGAAAGTAGCATTCATGCATACATACGGCTTACCGACTCCATGAACGGTGCATTTTATTTCATACATCTAAATGTTATATAATATTATCAAAACATATATATGCTGGATATTTATGATATAACTGATATCCAAATCATGAATATAATTTTTTAAATAATGAAAATTTTACCACATGAACAACATGTAATTATAAGAAGTCCATTTTTTACACAAGTACCAAATATCGACAAAATGAACATTATTAACTTAAATGATTGAATAATGTTTATAACATGGTAATAAGTGATACAAAATGAGTAATAAAATTGAAAAGGGTTTGTAATCAAGTAGAAATTATCTTTAGTTTATTATTCTAGAGATTAAAGAATGATCGAGTCAAGTAGGAATGAGGTAAGGGACTTCATCTCAATCTCCTTTCATTGAGGCATGTTTATTTTAATACACGATTTACTTTTATACGCTGAATAAACACATTTGACTTTTCATTTCATTCAAAGGGAATATTTTTATACAATATTTTTTACTAAAGGAAAAAAATGAAGGTTTTTTTACGTAAGCGGTGACAATGACCTTTCAACCGGAGCGAGTATTATTTGATCTTTGGCTTCCTTTACAAGCCGTAGTCTTTTAAAAAGGAAAAATAAATTCCATATACTCTTTTTAAGTATTTTTCTATTAAAAATGATTTTGATAATTGATTTATTATTTCAAAATATTGAAATGATATTTTTTATTGCAATGTGGAAATTTTATCTTTCTTTTATGCTTATGTTATGTGTTATGATCATGTTATGGTTCTTGGGAGTTTTTTATGTATATGGGTGGTTCTGTGATAAACCTAGGGCGGGTGAGCCTGAGATAGCTTTCCAATGCATTGGGTAACATGATGGTGGTAAATGTGAATGTTTCTCCTATGAGATTTAGGGAATATACTGTGATGTGTATTCCAAAGTAACTCTCTATGTAGCTGTGATAGCTACAATGTAAGTATGATATGGATGCCACAAGTTAACTTTGTGATTTATGATTTCTATGTGTCATTCATAAATCTTATTATTTCACTAGGTATGTAAAATATTTCATGTTTTGTATTTATTTATGATAAAATGTTTTAATTCTTTGTTTTATAACCCTTACTGAGCTATTTATGCTCATCCTGAGTTATAAATGTTTTCACGGGACTTAAAGGTGAATAGGGTCAAGGATTAGATCAAGGAAACATAATTCTCTCTAAAACATGGAAGTAGACATGGCTCTTTTTTTGAAGAGTTTTTATTTTATGAAAAAAATCCAAACTGCGTAGAAGTGTCTACCTTGTAATAATTTGATATGTAATAGTTATGTCCTAATTCTCTAAAACTCTAAACATGAAAATATCCTCAACGTGAATTATTCATTTAATTCAATATTATGTAATGTTTATAGCCGGGTCCTTATAGTTACACTAATTAATGTCCTTGGGGACTGCTAGTGCACTTTTTCATGATAAGGGATGGATCGATGCTGGTCTGTATTGATTACCATAAGGACAAAAAGATCACCATAAATAACATGTATCCTATTTCAAGGATTGATTATATGTTCCCTCAAATATGAGGATTGAAGAACTTTTCAATGAATTATTTTCATTCTGGATATCATCATCTGATGGTGAAGAATTAATATATTCATGTTACAACTATCTGTACAATGTATAGTCACTATGAGATCTAATTGAGACCATATGTACTTACTAATTCCCATAAAATCCTCATGGGTTTGATTAATAATATTTTTAGAGACTACCCTGAATAATTTTAGGTAGTTTTTATCAGTGATATTACAATTTACATAAAGAGAATAGTGGAACCTGAATAATATCTAATTATTTTATCGGCAACATTAATGAAGTAGAACAAGTATTATTTTTTTTATAAAGTGTAAATTTTTAGTAGGATGGACACATTCTTGTGTAACGTGATCACAAGTGAGGAAAATTTCTATGGAATATTAAATAAAAAGGTAATTTATATCTAAATTAAATAATGTGATTAAGATCTTCATGGTGGTTATGATGAGTCAAAGCACTATGATTGTACTCTCAGTACCAAAAAGTGGAGATGTTTTTGTGATATACATTGATACTCCCCTGAAATTATTAGTTTATGTTCTCATGTAGAATTATAAATTGATAGACTACATATAGAAAATCTCTTTTTCAACACATAAACATTAAATAAAAATTATATAATACTTAAAACTATATAAAAACATATTTTCTATGATTATATTAGGTTATTGCATACGTAAACATTAAAACATAATCACTAGTAAAAAAAGAAACTATATTATCTCCAAATATGTTCCTATTTACTAGAAACATTATGAATGAAATCAAACATAAAAAATATATTTATAAATAGTAATAAATGAAACACATTAAATGGTTATCTTCGCTAAATAGTAGCTATAAAAAAGGGAGACATGTAATTTTTAACATTAGATTATGGATATGAGAATGTTATCATTATATTATAAGATCATACCCCATATATCATAATATAAAAAACAGTAATCATTTGATAAATATTTTTAGATTGTAAATCATGAATCATAAGTACGTAAATAAATAACATAATCCATAAAATAATAATATAGGAATAATACATGGAATTGGGGAAGACACATAAGAGTATAAAATTATTTTTCTAGTAGTCAAGGCATCACTTCCATGGCCATCTTAGTATCATGGATTCCTTATCCATATCTTATTGGTAGTCATGGTTCACTCCCATTTCCATATTAGTAGTATGATATCAGTCCCCATACTATCTTGGTAGTCATGGTACAATCCCATGGCCATCTTATTAGTGATGCTTCAATATCATGAGATATAAATACATACCTAATGCATTTAAGAGAGATATATATCCCACCCCTATCATATTGAAATCATACATACATGTTCAATAATATCATAAAAATCCTATTTTAACCCATTAAGTGAAATCAGTATCACAAATATGTAATCATTTCATAACATGTGTTAAATGATACAGGTTTCATAATCATTTAATTTAATGTATAACCCATGAAAATAATCATGTTTTGAAATAAAAAAATCCAATTAAAGGGAAATGGGTTTCATAAATATCATTCCATCAAAACATAAACCATATGAAAAATTTTATGAACTGTCACATTAAGTAATTACACCTGTAAGGGCATCAGTTACACCAACGGATGTCATATTAAATGGGAAATAGTTTTGAAAGATATTTTAAAAAAATTACATTTTAAAATATCATATCCACTTTGAAAACTGATTTTTAAAACATATAATATTACTATTTTTTCTAAAACCATGGTTTCGGATATAAAACTAATTTTTTTACCAATGTTAGAAATAAAATCATATTTTTCTTCCTAACATTGTTTTAGTTATCATAAGTAATAAATATTGGAAAAATTGTACTAGTAAATTAAGATATCTTAAATAAAAATATGAGAAGAAACATCAGAAGTTGTATTGATATATGGATCGTATTATTTAATTAAATGAGTCATAATTATAATAAATTCCAATAAATGACAACATTTTTCAATAAACTATTACTAGATTGTATCATGGGATCATGCTCTCTATGTATGAATATATAATTAATAAAAACATAAAATATCATGAAAATATGAATATTCCTTATTTATCAGGTCAAATGGAAGTATATACACTTAAAAAAATTTACATAACAAAACATATTTCGTAGTGCAGTATAATTGTAAAAAAACAATCATATTGATTTGGTATATTTTGAAAAATAAACACCATGAAATAAAGGTCATATAATTTATATACAATTTGAAAAGAATTTTTAAATAATAATAATGTAATTAATTCATGGTATGTATATAAACCATTAAAAATAAAGGAGTGGTGATCATGGCAAGAACCTCCTAGATATAAAAAGTTAGAATAAATAACATTTTCTAGTGTTTTGACTATCATCGCACTCATTCAATACTACTGTATAATTCATATATGTTTATTAAAAATATTTAGTAAAACCATATTATTTTATATAAGAACATATGTGGTTTTATTATGAAACTGTATTACCGGATCATAAACAATTCTATGTCGACGATTCACATCACGTAATATTCTCTTTGTTCATAATATAACATTTGACTTATTATTCATGATCGTCGTACCTTGATCATTATTTAAAAACTTACAGAATAAATATATATATATAAATATCATTTATATTTGATTTAAATGTACTAATATTTCCTTATTATATATAGAACTATAAAATGAAATACACCATTCATTGATATGGTAGGCCAACTGTACAAATAAACATTGTTTCTATTTTATTTCCATATAAAAAGTTATTAGGTAAATGGAATATATGTATATATTTATATATTATAATTTATATATCATCATTTTTTTATTATGTCATATATTTTTATAAAAACCATCCTTAACACATTCCATGTAATGTGTGAATGAATCACATCGCTTTGCAAAGGCGATAGTCTACACATCCCTAAATGATGTTATCATATTTTCAGAAGATATAATGTTTAATTTTATGAGTTTCTAAAAATTAAAAAATATATAATTACATAATTAATATAGTTAATATCATATATAAATAAATTTTCATCGTAATTACGAACTATTAATGGTGGTAAATTATTTAATGTGGTGGTAGTTCTCCATACACATAAATAGTATGTTCAGTACCCATTATATAGATGTGTGTGTAAGTGTAATTATAAACCATAGAATTAATATAATCAGTATATTGTGTATTTTTTTTATAACCATAGAATTATAATATATTAGGTGGTGTATAATTTAAATAAAACTAAATTTTTTCTTGAATGTTGTTACATTTTATTTAGGTAACTACATGGTTTGCATCATTGTACATCGTTGAATGGATTCTTTCCCAATGAGAGGATTATAGTATGAGGGGAGGGATTTTGAGGATCTATTAGGGTAGATGATGGTTGAGATCATGTTCCTTGAGGATTATGAGGATGTGAGAAGAGAGGATGACATTTTATATTGGAGGAGGAGTTCCACTATTTTAAATTTTGGAATGGAAAATTCCACTAATGGTTATCTAGTTCAAGTGGATTCAATAAAAGAACCATTTATAAAAAATGGAGTATAGGGTCTATATAAGGCCATAAAATAATTTTTCAAGATATTTTATAGGTCTTATTGGGCTCTATGATTAAACATTAGTTCATTGTTAAGGTATGTTTTCTCATAATACATATAATTAATTATAATCTCATCCAACAATCATGTTGGAAGAAACCCTATTTATTCTTATTATGAATTATATATTTTTCTGAATAAAAATAATGAATCCATTTTTTGAAATTCATATAACATAAGTTTAATAATTTTACATAACATTAATCCATTAAATAATACGACACTTCTAGGTTTTAATGTAAAAATATTCCAAAGTATTCAATGTGGTTATATTCAATATCAACGAAAAATTGGTTCCAATGACCTAATTTTTTTAAAATTAATAATAATTCTTACAATGTGACATTAAATATATTTATATATCTTTTAAAACTCTAAATATATTATCTAAAAATCTATTATGAATTAAAATCATGTATTTTTCAGTATTTATCCATAAAATGTTGTTTATCCGAAAAATTCAAAAAATACACACTAAGATGTTTTAAAAATTATAAATTAAAATAACAAAGTTTATTTTTACATATTCAATTTTTTAATGAGTCAAAATTTTATTATAATTTATTTAACATAATTTCATGAAAATAATTTCATTTGAAAATATAATATTTATGAGCATTTAAATATGTTATTAGAAATTATATTATTCATTATAATTTTTCTATTTTTAAAAATTATTATAAGAAATATTTATAATATAGTTATTAAAAATCATATTACTAATTCAAATTGCTATTATGTAACTATATCATTAAAATAATAATAATAAGAATAATATGTTTCATAAGAACTCATTATTTCATGTATCACAAGATAACTTTGTGCAATGTGAATGGAGTGTTTGATGTAGTTGAATGTTGAAAATTAATTAAAGCTATTTTATTAATGAAATGAAAAAAAGGTCCATACAAACCATGGGTGATACATTATACAACCTGTAAAATGAATTTATCACCTAAAATTCGACATTCAATTAAAAAAGGATGATTGTTCGGCTTCATCATATTCTCATGTTCGCCCATAGATATCTCTTACTGGTGATTTCTATTCAAAACATTGGACATGTGAGTGGTAGTTTTTCATAGAACATTCTCTATATAATCCATAAATTCAACAGCTTGTTCCTCCTAGGAAGGATCCTACTACAACGATATGATCTATGGGATAAATACATGTGGTGGTTCTAGTATATACCTCCCAATGATAGATATATGGAATTAATCAAGGACTTGAGAGAGATTTGAATTATGTTCCAAGTTATAAGATATAGTCTTCATAGGATTAAGAATTTCAAGGGGACCAATATACATACGACTTTTTTTCCAATTCTTTCTGAACCTCATAAGATTCCTTAAGGGATATATTCATATAAATAACTTCTCTTGAACTTCATAGTTTAGATCACATCATTGGATGTTAGCACATCCTTTTATCTAAAAGATAGATTCCATGATTTTCTACATAAAAGATTAGACCTTATTTACCATTTCATTATCTATCTTAGGTCCCGAAATAATTCTTATCCATCTTTGTCCTCACATGTTGGAGCTCTACATTTCATCCCATAGTGGGAATCATAAGGTGTCATATATATATGCTTGAGTGAAATCTATTGATGTTCAAAAGATCATGTATAGTATGGTTTTGTTCCATAACACCTTTCAATTCTAATGAAATAGTTCTCAATATGTCATTTATGGTACTAATTTTTATTTTAGGATGACCATCCTTCTGAGGGTGACAAAATGTGATGAAGCTCTTTAATGAATCTCTTGATTACTAATTAATTCTTTATAACATATAGGTAAACCTTAAATCCCAATCTAATATAATGTAATTCATTACTCCATGCATTATTACCTCAACATTCATGTATATCCTTGAACGCTGATCCGTAGATAATTCATCTCTAATAGTAAGGAAGTGTACCGATAATGAATGAAAATCAACTACAACGCTTTTTGATTTATCCCCATTAGAGGGTGTGGGGATTCCTATGTCACAATAAATTGTTATTTTATCCCATTTCCATTAGGATATGGGTTGTGGAAGAAACATATCTTTATAATTTTTTTATTCATCCTTATCATTGTGGAATACCAAGAATCTAGATAAAAACAATGTGATATCATTCTTCATTCCATCCCACTGGAAGTAGTCATTGAAATAACTATTCATTTTCATACTTTTAGGATAAACATGATATGAAAAACTATGATATGCCTATAATAGTTCCTTATTTAAATATAGTATGGAAGTAATATATACACAATTCCTAAACTATATCATTCCATGTTGATCAATGATAATATTAGAAAAAATATAATATATTTCCATTTATTTGGGATTTAACGATCCATTTTTTGAACATCCTGAAATATGGGATCTTTTGTGATCCTCGTCATGGATATGAGAGTCTGATCCTTTCAACTCAAATCATTAACCACATGGATTTATTTTAATTTTTTGTAATTAATTATGCATTCATAATCTTTTATCAACTCTAATAATATTTTCTAGTTGAATTTATAATCCTTTTTCAATATATATTGCATACTTTTATTATTATTATATATTTCACACATTAATCTATAATGATATTTCCTCTATATCTTTATTCAAAATATTACTACTAGTAACTATAAATCATGAGTTGTGATATTTTTCTTATTAATATATAACTTTAATGGGAAATTTGATAAAACCATGAAATTATTTATAAGAAAAAATCCCAATTCATTATTTTATGCATTAGTATTGATTGGAAACTCATCTCCACTACAAGGTTATATAATCACAAGTGTGCATAATATCCTTCAATTTAGTTCCACAAAATTTTCCTCACATTCATCAATCTATGGGAACATGGACCCCATCTATTAAACATAGACAGATGATTATATATACAAGAGATATTCACAATAAACCATTTATAATATTCTATTAATCCTAGAAAACTACATATCATAGTCACCATGGTTGGTCTATGATAACATTAAATAGTATTTTACTTTTATGGATCAACTAAAATATAATACCATTAGAATATATTACCCAAAAAATGACTCATTTTACATCTAAAATCCACACTTTTAAAAAAATTTATATAGTTTCTCTTTACTTGTGGTCTTTATTACAATTCTCATGTGATCTTCCGGCTCTTCCATTCTAATTTAATGGATAAGAATATCATCTATAAAGACTTCCAAAAACTGGTCAAGGTGACCTCTAAAGACTCTATTCATCAAATACATGAAGATTAAAGGGTAATTTGTCAGACCAAAATGAATCACTATATATTCATTGTTTCTATTACATGTACATAATTATTTCATATTTATATCCACAATCATAAACATAAATTGACAATATGCTGAATAATGGTCAATTGTAGAAATTTATTGATCATTAAACAATTGATTTGATAAGTCATTGATATGGGTAAGATGATACATGTTCTTGATTTTGGTCATGTTCAACACTCAATACTCAATGTTGAGTTACATCGTTCTATATTTTTTTTATCAAAGATAATAATTGTGCCCCAAGGAGACACAGATGTATGAATGAATCCCTTATAAATTCTTTCATGGAGTTCCTTCCTTAATTACTACAAATAAATGGGGTCCATTATATAGGGAGTCCTTGAAATTTGTGCGTAACCAGGTTTGAGTTTTATTTATAACATAACATCAAATATTTTAAGATTTCTAGGAATCTATTCTAGAAATACATCCATAAAACATGAAAAAATCGTTATATCTTCAATATTTATTTTCTCCCCAACAACTTTTGACAAATATCTCTTCTGAATTGTAATTAAGACACTTATGCCAGATGTAATCACCATAGGAAGTTCGTATTTATCATCACATTGATGGATGATCATTAGAGGGTTTGAAATATAGATATGAAATTACAATCCTTGAAATATTTGTGGAGTTCAAGAATTGAAATCTAATCCATTCCTAAAATGGAAAAAAACCAACAGATGAATTTTATAGGAAGAACATTTTTAAAAACTTCAACTGGAGATTTATTATAGACATGCGATTCAATCATCACACCATTGGGTTTTTTCACATCTAATTCCAAATCCAATCATGGTTGTTTAATCATAATATAACTATAAAAATATTTGTAAATGAATGAGTTAGTAGATCTAGAAAAAAATAACTTATCAGTAGTTCAAGAGTGGTGGGTATATATAAATTTCATGAAACCATTACCGAACCCCTATTCATAATGTGTGATTGCATGAGATTTCCCATTTTCCCTTAGGTAAATAGGTTTCTAATGCCAATAATCAGCACCAACCATTATCTTTGAAAACTAGATAGCATAATTAACATTCACCTTACATGTATAGTTGTGAAGTGTGGGTGGTGCTTTATATTCCTCTTTTTCTCCATGAACACCTTCTAGATAACATAATCCCATCACTATGCTAGGAAAATTTCCAATGGCATTACCTTCCACTCCTAAACAATTATTGTACCCTATATGAAAATTTCATCCATGCTTCTTCACAGACATAGAGTAAAATGGAAGGATAATATTCTTCCCATTGGGGGTTTTATATTTTCTTTTAAATTCCATATTATTTTTTGTCAAAAAATGTCATTGATACATATCTCAAAACACTATTTTAACCTTTATAGAAAAAAATATTATCTTCATAGATACTAAGTTATTTTATAGACAACACCCTTATGAGAAATGGAATTAAGACACTGAAAACATATCATCTTTACTTTTGGGTTGGATCATAATTCATGATGTTTACCTCACATGCCTTGTGAACTTATCCTCATATGTACCAACCGATTCATCATCCCTTTTCATCAAATTAAAAAACACTTTATCAATTTTTATATGAATAATATATTTAAATTACTGGTAAAAAAATATATTCACGATCCTTTTCTAATCTAGGGATATGATTTTATCTTGAATACTCATATTCATGATTAGTGTTAAGCACAGGTACACTTGGTATTCTAACCAACAAAAAAATGATTACATTCTTAAACAACAAACACTATAGAATAGAGAAAACTGTTTTATTTGTAGTTATCCATTTTTCAGCAACAAGTTGATTAGAAAACCCATTGAATGAAGTTATAAATTTCCTCATTAATGAATTAATTAAATATTGTTCCCTATATTGATCATTTTTAATTCCACCATGAATCATTGATTAAGAATGAAGTGTGAGTATAATACCAAGATTAATCATTATTTATCTTATTAAATTTGATTTCAAAGAGATAAAATTATTTCATTGTCCATCACAATAACTATTAATAAAATTTATTCATCCTGCATAGAATGACTAAAATTAAAATCGTAGTGTGTGAAACAGTTACCATAATGATGAACTAGATATTCATGAAAACTCACTTATAGAAAATCTATGTCATGGAAGCTTCTTTAATCTATGATACCATAGGTTTATCTAATGTTATTCATTTCCAACATATTTTTAAATACATAATGAGGTTTTTAAGAGTTGTTTATTTACTCAAGCATATCCCTTGCAGTGTACATGAAATTGTGCAACAAGGAATGTTGTTGTGTACAAGGTTATGTCAAGTTCATCATAGCACAACTTGTTAGAGTTGTTACCCCTAGGAACATATATATAAGAGAAACATCCACGTATACTATCAATATATGGATTTATTTCTAGGTAAAAAATCCCTCTATCATTTATAATTATTCTCAGACATTTTTTTAATATTTTTTATCCTTATACATAAATATATATATATATATATATTCATTGGGTTCTAACTAATATTTTTTCATAGTATATTCCATATGATACTGTATCCTTTTCTCTTATACAAAATATAGCGACCCTATATTACAATATATTATCAAAAAATAAATCCTTTTAGAATACATAAAAAATTATAGAAACAGATGCCCAATGAATGTATTGGTATAGTGCCTTTGAAAACATGGAAACCTAAACACTAGTACAAAATTTAGATAGGATATCTACCAATAGATTTTAATTTACTAGAACCCTTCTAAAACACATTAATCATAATAAATAACTTCATAACCTTTTAGAAATAAAACATAAATAAGGGTGATATCTGATTATCAATAATGGTAAACAATGGAGACATGTAAGCATAAACGTGAGTAGAAGGATATAAGAACATGATAATAACATGAGAAGATCATACCCTGTATATCATAAGATCATAAAAATGTATCATTTCATAAATCATGGATGTTCATATAAAATTAATAATATTGAAATAAGACACATAATCCATGAATTCATAACATATGAATAATTCAAGGAATTATGGAGGACACAAAATCACGTAAATTTATTTTCATATTAGTCAAGGAATTAGTTCCACGGCAATTTTAATAGTATGGGTTCACCCCCTGTCCATCTTGGCTATCAGGGATCACTCCCATGCCCATAATAGTTGTTATATTTTACTCCCCATACCATCATGGTAGTCATAGTTCACTAACCTAGCCATATTAGTATTCAATGATCACTCCCACTACCATATTAGTCTATATTATGAGATATAAATCATTACCCAATTAATTGGTGGGAGATATAGGTCCCACCCATCTCATAATGAAATCATACATAGATGTTAAAAAATATCATAAAAAATCACATCCTAAGCCATTGACTTAAATGGGTATCACAAACATGTAATCATATCATAACCTATTGATAAAGATTCTGGTTTTATAATCATTTAATCAAGTGGATAACCAATGAAAATTATTGTGTTTGAAAATAATATAGCCAATGAATTATAAATTGGATTCTTACACATCATTACATAAAATGATAAACTATTCCGAAAAAAATATTAATGGAACCATTCACTCATTTCCATTGAAATGCATGAGTAACACCAATATATGGCATATTAGTTGTGGAATAATTTTGAAATATATTTTAAATAAATTTCCCCAAAAAACTTCATTTCTATATTTAATATCACTTTTTTAAATAGAAAACATATTTGGAAACATGTTTTAAATCATTTTTTTCAATGTAACACTGATTTCCGTTCAAAAAGAGAAATATTATCATATTTTTTCTCATCAAATATTATTAATTATAATAAGTTAAAAATAGTGTAAAATGGACCTAGTACATGGATAAATATTGACTAACCATCTGATATTAGAAATAATCCATGTTCTTTGAAAATTTATAATAATATTTCATGAATGGATTCATAATCATAAACAATCCTAATAAACGATGAGTTTGTAACAACAAACTCTTACCACGAGGTATCATGGGATCATACTCAAAATTTAAAAAAAATTATTTACATGAGGATTAAAATATCATGAAATGATGTACATTTTTTATATAAAATGTAACAAATAAGTATATATACCTTAAAAAAGAATATAGTTTCAAAATAAAACATGAAACTCGAGGAAAGAAAATTAATACAAAATTATTTTACCATTTTATTATCTTTTGAAACAGAAACACCATGAAAGATTTTTCATAAAAGAGATATGTAAATACAGTTAAATTTAATAATTATTATTATATAATACATTAATGGTATGTAAATACATCACACAAATGAAAAGTGTGCTTAACATGGTATATATCTCATTGATTTAAAAAGAGAGATAAAATTCCCTTACCATATATCTTAACTCTCATCATACTAATTCAAAATTCCCGAATAATTAGTATAGGTTTATTTTAAATCTATCATAGAATATTATTATTATATATAAAACCAAATTCCTTGCATTTTGAATTTATATTACCTTATTATTACAAATTCTTTGGTATATTTTCATTTTAGGTAACATCAAATTTGTTCTTCAAACATGTTTTGACTTTTTTTTCATAATCTTACAAAGACCTAGATTTACAAACATAATGAATATAAAATATTATTTATATATCTTATATATTTAGTATATATGTACTTATAATAATATATAAAATACAAAAATATGAAATTGAATACACAGTTCATGGAGATGATATGACATACAGACACGTGGATGAAGTTTCTATTTTATTTTCGTATTGAATGAAACTAGGTAAATTAAATATGTGTATATATTTATAGAATAACATTATAGTAGAATTATTTTTTCATATATATATTATATTTTGGAAAAAATCATACATAGAACATTCCACATAAATTGTGAACTAATCACATCCCTTCGAGTATACCATAGTCAACATGTAACAAAACAATGTAAGGATATTTCAACAATAAAAAAATTATAAAGGAATGTATTATAAATATATTACAAAAACATAATGGATTAATAAATATAATATATATCATATATAAATAGTGTATCTTTATTAATTACCATACATTAAATATGTTAATGGAAAAATGAATAATCATTGTTTTATGAGGATGTAATTTGGTGTACAGATAAATAGTATTTTCATTACCCATTGGATAGATGATTGTGTACTTCAAAATCAAGCCATTAGAATAAGAACATATCAGGATATTGTGGATAATGGTTTTTTGTACAATCTCTAAATAGGGATTTTTTATGGGGTGGATGATGGAAATAAATATAAATATCTTGAGAAATATTTTACCTCTACTTTTGGTTACTCCTTTTACTTTTCATCAACGGGAATACTTGAATTGATTTTTTATAAAGGGTAGGATTCTATGATGAGGGTAGATATGATTGGCATCTATTTTTGATGATATTATTTGGGTGAAAATATCTTGATATGTGTGTGGATTTAGGTGGAGAAGAAACATTTTATAGTGGAGGATGAGTGTCCCTCTTGTAAATTTTGGAAAATTGAATTATACACATGTTTTTTCCATTTCATGTTGATCCAATAATTTCATAATGTATTTTCATTGGTGGATAGGGTTAATATATTTAAATATAATCTATTTTTAAAATTTTCTTGTTCATTTTGGGCCTCAATATTTATTATTAGTTCATTGATATCTTAATTAATCGCTTAATCAATATAATTAATTTTAATCACATTCAAAAATATTTTTCATAAAAAATAATTTGAAATAATTAGAAGTTATTAATTATTCTAATTAATAATATACAATAATTTTAAAAAATTATAATCAAAAAATTGGATGAAATTAATTTAAATTAATCTCGTTGATGTGAAGACACTATAGGTTTTAAAAGTAAAAACATTCAAAAGTTTTCCATGTTTTAGTATTCAATTTCAATTTGAAATTGATTATAATGACATAAATTAGATTAGTTTTTAAATAATTTGTGTAATTTTTCTTTAAAACAGTATTATAATATTATTTAATAGTATAAATATATTTCATGAAAATGATGTATTGATTTTATATATTATATTTTTCAGTTTTCATCCTTAAATGAAGATTATTAAACATCAAAAAAATCACCATAAGATAATGTCAACAATCTAATTTAAAAATTCAAATTTATTTTATGAATCTAAATTATTAAATTTTTAAAAAAATATATTTAATCATTTCCTAAAAACTTCATAAAAATAGTCCATTTCAAAAAAGAGTATTTTTAACACATATAAATACTTTAACATTAATTATATTTTTCATTATTAATATTTTCTATTTATATAATAATATCATAAAAATATTTAAAATCATTTATTATTATTAATATTACTATTTTATATGCCTCGGTTATATCTATCTCATTTAAATAATTATTACTATTAAATGATGTTTTGAAGTGACTCAGTGTTGCTTTAAACACACGTCAAGTCGGTGTTGTGTGTAGTGCAATATATGATGGTGCAGTGTGAAAGGAATGTTTTTATTCATATAATGAATGAAACAAATGATATTTTATTCATTAATTAGAAGAAAAAAGTCCTATAAAATCATTGGGTGTTACATTACACCCACCAATAGTTTATGATCCATGAGTAAGCAATTCTGATCCATTCACTGATATTTTGGAAGAAATATATTTATGGTCAGAAGTGTTTAATATATACTGATCATAAGTGTATAAATAATATATTCACACATAATGTGATCATAATGCATCAATGATTCTTTTTAAATCTAATCAAGGACTACAACGACTATTTTCACTACACACTGGTAATGGAAAACAAGGAGGCTAATGTTCTAGGTAGAAATGAACATGCTACCTAATCCATGATGAGGAATGATGGTGATGCTATCTTCATGGATATTAAATGTATGGATTTGGAAATCATAAGGAAATGGTATTCATTCTCCCTTTTCAATATTATTTCACAACCACTTATCTAAGTGATGATAACGAAGTCATGAAGGGATGATGTAGATTTTTAAAAGAAAGTGATTGCAGTAATGGAATACAAGAAACGTGAGTTTTATATAGATGAAAATGGAGTGATTTGATTTGGAATGAGGCTTTATGTCCCTTTATCATATGGGATAAATGAGGGGCTTTCATATAACACACATAACTTAATATTCTCTATCTATATAATATGTACCACGATAGTCAATGATCTTCACAAACACATAGGTTTAGAAAACAATAAGAACGATATTATAGAGTATACAATATGGTTATTGTTATTTCATCAAGATAATGTAGAGTGACATATATACAATGGTATGAAGAAACCATTTTGAATACCCATGTAGAAATGTAAGAATTTCACCATCATCTTTATCCCTAGTGTTTTGAAAAAATAAAATGGAATCAATATGATATGGGTTATGCGGTATCAAATCTCAAATATTTAATTTTTTATCTCTATTTAGAATTACTTATAACACTAAAAATATTCCATGATATATGTGAATGATGTTGTCAGGTCTCAAAGGGAATGAATTTAGATCATGTCTGATCATTATCCAAGGATCACCTCTAATTTCAAGAGTTGTATTCAACATTAATTGTGTATAGAATATAATATTTAGTTGGAATATCACCCCTAAAATGGTGAAAAATATGAATTTACTATTAAAACAATTGAGGAGGTTATAAGATCCCACTCAATTGAATTTAATAGAGTATGTTGTGACAATATAACACTGGTTTTGTTATTAAATAATAACATTTTTCACTCCTTTATTCAAATAGATCCTCACTATGACCTATATGTGATGTGATGTAGAACTCAGACGTCTTTGGTTGATATTGTAAAAATGAAAGCTACATTAACATAATGTTGTGTATGAGAGGATATATAAGTTTTATTCAATCAATGAAAATATAAAAGAATCTCTGAGTTGGAAATAGTGATATCATGACAAAAATATAAGGTGCATCGGGTTTGATGTTGGAGACATATTTTTCATTGAATATCACCATGGAAGAGAGTCCTGAGGTTTCTAAAGTATTGAAATTGTATCCCAGTTTACATTGGCCATAATGGGATTCTTGATCACATAAAAGCAGTGTCCTATAGTATTGATCATTCACCACGTATAGATCATGTTCATGATGTGTTCCATTTATTACTCATAAGTATGTACATAATTGGCCTCTCATATATATTGAATCCTCATGTGGTACACATGTAGAGTGACCTCTCATATGAGGATAACATAGTGAAGATATTAGACTATAGATATATGTTTCTTAGAAACAAGGAAACAATACTCATTAAATTGCTATGGTGTAAGCATAAGTATGAAGAGGTAACCTGGGAAAAAGAGGAAATAATAAAACAATTATATCCTAATCTATTCTCAACGGATAATAAAAGCTGAAATTTTTGGCATGAAATTTATAAAGGGGGGAATAATGTGACATCCCATATTTTATAAATGTAATTTTTCTCTTAAATGTGTGTTAAAATATACTATATAAAATTTTACACATAATGAAATGGATTATAATTTATTGTGTTAAAATATTCAACTACATTAATCTAGAATGATAAAAATTAAAAATCATAAAAATTTATCTGGATAAATAATATAAAATAGAAATTTTGAATTAGGAAAATATGGTTCTCCCCAATATATTAGAATCCTAAACCCCACATCCAAAACTATTGATTAGAAAAATATACTAGTAAACCATGAAAAATTATAAAAAATGGAAATATTAAACCCTGAGATGAATTGGGTTTTGTAAGGAATGAATGAATATATAGGTATTTAGAGGTGGAAATTAAATCATTTTAAAAGTAATTTTATCCATAGAATACGATTCTTACCATTTAGAATAGTAACATTACTATTGAAATAGTGAATTTTACACTAGTATAATAAATGTTTTATATAATTAATATTTATTAATATATAAATTAATAAAATATGTAAATCATCACAAAAAAAATAAGTATCATTATTATGAAAACACAAACAAAATATAAAAAGATTATTAATAAAATATATTTTAATGTATTTCATTAAAAAAAATTATATATAAAAAATATAAAATTACCTATATTGAAAAATTATTTTTATAAAAATAATATCAACTTTGCAATCATAATGTTGAAATTACACATGGGTGTGATTTTGGTTATGCTCTAAAATACATCAGGTTTTTAGTAAAATATTATTTTCGCATAATTTGTGTATCTTAAATTGCATCATTTATGATGTAATAATGTAACTACCCATTATAAAACATTGGTATATTAAATGAAATATTTTATTTCATAAAATAATATATATTTAATATCCAAAAAAAACATTTCCCAATACAAAAATTCAAAACTGATTCATAAAAAAATTCTTTCTATCCATTTTCTTTCTTAATAAACTAAGGAATTAGAATTATAAATATTATTTAATAGATTAAAATAATTCTATTGTTCTAATATATGATTTATATTGTTAAAAATTCATTGTTAGAAGTAGTAACTTAAAAGTATTATTTTATTAAATATTTTATTTGAAAAATACCTTTCCCCTCAAGTATAAATAACCCCTCTGACTTCCCATAGAAAGCACTACTCCCACCAATTATAAAGCCTATTATAATTCAAAAATATCCCTATCAATACCGTTATAATATATAAAGACATTCTGGAGCCATTGTCCTCTAATCTCCAATGGATTTATAGTGTCTTATAAGAGAAGCTACTCAAAGGAGAGAGTATATCACTATCAACTATTAACTCTTCTATTATTCTATTTCTTATTTTTCCCAATTACATTCAAAACCTTATTCTATAAAATTAATATTGAATTATTTCAACATTTTATTAATTATTTTAATATACTAGAATTATTATATTTACGATAAATATAAATTACCTACTACGTTTTCCCGCTCTTTTGACAACATCTTAATAAAGGTCAGTCAACCACCTTTGTATACATCGAAAAGATAGTTCATATAACCACCATAACTGCTATATATATATATAATTTAAATTTAATTTATTAAAATCTTATGAATTTGATCATTCTTATCAATAAATTATTATAAAAAACATAGATATATTTATGTAAAATGATAAATTTTAAAAAATATGATATCCAAATTGTTTAATTTCTTCTATGTTAGTTAATAAATATAATACTATGAATTTAGTTGTTAAATTGTTTTATAAATGAATATAATTACATATTAGGTCACTAATTTAATTAATATAAGTTCATTATTATATATTTCAAAAAGTCGTCAAATAATTCATGAATTTAAGTAAGGTGATTCTCAAACCTAACTCCTTTTCTTCTCATTATAACACATTCAAAAAAAAAATTATGAATAATCATCCAATTTTACTTAAAAATAATTTATTTATTATTACATTTTTTATAAACAGATATTCATTTTTCCAAAAAAAAATTTGAAAAATAATATAAATTTTGTGAAAGAATAGTTCTTTTAAAAACACATCAATGGATCATATTGAGATGTGTTTTCATCATTCAAGAATGATGATTCTTATACAAATTTTTTTTCACTTATTTATTTTGAAACACCATTATTATTCAAAAAATAATGATTGATGAAAATCAGTAGGAAACCCATTACCTTCCTTTGGGTAATTCATGAATATGATTATAATAAGTTTCTTATGGAATGAAAAAATATGTAAATTGTATGATGTGAAAAGATCACTCAGAATCATATAACCCTCCAATGAATTGGAAAATATAATTAATTTCATGGGGTGATATGTTTTATGTGTGAAAAAGTTGAAACCTTTTTTTATGATGATGATTTAATTATTTTTCACATATACTATTTATTAAGATCAATTCATCATTGTTCACAACTATGTGTGGTATTTGAACACTGCGACATGATGATTTTTTTTTGTATTTCCTCATATCATGGATTTATCACATGATACTATCATGTTGTTGACGTTGATCCTAATATGATGATATGATAATTATGATTATTTTTACCCTTGATATATTGATTCATTTAATTTACATATCCTCATACTGGGCTTTTATCTCATCACATTTCTTGATTCATATCATCAGTTGATTACATTTAAAATGGAGTACCTGAGGACTAATATGATGTTTTAGCATAATGAATTAAATAATGATTATGTTTAATTATGTAAATTTTTTGTATAAACCTAATTTCCCAAGGCACTAAACCATTTGATCATGGATTTGTAATGCTATAATATTTTCAATATAAATTTAGGCAATAGTTGTGAATGAAAAATACGGGTTCCTATATACAACACCGTGTATCAAAGGATTTTTACTGTCATGCATGACCTAATACACCAACGATTATGTATCATTTTATCAACTCTTACATTGTATTCTTATATTTTTTTCCACTATATATAAAAAAACTAGATAAGATAAATTATTTATAATTATTCATTATATTTAATAAATCAACCATCTTTATCTAACATAATTATGTTATATATTAATTTCAAACATTCCTTTCCCACTCTCTCAACAATATACTGTCAAAGGTTTGATAACCACCTATGAAGACATTTTCATGTCAGCACTTATGAACATCCACATGGATGAATATAAAGAATTAAATCAAACTTATAAACATATAATTATAGGTAATATAGTCTTTGAGAATTAATTATACTCATTTATAATGACTTTTAGAAAAACTATCTAAATAAAAACATGATGATAAAATTCAATGGAAACACGATATCAAAACATTTGAATTTTATCCTATAGGGTTATAAAATGGAATTAAATTTTTATAATGAAAAAATAAGGGAAAAATGTAGAAAAATAAATTTTTTTATTTTATTAAAAATATTATGTTTATTATGAAAGAATCAGAAAAGAGACAAAATAAATCTAGAATTATGGTGTGAGGAAATTCAAACCCAACTCCCTTTTGTATAACTATCCATTTTCAAGATCATTATTGGTTTGTATATTTTTACAATTTTTCTTAAATATTTATTTACTATTCATAACTTTTCCATAGAGATATACTTGTTACCAAATTTATTTATAATCAAAATAAAATGTTTTTTCATAAAAAATTATCCATTACAAAACATATATTTTTCATTTATTCGGTTTCTTTATTCTTCACTAATTAATCATGATTTCAAGGATAAATATTTATTATTTATTATTTAATTAAATAATGATTATTAATGAAATAATTATATATGAATTAATTTTTAAATCAATTAAATTATTTTTTTAATTTCCTGATTATAGTTATAATACAATTGCTGGGGAATGCATGATTATATAAATATTATGTTTTGATGGGTGAGCCTAAAATTATGTGGCTGACTAATGAAATTGTTAATGTTATGTATCTCATGTGATAATTCTTATTATTCCTGAAAATGATAATTTAATTTTTTATGATAATGTTAGGATTATGCACGTATGTTTTGTGGAAACACGATGCTTTATTTGTTTCTACACTATTTTTGGTATTTGGCCACTATGAGATGATATTTCATTTTCTGCATTTTCCCATTACATGAACATATTAAATGTATCCCTCAAGATTATAATGAACATCACATGATTATTACGTGATTGTGATGATTAATCTCACACATGTTATATTTATTCAAGTCTGATATTCATCATCTTACTAGGATTTTAGATCACCCCTTTCATTTATATATATACATAAGTGCATATATGTATTGAAGAGAATGTGATCGTATTCAAGCATAGACATTATGACATTAAAAAATTATTATGAATTATTTTCTTAATAGTTATTTATGATCTAAATTTTCATAAGAAACTATACCTTATGGTCATTGAATAAATATATATTTTATTTCATATCTATAAAATGATGTAATAGTCATGTATGAAAACACACAGCTATGATATTTGGTATTACAGGTATTTTTTATAAATAGGGTGTTTTGATTATAAAATATTTCAGAAACCCCAAATGAAAACACTATGTATATGTAATAATCTAGTATTTTATTAGAAAATGTATAATCATTGGGACTACATAATATACACCATTACTATAAATTGATCAAAAGAATAAAATATTTATTCATGATTTGTGGACTTAATTTTTTTAATCCTTTTATATTTTTGAAATTTGGTTGAATAAGGATAATACATTACAACAATGCATGTGAAGAAAAATGAAACGATTATCCAAATAAAAACCTCAATTCCATGAGTGGAAGTGTTATAAATATTATTTAAAAGAATGTCTGAATTTATCTATCAATAAACAATAGCCTAAACCCAATAGAATGACCTTATTAGCCCAGTAAATGAAATCTTTCCATTTAGTCCTTCATACAGAAAAGACATATAATGTTTAGTTGACATTCTCATCCAATCATGAAAGAATAGTGTGATAACTCAATGTATAAAATCACTTATGTGCTCCACTATTATGATAAGAATGAGGTGAATCAAGTCTACTATCATTTAGATGGAGAGAAAAACCAATAGTTGACAAGAAAAATGAATACCATTCTGAATGATGAATTGGAAGAGATGGAGTGGGAAGAAGTTAATAATATATATCGTCATGTGCATTTCCCTCAAATTTTTCATACATATATGGTGGGAAAGTACATGGAACTGAAGTAAAAAGATGGTGAATCTATAACTCCTTACGAGTGAAATATCGCAATGATTTCCAGATATAACATATGAGTTTTTATGAAAATGATAAAAATAGATAGTTTAATTATTGAAATAAAACAATATCTACGATAGGATATAGCTATCCAATAACCAAGATGTTATTAAGAAATGGTTTTTTGTTCTCCCAAATTACAAATGGATTCTAAATAATAGTCCCATGTTAATAGAGAGAAGATGAGATGAATGGAGTTTCAAGATGGTGAATCAATTTAAAAATGAGGTGAGTAGATCCAACCACCATGATGAAAAAAATGAAGGATGTAGCATCATGAGAGTTTACAAAATGAAACTAGGAAAAGCCACATGTTTAGGGTAGAAGTCCATGAAGCTCATTAATTAATATGAAACATGAAGAAGCCAACCGACATTATAGATGAAGGGAAGGCTCCCACTAAGCTACCACCCATGGATCAATATATCAAATGTAGGGATCAAGGGGATATGAAAACCAATGCACTATAATATGGATCCTAAAGGTTAATCTCCATAATCATCCATCGATTCTAAAGGATCAATGGAAATTATTTACATCACTCACACAAAATTGAAGTGTAAAAAAATGAAATACTAACTACACTTCAAATTCAATCATGAATAAATATTATTTTGTTTGATTATGTATCTAATCACTCTTTTATATAAAAAATATTTTCTATAACTTTTGAATAAATGACCCAAAAAAATGATGTAGGGATATTTATTAAAACACCCAAGTTTTTTTCTCTTTTCAACCCATGTGTTGGACACTTCTTATGATAGAATATGTGGAAATATGCATCCAGTAAAACTTATAATCCATAGCATGGTGTAATTTGAAACATTAATGTTCATGGATTTGATCTTTTTTCGGAAATGGAATTCTATTTTAATAATAAAAATCATCCCATGATCCCTTATATATCTATTAATGATCATAAATCTCCTCTGGAAAATATATCCATGGTGTGGGTGTCGACAGACTATGAGGAATCATAACAACCCAAATGGTTGATTCAAAGGATCATATCCACATGGAGGAAATTATCATTTTGAGGAAATTCACTACTATTTTCTTGAAGATTTTCCAGGACATCCCCCATATCATGAGGTAGATTTATCCATAGAACTCATAAATTTATCAACTACTATCTATAAGTTCCCCAAGAGGATGGACCTGATAAAATTTACAATATTTATTATATATCCTTAATAGTATTTGGTAATATGATTTAAATTCTACAGTGCATCTCCTTGGGGTGTTCCATTCCCTTCATAAATAAATTGGATGGTTCAATGGAGGTGTGTATAAATTATAGAGAGATCAACAAGATCACCGTAGAGAAAGTGTATCGCCTACCAAGGATTGAGGAATTGTTTGATCATCTTCAAGGAAATAAATAATTCAAATAGTGGGATCATTATTATGGATTTCATCAGGTGATGTTGAAGTAGGAAGATATGTAGAAGACATCTTTCATTACATGGTCTTCCACAATGATTTCATAATGATGTAATTCATCCATACTAATTACCTTTCAATATTAAGGGAATTGAATAATAATATCTTTAGAGACTACCTCAATAAATGTGAGGTATTGTATATAGATGATATTATAATTTAATCTCAGTACAAGTAAGAACAAGATGATTAGGTATGGATTGTTCTAGTGAAATTATTGAAGTACAAATGTTCTATAATGTTCAACAACAATGATATAATATGGAAAAAGTCACATTCCAAGGGAACATAATCACAGGTGAGGGATTTTTTTTGGACTAATCAAAGACAATGGGAATTGAGTAATTTCCAAAACACACTAGTGTAATGTAAATCCATATTTTTATTATCATAGCATTTTACTACTGACATTGTCTGATAAATTTTTCATTTTTTTCTATCTCAAAAACAGTGATCATAAAAAATAGGCTAAATGTTTTATAAAATATTGAAAGTATGGAAATATTTAAGGTGTATAAGAAGAGAATAATAACATTTCATGTACTCACACTACCATAAGGTGGATATGTTATTTAGATATACATAGATTATTTAGAGAACATATATGGATGTGTACTAATGAATAATGAATAATTGAAGCTTATGACCCCCGAGATTTTATTATTTATGAGAAATAATACATGACACGTGAACTAGAGTTATAATCGATGATCATCACTATGATGACTTGGGGGAACATTGAATATGGTTAGAAGTGAAACATTTATTCCTCTCACTAGAGTATAAATTCTACATTCACATAGAAGTAAAAAAACATGTATCAAATAGTATGGTTAATGAAAATCTTGGAATATTATTTCTTAATTAATTGAAATTCATAAAAGTCAAACATTGCAGCTGAGGCTCTTAGTAGAAAATAAAATTCTACTCTATCCACGGTGTGGATAAAGAACGACCCTACCTTTATTGATATTAAAATAATGTATTTGGAAAGAATACAAAAATGGAATACATAATACATATGAAAAATGATTTTCAAAACATATATCCAAGAGAAGGTCAAAGAGTCATAAAAGGATGATCTTAAATTACAGCATAAGGTAAATCTGTAAAGCAATTGAAGATACATGAGTTCTACATCGATTATTATAGTGTGATTTGGTTTGGACAGAGGAATTTTATTCCTTAATAATCTGATATAAATAAAAATATATTGGATAATTCATATAAATTATGATTCTCAATACATCTGTAGTGTACTATGATGTCTTGTGATCATTGAGATCACTTCTGGGTAGATTACATGATAAATTACATTACGTAGGATACATCATCTAGTTTGGTATATAAGTATGTTCAATTTGAGTGATAGAAGTGAAAAGGGATGAGGAAACCATTTATAATGTCCATGTTGAAATTGTAGAATTTCACTATGGAATGTTTTTCTAGACTCTTGAATATATCCATAAAAAACATTAAGATATGTTTTATGGGGGATTGGATCACCATGAAATCATACAATATTGTAAATTTAAATGATTTATTGTAACATCACTGGTAAATAAAGAATATGAAAATTTCATATTTATTAATATTTTTGAATTAAATATTTATTTTAATTTAAAGGGGATGTTGTGTTCGATGGTTTACCTGACACACTACAATGAGTTTCTCCAAAATCTTATGTTTCACAAAAGGCCGAGTCATTCTGAAAAAAATAATGTGATATTATTATAAATAGTACATAACGACTAGTCGTTGAATTTGAGGGAATTAAATGAACTAACTAAAATATGATTATACATTATTTTTATGTGTTCATACATTAATATAATAAATTTAAGAGTATTAAAAAAATGGTTCCAATTTTTCACATAGAATAATATAATATTCTTTAAAAGGTTGATTTTCTGCCTTTTGATGGAGAATCCTTTTTAAATATAATTTTTTAACTTTTATATGTATTATTTGACAACATAAAATTCCAATTTAGATGTTTAACATCAATATTTACTTTGAGTAATTTTTTGGTATTTTTCTGAAAAAATTCATTATTAATGACTAGTGAAAAATACAACATTTTAATTCAAAACTGGATTTTAATATAAATTTTTTATATTGTTAAATTGTTCTTTTTATTGGATTTAATGTTTAATTGGATTATATTTTTACTATTTAATCCAATTTTTGTAATTTTAAATAATTTCACTTTGATATAGGACAAAAAAAGATTGAATATTTTAATAGTTATAATTTCATAAAAATACGATTTTTAGTTTTTAAGACAAGATATAATTTTAAATTAATTTATGCAACATAATTTTTTTGAATTTCAAAAAAATTATTATATATTAGTAATTTGGTTGACTAAATTGTGTAAATACGTAAATTGTTGGACCCCACGGAGCCACTTGTTAGTGAAAATGACTCTTTATAAATATTAATTTAATGTTAAAGAAAATGTAACATAAACATATATCTCTTTGTAAAATAGTTTTTACAATATTAAATATAAGTGATAGTTTCATTTATAAATATTCATTATAAATCTAAATTGATCTCATATATTATGGTATTTTATATATAATTTTTAGACATCCAAAATATAAATTTATTTATGACAAAATGATAATGTAATGATTCAATCAATAATGGTTGTTTTAAATAAATAATATTGTAAATATTAAAATACATTTAGTTTGAATCCTTTTATGACATACACAAGTTTTATGGATGATTATAACTTGTTATATTTGAATTAATATAGGTTTTTTGAATGAATCAAGTTGTTATATATTTTTGTAAAATTCTATATATGAATAGAATATTAATAGACATAAATGGGTTTTTAAAATGAATACTATTTTATAAAATGATAAAATAATCCTAAAATATAATATTCTTCAAACTGACATATATGATGTTACTAATTTTTTTAACAATCCATATTTTGGATTCTTAACATTTAATTGCAAATATATTAACCATATAGTAATAATATACAAGAGGACATGGTAAAAGATAAATTAGTTAACTAAAAGATAAAGCTAAAAGATAAGGTTACTTTAATTTTCTAAAATTGTCTAAAACAAATTTTTAGTGAGTATTTAGAACCATACTAACCTTATATTTTATGTAAATTAGTTTGGGGCCTTTTGAAATCGAAATTCAGTTTATAATAAAATACTATTTTCAAACATTTCTAAATAGTCACTCCTCCCCCTTTTAAATATCCATCACCACTTACCCTTACTCACACCTCTCAAGACCCCTTGTCTCGTCCAAACACTACATAAATAAGCTCCCAACTTCTATATATTCGACATAGAGGCCTCAACATAGGCATAAGGCAATTTAATAAAGCCTTCGGGTTCAAACCAAAGAGAGTTTCCATATTTTAAGGTAACGTCTTCTCTCAAGTTCTTTTCTATTATTTTTCCTTCTCCAACCCTCCTAAACACACTTTATTTGATTATTTAATAAAAAAACAAATATCATCAATTTATTAGGATGTTTTTATGATATTTATTCAAACAAAACATTCACACACCTCTATATAATGTATATGAACATAGTGGTTCTTTGGACGGAGAACTAACGCCTCACGAAACAACGATTGTTCAAATATCTCTTACCGCTAATCATGTTGAACATTATGATGGAACTATAATTATATATGATATATATTATATTTATATTTTCTATATGCTTAGTTTATTTTCAAATATATAATTCCATTATGATTTCTATAATGGGTAATTACGATAATTTCATTTGAGTAAGTGCGGACTACCACCCCTCAATGTTATATGACTCATTCATGCCATACATGGAATGTTTATTGGATGGAGTTTAAGTAATTATATATTATATTATACTTTATTTATAATATACCTATGTATCATTATGTTCTCCTCCAATTAAATATTAAATAAAAATTAATGTAGTGTTCATGCGTACGTACGTCTTACCGTCTCCATGAATGGTGAATTTCATTTATTATCTCCAAATGATATGTACTATTATAAATACATACATATATATGGTATATATTTGAAATATTTTATATCTAATTCATGAATATTAATATGGATATAATTTACATTTTAAAACATGAAAAATTTGTAATTACAACTAGTTAATTCTTTACTCATGTTACAAACTCTGAAAAAATGTCTGATATGAACTCAAATAAATAACTAATTGTTGTAGCAAGTTAATAAGTTATATAAATTTAATCGTAAAAATTTAAATGTTTCTGAAGAAATTATAAATTAACTTATATTTATTATTCAGGAATATCATAGAACATATGTGGTGATTCATACTCAATGTAAGGGATCTTCTTCACCCAATTTCCATTCAGGGGGTTGATCTTCTACATCATGATTATGATTTTCTATTATTATGTGAGAAATAAATTTTGACATCATATATTTTATTTATAAATTCTTGATGTGTAATTATAGAGAATACACATAATTGATAACTTTTATTAAAAAATTATCATTTTAAGGGAACTTATTATACCAATTTTTATTCTTTTGGTTAAAATCTTACATCATGATTATATAGTGCAATGAATATGTGTGGCTGAACTATGATTGTTTTACATCAACATATATTGGGTGTATTTATATTATTCACACATAATTACTTCACTAATTTATCCTTAACTTAATGATATTATCTCTGTATGGGAACCTTTCACTATCTTTTTTAGTCAATGAATTCATTTTGTTATGTTTTTTTATTTCCATTTTTTTATGTTTGGGTATGTTCTTATATATCCTTGATTTTTTACATTTTATTTCCAATATACGAGATACCATTTTCTCTCCCATCAACTAATTTTATTAATTATAATGTGATTTTGTTAGGCTTCCAAATTTTTATAAGGGGCTTCATCTCAATCTCATTTCATATAAGCGTATTTTGATATATACAAAACATTATTTTTTTTGCTGTATTAAATCCATTGAATTTTATTTTTATTCCAAGGGAATCTCGTTTCTAAATATTGTTCTACTACATGAAAAATTTAATGTTTCTTTTTAACATATGTTGTGACAACTACCTTTATTTTTCTGTGTGAAATATTTGATATTTGGATTCCTTAACAAGATATAATATTTTTAAAAGTAAAATAAATACCTTATACCCTTTTTACATATTTTTTTATTGAAAATGGTATTGAGAAAGCAATGGTTATTTAAATATATTGAATTTATATATTGTGATTGAAATGTGTAAATGTTATCTTTCCTTTATATTTGTTTTATGTGTTATAAATATGTTTTGGTTCTTGAGAAATTTTAAATTATACGTGTTGTTCATTGATAAACCTAGGGTGGATGAGCCCGAGATAGCTCCCCAATGCATTGGGTAACATGACGGAGGTAAACATTGATGTTTCTCCTAAGATATTTTGGTAATATACTGTGATCAAATGTGACACCCTATGTAGATGTGAAAGCTACAAATTATGTATGTTATGGATGTCACAAGTTACCTTTATGATTTTTATTACTCTGTGTTATTCATAAATATTATGATTCAGGTTGTATTTTAAAGAGATTATATTTTTATATATTGATGGACTAATGAATTCTTTCAGTAGTTTATAATCCTTACTGAGATTTGTATTCTCATCCAAAGTCTGTGATATTTTTTTCACTTGGTATAAGGAAGGGTAAGAGAAAAGAAATTTTCAAGAAGATTTATATCAACAAAATAATTATTCATTTCTTTTAAGAGTTTTTATTTTATGAGAAAAAATAGATACTATGTAGAAGTGTCTACTTTGTAATAATTTGGATTTGATTTAATATTAATGGCCTAATTCTCTAAAACACTAAACCTAAAAATATCCTAAAAGTTAATTATTAACTAAATTCATGATTATGTATTGTTTAAGGTTTGGGATTTAGTGTTGGTATCAGAGGTCTGTTTAGAAAACATTAGGGATTATAAGTTTTTGTTAGACACATGGTCAGTCTCCTTGTCTACTCCTTAAGTGAAATCTCTATTTTTTAAATTTTTTCGTTCACAGAATTTTAGATAAAAATGGAAGGAAGAGGATATCATATGACATTCCTAACTCTACATAATTACTTGCATGAAATCATTATTGCAAGGTAATGTTTCGACAATTCCAAAACATTTTCTAACATACAACACACATGCATGTAATTTTTTGAGATATCTAGCAACTCTGATATAACTCGATATAATCATGGATAAGAGGTTGTATTTAATCAAATCCTATTTTCTAAATATTCCTATATTTTCATGAAATTTACATATTAATATGGAATTTTAAAATATTTAACTTTATCACTATATTTTGAGGCATATTATGATGTTGAAAACTTTTATGAAGAAGTAGAACCTTACGCAACCTATTTATATTTTCTTTTAAATTTTATTCTTTTAGAATATACATAGGGTATTTAAAAAAGACTATTTGTTTAATGTTTCAACTCAAAATCATTCTGACTATCTTCTAAAAATCATATTTTATCAGATGTTTTGAAATTATATGTCATACAAGATTATTTTCCCAAACTATTTTCCTATGAACACCAATATGACCCATGTTATACGAGGTGTATTTATATAATGGAAGAAAATAATTTCTAAGGATAACATATTAATTATTTCAATGCATGGAAAATCTATATACATGAATAACACCACAATGAAACTAAGTGGACACCATGATCATGGTATTGTGTTCTTTATTTGGGAGAATTTTTATTTTATAGAGGTAAAAAATTTCAATATATATAAGACATAATGAATTAATATATTGAGGTCATTATGATTTGGGAAGAAAATGAGAGGTACAAGACCACCTTTGAGGGTAAATAATATTAGGGTTACTTTTTGTTTTATAAAAAGAGACAACATGAAATATGGGTGAAAACCCATCGTGTCCGGCAAGGCTATAGGAATCGAACCCATAACTAATGGGTGGAATGGGCACATTGACTACCACTGGCCTTCATAAATCCACTAGTTAGTATGAATTATTCTTTTTAATTAAATGATTTTATATATCACGACTACGATGATTTTGGGAACATATGTTTTATGAAATGTAAATCCTTAGTATTTTAAAATGATTTAGTGATTAATAGATAATGGTTATTTTGGAAGAATATCACTCTTTTTGGGAAGCGCTATATGCTTTAGGGAAATATAATACTATAGAATTTCATTTGATGATTAATGGTGGAATTTATTTTGGATGAATCTATGTTTATATTGAGGACAGATAGTGATTCATGATATTAATGGAAATGATTAACCTATCTATGAGAATATGTGATTAGGTTAATTACATTATAGTATGAGACTTTAATCGAAGTCGATGTTATTTGGTGATAAATGTTATGATTTTTTTGGAAGACTATGGGATCAAATCATTCTAAATATGGGGATAAAAATATAGTTTGGATTAATCTAAATAATATTAAGAAAATTTTTTTTTTTCAATGGTCTTTGATGGAAGTTCATTATTGTTTGTTCAACTATGTATATTAGGAGTATTGTTTCTTTGTATAAAAGATTTTTCTATTTGAGGGTTATCAGATATTTTATAAAGAATTTTAATTTTAGTAAATTTAAAATGATTGAAAATTTATATAATTCATCTTTTTTGGATTATGTGATTCTCTATAAGTTTATTCTAGAGCTTCGGGTGTGACAATGTCACCTTGATTACTGATCATTTAAAGAAAATATGAGTTTTTGGTAGATAAATATTAGAGGATTGTAATGTAATTGAAAAGTATGTATATTTCCTTATATTTATATACAATATCATAAATATATTATCCCGCTTTTCAAAAGGGAGCTTAAAACCAAAAATAATAATGTCTAATTACTTATCCTACTGGGGAATCAAAGACCGTTTAACCTATAACAAGTTTGAAGTTTTCAGGTTGTTAACTTTTTCCTGGTCATGTTTTATATCACTCTACATCAGAACATGAAACATAGTTTATTAACCATATCCATGTTTTACTACAAAGAATCCTATTATGTTTTATACCGAGTGAACTTTGTACTTATCTTTCTTTCTTTTAAAGTGATCTTTTGGTTGAAAAATTTTATGATGTGGGACTTTTAATGATGTTTATGAGCCCCATTTTAATTTTTATAGAACACAAAATAAAATGGGGGGAAAGATGTAACATCCCATGTAAATAATGAATAAATAAGTTTCTTATTTATTAATATGTGTGATTTAAAAAAATTAATTTTACATTAATGGGTAGGTTCTGATCAATGGAATACCTGACACCAACTAATGGGTTTATTCAAAATATCATGTTCCACACAAGGATGATTCGTACTGAAAAATAATAATATAATATTATTTTATATAAAATTTAATGCCTAGGCGTTGTATTGGAAGGAATTAACAACAATAAATAAAATATAATTATTCATTTATTTTAAATGTTCTTAAATTTATCTAATCAATTTTAGAGGCTTTAAAAAATAATTGACCAAATTTTGAAAATGAAATTCTCTAATATTCTTTGAAAGACCTATTTAATGCCTTTTAATAGTTAACCCTTTTTTAAATATAAATTTTTTCACTTTTATATATTTCATTTAACGAAATTAACATCTTTTTTATAATGTGAACCCCAAAATTTACTTTGGGTAAATTTTTGGTATTTTTTTGATAAAGTTCATTTTTAAATTAATAGTGAAAAATACTATATATTAATTTAAAAATTCCATTAAATATGATTTATTTATATAGTTAGATTTTACTATTTATTGGTTTTATAGTTTAATTGGATATTATTTTAACAATTTCTTACAATGTGGGTCATTTGAAGTAATTTCACATCGAAATTGGTCACAAAAAAGTGTCAATCTTCTAATAGTTATTATTTCATAAAAACACACTTTTTGGTTTTGACAAGAGGCATTAAATTTAAATTAATTTCATCATCTTATTTGTTTTGAATTATCAGAAAAAGAATTCCATATTTGTAATCTGGCAGTCCAAATCGTGTGAATAGGTATTTTTTTTAGACATTAGGAATAGTATCATCAGTAAATATTTTATTTACCCTGGTTAAATGGTAAATCCTAAAAATAAGGATAAGAAAAATAATATTATATTAAAAATAAATAACCCTAACATGTGTCCTAATCCTATTTTATGATACATGTATGACAATGGGAATCCTTGGGTAGATTTTGGGACCCTAGGGAGCAACTTGTATGTAACACCCTGAGATTTTATGAAAAATATTCTTTTTAATTTTACTAATTCCTTCTGTTGTATGCTACACCACGATTATCTTGCGCTATACGCGACACCGTATTAGCTTGCAGTATACACAACCCTAACTTGGATTTCATTACATGCAATTGCGACCTTCCTTGATAGCGTGTGTAGTACGCAATACCGGGTTTCACAAAACAACAATATATATTGTTATAATATTATTATGAACTAGCCATTATGAATAGTACTAACTAAATTTTGAATTTTATAAAATTATTATTCATCTTACATATTTTCTAGAACATGTTATGAGAACAAAATAAATTTTTCGGGTAAAATTTGTATTTTTAAAAAAATGCAGTTTTGTCGCCTTTTGATGGTGCACCCACTTTAAATATAGTTTTTGACATGTTTATAAGTAAAATTTGACAATATAAAATTCTTCCTTAGATTCAGGATATAAAAATTTAAGTCAGATAATGTTTTGATATTTTTCTGATAACATTCATATTTTAATGAATAGTAAAAACACGCTAGATTTTAATTAAAAACAACTTTTTTCATCACAATAATTTATATGGATAGATTATCTTTTTAATTGGGTTTAAAGTATAATTAGAATATATTTTTACCATTTAATCCAATGTTGTTCATTCAAATTAATTTCACTTTGAAATTGGATATAAACAAGTATCAATCATTTGATAGTTATTGTTTCTTAAAAAATACGCTATTTATTTTGATAACAGGAATTAATTTTAAAATTAATTAATTCCACTTCTATGTTTTGAATTTGTAAAAATAGGAATCAATTTTGAATTCAAAATATCAAATAATTCTTAGGCTGAATTTTTTGTATTTTTCTGAAAAACAGCAATTTTCTATGAATAGTGAAACCACTTAGTGGTAGTTAAAAACCTGACTTTTTCATTTAAATGAAATTTTACCACATATTTGAATTGAATTTCAAAAATCCTAGAGACACGGTTAATATCAAGGACTAAAATGTTTTTCAATGAGATGAAAATTATTTTTGATGAATAGTAACTGTTTACTTTTTTTACCACGGTTAATGGTAAATAGCATAATTAAGGTTAAAAATGATATTATTATTACCCTAAAACATGTCCTAATTCTATTGTACAAGTTTAATCCGACCAAAAACAACCTTAGGAATACAATATTACCATTTAGGCCCACTTGGATTAGAATAGGACATTTATTATTAATTTATTTAAAGAAGGGTAAAAATAGTTATAATCAAAGTTTAATAACTAAATCATTTTTAATATAGGGTTATTCGGAATATAAATTCGACTATAAATATTCATTAGAAATATAAAATTATTTCTTACATAATTATACTTTATTTTTAATTTTTAGAAATTACATAATTTAATTTATGTATGACACAATGATGATGCAGTAATTATCTTATTAATGAAATATTGACATAATTGATGTTATAAATACCCAAATAAATGTAATTTGAGACTTTTTATGAATTAAACTAATTTTATAGGTTAACATGACATGTTAGTATTTATTTAATAAACTTTTTTCGAACTATACATTCTTTTAGTATTTTCAAAAAAATCATGTACCAAATAGTGTCAAAATTGACATAAAATAGTTTTTTTTAAATATTATATTATTAATTGTTATTTTATTCCAAAAAATCTAAGGTTTTGCTAAATTACTTAGATATGGTTATATATATTAATAATAAACAACTGGGGGTTATTTTGTATTGTTATAGTATGTTTATTAACCTTATAGTGTAAGAAGACAAGAAGACACGGTAAACTTTAAATTATCTAACTTAAAGTTAAATCTAAATGATAAGGTTAAAATAGAAACCTAAACATGTCTAAATTCTATTTAATGAGATTATTTCGACCCATCCCAACCTAAATTCGAAATAAATCAATTTGGATCTATTAAAAACCAAATAAGACTTTATAATAAAATAATATTTGTATTTTTTCCAAAGGTGCCTCTCTCCTCCCTTATAAAAGGGAACCTCCTCCCTCTCTTCATCACACCACATTGAGCCTTCATGATCGTTCAAACCATGCCAAATTCTCTTCTCCACTTCCCTATAAACATCCTAGAGGTCTTGACATTCTTAAATGGCCAATTTTAGTGCCCTGAGAGGATGTCTCAAAGAGGCGCTTCAAAGAAGAGGTAATGTCTGTTACCGATTCTTTCAACTTTATTTCTTCTTACACTTCTTCTTTTTTAGTTGTTTCGTTATGAAGTAATAACATCAATATCACTCATATAATTATATGTTATTATAATTATGAAACAACCATATTTTACCATCTATCCATCCTATGGAAAACGAAATCACCGCGCGTGCGTACGTTTGGAATACCGTCTCCACGCCGTGGTGTAATCTATTTTCCACCACCACCTTACTTGGATGGGTATAATGGTGTAAATAATAAATATATATGATTATTGTAAAGTGATATTGATTCTGAAATATTATACATACACTTCAATACAATTTCACGATCATGGGAATGATATCATCGCTCGTGCGTACGTACGAAATACCGTCTCCATGACGCGATGAGATTCATTCTCCATGTAAACCATTCATGAATTATTATAACGTATATATAATTAGTAATAATGAAATATGTGACATAATAATGATAATGGATTTATATATATATATATATATATATATCATCTACTTAATTCCATTCAATTCAATAAGGAAACGAAAACAGCGTTCATGCGTACGTACGCCCTACCGTCTCCATGAACGGTGTATTTCAATCCATTTATCGATCCATTATATAAATGTATATTCTGAATATATATTATATATAAATCAGGTTTTACATTCTGGATGTAAGTAATCATTATCTATGTAAACATATGAATAATTACAAGTTAAAACACGAACGACAAATGAAACGATTTTACCCAAAACGCTACTTGAACATGAATTTACAAAAGGAAGGGTAATAAAAAGTCGTAAGTGAACCATATATGATATAATAACAATGAATATGATTATTTAATAAGTCAATTACATTATTTAAATCATTATACAGGAGTTTTGGATACGTACGAAGCATATCAGACCTAAGGTAAGGGATAATTTTGCAAATCTCATTTTTATCTGAGATTGCTTATACGTAAGTATTTACTGGGGTTATTGTTATCATCCATGTCCAGGTTTTCTAAAAGTGTTTTTATGTATGTTTAGAGTCATTTTTATCCATTTTTTACTTTTACTACATGGTATGTATGGAATCTTTCTTTTACGATGTACTTTTTGACTTTTCTGGCAAAAGTACAAGAAATTGTTTTTTAACTTATACATAATGAAATGATTTTTACAGTTTTATAAAGCCTTATTTTCATGAAGATCCTACCAATTATTTCATGATTATTTTCAACCAAATACCTTTCTTTTAAATTTGAATGGAATTTTGTCAAGAAAAATGATTTTTTTTTAAAAAGAATATTTTCTTCAAGAATTTATTTCATGTGTTTTATCAAAACCATTTTCCATTTAATATGACATTATTTTCATTTGTGTATGTTTAAAGTATAATGTCTCTATGATTTAAATGGTTTAAATTATCCTATTGTGAAATGATATCTATTTCTTTTATATGGATTATGTGATGATGGGATGATGTTTATGAAACCCATTTTATTTATTGGGTTATTATGAATGATGTATGTTTATTTTGTGGAACAAGTAAGAATGTTTTCATAATGAGATGGGTGGGACATATATCTCCCTCCAATTAACTGGGTCAAGATTTATATCTCATGAGATAGAAATGGCTGGAACGATATGTTAAACCAGTTCAGTAATACAGGACTGGAATGAGAAGTGAACTCGATTCAGAAAGGGACTCTGTCCACTAAGAAGGTCTTGGCAGCAATGCCTTGGCTACTATGGAAATAATATCATGTGATTAATGGTTGATACAATTAAATGTTTTATTCCCATGCTAATTTATCATTATTAGTGTTTCTTCATGATCTATGCCTTACGTACTGCCATGATTTAGGTCATTTCTCATGATATTGATGTTTAGATTTTATGTTCATGTTTTTTTACATTCAAATGTCTAAGGATTGTTTTATGTTCTCTATGCTTACCCTTAATGAGCTTTTGAGCTCACACCTTTTATGTTTTCTTTTCCCCAGGATATAAAGAAAGGTTTTAGGTAAGAAAAAAAGGGGAATATCATTATGGGAGATGCTGAAGATCTTTCAACATGATTAGATTTTTATATTCCGAGTTTCCAAAGACACTAAACTATTACGGTCCTTGTGTGTCTGTTTTTGTTATGTATTAATTATTCTGCAAAAGTAATGTAATTTTCATGTACGTCAAACTTCGGTTCTCTACATTGTATGTGAAACTAACACTTTATAAAAATTAATTTAATGTTAAAGAAAATATAATGTAAAAATATATCTATTAGTAAAAAAAAATTATAAAGGGTTAGATAAGTGATATTTTAGAAACTAAATTGTCATTATAAATCTAAAAATATTTCCTATATTATGGTATTTTATTTATAAATTTTATACATCAATTAAATAAATTTATTTATGACACAATAAGGATGTAATTATTGCCTCGTTAATGGATGTTTTAAATAAATGGGATTATAAATATTAAATTAAATTTATTTTGAAACATTCTATTCCATACATAAATTTATGGATAATTACAGCTCGTTATATTTTAATTAATATAGGTTGTTTAAAAAAATAATGTTTTATAGATTTTTTAAAAGTCATGGTATGAATAATTTATAAATTGATCTAATTGAGATTTTAAAATAAATAATATTTTATTAAATGATAAAATAATCCAAAAAATTGAAATTTTTTAAAAATTACATAAATGATATTATCAGTATCATTAAGATTCCATTTCTGGGTCTGTGGGAATTGCATAGTAAATACATTATCCATATAGTATGAATATACAAGAGTATATGGTAGATGATAAATTAGTAAACTAAAGGTTATAGATAAAAGATATATTTATTTGTTTGCCCTAAATTTTCCTAAAACTAATTTTCTATGAGTATTTGTAACAATAATGACCTTATATTCAAATTAAATTAATTTTGACCTTTTGAAATCAAAATTCAGTTTATAATAAAATAATATATTCAATCATTCATAAAGACCCCTCTTCCCCCAAAAAATATTTCATCACCTTTAACTCTTACTCACCCCTCTCATGCCCACATAACTAATCAAAAATCAACCCAAAAAATCTCCAAACATCCCTATGTTCCATCTAGAGTCCTCAACATTAGAAAAAGGCTATTCAATAAAGCCTTTCAGTTCAAACCAAATTGTGTAGCCTAATTTAATAGAAACATCTTCTCTCATGTTCATTCCTTTTATTATTTATTTTCCAACCCCATAACCTCTAATTATTAAATTATATTTTAACAATATTAGTATTTTAAATATATTAGTATTTTTTATGATAATTATTCTTAACACACTTCCACATGCATCCATCTAATGGATACAATCATTCTGTTTCTGGGGATGCTGAACTAACGCCTCACGAAATGATGATTGTTCAAATATCTCTTATCGTCTATCATGGTGGACATTATGATAGAACTATATTTATATATGAAATATATTACATTTATATTTTATCTATTCTTATTTATATTTTATTTATATCATACCTTTATGGTTTCCATTATGTGTAAATATGATAAATTCATTTGAGGAAGTGTGGACTACCACCCCTCAAAGAGATATGACTCGTTTATTACATACATGGAATGTATAAATGAAGGCATAAATGAAATTATATATAATATTATAATTGAATTAATATTTAACTATGTAACATTAGGTTTTCAATCCATTAAATATGAAATATTAAAAAAGTAGCATTAATGCGTACATACGGCCTACCATCTCCATGAAAGGATTATTTTATTTATTTTATCCAAATGTTACGTACTATTATAAATACATATATATATATATATAATTCATATATATGATCTATTTGAAATCTAATTCATGAATATCATTTCAGAGATAATGGACTTTTGACCACATAGACAATCTGTCATTATAACATGTTCATTTTTGACTCATGTTCCGAACATCAAAAAAATTTCCAAAATAAACAAAAATCATTAACTAATTTTTGTATCGAGGTAAAAAGTGATATAAAAGGAATAATAGGTTTTAATAAGGTTCTTAGGAAATTATAAATTAAATTATGTTTATTATTCAGTAAGAACAAGCAACATATGTGATGAGTCAGACTCAAGATAAGTGAACCTCTTAACCCAATTTCTATTCATTGGGTTGATCTTCTACTTCATGATTATGTCGTTCTATGATTTTGTGAGAAATACTTTTTTTAACCATAACTTGTATTTATACATTATTTATGTTCAATTATATTGAATACCCATCATTGATCTATTTTATTAACAAAATGTTTATTGTAAGGGAACTTCTTAAACCAATTTTCATTCTTTTGGTTAAACTTTTACTTCTTTATTATGTCATTCTATGAATATGTGGGAATGAACTCTAATTTTTTTAAATACACATATATTGGGAGTATTAATATTTTTCACAAATAATTATTTCACTGATTAATTCTTAATTTAATGATACGTTCTTTGGAAGGGAACTTTTCACCATACACTTTTACTCAAATTATTCTTTATGTTATGTCTTATAATTTCCATTCATTTATGTTTGGATATGTTCTTCTATATCTTGATTGTATACATTTTATGTCCTATTGAGGACATACCCTTTTTTCTCCCATTAACCCATTTTATGAATTTTAATGTGACGTTAGGCTTCCAAATATTTGTATGGGACTTCATCTCAATCTCATTTTATTGAGGAGTATTTTAATTTATATAGAATATTATTTTATATGGTTTACAAAATCCGTTGAATTTTCATTTCATTCAAGCAGAATCCTTTTTCTACATAGGGTAGTACAAAATCACAATGGGAATTTTTATTTCTAACATGTGTGGTTTCAATGACCTTTCTGCCACCTCTAGCACTATTTTCTATTTGGATTCCTTAACAATCCGTAATATTTTTAATAGAAAGATAAATACCATATACCATTTTATGTATATTGGTATTGAAAATGGATTTGAGAAATCATTCGTTATTTCAATATTTTGATATGATTTAATGATTTAAATTTAGAAATTCTGTCTATCATTTATGTTTGATTTATGTGTTATGAATATGTTAGTGTTCTTGGTCATTGTTTATGTACACAGATCTTTTAGTGATAAACATTGGGTGGGTGAGCCTGATCTAACTCTCAAATGCATTGGGTAACATGAATGAGGTAAACTTTAATGTTTATCCTATAATATTTAGGCAATATACTATGATGGGTATTCCCAATGTAACTCACTACATAGCTGTGAAAGCTACATGGTATGTATGTTATGGATGACATAAGTTACCTCTATGATTTGTGATTAATATGTGTTATTAATTAATATTATGATCTAATGTAGTGTGTTAAAGAGAATATGTTTGTATGTATTGATGGACTAATGTTTTATTTCATTATTTTATAACCCTTACTGAGATTATTATGTTCATCCCATGTCTTTGAAATGTTTTTCACGGGCTATAAGGAAGGGAATGATAAAAGAAGAATCCAAAATATTTATATCATGAAAAGAAGTATAATTTTCTTTTAAGATTTTTTATTTGATGAAAAAATGGATACTAAGTTAAAGTTATTACATTGTAATAATTGGTATCTAATGTAATAGTTATGGCCCAATTCTCTAAAACTATAAACCTAAATAGATCCTGAAGTTTAATTATTAAGAAAATTCATGAATATTTAATAATTAAGGATGGGGCCTTATATTTATCATTTGAATAAATTGACATGATATATGTGAATGAATTGGTTATGCTTTATGGGAACCCACATATGATTTTTTGTTTAGAGTAGGACACTCAAGAGGGGTTTAATTAAGATACTATAAAAAAATTTGGCTTAAAATACTTATTTAAAAATAACAAATTTAAAATCAAAATATGGATCACTCAACATAAGCAGTTGATTTATAAAAGATTTTAACATAAGAAATATTCCTCATATAGTTATTATTTTATTGTCCAAAAAATATTGTATATTTTTTTATCTATTTAAATAAAAATACAGGAAAAAATTCAATTGTAAAAACTTTCTATGATATAATATCATGGGGAATTAATTTTTTATAATAAAACAATGAATATTTAAATTTGAAAAGCACAAATGATTTTAAATAATGTGGTTCTATCTTAATCTAAGGATTAATAATATACACATTGTGATTATATACCAATAATAAATTTATATATATTAACATGATTCACACCCTTAATCATGGGTCACAATAGCATACATATTTTCCCAGGTCAACTATACCTCATCAATAGTTTTTGTGGGTGTGTAAATTACATATAGACTATGTAGGAACCTCATTCACTATTATTCATGGAAGTTTAAGGTGTAAAATTATAGTTTTTAGATATATCAATGTATCTTATAGTTATGCACAAGAGATGGTTTGTTTTTATATAACTGAGATACACACACCTTTTGTATTGTAAAAAATGAAGACAATAAGAGATAAATATTGAGAATGGTGATAGAAAGCTCGGTTTGTTTAGCTCTATAGTATTTTTACTCCTTTAATATATATTTATGTGATTTTGGAGTTGACATTTAGTATCCTATAGAAAAAGAGTGGGTCATGAAGAATTATGGATTATGTTTGTAGTGACGATCAAATTTTATCAATATGTTTTTCTCCACTCTTCACTTTTTCTACAGAAGTACTTCATTTTGGATTCACAACACTATTTTTGTTTCTAACTGTTGGTAGTTTTTATGATGTTATAAGGTCCATGATCAGCTCATTGTATTTTATCATGTTTTGTCCTTTTTCTTATTGATCCTGATATTCCCTTAATACTATATAGCTGACAAGAATCATGTTCGGGTATACCTCGTACCTCATACTGTTCCATGAAATCCATTAAATTTTGTCTTCATAATATATAAAAACTCATTAACAAAATATATATAGTATGGTTTCATAAATATGACCATTAGAAATAATTTTGATTTTAAATGGAAATGGATGTATTAACGGTATTTCAAGATTGGTATATCATTCTGTCGATGTATCAGACTATCACTAACTCAGTCTATCTATGTCCCAAACTATCTATAGGTCGGTTTATTGATAACTCATATATTTGTAGCTTATACTTCAAGAAATTTATGTTTATTAGTTTGTCTCTCTATTGGTGGGTAAATTTTCATTTTTTCAGGTATCAATGACATATAATTATCAGTGACTTATACTTAACTGAATTATATTAACCTATCTTATGATATAAACACCAACAAATGTGGTTCTGATTAAATATAAACATGTTTAACCAAGATGTAACTTATCACAACAAAAGTAAGCATTACTTTTCATCATTAAAATTAAAAGAGATAAATAGTCTACCCCATTTTGATGATCACAATTCAAGGAATTACATACCACAAAAATTTAATTATGACTATAAAGGTAAGGTCTACATAACATATTATTCAGATCATAAGAGTGGAAATTTTTTTATAAACACTAATATTATAGAGATTACTTAGATTGCTTTCATTTTATTCTAAATCTCGTTTTTAATATTATTTTATCATTTAATCTTATTCCCCCACTAAGATTTATTTCATATATATACCAATTCGATACATGTTCTCCCCAATATGGGAATATCAAAAATGAATGTAATGAATACAAATAAATCACATATAATTAGATGAAAATTTATAAAATAATTCCTTATTCAAACATTACAAGTGGAAACAAAAATAGTACATTAGATCTCTATCAAAGAGTCATCCAATCATGTCTTCCCCAAAACAGAGTCCATTACATTCATTCCATTTGTAAAAGTAGTGGTGGTAGAATAAAGTGGTTCAAGAAGTAGTGTTTGGAGGTAAAAAAGATATTTAATGGTGGAAGAGGAACACATGTAAAATTAGAAGGATAATTTCTTGGTCTAGAAGAGTTAGCAGGCTCTATAAGTTCACAATGAATGATAGGATTGATTTGGCTTATATATTGTGTAGGATTCACGGAAAAAGGTGAAAATGAGGTAGATGAAGAAGTAGAATTGTTCTATATGAGTCAAATAAAAGATTTGTTGGGATCAAAAATAGTAGTTCTCTGATGATGGATATATGGTTTGAGAAAATTGACGAAATCCAGGATGATCGGAACACCATAATCCATTTCTTTTTCAGAAGAATCATTATTCACCATAAAATTTTTAATTGTAAGTAATAAGTCCTTAAGATTCTAGACATGATCATTGAATGCATGAGTGATCAGAAAAAGTCTCAAATTCTCACCCACGAACATGAAATGAACATCCAATTGATGAGCTGTATAAAATCACATAAATAAGAAGTCAAATTTCATAGTTATCACTTCATTAGTGTTAGTGTCCCTTTTCATGAAAAATATTATAATGTAATATATATGATCACTATTCATTCAAATGTTTCTTAGTAATTCATTTAATATGTGACCCATCAATGTATGAAGCTCTTCTCTTATTACAGTTCTGATAGTCTTAACATCGGGTGATTAAATAGTAGGAGAATCATAGGTTAAGGAACCTTCCATTAAATCTTGAACTACTTTTTTATATTGATACAAATAAAGGACTTGAGATGAAGGAGTCGAGTTATTAGAAGACTCAGATGTGGTGTCTCCAATAGCATTCATTACATTGTCTAAAGATAATCTATATTCAAGAGTTCATAAATTAATAGTTGAAACCATAACAACCAGTTCATTAGGTTTATGTTGATTATCATTAATAGTTTAATCCAACAATGAGATCAAACAAGGTTCAACCTGAAAAAAATTTAAATTATCATAGGTGCATCAAATTAACTGAGCCTTGAAACAATATAAGGATGATTATAAGAGGAATACCTAACCACAACAAAAAAACTCTTCATTAAAATCATTGATATCATCCTTAGTTACATACTCTATAGGTACATTTCTAGCTACAAGATTAATATTTGGAGTAGGTATCCTATCTCAGAATCAAGGTACTCCAAACCAAAAGTAACATACCTTGCATCCATTGTTTAAATAGGAACAACTATATAATGATGAGGATAAATTAAATAAACCTTCACAAATATTTTCTATCTCTCACCACAGTAGATACTCTCATTCTAGAATTAACTAAATCAGATATACAAGATAATAAAAATTCTCCTTTATCATGATCTTTATCATGCACATCGAAATATGGGGCTCTTTCCTCAACTAGAGGTGCTTCAAGAGATTCATGGTATTGAACAACTAATTCCAATTCCAGTAATTTAGTATCTACATGTTCTGTAGTGGGACCTTGGCATCTTTATGATGGTCTCATCCACTATCCCATTTATTACTTCCTTTTTATTCCTTAACAATTTCATATTCTTCACATTCATTATCAAAGACCTCATCATCTTCTTCATTTTCCTCCACATTTCAAGAACTATTTTCCTCTTCAATAAAACTATCTCTTTATTCAATATTTGACTCATAGACATTAATATATCTACTTTCAAAATAAACATACTATGGATCTTTAGTCCCCACATCATTGTATTCATCTAGAAGTGGTTCCTTTGAGGGTAGAGGACTAGGAGGACTAGAAGGTACATATGACACCCATTTCGACTCTATGATATACCAGGGTCACTTCTATCATCATTAAGGGATTATAGTCCTTATTATTCATAAGATAAATCTTATATATCTGAATACAGAGCAGATTCATGTTGTCATAGACTCAAGTCAACCTGGTGCCTTGACCTTGTTTGGTTCTCAACAGGAATAAAATCCTCATATAGTTTTTCATTGTCCTCAACCCAATCTTCTTCGAGGGATTCTAATTTAATTTCATCCTATTTTAGGTACCATTTATCATACAATACATGTCACATTTAATCATCATCTCTTGACCCTCAATTAATAAACCCTTATCTTTCAGCATAAATTAAATAATCCTTAGATAAAAAAAATGATTTTTTGTATTAGTATTTTTTCATTTCACTTATATAAACTAAATGATTATTAGAATTGGTTAACCTTACATCCCTTATTCAAAGAAAAAAATAGACATTATTATACATTAGAGAGGGAATTTCCCAATTTTTTAGTCAAAATAAATGCCACATAATTTTGAAAAGCATCATATACTCACCATTCAAATCTATTGCAATAAGAATTCAATGTTATAAATTAATAATAATATTTGAAAATGCTTCCCCAAAATTTAATATTTCTCTTGGTGGAGGTTCACATCCCTGATGATCTTAAAACACACCCTCGTCAGGTATCTAAATAAATTCTTCACATTTCATGGATGAAACATAAATTATTCTTGCATTTACAATAGAATAAATCAAAAATATCACCGATCCTTACAGAAGAAATTACAAAAAAATAGAACTCAGGCACTACCCTAAGAAAAAATAGTATATCATTGTTGGAAATTCACACCCACTATCATTTTTTTATTAAAATTTGACAAGAGATACATAGTTGTCAACAACCATTCTGAATTAAATTTTTTCTCAATAGTGACAATATGGTTTGCTTGTTCTGGATGAACATGTATTTGTTTCTGTTGACATGATTTACCTCTTTCCTTCTTAGAATGATGTGAATAATCCATTTATCTCCAATAAACATGTATAACTCAATAATTAGTTAGATTTTACGGTTTTTGTTTGAGAGAGAAGGGTAGTAGTTTGGGAGGGAATGATCTGAAGAAAATTGTTCAAATGTAGGATTGTTATTGTGACCAAACGTATTGGATCGACATTAATATTTTATTTTGGGGATTAAAAATCATAAAATAAAGAATATATATTATTTTAAAAATAAATAATAATAAAATTCATGTTTTAGCATCCCAAGATAAATGACAATGTAGATTTTTGAGACACATCAGTGACTTCTATCAGTGATTCCAATCAGTGAGACATTATTGGTGAGTCATCATATGTGATATGCCATTAGTGAGTCATCATCGATGAGTCCAATTGGTGTGACATCAAAATAGATTCATCATTGGTGATACATCATTAGTGAGTCATAATTGGTGAGACATAAAGAGTTTATCATTCCTAAACCATAAATGATATAACTAATTATTTTATTAATTAATTGCTAAATAAAATTTTTTGGTAAAATGATGTTCAGTGCCAATGAATTCAATAGTTATATAACCATTTTGATAATGATATCTCGAAATTGAACTCTCACATCAATATGTTTTTTTCTAGAATGATAAATTGTATCCTTAGAAATGTTAATATCACTTATGTTATCATAGATTATAGGGACATATCTAAATTGTTAACCCTGACATAGTAAAGTGTGTTTCGTATACAAAATTTTAGCACAACTACTACCAGAAGCAATGTATTATGCTTCGGTAGTAGATAATTGAAATGAATTATGCTTCATAATACAACATGAAAGTAGATACCAGACCACAAATCGACATGTTTTATATGTTCCTTTTATTTCTAACATTAATCCACATATGTCAGCGGTATAATAACTAACTAAGTCAAATGGTTCTCTTATAGGATAGAATAATTCTATGTTGATAGTATACATAAGGTATTTGAATATAATTTTAAATGAAATAAGGTTTTACTCTATAGGTTTTTCTTGAAAATGAGCAGATATACACACACTAAACATAATATAAAGTCATATAGTAGTAATTTAATGAACACCTCCAATAATCCATCTATAATTTTTTTGATCCACTAATCTTTTATCTTCATCAACTTCCTATTTTCAAGGGATTCTCATAGGAGTATCACTACTTTTATTGATATCAATTTTAAATAATTTTAAATGTTATATAGAAAATTTTATTTGATTGAATATAATACATTCTTTATTTTGAAATACTTGAAATCCATGAATGAATTATCGTTCAAGCATTATACTCATTTGAAAATCACATGAATCATTTTTTAAAAGCAATACATAATGAATTTGTAGAAGATCCAAATATAATATCATCAACATAAATTTGAACAACTAAATCATATTTACAAATTATTTTTATGAAAGGAGTATAATAAGAAATCCCTTTTTTAAAACCATTAGAAATTAGAAAATTGCTCGTCCTATCATACCAATCTCTTGGTGCTTATATTAATCCATACTAGGATTTTGATTGTTTGAAAACATGATTTAAAAAATGTGGATTTTTATAACATGAAGAATATTAAAAAAAACATAGGTATATACCCATATAGGAATGATATTTTAACATCTAATTGATAATGAGTTACATTATACTATTCTACATAAGCCAGCAGTAACCTAATGTCATCAATTATGGAAATAAGTGAAAATATTTATTCCTAGTCAATTCCATCTTTTTGACTGTAACCTTGTGAAAATAATCTAGCCTTATTTTATACTATATTTCCATCCACATCAACATTATTCCCAAAATATCACTTAGTACCAATGTTCATGGTTTATTTGGTTCTATCAAATTGTTTACAAATTTTTTATATAGAACTGGTTCATTTCTTCTTGAATATCCATCACCCAAAATTCATCTTTGATTGCATCATTGTTGTTTTTAGGTTCTAACTCTGACAAAAAGGCATGATGATCATCCTGGTTTCTTAGAGAAGCTCTTGGTGGTGTCCCCTTATCTAAGTATCCAACTAAATAATCTAATGGATGATTCATAAGGGTTATAATTGTTTTTGAAGTATATAGGATAGTTATTTCAAGTTCCTCTATTGGTTCAGGTTCACTATGATCCGAATCTTAAAATATTCTAGAACAAAATTATTTTTAATCATGCGTATCAAAATATTAAAAAGATTTATAATTCATATTGGGACCTGAAAAATATTACACAATTTTATTTCGTGAGGTCTTAGGTTCCTGTGGATAGGATTAATAAAACATGATCTGTAAATATTCTTCCTCAAACATGGTTATTTAATTAAAAGCTCTATGGGATTTGTTAAAGGTTGAAAAACCTATAAAAAATTATTTATCACTATTGGATAAAAAAAATTCATGCTTATATTTTTTTTATTAAAGATGTTGAATTTTCTAAAAAATTAATGTAATTTACCTTTGTCTTCCAACTATTACAAACACCATACATAGTTTTCTTAAGGATAATACTAATTAACTCTCTATTGATTGTTTAACATGCAATAATCATAACTTCTTCACCTCATAAATACTATTTTATGATATTTATTGTAATATTGTAATTTCCTTTTTACAACTCCATAATTATGGGGTGTCCAAGGAGTACAAAATTTATCAATATATCCATTTTTTAGAAAAAATGAGACAAATTCTTAATTTTCAAATACTCGATAATGGTCACTTCATTAGTTTTGGATTCAATGTCCACTAAAGGTTCTTACTAACATATCATTCTTTATAAAATAATAGGAAGTTTCACATTGGTGAATTAAAAATAAATTACATGTATACCATGAAAATACATTTACTAAAACATAGTCATAATGCTTCCAATTTCAACATGAAACTATAGAATTTCAATAAAATTCCATGTGAACTATATCAAGAGGTTTAGAAGATGAAATATCATTCATTGGTTTGAAATATTTTTTATGTTGTATTCCTTTTGAATAGGATTACATACTTTATAATTTGGAAACTCAATTTTAGGATGATACATGAAAATTGTTTTCTATAAATCATTCTAAGTGGGAGAATGTAAGAGTTCCCTAGTCTTCTATTCCAAATACAAGACTCATTAAGAAAGGAACATGAGTAGGGAAAATTTATAGAAACTAATTAATCTATGATAACATCATATATATTTTCATTTCTAAAATAATTAATCACTAAATCATATTCTTAATTGAAAACATTAGATGAAATTTCCTCAAATTTGATGTAAAATTCATCAACTCAAAATTATGAAATTATAATAATATTATACTTAAAACCATCCAAAAACATCACTTTATAATTTGAAATTAAATTATAGTTACCGATTTTACCGAGACCAATTTTTTCCTTTTTCATTCCCATCAATGTTTAAATGCCCACGATCAATCATTATAAGGTTCTTGAATCTTGAATAGTCCCATGGCATAGGACATGAACACCCACGTTCCATGTTCCATAATATATTTTAAGAAAATTTCAAATAGATATCCAACAAAAATAGATCAAATAAGGAAATCCATTGGAATCCATATTTTTGTGGGTCTAATATCATTAGTGGATTAAAGGTTGGGGAACCCACATTTGATTTATGGGTTTCCTATAATCATATTTTCACATAGTAGAAAAATAATCTCTATTATATATAGAGAATCTAAAGGTAGAAATGGAATTTCCAATGTAGGATGTTGCATTAGATTTTTTAATTATGAGCACAAAACTGATTTTTCTAAATTTTAATAAAGAACTTTTTTTTGTATAATTGTGGTTCCCTGGATTATAACATTTTCATGTGGTGAATTTTGAAACAATATCGTTACCATGAATTTGAGTCAGATTATTTTATTCATTTTTATGTTTATAATAATAATTAATAAATTTCTCATTAATTATTTTAAATTCATTATTCTCATTGAGAAACTGATCATTGTTTTTCATTTCAAAAGATAGTTTTGAATAAAAATAAACTGAACGGTCATGTTCCTTTTTTGGAAACTTATATTTATCCTTTAGTTCATTTAATACATCCTAGGTCATTTTACAGTATTTAAAAATCAAATAGTTTTCCATGTTTTCATAATTATTTTCATATTTAGATTAATAAGAATTATTTACAGAAAATTCTAGAGTTACATAGGATGTGTTTGTCCTAAAACACATGTTGGCTTTATCATCCTTCTCAACAAGTGATGATTATGAGTCACCAAAACTACCCTCAGAAGCATTCCATGTTTCCATTATTTCCTTTTGGTATTTATTATCCACATCCTCAAATTTATTTTATTAGATTAATTTTTGACACTATTCTTTTACATAACATTTTCCCTTACATTAATACCAAACTCCAACATTTTTTTGTCACATCTTTCACAATATTTTTTCATGTTTCTCTTATTTTCATACTACTCATTGTAACTAGGATTTATAAATAAAATTCATTCCCTAAAACATTTTTTTATCTGATAAGTATATGAGACATTTCATAATCACTAAAACTTGTCGATTCATTATTTCTTACGCATTCAACATGAACATGCATTTTTTATTTTCATTGGGTTTACAAGCAGTTGTTTTGAAAGAGACCGACATTCTATTTGGTTCATCATCTTCTTATCTATTATCTATTAGTTCTTATTAATACACCATCAACATGATTATACTCTCTTTTATCGGTAGTGAATTAATGTCACATGATTCTCTAATAGGAGATGATGTCCCACTCTGCCTTTATAGAAGAAATCTCAAGATCCTCATGATTTGTCGCTTCATATTAATTATTTATCTCAGTGAGGTCATTGTCTCCATTATATCATTGATCCTGAGATACATGTTAGATATAGGTTTATCTTTCTTCATTTTAATGATATCGTATTTAATTGTATAACTGTTAAGTCTTATTTACGTAACATTAGTGGTTCCTTTATTTGATACAACTAAAATATACCATAATTAATAGGATGTTCTACATGTATAAATACAATTAAATTATTAATCAACTATAAAATGATATAAATCACTAATATTTTTTCATTTACTATTATATCCTTCCATTTGGCCTCAAACGAAGATTTATTGGAACTAGCCTGTATCAAATACTAATCAACTATAGTAGAACTGATCTCAAAACCCTGGCTTTCAAAATGGATTTTTTTATGATTCCATTGTAAATAATTTGTTCCACTAAAATTAAGATGTTTGTTGGTAGAATAACCTTCATTTCAATGATACATTTAATCATTTTTTAATGTTTTTAATGAACTATATATTTTAAACTTACCAAAATTTAGAGATCAATATAACAAAATAAAATTCATAGTTTAAAATATTTAAAAACATTGTGAACATAAAACCATTGATTAACGATTTATATCTATGTAAAACAATCAAGAGGTGGTGAATTTATTTCTTATAAATAATTTATTATTAAAACACTTAGTTAAAAATACACTGATTTAAAATCAATTATGGGCCAGATGACCAATGTAGTATATTCATAAAAAAAATTTATCATATTAAATATTTCTCAAAGAGTGATTTATTATTTGTTAACACAAAATGGAATATTGTTTTAGATTTTTAAAGTCAATTTACTAAATAAATTTTAATATAAACACTATCCTTTATTAAATATCAATGTTAAGTAATGTTTTAGGATAATGTAGTGAAAATATATCATTTAAAAGAACAATAGATTTTAAAACAAAAGGTTATGTATCAGGATGAGGCATTGTAAAATTTACATGTAAATCACCAATTAAAAATTAATTTATAAAAATAATCATGATCCAAACCTTGTATCGAGGTAGAAAAAAGTTTACATAGATGTCCAGGTAAACTAGGCCTCTTCCACAGTTTTTGTTGGAGTGATAATTACAAACATGCTATGCATGAGACCTCTTCCACTATTTTTCTGGGAGTGTATGGTGTAAAAATATATGTTTGTGAAGATATCAATGTATCATTCAGTTATGAACAAGGAACATTTTATAATTATATAACTGAGAGACACAAAATAATCATATTTCAAATAATTTTCACAAGAAAAGCTAAAATATTGATAATGGTGTTAGAAAGATTTGTGTTTTTGGCTCGGTAGCTTTGAGTCCCATTAATGATAGATTAGAGTGATTATGGAGTCACCTTATTGGATGAGAAATAATAACATTAGGTCGGGAATCCTTATATCTTCTTTTTTTGTTAGGATTATATTTTCATGATGTATTATTCTCTACTCATTTATTGTTTCTATAGAATATCACCAATTAATATTTACAACACTATTTTTTTACATATGGTTGTTTTTATGTTTTTTGAAGGTGTGTGAGAAGATCATATATTGGAATAGGTTATTCCCTTCTTATTTTTGATCAAGATATTCCACTTATTTAGGGTAAAAGACATGTATAATGTTTCCTAGTACCTTCTACCTCCTACTAGCCTCTAACATCTGTTAAATGTTTTCTGTAAAAGAAACACAATAACATTAATATTAAAAGTAGTTATATGTTTCATATATAGGAACATTATAAGTATCCATGAATTTTAATGGAAAAGGATGGTGTCCATGTGTATTATGGTTGTTAATTCATTCTGTCGGTGTCTCGGACTATCGGTGTCTTAGTCTGTTACTGTTTGAGATAGTCTTTAGGTCGGCCTGTCAGTATATCACTTTTTTAGGTAGGAACTATGTTTGTAACTCATAAATGGGTAGGTTATAGTTTTCAAATAATATATTTATTTGTTAGTCTCCTTGTCAATAGGTCAATCTCATGGTAGGTCAGGTATCAGTGATATATAATTATCGGTCATATATATACTTATCCAAATTATTTTAACATTTCATAAGATATAAACACTAACAATAGTGGATATAATTAAATTCATACATGGTAAAACAATATGTAACTTAATATAAAATAATTAAAATTTATTTTTGATCATTAAAACCATAGGAGGAAAACACAATTCTCTCCAATCATGATCCAATGATAACCATTAATTTTAAAATAATTATTCACCATTATTTTAATACTAGGTACCATTTTATTATGTCCTATCATTCTAAAATATATATCCAATCTAAATGGGATATTGAATTGTTCTTGGACAAACAAATATCTTACTCAATGGAACTCAGTGGTGAATGGGATCAATATATCCCATTAGTGGAGTTCTCATATAACAATAGCTTCCACTGCAATATTTAAATGGATAAATATGAGGGTCTATATGGGATGTGATGTTTGTAACATCTGAGGATTTTTTGGTAAAATATTTATGAATTTTTTCATTATTTAAATTATTTAATTAATCAATTTAACTTAATTTTAGATTATTTTATAAATAATAAAATTAAATTTCAAATATTAATTTATATGGTAAAATAATTGTTAAAATTTATAATACAATTTTAGAAATATAAAATATTATTTAATAATAAATATGACATTATAAATATAATGTGAAACAAAGTATTAAAATTTTAAAAATATATATGACCATGAATATGAATTGAAATAAATAATTACGCATTATGACAAATCATAAATATATATATAATGATTGAAAAATAATATATCTATAAACATCCGTAAATATTATAATATATAATACAATATGAATGTTAAGATGATTATATATCGATCAAACTAAAAAAATAGATTTAAAAACATGAAATGTTATTTTTCAAATTTATATATTAAAAACAATTTTGAAGTAGATAAAAATATAATAAATAATAAAATAAATGAAATATTTATATACTAAAATAAAATTATACAATATCAAATTTTATTTAAATAATATGAAAAAAAAATATAATGATAATAATAATTGATAGCCTAAAATTAGAATGTATAAGGGATATTATAAATTCAATTTGAATTTATTAAATCATAACTAATATGCAATAAAATTTAATTATTTAGTTAAATGAATAATTATGATTCATTTTGATTATATTAAAATAGAATCTTTTATAAGTAGGTAATATTTTAATTAAAAAAAAACATAACTATACAATATTTTGATATATTCCTCATAAAAACCACAAGAAAATAAAACCAACAAAAATGATAATGAGAAATAAAAAACAAAATAATACTTCATGGAGCCATTTATCTCTCTAACCAAACCCCCCATAAAATAACAATGTGACTGAACAACTGATCCATTCCTGACCCCTCCACATCTAGTATCATCCATCGTCCTCTCCAGTTCTAGCGAATCCCATTCATGCCACCTGAATCCATCGACATTAGAGGTATTCTCCATGAATTTGAGTGATACCCACTTTTTAAGTATCGTTACATCAATCATACCACATCTACTCTGTCACCATCAAAGGATCCCTTCAGTATTCTTCCAACACACAACTACAATAGATGGATCGACCTACAATGTCTACCCAACTCCTCTCTTTTTTCCCATACCATCAAATATGGATTTAATATTTTTTGAATATACCCATTGAAGGTATTTGTTTTCTAAAACTCAATCAACCATTCATAGTTCATAGTTCTATAAAAATTTTAGGATGGATGTACAACAAAAATTCATAAAAATTCATATATTAATCAGATATTAAAATGTGGTTTTACTTTTCGGTTGAAATTGATTCATCTTTCAAACTCTTGTTTTCATCAAGTTAAATGTATTCAAACCCATTGTTTTAGAAACTCGATTTATGTCTCATAGTGTTATAGTTCTACTCAATTAGAAAAATACGCAAAAAGCTGAAGCAACACCAATTTTAGAGCCAGTATATATATATATATATATTTATATATTCCTTTGGTTAACTGGGAAGTACCATTCACAGATTTTGAAGATGAACTCAGGAATGAGCCATGATGAAACCCTCTCTTTTACTCATCCTTTACTAATTCTTTTCCCCTTAAGAAAAAATGATCCACTACCTCGATCAAATCCTTCAGGAAGAGGACACTACCTTCCCAGTTCAGTATTTTCTATGATAGGGGATATTTCATTTTCTAAATACCATTATATATATTTAAAATTCCATGTCGTATATATGTAATGTTTACAATAACATCAATAGCATATTTCATGGATTTAAATTCATAATTAATATGTAATCTATTACATGACTGTGTCTGAAAATCATATATAGGTATGTATTAATTTCATACTCTATCAGTGTTTACCACATGTTATAAATTCATTTTCATACTTATTATTATGTAATTTAAGGTGTATTTGTTTAATTTTATTTTAAAAAACATCAATGATTATATTCATCATTTATGTTTTTAAATTCACATTAGGGAATTATTTTATGATTATTTAATGAAAAATTATTTTATTACAAAACATTAATCAATCTAAAATTGATATTTCAATGTTTACTGAGGAAGAGATTTTTATTTTTAAATTGTTTTTATAATAGTTTTTATATTTTTTATATATTTATTCTTTCAAAATTATATATTAATGGAATATATTCTTCTTATTTTAATTTTTCAAGAGTGTAATTCTATATTCATATATTGTTAAGAGAATTAGTTTTTTAAAATATTAATTTTTCAATTAATATTATGTAAACTATTATTTTTTGTTTCTATACTTTTAATGATAAAGAGATTAATCTTATATGTTAAAGTATTTTATACTTTTATGTCTGGTTATATAAATATACATATATTTGTGTGTGGTTCATTAATTACCATTTCATGATTTGAAATAAATAATATTTCATATTAAAACTCGCTATAAATTCTATTTATGGTCTTGCTTAATTTTATAGTCATCAAATTATGCAGAACAAAAACGGCTTACATGAAACTAAAACTTATTATATTTTAATGTGTGTTATATAATTATGAATAGGATTATTCTAGGAATGAAAATTTTGATATCAATTATTTTATATAAATTGAAATTTTTAGTTATAATTATTTTTTGTAAAAAGATTATATATTTATAAAAATAATGAATCTATGTATTATTAACTTTTTTAATTATGAAATTTGTTATTTAATGTCATTTCTCAATGATTTTGTTTTAATTGTCATGTTTTTTCATTTTATGCTCTTTATTTAATAAATTGGTTCTCATGTGTTCATGGATGATTATTTGAATATATAGAATTTAATTATTCTTTTTATGTATAGTCCATTCAAAAGTTAAATGACATAAAATTTGGTTGAACCAGATATTACAAATTATTTCCAATAAAACACCATAATAAAAATTTTATAAATAAATAAATGTGTGTATGTGTATTTAATTCATTTTTTTATTTTTGATTGAAAAAAATATTTTAAAAAATTTATATATCTGTAAGGAATGCTCCAATTTTATTTATTAAAATTGGTACTTTAAAACATAAAATATGAAATGGGAGTTGGGATTGAACACATTCTTGTGGAAATTTGTTTGGCCAGAATTACATTTAGTGTTCGGATTGGCCAATATTTTTTCGAAATCATGGTTTATGTTTTCTGAAAAATCTCTCGATTATTTTTAATCATTTTTAAATGTGTTTATATTAAAAATAATAATATAAATTTTTTGATCACATATTTATTTTAAATAGCCTAAAAAATTAAATATTCATAGGTATTATCAAAATATTATTATTATTATTTTCAAAGGCATAATTATTCTCAATGGTGTTTTAAAAATCATATATTCAATAGATTTTTCAAAATCTTTTAAAAAAATATATTTCAAAATATGGTATCAAAATTATGATTACTAAATCATATATATTTATATATGGTATTCCAAAATTATATTAAAAAATATATTCCTATATTATTTCCAAATGTATTTTTCAAAAGTATTTTCATAATTATTTATCATTCGATTTTTTTCCAGAAAAATTCACTAGAATTTTGAAAACCCCATACTAGGAAATTTTAATAATGAAATATTTTTTTTAAATGTTTACATGAATATTTTGAGGCTTCATTGAATTTATATTCAATAAAGATATAGCATGAGAATAATCTTATAGCTTTCATTTCATTTATTAATTTATATTTGACAATATGAAAGAATGGTACTCTTCCTCCAAATCTTAGGCCAAAACAGATCCTAAAATGTAATTTTCTATATATTTTTTAGTTATTTTTTATAAATAACAACGTATAATTTTTTTTGTATCATATCACGAAGCACGGTTCGAGGTCATCGCAGTTGGAATCAAATGAATAATATAGATAACATTAGAGATTACAATATTCTATTAAAATAAGTTTAGTTTTTGTCTATATTATTTTAGTAAACATATTTTTTAAAACCATTATGTTTGATAATAATATAAGAGTTATAAATTAGCTTTGGAACACTTTTGATGTTATGTTTACTTTAAAAATATATATTTATAGTGATTCCTATTTTATAAATTCTATAAATGGAATTTAATAATTTTTCTAATGTACAAAAATTGAATTTTTAGAGTGAAATTATTTTTAATTTGGGTAGAATATAACATCCCATGATTATTGGATCAATTATTTTTATTAATTTCTTCCTTATTTATATTATGGAATATTTAAAATTAAATTGTTGTGAAAATGTTTTATTGGAAATTAAATTTATTTACAATTATTAATTTATATTGTAAAATGATTGTTTAAATGTATAATAAATTTTATTAAATATAAAATTATAATTAATTTTAAATATATAAATATAAATATAAATTGAAACCAAGTTTTTAGGATTTAGAAAACATATATTCCATGGAACATAAATTGCAAAATAACTATATAGTTATTATAAACATTTATAAATATATATAATTGTAACATCCTCTTACTGATCTATTTTTTAGTACTTTAACATCATTGTGGTATTCTTTTTCTCCTTGCCTGAAGAAGGAATAGAATGAATTTGGAAGATCCATATAATGGAGAAGTCAGACATGTTTTGGACTCCTCGTTTCAAATGTCTTTTTTATAGGATGAACAATGATTTCATGCGTAGTAACATTATTACATGGAATTTAAGTGTAACTAGATACAAGTCATGAATGACTTATCACTATTGAAGGATACACATTGTGAAGTGGAGTTACACATCAAGAATGTTTTAAATGTCAGTTTTTAATCTAAGGCAATGTTTTTTTTGCATATGTGGGATCTAGGAGTTAACACAATGTGAATTCGAGTTGCACGTTGTGTAACCTCCTATATACAGTTTTAAGATTGATGTGTGACATTTTTCTCACATTTATTTTCTCTAATATTATCTCCCCCATGAATAGGAAATTTATCTGGCAACATCATGAGATTCATATCCTTTTATATTGAACTTTTCGACATTTAATATCTATTGTGGTTGTGGCAAGATTCTCTGTGAAAAAGATCTTTCTGATTATTAATTTAAATAGATCATTATTGCATCCTTGATATACATTATTATATATTTTAATCTCAATTGGTCTTTCATCAGGTCTTGTTCTAATATCTGTTGTGAGATCTGATTTTGCAAGATGTTCCCCTATTAGTCATTGTGTGGAAGGCATTTGTTTTCATGGTATGTGATATTTTCTCTTCTCTACCAACCTTCATTCTACATTAAATCAATAATAAGATGTGTGAATTTGATTCTAGGTAATTCTTTTACGTTTCCGGGTTTTTATTGATTGTGGATCCCATTAAGGGTGTTTGCGGCCAATGTTTTTTGGTAATTGGTTACATATATAGCATGTTTTTGAAAGACATCATTTTTCCCTTCTTATAAATTTGTTTACTAATAAAATGTTATGGAAATAGCATGATTGTTTTTGGTTTTCAGATGATATTTTCCGGAAAATCTGTATTTTGAGGATTTTTATAAATTGAAAAAGGGTTTTTTTTTATAATCAACTTTAAGGGTTTTGAGAAATGGTTTTGAAATTATTTTATAAACATTGAAAAGGTTTAGAAAATGAGAACATGGGTTAGCTTGGGTACTTGGAGGATGGTTTATCTTTAGGTCATCATCCATTGTGGGGGTTCACTTTTTTGGGTGAGACTCGTATACTATAATTTTAATTATTGGCTATACGTATCTATATGATGTTTGGGTTTCACATTATTTGGTGACTTTTGGGTCTCTGAGTGTATATCATTGGCTTTTGGTACGATAGTGCTCTTTTTCATAGATTTATGGGTATAGGTAGTATTTTTCCTAACCTTTTCTATTCCTTGGTAATGTCATGCATGTGATACTACTATAGTTTTGTAATTCTTGTATTTTTTACAATTGTATCCTTGATATTCATGTTGATTCGTTTGAGATATGATATAAAACATTATTCTTTGAAATTTATATACATTATTCAATTTTAGAATTCTGATGAAAGAGAAATGTTTACAATGTTTTCTATAAAACTAATTCAAGTTCCATCATGACATTAATTGTTTAAATTATATATACAATAATTGTTATATAGATATATTTCCTGGAACACCATTGTGGGATCCATTTAATCAAGTTACATCACATTGTGAACTCATTTTCGATGGTGCGTAGAACATTGTATGACTTCTATTTTAGGTAATGTCAAGGTTCCATAGTGAGTGAGTTAGGTTAGTGTAATCTGGGTTGGGTAGCTAGGGATGAGATAGTTGGAGCTTTTCCAAACCATCTTTTAGAGTAGTTATTTGGTTCCATTCTATAAAATTTGACTTGTATCTTAGGTTTTTGGATACTTTTGATGATGTTTTGTGTCTGTTGTCTTTTATTATTTGTGGAATGTATTTATAAGTCTTCTATTATTTATTTAATTTTTCCGTCATGTATATATATGTGATGTGTTTTGATCATATTGGGCTTTTCTTGTTTGTTGTTTGATGCTTTGGTGATTGTCTCTAGCGTGTAGGGATCACGAATGCACTCCGGGTACATGACAAAGAAGTTAAAGTTCCATATTAGAAGGTAGCCATTGATTATATACTACAATTGGGAATTAATTGTGGAATTTCATCAATAGTTCTTTTTTTGGGATGTCTATTAGGTTGTAGATATAATTTTTGTTAAATTAGAGGTATGCTGCAATTAGTGGTCGGTAAGCTCTTGTCCTAACAAGACACGAGTTCTAATGGGAAGTTGTGATACATTTCTCTAGTGTTTGGTGAAAATCATAATTCTAACATATTTATTTTTTCGTTTAAACATAATTTTTTTGTTGTCTGATCATTCTTCTTGTTCAGTATGTAGCAGTATGCCTCTAAAAACTCTTCCATGAGTTCCTTAGGTAGGTGTAGTTGATTATACATAAATAAAATCCACCTACATATTAGAATATCATATATATTATCATACGATAATTCCATATTTGTAATTAGAATGTACCATGAGTCAAAATATAGTTGGTGTGGTACAACTAGGAGTTTGAGGAGAGAGATATCGATCGTGGAATTTCTTAAACAACAAGCCAATTTCTATGGAAACAAAAAAACCTCATGAGGTAGATGACTGGCTATAAATGATTGATCAAATATTCATCACTCTTGACACAAGAGAATGTTAATGTGAACTCTGTAGTGTTAAAAGAAGAGGGTTTAGGGTGTAGAGGGACATCCCTCACAGAGCTCAGTTTTACCGTCGGCTATTTTGTTTGAGACCAATGACATTCATTATATTGATGATCCAATCATTGTTATTCAGTACCTTTATTAAATTTTACCATATGAAATATCTGGTCTTCTTACAGAGAGATAAGTATAGTTTTTGATTTTATTGGTCACAGGTATGCATCATATATATATATATATACCTTCTAAACATATGTCACCTGTGGAGATAAAACTGCTCATGATTCAGTTGGATGACCTATGAGAAAAAGGTTTTTTCCCTCATGTTTCACCTTGGGATGCCCCTATTCTCTTTTCCAAGAAGGAAGATGGTTATCATTAGTTGTTCGTGGACTATTAGATGTTTAACTGGTAAAAATTAAGAACAAATATCTTCTTCCCCATGAGGATGAATTGTTTGATAAGTTAATGGGAGTTTAGTGGTTCTTGAAGACTGATCATTAGTTGGGTAATCATTAGCTAAGTGTTCGAGAGTCTGATATACAAAAAATTACTTTCTAGAGAAGTTATGGACATTATGGATATCATTTTATGCCTTTCAGTTTGATTATTTATACTCTATTTTGTATATCATTGATGAACTAGATGTTCCATCAATATCCTAAAACTTTTGTGGTTGTGTTAATGGATGATATTCTAGTTTTTTAGAAATTAGATAGTGAGAACGAGATCCTTATAAGTTTGGTTATGGAAATTTAGAGAAGACACATTTTTAAGGAATGCTTTCAAAATCAAATTTATTTCTTCAAGATGTAATATTCCGTTGAATCAATAATTATGAACATGGATTTTCAGTTGATCAATTGAATGTGAAGGTTGATTTATCATTAAAGGTACCATATAATTTCATTTAGATACAATGCTTCCTAGGTAATGGGAGATAATACTGATGTTTTAATATGGATTTATCTATGATGGAGTCACATTTGACACTTCTTACTAGGAAGGTACTGAAATTCACATTGGGTGCAATGTGTCAGACTTATTTCGATGAACTGAGACAACATCAGCCATCTAATCCTATTCCGATATTACCTGATTATTATAATGGGTATGTGATGTTTTTTGATTCTCCTGATGCTAGTTTGGGATGTGAGCTTATGAAAAATGACAATGTGGTAGCTTACAACACTTTTCGTCTCAAGCCACCTGAGAATAATCAACCCACTCAATATTTTTAGCTTTCTATAGTTACTTATTTTATTAAATGTTACTGGAAGAATATTTTCATAGATAAGTTCATTGTATTAACTGATCATAAGAGTTTTAGTTATATTGTTCATCATAAATACGTGAATATTATAAACATATGATGGGTTGAATATATTTTTTACATTTGAATTTGACATCTTCAACTCCCCAAGGATATAGAATTTTGTTGCAAACTCTCTCTGTAGGGATGTACCATCTCATGATTTTCTAAAATAAATGGATTAGTAGAATATTATGGGGATTTTTTCTTAGTTGCACTGGTATAATCAGGAGGATGTTTCTTGTAAGGTTCTAACCAATGTAATATAAAAATATTCTACGTTGGAGTCTATTTTTCCAAGTCAGCAATAGGATGATGAGTTTAGTATGGCTTGAGAAATCCTTAATAGTGGGGAGACTATTTATGGTTGGTCTCTTTCATCAGATGGTATGATCCAATTTGGGAATCCAGTTCGTGTCCCAGCATTTATGAGGAGTTTAGCATTTTTTAATTTCCATATATCTTTTGGTTCATTCATCAAGGACCTATAAAGTTGTATTTTAACATGAAATAGTGATTTTGGTGGCCACGTATAAAGTGTGACATTACAGATAATGGGTCTCATTGTTACAAATGCAAATAGATAAAGGCAGAGTACTTGAAACCGTCTTTATTTCATTATCCCCTTGGTGTGTTATGATAGAAATGGAATGAGGAATCCATAGATATTTATTTTGGGTTATCGTAGACACTCAGAGGGAAATAGTAAACCTAGGTGTTTGTTGATCGGATATTGAAGTCTTTCGATTTCATCCCAACAAAGGATACCACTATGGTCGAATATGTAGATATGTTATATGTAGAATATGTGTTGTGGTTACCTAGGTTTACTTCTTAAATTGTTTTATCAATGGATCCTAGGATTACCTTGTGGTTGTAGAGGAGTCTCCACGATGCAATTGTAACTCAGGTCAAGTTGAGATAAACACACCATTGACATAGAGATTTTCAGATAGAGCTAATAATTTTGATCCTAGACGATATACTTCATACATGTGTTACTAACATCATTGTATTATGGGATGGACATTTCAGACTTGTTGGGTTTTTTGAAAACAAAATATATCATTTTTCTATATGAATGGATCACTTTTTCGTTTTATGGTCACTCATTCAGATCACCACTTTGATTGGATGAGGTGGGTGCAGTAGCTTTGGTTGGACCATGTCTATTTCAAGAGACATCAATAAATATTCATGATGTATATCGATGTATGGTAATATCCTAGAGTCGATAGAAATTATATGCATATCATAGATATCATCCTATGGAGTTTCTATTGGTGACTATGTTTTCTTGAATGTTTCTCCTCGGTTGGGTCACCATCAATATGGGAAACATGGAATATCTTCTCTAGGATCGGTTAGTCCATTAGAGGTCACATAGAGGCTTTGAATTTTTACTTATCTGTTATCAATTTCGATTTAGTTGATGTGTATTCAAATTGTTTTCCTCATTTATCACCTCAAAAAGTATCAACCTAATCTTTTTCAGGTTTTGTGCTGGGAAGAGATTGAGTAAGATCCAGATGTTTCTATTCTATAGAATCATTTTGAGGTCGTTTACTCTCAAGTTAATTCCATGCATGGGTAGTCAATTACATTGGTAATATTTGTATAGAAAAATGATCAGCTTATCATGAGACATGGGAACATGATTCAATGATGATAGATAAGGATCACTGTATTTTTCTACTGATTACATCTACCACATTACATTATAGAGATTGAAAGACTATATGGTGTTTATTATTTAACATCCCATTATATATTTATTATGTATATCATTATCCATGTTGTATATTTCCTTTTATTGTTGACTTTTGAGTGCTGAGAAGGAATTGGGAGGACACCTATAATGGTGAAGTTCGGGATTTTTTGGACTCCTAGAATTAAATAGATTTTTCAAAAGGATCGTTGAGGATTTCATTCCATGCAACACGGTTACATGATGTGTATGAGTCAAGAGATACAATTCACTAAAGGCTTCACTTTATGAATGGTCAAATGGCGTGAAGAAGAGTTACACATTGTGAATGTTTTAAATGATGGGTTTTAAGCAATGGTGATGGGTTTTCCAGTGTATGTGGGACCATGTAGGTTACACATTGTAAAATATGGTTTAACATCATGTAACATCTTCAGTACAATTTTCATCCAGACATGAGGCTATTTTCAATCATTTTTTTTCACTAGACATTATCCCCATCAAGAAAGATTAATTTCCAAGGAAATTTTTGGAGACTCTTCTCCATCTATATCAATCCATTCAGAAATAAGTCTTCATTACAGTTGTGGCGTGATTCTCCAGTAATGATTAATTTTTTTCTATTCACTTTAATAGGTCATTGTAGCTCCCAATGGTTTAATTATTAAATCATATGAACTAGATGGGTGTTTCCTCATCTATTTTTTCATGATATATTTTGTGATCTCATATTAGATGTCTCCTCATTGTTGGTCATGGTGTGACGGACATTCATCATCTAGGTATGTGACATTACCTCTTCTCCACCAAACCTCTTTCTTAATGAATAAATCCGATGATGTTTTTATTGGATTCTAATGTTGTCTTTGATGTCTTCATGTTTTAGTTATTGGTGGATCCTTATGCGGACATGTGAATCCATAGTATTGAGGTATGTGGTTCTATATCGTGCCTATAGTCGATAAACCATAATGTCCCCTTCTTGTAAAATTGATTATAAATAAATAGAAATGCAACTGTAATGATTTATTTGTGAGCTAGGAATATATTTTGAATTAATGTGGGTTTCCATGATTTATGATAAATCAATAGAAAAACTATACTATCAAATCATTGAAATGGATATGTTGAAATGGTATTGATATTATTTTCAAATCATTGAAATGATTATAACGATGAAAACATGGGTTACCTTGGGTACATTGTAGATGTTTTAGTATTAGGTTATCATCCATTGTGGGGGTTCATTTTAAGGGGTGTTTCACTTGTCATAGAGTATCGATTATTGGTTCGAGATTCATATATTATGTTGGGGTTTAACTTCTTGGGGATTCTCTCTAGTCCTAGAGTGTAGATCATCTAATTCATGTATCATAATTCAATGTCTCATAGATTTCTACGAATGAGTAGTTTGCTTCCATACCTTTTATATTACATGGTATTTTAATTCATGTGTTTCAGATTTTATTTTCTTCATATATTTTTACTATTATATCCTTGTTATGTATGTTTATGATTATGATAGATGACATGGAAAAATGTGTTTTGAAATTTATATACATTTTTTTGTTTGAAATTTTTTATATAAAGATAATTTTTATAATGTTTTCTATAAAATTGAATTACTACTTATCACACCATGTTTTATTCAAATTGAGCATACTTGAATTTTTATACAGATACATGTCATGGAACACCTAGGTAGGATCCTATTTCACCGGTTATCTAACAAACTTCACAACTCATCGGAGGTTCATTCACCCTTGTATGCATTCGATTTCAGGGAAAAAATGCATTGTAGGGAGGTGGTGAGGTTTCATGTCTGCTGGGATGGGTAGTTGGTGTTGAGAAGGTGGGATTTCATCCATGCCATCTTTTGGAATAGAGATTGTGGTCTAGTCTTTTAAAATTGCACTTGTGTCTTGGAGTTTTGGTATATTCTCAATTTTTTTGTTTCAACTGCATTTTTTCTATTATGTAATATATTCATCATATTTCAAATATTTGTTTTCCCTTTTCCTCATATATATATATATATATCATGTGTTATATTGAGGTTGGATGAAATTAATCCCTCTTATTTTTTGTTGGATGCTTGGGTGCTTATCTCAAGCCTGTGGGGACTGGGAACACACATGGGTTATGTGGAGGAATGGGTTGGGTGATAGTTTTATGGGTAACCTGGTTTGGTTCATTAGAATTATGTATCTTTGGAGTTAATTCTTTAATAGTACTTGTCTTGGGAATTTTATTACACTGGAGATAAGATTTTTCAAACTTAATAATAATGTTGTGATGAGTTCCAGGACAACTCTTTTTGTAATGAGACTCAATTTTTCATTGGAATATGGGATATGTGTCTCCAGTGTTGGATTTAAATCTCATTTTCTACATATGATTTTTTTTATTAAACTGATAATTTTTCTATTACCTAGTCTTTCTTATGTTTTTAGTATGTAGCAATATACCTCTAAGATGTCTTCTATGTGTTCCTCAAAAATGTGTATCTGATTGTCCATAAAGTAATCCACCTATAAATTATAATATCATTGATAAAATAATATGGGAAATCATTGATGTCGATAATGATGTACCATGAGTTAAAAATTAAATTAATGAGGTAAAACCATGAGCTAGAGGGGAGATAGATCGATCATAGGAGTTCTTGTGCGATTATCCAATTTCCGTTAAATGGATGACTGAACATCAAAAGGTGGAGAAATGGATTGATATGATTGATCAAATATTCAACATCCTATAGAAACCTGAGAATATTAAGGTTATGTGAGTAGCATTATAGGCTGAGGGTTCTGGAATGCAGTGGTGGGATTCTACGGTCCAAGAAGACGGACACGTCAACTTGGATTATAGGGGTTTTAAAACCATATCCTTCATGTTGTTTTTTTTTCAGGATTCATTGATGATAGGGAAGTCAATGGAGTTAATGTCTTCTGATCAAGATGACCATTTAGATTTGGCATAAACCAATCATTTTTCTATGCTTTTCTATTTTTCTACAGGTGTATGGAAAAAAAACTGGTTGAATCTTCAAAAATAACTACTGGGTTTGTGAATAGAAATCAGGTCACATGTTTTTATGATGAAACATTATACCTTTGAGGATATTATAGATAGTTTAATTATGGTAGACATGAATATTATGGGAAATGTTTGTTTTACCAAACCTTATCTTATATCACGTTAGATTTTAAGTGATGTTCCTGGGAATAAGATAAAATTGAACGATCATCACAGAAGTGGTTGTGGATCTCTATAGTGAGACTCTCTTACACTGTATTCTATAGATAGATGCCTGAAGATGGATTCCTATGTAAAGACCCGTAAAATTCAAGGGAAATTTTTTCTTAATTTTCTTTAGAATTTTACAAGAGCGCGGTTTCTGACGGCACCTGATTCCAAGGCCCGGAGTGCCCGGAATCAATTTCTGAAGTTTGGCTCAGGTACGTTCAGTGAACGAACGAGCGGGATTTCCTAACTTTTGATCCGGTGCTCGGAATTGAAATCTGAGGGCACCGATGAACTCGCAGCACCGATATTCTCTTAAAGAGACCTTTTTGGAAGTTGCGTTTGTTGCGGGTTGAAAGTTAGTTTTTGGGAGATTTATAAAAAGTTGAATTAAAAAATGTGGATTCTTTTTATTTCACTTTTGTAGGTTAACTCCTATCAAAAAGAGTTAGGGGTGGGACCCACACCCACTTAACCTCCCTTGAGATGATTAAGTGTGGTGGGACCCACACGAACCTAAACCTCTCAACTTCCCCCTTAAACTCCCCTCTCTCCCTCTTAATGTTTGTAAACTTAACATCTAATTAATTACACATGACATGTTAATTAATTATGTGTTATGTTTTTGAATTTGATGTTTTGAATTCCAAGGCTTGGTAAATAAAATAAGGAGGGACCTTATTTTATTTTGTTAGACAACTTGTGTGGATTTCATTTTGAGAGCTCCTCCTCCATCTTCTTCATCTTGACGAAGAACGCTCATCTTGACGAAGAACGCTCAAGCTCCGACGAAGAACGCCGCTCCGCTCTTCTTCGTCGTCCGTGTCAACGAGAGGGAACGCCGCTTCCTCCTCGGATTTCCTTCGTCGACATAAGAGGTTTCGCCAACGACGTCTCACATCGGACGCATCTCTTCGTCAACGGAATTGACGAACGACGACCGCGACGCCCGATCTCCGCGACGTCGACTTCCGCGGACGTTGGCAAATCCTCGAACTTATACCCAAGGTAGGGGTTTTTGTTTATTGTTTAATTATTCTATTCTTGCTCGTGGATCGCATGACTAACGTGAGGAATTTGAATATTTTATGTTGTGTTGTTATTTAACGTGAGGGGGGCCGGACCGCACGAACACGGCTGAACCCCCCTCCATCGTTCTTGTTGAATTGCTTGCGGGTGGATGAATCAAGGTGGCGTGGTGCCGACGCACCACGCGGATATTCGCCAATCCTTATTGCACGACGCCATCGCGCCGCGCCATGGAAGAATCTTCAAGAACGCGACGCTGTCGCGCCACGTTGAATGAAATCGAGGTGCGGCGGAGGGGCGCGGTGCCGTCGCACCGTGCCGGATGACGAATACTGCGGCCGGTTCCGGGCCGTGGCGGAACGAGGAGACCGGCGGCCGGTCCGCCGGCGTCGGAAGCCGAAGAGGGGACCAGATTTTCCAGTCCCGTTAGAGAAAACCGGCCGGCCAGCTGGCCGGCCGGATGGCAGTAAACCGGGGGAATTAATCCCCCGGCCGGCTCATCAAAACCCCCCTCTTAATGAGGGGGGTGGTTTCCTTGAGGGGGGCAGGATGCCCCCCGTTTCCTACCAATCAAGCCCCCCACGTGGGGGGGGGGGGGGGCGGTTTGCAAAAAGGGCGCGGCTATATGCCACGCCGCCCCTCAATCAGAGGGGGCTTTGTCCCCCCGCATGCCGCCAGGCCGCCCCGCCTGCCGCCGGGCCGCCGCGCTACCGCCGGGCCGCCGCATGCCGCCGGGCCGCCGCGCTACCGCCGCGCCGCCGGGCCGCCGCGCTACCGCCGCGCCGCCGCGCCGCCGTGCTGCCGGCCGGCCGGTCAGCCGGGCCGGGTCGGACCCGGGTCGGGTCGACCCGGTTCGGGCCGACCCAGGGTGGGGGGGGGGGGGGTCGGGCCAGGTCGACCCGGACCCGGACCCCCCGTTTCGAACCAGTTTCGGTCTTTTGGCCATAACTTGCGCCTCGGACCTCCGATTGACGAACCGTCTGCGGCAACGCGATCCTTGTATCGAGAAGGTCGTTTCGGTATATCGCACTCAAGGTTTCGGATTACTTTGAGTTCGGCCGGGTTGGTTCGTTCACGAAACCAACCGGGCCTTCGGAGCGGAAACACTCATATCTAGAGCTACGGACGTCCGATTGACGTGCCGTCAACCGTGTTGTGTTCCTCTTAGTGAGAATGATCTTTTGGCATACTCCTCCCGAGGTTTGGACGCAGGTGGAGTACGGTCGGGCTGGTTTTTCCTTAAAAACCAACCGGGCCCCGGTGACGAAAATGCCAATAACTCTCAGACCGGGCGTCCGATCGTCGCACCGTCTCTTGCGTTGAGTTCCTGTTGACGATACGGAACTTTTGGATACATCAACTCTGGCCTTCGTGACAGTTGATGTATCAGCCTCTCGGCTCGTGGAGCGGACTCTCCGAACGAGCTTGCTGTGTGCAGGAACCCTAGTGTTGGCTGCGACTGTTACTGTGACTGCTACTGCTACTACTGCTACTGTGACTGCGACGACGACAGTACAGAGATCCTGTGTGGATTCGACGACGACGACATCAGCACTCAGCGATCCTACGTGGATCAGTGCTACAGGTCCTGTGTGGGCCCGATCCTGTGTGGGTCTGATCCTGTGTGGGTCCTTGCGCTCAGCGGTCCTGTGTGAACCAGGGCCTACAGGTCCTGTGTGGGCCCGATCCTCTGTGGGTCTTTGCGGGGGTTAGTTACCTATCGATCCTTCGTGGGTCCGACGACGTAGATGGATCAGTGATCATCTTTATTGTCCTTTGAAGAATTATACCTGTGTGAGCTGAATCCTGTTGCTTTCCTGTGTGGATTGTGTAGTTCAATCCTGTGTGGATTACGTTTTGCTTTCCTGTGTGGAATACGTTTACTTTCCTGTGTGGACTGAGTTGTACTTGGGCTCGAAGGTTGGAGCGTATTTGAATTGATGACTTAGATATATGTATGGGCATATACCTAAGCAGTGTCGGTTGTTACTTCGTGATTATACCTTTCTTCTTGGTTTATCCTTTGTGGATTTGAGAGACCTTCAGGGGTATCGGGGTCCCTACTGAGTAGCTTATACTCACCCCTGCACGGGCTTTGCCCGCACTACGTTGTGTTGGTTGCAGACGACGGACAGCGTTGACCTTAGCTGAGGCTTGCAGAGCAGGACGGTACCCGGAGGTGGACCACTGGGCGGGACGTGCACGGAGCAGATGACGGGACCTGTGGAGCAGAGGAGCTATCTGTACCCACCCTTCAGGTGGGATTTCCAGTGGACAGCTCGGTGTAGCGGCATTTACCTTTCAGTTGCTGTTTTTCCCTTTGGAGTTGTACTTTACTTTCAGTTTGGGTTTGTATTCTGGCCCATTTACTTTTCCGCACTTTCAGATGTACTCTGCTTTTGTTTAGTGTTTACTTTTCACTTGCTTACTCTGTGGTGTTTGTTTACTTTACAAAGGCAATGCCTTCCCTTTTTACCGGGATTTATGCCTTGGTGCTAGTCGCCAGCCCCTGGCCTATGGAAGGCGGGCTTGGGGTAGTCATGGCACGGACCCCGAGGGCGGGTCGTGACAAATTGGTATCAGAGGAATTCGGTTCTACCGTGAACTCTGATCTTTTCTATGTGAAGCAATAATGTTTAGCGTATTGAGTGTGGTTATCAGTCCAGGGAGTCCAGTGTTGGTGCGGCGGCTGACGTATCCGTACACCAGGACCTTGACTTCTGATCTCCGACTTAATGCACGAAAACATTGATTGCGTGTGTGTTTCAATGTTTTCTTAGTGATTACTTATATCAGCTCACCAGGTATACTATTCTGACCGTGGCGCACCTGTTTCCTTTTCAGGATGGCCCCACGACGGCAGCCAGCTAGGCTTCCGAGAGTCGAGCGAGACGACAGCCCACCGAGCGACAAGGCCTCGGTGCAGGGCCCTTTGCCAGTAGTGGCACCGGCAGTAGCTTTACCCGCTGAGCCCCCGATGCTTCCAGCAGCAGCCGCTGACGATGCACGTCTCCTCAGCGCACTGCATGAGTTTCAGCGCCAGCAACCGCCCAGGTTTCGCGGGGAGACGGATCCCCAGGCAGCAGAAGACTGGCTGGAGGCAGTAGTACGAGTGTTTAGGCTAGTGAGGACACCAGCAGACCTCATGGTGATCCTCGTTGCGAGCCTACTACACGCAGCAGCAGGACGATGGTGGAGCCTGATGCTCCAGGTGCACGATGAGGCATCTCTACTTTGGACGGACTTTGAGAGCCTCTTCCGCTCGGAGTTCGTCCCAGCCACCCTTCGTGCGGTGCGTATCCAGGAGCTTCTTCAGCTGCGGCAGGGCAGCATGACGGTCGCTCAGTACTCGGCAAGATTTACCGATCTCTCGCGCTACTCGACCGACATGGTACGGGACCCATTCTTCCGGGCCCGAACCTTCGAGCAGGGTTTGAGACACGAGATCAGGGCATCGCTGATCTCCCTCAGCATACCGACTCAGACAGGAGTACTGGAGCGGGATCTTCTGATCGAGAGCTTCCTTGCTGAGTCCACACCAGCACAGAGACCCACCGCAGGGCGGCACGTGGCAGAGTCATCTGCAGCAGGCAGTCGACGGATGACTCAGGGTTCCAGACAGACCAGACCTTCGGGCAGACGACCTGAGGACAATGGCTCGGCAGTGCGGGGCACACAGCGAGGAGCCAGTCATTCGAGAGGCAGACAGTGCTACTCGTGCGGCGGGCAGGGCCACATGGCTCGTGACTGCCCGACCCGCCGTGCCGAGGAGCAGCAGACAGTTGATGGACCACCGAGGCAGAGGCAGAGGGTCGACCGTGGCGGTCCGCATGGAGGAGGCGGACGAGGCAGAGGAGCTGGACGAGCAGCCGGTGGTGGCCGACGCTTTGAGGCTCTACCACCACCACCACCAGGAGGTCCACCCCGACCACAGGGAGCTGGCGGGCAGCGACAGGCACAGCTCCAGGCAGCAGAGACCTATGACCACGGCGCACCCCGAGATGATTCAAGGTACTATCTGTGTCTATTCCACCCTTGCTGCAGTTCTTATAGACACAGGAGTGAGTCACTCTTTCATAGCCGCTGCCCTTGTTCGGAGCTCGGAGATTCCGACAGAACCGTTGGCTCGATCCTTACGGCTAGAGACTCATACGGGAGCAGACTCGACGATTACGCACTGGTGCCGGTAGTGTGAGCTTACTCTAGGACGCGAGAGCTTCGGCTGTGATCTTCTTGTAGCAGCGTCGAGGCCTTACGACGTCATCTTGGGCATGGATTGGCTATCTACGGTCCATGCACAGATTGACTGTTTTAGGCGCAAGGTGCGATGTGTACGCACCGACGGGAGAAGGTTCACCTTCACCGGCGAGAAGGGAGCCTTAGCAGCACAGGATGGACTTCTGCGGAGGAGAGGACAGCCCATCACTCATAAGTTGGCTAGCCTTATCCTTGGAGCAGTTGATGTGCGGAGTCCTGGTTTTCCTGCAGTGGTGGATCAGTTTGCGGACGTTTTTCCCGACAACGTTCCAGGGCTACCTCCTCGCAGAGAGGTAGACTTTTATATTGACTTGTACCCCGGGACAGCCCCGATATCCACTCCATCATATCGGATGGCCCCCGCCGGGCTTCGAGAGCTACGGGTACAGTTGGAGGACTTGCAGGGCAAGGGGTTCATCTGACCCAGTGTTTCACCCTGGGCTTCCCCGATATTGTTCGCCAAGAAGGCGGACGGGAGCTTGCGACTTTGTGTTGACTATCGTCGCCTGAACCAGGTGACAGTGAGGAATAAGTATCCGCTACCGAGGATCGATGACCTCTTTGATCAGCTCAAGGGAGCACGGTGGTTCTCGAAGATAGACCTCAGGTCAGGCTATCATCAGCTCAGAGTCAGAGATGAGGATGTGCAGAAGACAGCCTTCAGATGTCGGTATGGCCACTATGAGTTCTTGGTTATGCCTTTCGGTGTAACCAATGCTCCAGCAGTATTCATGGCTGTCATGAACAGGATCTTTCAGCCATACCTCGATCGGTTTGTCGTGGTCTTCATCGATGACATTCTAATTTACTCTACGACAGAGGAGGAGCACGCCTATCACTTGCGAGTTGTACTAGACACACTCTGAGAGCACCAGCTTTATGGTAAGCTCTCGAAGTGCTAGTTCTGGATAGGTGAGGTCCACTTCTTGGGTCACGTTATCTCTGAGGCGGGAGTTGCAGTGGATCCCGCGAAGATTGAGGCTGTGTTAGCATGGGAGCCACCCAGGAGCGTGACTGAGGTTCGGAGTTTCGTGGGACTAGCTAGATACTATCGGAGATTTGTGCCGAACTTCTCCAGAGTTTCGGCCCCACTCTCAGCGTTGACGAAGAAGGGGAAACCCTTCGTGTGGTCAGACAGATGTCAGCAGAGCTTCCAGGAGCTGAGACAGAGATTGACTAGCGCACCTATCTTGAGGTTGCCTGAGGAGGGAGTAGGGTACGTAGTCTACTGCGATGCATCAGGGACCGGTCTCGGATGTGTTCTGATGCAGGAGCGGGCAGTGATCGCCTATGGATCACGACAGTTGAGGCCGCATGAGCAGAACTACGCTACCCATGACCTGGAGTTAGCAGCAGTGGTCTTCGCTCTGAAGACATGGCGACACTACCGGATGGGCGAGCGCTTTACAGTCTTTTCTGACCATCAGAGTTTCAGGTATATTTTCTCGCAGAAGGACCTGAACCTGAGACAGCGGCGATGGCTCGAGTTCCTCCAGGACTATGACTTTGAGATAGTCTATACTCCTGTGAAGGGGAACGTAGTAGCCGATGCCCTCAGCAAGAGGACGGGCATTCAGCTACTTGAAGAGGCGACGGAGCAGCTAGCCTCTTTGAAGATATCCTTCGTGGATAGAGATGGAGCAGCCTTCCTCCAGTCTCTCACAGTCACCCCTCCACTACTGCAGCGAGTCAGGGAGGCACAGCGTGAGGACGCTGACTGTGAGACACGGCGTGCACAGATATCCTCGGGACAGGCACCTGATGGTTTCTCCCTTGGAGCAGAGCACGACATCCTTTTCAGAGGACGTACCATGGTACCAGTAGCTTTGTGAGAGGAAGTGCTGAGAGAGTTTCACACTTCTCCTTTGGCGGTACATCCTGGAGTGGCGAAGATGTACCAGGACCTCAGACGACAGCACTGGTGGCCGGGCATGAAGAAGGCTGTAGCAGAGCTCGTTTCTCGATGCCTCACCTGTCAGCAGGTGAAGGCAGAGCATCAGGTACCAGCAGGCTTGGTACACCCCTTGGAGGTTCCGGAGTGGAAGTGGGACGACATATCTATGGACTTCGTGACTGGTCTTCCACGCACTTCCAGAGGTCACGACTCCATCTGGGTGATTTTTGACCAACTCACCAAGTCGGCACACTTCTTACCCATCAGAGAGCAGGGCTCAGTGGAGAGCTTGAGACGTCTCTACGTTCAGGAGATTGTGCGGCTCCACGGTGTGCCATCATCTATCGTATCCGATCGAGATGCCCACTTTACTTCCCGGCTTTGGAAGGGGTTACAGGAGGCGTTCGGGACGCAGCTACGTCTAAGCACAGCCTTCCACCCTCAGACGGATGGTCAGACGGAGAGGACCATTCAGACTCTCGAGGACATGCTCCGCGCATGTGTCCTCGACTTTGGTCGTAGCTGGGAGGACCACCTACCGTTGGTGGAGTTTGCGTACAACAACAGCTACCACTCCACCATCGGGATGGCACCGTACGAGTCATTGTACGGCCGACCTTGTAGATCTCCTTTGTGCTGGACAGACCCTGGAGAGTCAGCACTCGTGGGACCAGAGATAGTCCAGGCCACGACAGAGAAGGTCCAGGTCATCCAGGAGCGGATGAGGACAGCTCAGAGCCGGCAGAAGTCATATGCTGACAGGAGGGGGAGGCCACTTGAGTTCGAGGATGGCGACCACGTCTTCTTGCGGGTCTCACCTCGACGTGGTATTCGGAGATTTGGCCGAGGCGGCAAATTATCTCCGCGCTTCATTGGACCCTTCCAGATTCTCAGCAGGATTGGTGAGGTGGCTTATCGCCGGGCTCTACCACCTCAGTTGCACCGGGTGCACGACGTCTTCCACGTATCTCAGCTGAGGATATGCGTGCACGACCCGACGCACATCATTGACCATGGGGAGCTTGACGTTGACGATGGGGCGACTTTTACTGAGGTCCCGGTGGAGATAGAGGATCGACAGGAGCGGGTCCTGCGTGGGCGATCGATACCTCTTGTGCGCATCAGATGGCAGCATGGGAATCTCCAGGAGAGCACATGGGAGCGGGAGGCTCAGATGCGTGCTCAGTACCCTCATTTGTTTCCCTAGTTTTGATGTATCTTTACGGGGATGTAAAGCCCTGAGGTGGGAGTAATGTAAAGACCCGTAAAATTCAAGGGAAATTTTTTCTTAATTTTCTTTAGAACATTACAAGAGCGCGGTTTCTGACGGCACCTGATTCCGAGGCCCGGAGTGCCCGGAATCAATTTCTGAAGTTTGGCTCGGGTACATTCAGTGAACGAACGAGCGGGATTTCCTAACTTTTGATCCGGTGCTCGGAATTGAAATCCGAGGGCACCGATGAACTCGCAGCGCCGATATTCGCTTAAAGAGACCTTTTCGGAAGTTGCGTTTGTTGCGGGTTGAAAGTTAGTTTTTGGGAGATTTATAAAAAGTTGAATAAAAAAATGTGGATTCTTTTTATTTCACTTTTGTAGGTTAACTCCTCTCAAAAGGAGTTAGGGGTGGGACCCACACCCACTTAACCTCCCTTGAGAGGATTAAGTGTGGTGGGACCCACATGAACCTAAACCTCTCAACTTCCCCCTTAAACTCCCCTCTCTCCCTCTTAATGTTTGTAAACTTAACATCTAATTAATTACACATGACATGTTAATTAATTAAGTGTTATGGTTTTGAATTTGATGTTTTGAATTCCTAGGCTTGGTAAATAAAATAAGGAGGGACCTTATTTTATTTTGTTAGCCAACTTGTGTGGATTTCATTTTGAGAGCTCCTCCTCCATCTTCTTCATCTTGACGAAGAACGCTCATCTTGACGAAGAACGCTCAAGCTCCGACGAAGAACGCCGCTCCGCTCTTCTTCGTCTTCCGTGTCAACGAGAGGGAACGCCGCTTCCTCCTTGGATTTCCTTCGTCGACATAAGAGGTTTAGCCAACGACGTATCACATCGGACGCATCTCTTCGTCAACGGAATTGACGAATGACGACCGCGACGCCCGATCTCCGCGACGTCGACTTTCGCGGACGTTGGAAAATCCTCGAACTTATACCCAATGTAGGGGTTTTTGTTTATTGTTTAATTATTCTATTCTTGCTCGTGGATCGCATGACTAACGTGAGAAATTTGAATATTTTATGTTGTGTTGTTATTTAACGTGAGGGGGTCCGGACCGCACGAACACGGCCGAACCCCCCTCCATCGTTCTTGTTGAATTGCTTGCGGGTGGATGAATCAAGGTGGCGTGGTGCCGATGCACCACGCGGATATTCGCCAATCCTTATTGCGCGACACCGTCGTGCCGCGCCATGGAAGAATCTTCAAGAACGCGACACCGTCGCGCCACGTTGAAAGAAATCGAGGTGCGGCGGAGGGGCGCGGTGCCATCGCACCGTGCCGGATGACGAATACCACGGCCGGTTCCGGGCCGCGGCGGAACTAGGAGACCGGCGGCCGGGCCGCCGGCGTCGGAAGCCGAAGAGGGGACCGGATTTTCCGGTCCCGTTGGAGAAAACCGGCCGGCCAGCTGGCCGGCCGGATGGCAGTAAACCAGGGGAATTAATCCCTCGGCCGGCTCATCAAAACCCCCCTCTTAATGAGGGTGGCGGTTTCCTTGAGGGGGGCAGGAGGCCCCCCGTTTCCTACCAATCAAGCCCCCCACGTGGGGGGGGGGGGGGGGGCGGTTTGCAAAAAGGGCGCGGCTATATGCCGCGCCGCCCCTCAATCAGCGGGGGCTTTGTCCCCCCGCATGCCGCCAGGCCGCCCCGCCTGCCGCCGGGCCGCCGCGCTAACGCCGGGCCGCCGCGCCGCCGCGCCGCCGGCCGGCCGGTCCGCCGGGCCGGGTCGGACCCGGGTCGGGTCGACCCGGTTCGGGCCGACCCAGGGGGGGTCGGGCCGGGTCGACCCGGACCCGGACCCCCCGTTTCAAACCAGTTTCGGTCTTTTGGCCATAACTTGAGCCTCGGACCTCCGATTGACGAACCGTCTACGGCAACGCGATCCTTGGATCGAGACGGTCGTTTCGGTATATCGCACTCGAGGTTTCGGATTACTTTGAGTTCGGCCGGGTTGGTTGGTTCACGAAACCAACCGGGCCTTCGGAGCGGAAACGCTCATATCTAGAGCTACGGACGTCCGATTGACGTGCCGTCAGCCGTGTTGTGTTCCTCTTAGTGAGACGGATCATTTGGCATACAACGCCCGAGGTTTGGATGCAGGTGGAGTACAGTCGGGTTGGTTTTTCCTTAAAAACCAACCGGGCCCCGGGGACGAAAATGCCAATAACTCTCAGACCGGGCGTCCGATCGACGCACCGTCTGTTGCGTTGAGTTCCTGTTGACGATACGGAACTTTTGGATACATCAACTCTGGTCTTCGTGAAAGTTGATGTATCAGCCTCTCGGCTCGTGGAGCGGACTCTCCGAACGAGCTTGCTGTGTTCAGGAACCCTAGTGCTGGCTGCGACTGTTACTGTGACTGCTACTGCTACTACTGCTACTGTGACTGCGACGACGACAGTACAGAGATCCTGTGTGGATTCGACGACGACGACTTCAGCACTCAGCGATCCTACGTGGATCAGTGCTACAGGTCTTGTGTGGGCCCGATCCTGTGTGGGTCCGATCCTGTGTGGGTCCTTGCGCTCAGCGGTCCTGTGTGAACCAGCGCCTACAGGTCCTGTGTGGGCCCGATCCTGTGTGGGTCTTTGCGGGGGTTAGTTACCTATCGATCCTTCGTGGGTCCGATGACTTAGATGGATCAGTGATCATCTTTATCATCCTTTGAAGAAGTATGCCTGTGTGAGCTGAATCCTGTTGCTTTCCTGTGTGGATTGTGTAGTGCAATCCTGTGTGGATTACGTTTTGCTTTCCTGTGTGGAATACGTTTACTTTCCTGTGTGGACTGAGTTGTACTTGGGCTCGGAGGTTGGAGCGTATTTGAATTGATGACTTAAGTATATTTATGGGCATATACCTAAGAAGTTTCGGTTGTTACTTAGTGATTATACCTTTCTTCGTGGTTTATCCTTTGTGGATTTGAGAGACCTTCAGGGGTCTCGGGGTCCCTACTGAGTAGCTTATACTCACCCCTGCACGGGCTTTGCCCGCACTACGTTGTGTTGGTTGCAGACGACGGACAGCGTTGACCTTAGCTGAGGCTTGCAGAGCGGGACGGTACCCGGAGGTGGACCACTGGGCGGGACGTGCACGGAGCAGACGACGGGACCTGTGGAGCAGAGGAGCTATCTGTACCCACCCTTCAGGTGGGATTTCCAGTGGACAGCTCGGTGTAGTGGCATTTACCTTTCAGTTGATGTTTTTCCCTTTTGAGTTGTACTTTACTTTCAGTTTGGGTTTGTATTCTGGCCCATTTACTTTTCCGCACTTTCAGTTGTACTCTGCTTTTGTTTAGTGTTTACTTTCCGCTTGATTACTCTGTGGTGTTTGTTTACTTTACAAAGGCAATGCCTTCCCTTTTTACCGGGATTTACGCCTTGGTGCTAGTCGCCAGCCCCTGGCCTGTGGAAGGCGGGCTTGGGGTAGTCACGGCACGGACCCCGAGGGCGGGTCATGACATCCTATTAGTGTGGAATGTTTAGATACCCCAAACAATTTTTTCTTATTTCTATAATGACATGAAACATCAATGTTCATGTTGTTCATTTAATGTGTTTCTTTTAGGCTATGATTACACCTCATTATGTTAATGGTTCATCACCTCCAAATTCTACTATGGTGAATTCATAAGCTTCATGTAATATTGGTGTTCTACCACATGCCTTAGATGTTATTAAATTTTACATATTATATGTGTTTCTAGAAGAATTTGTTGTACTTATGGTGATAGTGAGAGGTATTATCCTAATTTTATATTTAGTTGCAATTTTTGGACATGATATTGATGGATCCCAATTTAATATATACACACCTTTTATTCATTTTATCAATCAAATAATATATCTTATCTACAAGGTAATGTATATAGACACTCCTCTTGGAATGAATAAAGATATAGGGTTTCAGTTTCCTAGTTCATTAATGATATCCAATATAGAGCAGGATTTAGATTTTATCGTTCTTGATATTGATATATTTGATACCATTATCAATATGGATTGGATGTTCATCCGTCAATATGACTTTGATTTTTATCATCATCATGTTTAATTTATTAATGTTTATGGGATCTCTCTTGACATTCAGTGGGAGTGGTACTAGAGAATATTTCATTTAGGGTCTTCCCACAAAGAGCTGTAGAGGTTGTTTCCGGAAATTTCATTTGAGAATGATGAAACTTCTTCTATTGTTGATCTTTCAATTTTTGTTCTGGATTTTTCTAATGTTTTACCAAATTAATTATCCATTATTCTTCCACAGAGAGTGGTAGTGTTAACAATTGACATGGTCCTAAGTATAAATCCTATATCGAAACCATTTTATCATCAGGCACCAGTGGATTTGATAATGATCATGATTCAGTCAGATGAACTATTGGACAAATTTTTTCATCCCATTATTTTGCCTTGGGAATCCCCAATGCTCTTTGACATGAAGGTATGTGGTTAACTTTGGTTGTGTGTTGAATATCGGAAGATGAACTAGTTAATGATTATGTTAAATTATCATTTTCTTCATATGGATTATGTGTATGGTCATTTAGAGGGGGGAAAGTGTTTTTGAATATTTATCTTTAGTCGATTTATAACCATATAAGTGTTCGAGAGTCTCATATACCAATAATATCATTCAGGGGTTGGTATTTTAATTATGAATATCTTGTTATGGAAGTAGTTCTGACTAAAATTCTTGAGTTTCTATGGGTTTTATAAATCATATATTCAATAAATATGCTGAGTATTTTTTGGTAGTTTTCATGGATCATATAATGTTTTATTCATGATCAGAGTTAGATCAAGAGCACCATTTATGTTTGGTATGAAGAATTCTAAATATCACTATTTGTAGGGATAGATGTGGAAATTTAGAGTCTAGATTCAATAATTGATGTTCTCAGTGTAAGAATATTTATAAACATGGGGTTTTTGTTGATCCAGGTATGGTGAAAGATATTTTTTCATAAAAGGAACCCCATAATTACTTTGAGATACAAAGATTCATTGGTTTGTAGGATACTACTGATGGTTTGTTAAGGATTTAGCTAAGATGGGGTCACCTTTTGAATGTTCCTAATAGGAATTTGGTGGAATTCACATGGTATGTGAAGTGTTAATATTGATTCATTGATCATAAATGACTTATATGGTGATCTCTTATTCTAATATTACCTTATCCTCGTATGGGGTTCACGTTGAATTGCGATTTTTCAAGTTCTATTTTGGTTTCTATGATTATGAATGATGACCATGTGGTAGCTTACAGCTCTTTTCATCTCTGACCAGATGTTAGGAATTACCCCACTCATGATTTAGAGATTCTGGCAATTACACATGTGCAAAAATATTGGAGGAACAAACATTTCAAGGAGAGGCTCGTGGTTTTCAATGATCATAAAAGTATTAGTTATATAAATTCATCTAAAGACATGAATCATAGATAGATATTATGGGAAAAATACCTTCAGTCAACTGATATATATACAACTTACATGCTTTAGAATGTGAATGATGTTACAGATGCACTTAGTAGGAATGTACAATTTAATCATACACTGAAATTTGATGAAGAGAGAAATTTTATTATTCTTTTCACTCAAAAAGTCATAGATGATCTAGAGGAAGATTTACATATGGTTCTAAGTAGTTTTTAGTTATCATCATATCACATGTAATATTTTCTATATATTTAAAATCATGATGATTAGTGTAGTACATATTGAGATATAATTTATGGTATAGAGACCATTTAGTTTTGGTCTCCTTCTTCAGATAGTATGCTCCACATTGGGAATCGATTTGTTGTCCCAATATTTTTGAAGAGATTGGAATTGTTAAATTTAATAACACTTTGTGGGTCATTCATCCAGGAAATAATAAATTTATTTTGAAATGATACATCGATTTTGGTAGCATGGAATGATATATGAGATTGCGGATTATGTGTCCCGGTGTCACACCTTCCAATGGATAAAGGCATATCACTTGAATCGCTCTGGTTTTCATCATCCTCTTCCTGTGATGATATATAAATTGGATAAGGTATCCTTGTATTTTTTTTTGTTGTATTACCATGTACTCCCCATGGGAGGAATTTTATTTAGGTCGTTTTAGATTTGTTAATGATGTCTGCTCATTTCATTCTAACCAACGATGCCACTAAGGTTGAAGATCTGGGTAAACTGAATGGGTTGATGATTGTGAGGTTATATTGGAGTTGTTCTTCTATTATTTCAGATAAATATCCTATATTCACTTTGATGATCTTGAAGATTATACAATAGGAAATGGTAACTCAGTTCCAGTTGAGAACAACTCACCATACACAACTAGATTTTCAGAGAGAACAAGTAATTGAAATCCTTGAAGATATGCTTCATGCATGTGTTCTTGACTTTTATGGATCATTAGATTCCCATTTGTGGATGGGTGAGTTTTATTAAATATTTATTAGTGGTCAAAAATAATATCTCTCTTTGATACATTGTACGTATGCCTATTCATATCAACTCTTTATTGGGCTAACGTGGGATACATAGCTTTGATTAGTCCATGTTTGGTTCTGGTGACATTTGTGAATATTCAGGATATACATTGATGTGTGGTTACATCCTATAGTTTACATAAATAATATTCAGATATGAGGAATCATCCCCTAGAGTATAACATTGGTTACAGGGTTTTCTGGAATTTTTCTCCTCAGTTGGGTCACCGTCGACATGAAGACAAGCAAAGATGGATCTGAGATATATTGATAAATTTGAGGTCATTGAGTGGATCTGATAGTTTTTTTATCAATTAGAAATTCTTTTTCTGTTAAAAGTTATTCATGATTTTTTCCACATTTTTTATCTCAAATTGTATCACCCTGATTCTTCTCATGTTCTGAGTTGGGAAGAAATTGAGTTATTGCTAGAATTTTCTATTCAAGAGATACCAGTTTAGATCGTTGGATCTCAAATAGAATCCATACATGGGAATCAAATTCTAGTGGTACGAATTCTATGGAAACATAGATTATATTATCATGAGACTTGGGAACAAGAGTCATTTATGAGGGATATGTGGACTTGTATTTTTGACGGGATTATATCTTCCACATGACTACCTAAGAATGAAATGTCTTTATGGTGGGGAGATTGTAACCTCATGTTTCTGATCTATCATGTATCTCTTTAACATCATTGTGGTTTCCATTTATCATTATCAATTGAGGGAGGATTATAAATTACAGGGATACCACTAATGATAAATTTTGTTGTTTTTTTGATTAATGTCTTTTACCATTATTTTCTACATGTTGTGGGAGGATTTTACTCCTGGTAAATAGTTTAGAAGACACGTAATTTTTTTGGAATACAAGTTATGAAATGCGTCAAAATATGAGAAGTTAAATTTTATTAAGAGGAGTCACATGTTTTAAATGTTTTAAATGACATAATTTAATCAGGAGTAACAGTTTTTCTGGTGTATGTGGGAACTTGTGGGTACATGTCGTGAAAAATATTTACGCATCGTGTAATTTCCAACATATAGTTTATAAAAAATTGGATTTTTTTTAATTATTTCTTTTGTCCATAATCTATCTCCCTCAAACCATGGAAATTTCACATGAGATTCTGGGAAAATACACTACTTAAAGATCGATCTGTTGGTATTTCAATATCGATTATGGTTGTGGTGTGTTTCTTTAGGTTATTGATCTTTTATTGTTCTATGTTTCAATAGATCATGTTTGAAATGTTGGGTTTCATTATTAGATAAGTGGATATAAAATTGGATTCCCCTATTTTCTATTTCCAATAATGATTGTCTAATCTCATTTTGTAGGTTGTTTTTTTGTTATTCATGGTGTGGCAGGTGTTCATTATCTAGGTATGTCATATTTCTTCTTCTCTACCATCCCTCTTTCTTAATTGAACCTATCTTATGTTTTCTGTATTGAATTATAGGTACATCATTGAAAATGTTGGTTTTTTATTGTTTGTGTATCCCATTGTGGGCGTGCGAGGCCTGTGTTTTGAGGTAATGGGTTATGTCTGTAGATTGTGTTTGATGAACCGAATTATTCTAATCATATAAATTTGTTTACAAATAAAATGGTATGAAAGTAGAATGATTTTTTTGTGTGTAGGGATGTGAATTTGAATAAAATTTGTTTCTCATGGTTTTTTTAAAATGAAAAAGGGATTTTTCAAAGTATCAAAACAGGTTTTGTGATATGGTTATGAAATGATTTTCAAATCCTCGAAATTATTCTGATAATGAGTATCTGGTTGACCAATTGGTGGAAGGTTTAGAATGAGTACATCTTTTACTATGGGGGTTCACATTCTAAGGTGTTCTTCCTGTCATATAGTGTAGATAATAGGATCTATGTATGTTTATAATGTTTGGGTTTCACTTTATACGATGTATCCCTAGTCCATAATTGAAGATCGTTGGATTCATGTACCATAGTGCACGTTTTATAGATTATTGGGTATGAATAGTCTGATGCCTAACATTTTGTGTTTGTTTGTACTCTGAATTATGTATTGCTACTATTGTTTTGTATTTCACTGTTTTTTGTTATTTTATCATTGATTAACATGTTGATTTTTTTGAGAGATGATATGAAAATATATGCTTTGAAATTGATATAACTGATTTTGTTTTGTAATTGTGCTAAGGAGGAAATTTTTACCATGTTTTCTAAAACAAAATTTAGTACCTATTATTCAATTTTTCGTTAAATTATTCATAAAAAATTGTATATGATGACTTTTAAAGGAACACTAGGGTTAGATCCTATTTAGCATATTATCTCAAAACCTATACACCTCTTTGTGGTATGTAGACCACTGCTTGTCTTCCATTTTTGGGAATGACAAGGAACCATAGTGACGCAATGTGGTTACGAATCATCTAGGATGGGTTGCTTGTGGTGAGATGGTTTGACTTCATCCAAGAAACATTTTGGAGTAACTATTTGGATCGAGTCCTTTGAATTTTCACTTGTCTCTGAGTTTTGGGTACTTTTATACATTTTTTCAATGCCTTTTTAAATTTATGAAAAATATTCATTAGTAATCTATTTTTTCTTTTCATTTTTCCTCTTGTATATATATTCCATGTGTTTTTCTAATGTTAGGAAAAATCATTCAATCCGGATTGTTATTCGATCCCCAGGATCCTGTCACCAGCCCATGGGGATTGAGAATTCCCATTGGGTATGTGATAGAATTTGTGTGGATCTAGGTTTGAGGGTAACACAGATTGGGTAGTTCCAATTTGGTATCAAATGAGGTCCTTCCAAAAGATTCCATATCATGGGATATCAGTTAGACTAGAGATATGATTATTGGTACTTGAAATGTATATTGCGATGAGTACATGGTCATCTCCAATCATAACGAGACTCGTGTTTTAGTTGGTGGTTTGGTATATGTGTCTCTATTGTTGGTTTGAAATCATTATTTCAATTTATGGATTTTATAGTTTATACTGAGGTTTTTTTGGCTGATCATTATTATGTTTTTCTATGCAGCAGTATTCCACTAATACGTCTTCCACGAGATCCTTAAGAAGGTGTCTCTAATGATATACAAGTGAATACACCTACAGATTAAAATATCATTGAGATTATCATATGGGAAGTCCATGATGTCGATCAAGACATACAATAATTTAAAAAAATGATTTATTGGAATATATTTGAGTTGGAGGAGAGAGTGATCAATCCCAAGAGTTCTTTCATGAGAACTCACCATCCTTTAGTGGAACGACTGAACCTCATGTGGTGGAGGACTGGCTGGATAAGATCAATCAAATCTTTATCTTATTGGAGACACCTAAGAATAATAAGTTGAATTGTGTAACATTCATGATCGAGGAATCAAGTCGTTAGTCTTTTCCTCCCTGAGTTCCAAAGTAAATTTTCTTCTACTATGATTGAGCTTGGTGACATTTCTTCTATTATTTTTCACCCCTTTGTTGGTAGGGTCTTTTAATACGTTTTTACAAATTAATTTTATGGTCTTCATCCATAGAGATAGATAAGTTGAGTTTATGATTGATATAATGTAAGAATGACATTTTACTCAAAACTCTATACTTGAAAAGATTATTGTTTTAAATGACTGTGTAGTTCTTAGTTTATTTTCATATACATATATATGAAAATCATTTTTCTTGTAAAATATTTAGAAGGGAGGTTGAGGGGCTTCATAACCAAACATTTGTTTGTGATTTTATAAAATTATTTTGCGGCTACTTGAGAACCACCATGTACATAATAAGACCCATAAGCAGTATGAACATGGAACCATGCCAATAAATACACCTACTAAAAACGGAAAACCAAACAACAGAAACCAAAAATCATATCCAAAAATTGGACCAGACAAAGAACATAGACCATAACAGACCTGCATAAAAAACCCCCCCAAAACGCATCACTACATCATGCCATCACACATTCCACCCATCATCGGGATGTAGCATCACCGACCCATCTGGGTCCACCCATCCATATCACCCCATGAGCCAGAACAGATCTCTAGAGATGGGAACAAGAGGCACGAAAACCACTAGATCCCCTAGAATCATCAATACCATATCGGCTGATGGATGAGAACATGAGGGAGGATGCATCACTAAAAACATCACTATGAATTTCCACATGTGGACAGACATAGACCACATATCCGACCAGGATGATTGTAAACCACACCCAATATCCTCCCGTTTCCGTACTGCTATCATCAGATCCTCCAACACCATAAAAAATTTCCTGAGTCCATTGATCCTAACTATAGTTGAGTCATTCACAATGTGGAAGGGGAAAATAAAAGATGGTATTTTTCATATTATGGAACCATATGTAGGGACAAAACCAAAAGACCACTAGGCTATACTGACGATCTACTAATGTATCTACGTATGAACTTGAAGAATCCACCTTCAAATAAGAACAAAAGAACCTACAATAGGAATGGGGAAAAATGACAAGGATCCACTACATTTCACAAGAATTCATGAAGTCACCCTCTACAATCTCTTAGTGACTCGAGATGATGAAAAATAACATGGGGGCCCGAGATGAAGAGATGGAAAAAAAGAAATCGGTCGAATCTGTCATGGGTGCGTGAGTGGAGTAGCAAAAAAATAGTTCATCTTTGGAGGTTGAAAGAACATTGAAAATGATCTGAATCCATGAAACCGTGGGGAGATCGGGACCCTCATACCATCACTGCACGTACCAACCATTGATCACATTACAACTATGGACGAGAAGGGAGGGAGTGGAGGACATCATCAAGAAACCCTAATCCAAAGATCCACTAAGGATTCTCCCCTTAGAGGTCCATTTAGGGTTTTTTGGTTCTAGGGATTCCTAATATATAACTCCAAATTATTTGGATGATGTTGGAAAATGAAATTTACCAGGAAATTTCTTTTTTCATGTGATGAAAGATATGTTTCAGTCCAATAATATGTATCTAAAATTATCACAGAGTTGGCAAAAGAGCATTTCTAAAAACTGTTGGGAGGTATTGGATTTGACTATAGAGAAAAAAGTTTATTTCGTTTTCACCGTAGAAGAATGTTAGAAAATTGGAATATAATGGGAATCTAATGCCTATGTACATTTTCCACATTTAGATCCCTAATCACCTAGTAGCATTTTCCATTATGATTTATCTTCCACCAAATATGGATATTATTGATTGTATGTTCTGCATATATCTACCATGGATATACATACCTAACACCTCACATGTACTAAAACTATATTTGGAACAAATAGATAATGACCACTCTTAAAAGGAGTATCATGTGAGGATCTTAGACTATATTTGAAAATATATACACAACATGAAATATCACATTCTCAATGTTTTTTCAATGAACTATAAGTAAGCTGTGGATATATGGGAACCATATGAAATAATGAAACAAATGTACCCTCACATATTCTCTGATGAAAATATGAGTTAAATTTTCAAGGACTAAATTGATAAACGGGGAGAATTCAACAACCTAAATATTATAAGGTATATTGTTAATGTGTGTTATAATTTACTATATTGTATTATACACTTATTGAAATCAGAAAAAAAATGTTTCATTATGAAATATAATTACATTGATTAGAAATGAATTCAATGAAGATGAAGTGAATTAAAGATGGGAAATACAAGAAAATATAAAATATAAAATTGTAAATTATGGATGACCCCAATATTCTTGATTTATGACCCCCACTACAAACAGTATAGAAAAGTAACAAAATATTAGTAAACCGATCAACATCCTGAAAATAGAAACATTATAACCATGGGATGAGATTTAGTGAATAAGGAGTGATATAATTATGTGTTAGTTATATAATGTAATGTGTTTGTGGAACCATAAATCCTTCTATTATAATAGTAATTTGGTCTTCACAATAGTTACCAAATCATTGGGAATAGTAACCTCATCACAATGAAAAAGCCTGATCATTGGGTAACTAATTTTATATTTTAAAAACAAATTTCGATATAAATAATATTTATCTCGATAAATTCATGTAAATATTAATTCTATAAAATAAATATCATGATTAAGCACCTCAAAAAAAATATAGACACATTTTAAATAGACTTTATTTAAACGTATTTTATTAAAATCATACTTTTTAATGTAAAAATTGAAATGAATTATGATTGAAATTTATTTTCATAAATATAATGGAATTAATGAATATATAATTATATAAATTTCCATTTGTGATTTTTTATCGTAATTTTTTAATATAATTCAATTTTTAGGCAATAGTAAAAATAATGTTTTTCTCATTGCTAGTGTTTATTAAACTACATCAGTAACAATGTCTTGATGACATAACAGTTTTGAGATATTTATGTTCATAAAATATATATTTAATATATTAAATGTGTAATAAATATATATAAAAACACCAATTTTGAACCTAAATATTATTTTCCCAAATCTAAAGTGAAAATTGTTCCTTTAAAAAAATTCTTATTCCTTCCACATTACATTTTTAATAAAAAATAAATTAAAATTATAAAGAGGTATAATTTTATAATTACAATTATATTATATATAGATAAGATTTATATTTTCATGTATTGACTTTTACATGTTTTACGTTTTCTATTTTATTGAATTTAATTTTTTATTCAATAAATACACATCTCCTTATGTATAAATTACCATTGTCCATCCCCTTAATGAAATATTCTAAACTCAATTGAAAATATAATTTTATATCAAAAATATTACCTCAAAATATCCTTATAATAACTAGGGAATTTTAGGTGTAATCCCATTCCAATCATCAGGTGAATTTTAGTGTCATACAAGATAAGCTACCCTTAGGATTATGTAAGTTTTGACAAACTCCTCTATTTTTATTTTCATATTCTCTTTCTATTATTGCACACCTTTAAAAAACCATAAAATATTAATTATAAAATAAGTTAGAACTATATAAATGATTTCAAACTTTTATATGTATCATAATTATGATATATCTAATTTTCAAACATCTGTTTCTCTCTTCCAGATATTGTCCCATGAATAGTTGGATAAACACCTATAGAGGCATTTCAATGTAAATACATATAACCATCATGATGGATGTATATTATAAATTATATGAAAAATATAAAAATTAAATCACTTGTATTATATGATATTGGAATTAATTAGACTCAAGTATAATTAATTGGATCCAAATTAGAAAAATCAAAACAAAATCGAAATATTTAATGAAAACATGATATCAAAACAATTCATTTATAACAAAGAGTGTTATGAAATATATTTGGAAAATTAAAATGGATAAATTATTGAAATAATGATCATAAAAATGTTAGGAAATTATATTTTAATAATCATATGAATATTATTCGAGAGTTTGGAATTCGACAAAATAAATCAGAAATTATGATTTGGGGACTCTCGAACACAACTCCTTTTCATTGTGTTATAACATTTTAACATCATTCTTGGTATTGATATTCCTATAATATTTCCAAAATATATTTTCACTATTCTTACATTTTATTTTAGGGAAATATATTTTTCAACCAAAATTTATAATCCAAATTAAAAAAGAATTTAATAGGTTTTTTAAATCCAAAAAACATCTTTTACGCATCATGAGAGGTTTCTTCTTCAATCACTAATGGTGATATATATGTCATAATATTTTTCAATAATATATACAGAATCACTATTTTTCTTCTCGAAATCCATATTTTTTAAATCCTTATGATTCATATTCCTTCCCTCGGAATAGTTTATTATTATTATATTTTCTAGGTTGCATATATCTATAGGTAATAATATAATGCAACAGGAAAGACTGGAATTAAATATTCGTCCATTATATTAGTTAATGTTATATATCTCATGATATGATGTGTATTATATATTAAAATGATTCTATATTTCGTCATGTTGATGATTTTATGTTTATACACATAGGTTATTAATGAACACAATAATGTCATTGTTCACAACTATGTGTGCTATTTAAACACTAAATCTTGATGTTTTTATTTTTATGAATTTCCGCAATCCAAGACATTTTCAAATTTTTCCCACATGATAATGACTACAATTATAGGTTTATCATTGGTTGATGATTACTATTTTCATTGATATTATATTGATTCTTGTCTCTTATTAACCCTTTTACAAGGATTTTATCTCACCCATTTCTTGGATGTATATCCCCATGTGACAAAATGTACTAAAGATGATGTGAGGTTTTAGAGTGGTAAATAAGAAGTATTTAAATATATGATAGTTATTTTTTATGTAATATGGATTTATAATACACATTATACTATATCATTAGATCCTTGAATGTATAAAAATTGTATTTCTTGTATTTAAAATGATGTAATAGTCATGTAGTTAAAAGTAGGGTCAATACAGTTTTAACCCACACTAATTATGTTTCTTTCTCTCCATGTTGTGAATTAAGGCTGTATGAATGTTATTTTTACAATCATTAAAGTATTATAAAAACATTTTTGGAGTTTACTAAAATCATTATGTACCATTTATTCTTGAATCCCTATTTTTATGTAATAATTTTTCCAAATTCTCGTATAAACTAATCCAAAATGGTCAGAAGTTATATAACTAATATAACATTTCATTTTTCAGGTTCTATGTCTATAATAGATTTAATTGGTTCACATTTATTAGTATCAAGTCATGGTTTTTAAGGATTATAATTTTAGCACTAGATATGATTGTGCATGTTTAGTGTTGTTACAATTTCTTTCAGAGTAGATTTCTGAAAACATTTTAGAATAGAATGTTCTCACATTAGGATTAAATTAAGCCATAGAGATACTATTATGGTCTGATATGATTAATGAAAATCATATGTTCTAGGAATATTCATCGAATTAATGTTTTATATTACATGATTTAATGGTGGCTAATGAAATTTTAGAAGATTTTGTATTTGTTTTAGGAGTAATATTATTCACCGAATTAAGTAATTTATTATTATTTTATTTTGTTAAAGAAATTATAAAATATATATAACCCTATAGGTTAAAATTTATTTTCTAAATAATGTTTTTAATGAGGGAATTAAGGGTATTTTTGGATCATTATATGAATATTATTTATATTGTTTTGGAAAATGGTTAACCTGAAGCCTTGGAGACCTCCTATCACATATAACAAGGCCATAAGGTCTTGAACACAAAATATAAGGTTGACAAGGGTGCATCACCTATCACTAAACAATGAGATGTCAGTGTAATTTTAGTATTGATTTTTTTACAAAAATCATTTTATTGATTATGTTTTAGTTTATAATGATAACATATTTTTTATAATATCACAACATCATAAATCTCTTCTAGAGGCGTTCTTTTAGCAGTGGTTTTGTTAACCGCCACAAAACCCTTTTTAAAATTATTTTAATTGTGGTTTATTAAAAACTTCCACTAAACCACTTTTTTCGGTGGCTACACATCCCCCTAACCCTGACCAACCTTCTATCTCTGACCCCCATGACCAATCCTTCTTCCCTAGATCCAAGCGATCCCTGAATCTCAGCTCACCTCCTTGCCACCGATGGTAGTTCTCATTGTATATTAGCACCACCTCCCCCAAACACACGAACCAGAAACCCCTTCTCCCCTAACCCCCAAGACCCCACCTTCTTCCACTGACCCATGTGAGACCCGAACCCTAGCTCGCCTCCCTACTGCTGGTGACGGTTATCGCTACACATCAGTGCACCTCTCCAACCATCATGATATTTGACAACTTTTTCTTCCCCTCCCCATAGGATTGTATTCCATTATATTTTGGTTTTGGTAGAATTTTGGGTTAGTTTCTTTAATGTTTATTGAATCTTACTTTTTTAGGAATTTGATGGACACATCCTAAAATTGAATTATTTCATACCAAATCATAGGGTTTCAAACACTAATCATATATTAAGGGGAGGTAATTATATAATTTAAATCCATATTGAAATCCACTATAGAATTTAACATCATCCATGAAGCCATGAGAGTTATGAAATAGTTTAAATAGCTATAAGAAGTCATCAGGGTTATTACCATGTTTAAATTCATATGGGAAGGAATAATGGGTGTACTATAGTTTAGTGCTATTCAAAAAGAATGAAAGGGTTTATACTAGTTTTTATTTTCATCCAAGATATTGAATGTTTTTTCTAGATTTTAATGTGATCTATGAAGACTAAAAGGTTGTGTTGGAGATATTGTCATTCAAAATGCCTTAAATATTACAGTAGTGGTTATTTTTTTCCTATAAATTCATAATTTTTTATTCTAGAGTTTACTAAAATAAAGGAATATAAAAGGTTACTATGATGATTAATATCATATAAGTATACATAAAAATGTCAGACCAATGTTTAGTGTTTTACCAATATATGGAACTGTTACACTTGTGTTTATACCCATCCAATGAATTCTTAATGTGTTATAATGGAGTTTAATTCCAAATATTAAGGCTTTATTGTATATGATTGTTTTTATTGTCATCTATAATGATGGAGTGGTATATCGTAGTTTAATGTTATCTAAGAATACTTAATGCCATTTCCTTGATGGGGAACGTGTGGCATGCACTGGGCCTGGCAAGGGCCCATAGTTGGAGGCGATCATTACCCTTACACACGTTTTTCCACTTCAGTGGTGACATAGTGGAGAAATTGAGGAGCATAACCATGTTGTTCATTGCGAGGTGTAGGGTTTGATTCTTGGGAGTCTGTTCTTAGGTGCATTTCTCCTTCCCTTTGGATCCACCCATATTGTTGGGCCACCTAGTTCCGAACACATTCGGTGAAATGAGACAGAACCCACCTGAGTTGAGGAATTTATATGTTGAACCATAACTGATCAGGTTTTAACCCTCTGAGATTCACTACCATCTCAGTTGGAAATATATCATTCCCTGATTTGGTTCTCTGTAGAGTGCCCCCTTCTTGGGTAGCGTGTTCCATTTTGTAGTGAATTAAAAAATTCTATATTTTGGGACTCCCATTGAAAAGAAAAAAATGGTTCCATTGGATTTTATTATCATCTAGAATGACAAAAGTGTCTGTTAGATTTTGATTTGTTCTAGGAAGATGGAAGGGTTTGATAATGTTTACTATCATCCATGTATATGGAAGGTTATGTTTGAGTTTAATGTCATCCTAGAATATAGAGGGTTACCTTGAAGATTTTGATGGGTTTATAAGGATTGATTATCACTGAATTAATGCAAAAGAGGAAATCATAAGCCTCATTTCCCAATATATACCATTCAAGAAACCTAAAATCTTGTATAAAGATCAATTAATGAACATTTTTTAACCTTGCATCGATGATTACTACTTCCACTATCTTCAAAAAATATTCATGATGATGATCATTAAGAAAAAACTGAAATACCACCTCCTCCATGGTGTAACAACAAACTGAATGAAAAAATATACTTCCAAGGGATATTCTCCCTATCACTCATGGAATGTTAGTTCCTCACACAATAAAGGTGGAAGAAGAAGAAATCCCACAAAATTGGAAAGTTATAAGTAGGATAGTTAATCATCAAAACCACCCCATATCATGGTGATCACTTCTTTATAAGGTCCCTCACTAATAATATTTGAGTTCCAGGAATTTACTCATGCGTAACATAACTCACGAGTAAATTATATGTGGTTACAATTGTTTGTAACCCTCTATTCTTGAAGTTACCTCTTATGTTCATTGATCTCTTAATTGTTAATGATATCTCACATGTAAGAATGTTTCAAATTGTAACATATTAACATTTAGATTCCACTGAATCATATAAAGATATACGAATTTTACAATATGATTCTATGCTTTAAAATATTCCCATGTAATAGAATATAATAGGCCAAGGATGTGAATTACGATATATTTATACTGTAAGAAACTATATACCCAAAAAACTTATATCATGAAATTCTTTTTTCTATGATGTACCATACAAAATTTTATATCATACCTTATTATACAGTCAATTTATGTTTTTAGTGGATCATCTATGTATACCAAATGGGAGGATAATTGTACACAAGTTTTTAACAGTTTTTTTCTTTTATCGAACCCCATTTTTAAATCAATCCTCTAGAATTGTTAGATTGAATGGATCTTTCTTGTTAAAAACCAAAATTTTACCACATGAAAAACAACAATAAAATGAATCACAACACACAATATTTTTACCAGGTTCTCCCCCAATACGGGTGAATACATATTTTTTGTGTTTGGGATGATCCGAGGGACAAATTCTCTACTATCAGTCAATCAAAAATTACAAGTGGGATGGTCAGGTATCACCCTCGAACCATAGTGGGTATGTATGAACCATTTCGTAAACTATACTGGAATCCCACCAGTGTTCTTTATATTGACATCCTCTAGTGTTTCAAAAATACTACACTAACACAATGTGTAATCTCATATGATATTTAGACTGCCATTGCAACACAACAATTGATCTTCTTCTCTGATATTCCAAGAATAAATATATTCAGTACATTCTCACTTAAACAAAAAGTTAATGACTTCAACAGAATATAATTAATAACATTGCATGAATTTCAGTTCAGTATACTCTCATGAATTGTTTAATATAATACATACAGTTCAACTAACTACTATAGCAGAATAATAATCGTGAAAATATCCTAATGCTCTGCAAGTTGACTTTTAATATAATGCTTCATCTTAAATCTTAAATTTTTAACTAATTCTGAACATAATCAAATATATTGGAAAATATTCACTTTCTTTTTAAAATTTATATTGCCTGAGAAAATACTCAATATCTTAATTTTTCTTCTAGTGATTTTGTAATCACATGTGTAAGAACATACACATGCATGAAAATATGTACTTTTGGTTTCTAGTGGGTGAACTACCATATGTATTTATGTAGGAAATCCTTATATAACATATTTATATATTTTTTGACCTAGTATATGTGAATATTTTTCCCTATTTAGTTGTAACTATGTGTTTTAATTTATTTAATATTGTGTAGGATCATTGTGATATACATGTATAAAATCTTGATCACATTACTGAGGAACATACCTCAATATGTTAAGGATTTGAAGGAGTTTTTAGATTTTTCAATTTTCAATTGATCTGTTGGAGGGAGAATAAAATTTCGATGTCTTAAATTAAAATTTAGATGATGGTATCTGAGTGATGAAGTTTATGAAAATTTAATACTGAATCAATTCCATGTTCAATATTTGTGTTGGATTTAGCATAGAGAATCGAATGTTATAGAGGGGTTCAGCACTGATGTTAATCAATAGAATGAGCCCCCAAATTCATCGAATTTTGAAAATAAAATGAAAAACCTCATAAATGATGCATTAGACACTGTAAGACCACACTATCAACCTCAAAACATAATAGAACAACTAGATAAGGGTTATACAAATTGAACAATGAAAATTGATGTTGTTGAGATGGTAACACAACCATATCAAGATTGTAACATATCATTGGATCATACTCTTAATTCTGTTGAAACAAATAAAAGAGAAAACATCACTGAGTAAAATATGTTTCATTATTTAGTTGACGATGGAAATCAAGAGTAGTATAATTGGATGTTTAAAATATTCAAATCATTCTTTTCAACTGAAGTTGTATCATATCAACTGTCTTTGTGTAATTACAAATAAAACAATGTACATGATATTGGAATTGTTGCATGAAGTATTTCCTGAAGAAAAATTCCCTAGGTATTTTTATGATATGAAAAAGTTGTTAACAGGCATGGTCTGAATTATACAAAAATACATGCGTGTCCCAATGATTGTATGAATTATTAGGGAGAGGATTCATGTAGACAGAATTTAAAAAAATTTCTTATTTTAGATGGTAGAAAATGGGTGAGGATTGAATTCTTAATCAAAATACATTCATGAATAAAAAGAAAGGTAACACACCTACATAGGTTTTCCGTAACTTACCTTTAAAGCCTTGATTTCAAATATTATTCATGTCACCAAAAACCATCGAACTCATGAAGTGGAATTATATACATAATGAAAATGATGGGTTAATGATACATCCACGAGATTCAAAATTTTGGAAGACATTTGATTCATTACATCCATATTTCTTAGGTGATCCTAGTAATGTTCGAATGGGATTTTTTGTCAAAGGATTAGACCCATTTGGGATTATGTGTACCATTTATAGCATTTGGCATGTTTTTTGGATCCCTTACAATCTGCCTTAGTGGATGTGTGTGTAACAAACAACTTTTTATCATTTTGATGATTATTCATGGAAAAAAAATCTTGGAAATGATATTGATGTATAACTACAGCCTTTGATTGAAAAATTGCAGGAGTTATGGAGCAATTGTATCGTGACATTTGATGATTTTTTTAAAACAATGTTTAAAATACATTCTTCTTTAATGCATAACATTAGTGACTTTTCTGGTCTTGTGAATTTATCTAGTTGTTACATTTACATGGGATTTTCTTTTCCTATTTTTAACTTTGATTTTGAGCCCAAACGACTACCTCATATTCGAAAATTGTGCTTTTTGTGCCATCAAAGATTTCTCAATGCATCTAATAGATTTTGGCTGAAGAGATAAAAATTTAACAGTTTCATTGATCATAGACCACCTCCAAAGTTGTTATCTAGTTCTGAAATATTGAAACAAACCTAAAAATGTTGAAACATGATTTGGGAAGGTTCAACATTTAAATGATATGAGGAAATGGATTCTAAGTGCATCGTCCAGTGAAATAAGAACACAACAATAGAAGAAAAAAATTATATTCTTTGAACATCCGTATTGGGAGTTTAATTTGTTATGGAATAATCTTGATGTGATGCATATTGAGATGAATGTCTATGAAAATTTTATTTTCACATTTCTTAATGAGTGTGGAATGTCAAAGGATCATCTCAATGCTCACAAAGACTTACAAGTAATGAACATAAAACATGATCTCCGACCAGATGAGAATCAAAAGTAATATCCAGTCATTTTTTAAATTAAAAATAAGGATAATGATACATCCCATCGATTTATAATGAATGTGAAGGTAAGTAAAATCATGAGGTGTCTTTACTCATTGAATCGAAAGATACATGGATTGAAAAGTCACAATTCAAATATTTTGTTACAATAGTTACTACCATTGGAATTGCATAAATTATTACTTCAAAAGGTTATTGATGTTGTACTCCAATTTAGAACATTTTTCAGACATCTATTTGTGAAATGCCTACATCCATTTCAACATGACAACCTCCAAGAGAGGTTTGTATAGACACTTCTTGCAATGGAGATGATCATTCCTCCATCGTTTTTTACTGTCATAATGCATTTTACTACGTATTTGGTGAAGAATATAAATTAGAAGGCCCTATTTGTTATTGATGGATGTATCAAATTTAGAGGTATATTATTTATATGTTTTTCAGTTATGTAAATAATTTTTGGCACTATATTAAATTCCTAATTAGGTTTATTTTATTTTACAGATATCTTGGGCATTTGAAATCATAAGTGAGAAATAAAGCTCAACCAGAAGGCTCTATTGCATAAGTATATTTGGCCGAGGAGTCTCCTACCTTTTTATCTAGATACTTGGATGATATTATGAAAATATTTAATTGATTTGGTCACGTTGAAGACACATCAAATAAATATCAAATACATCAGAAATCAAAAATATTTCTTGGTGTAGGCCGATCAGTATGGTGGACCTCAAATGTGACACTGACATAATTGGAATTATTAAAGGGACATAGATATGTTTTGATGAATAGTGAAATGTCAGATCCATTTATTGAAGAGTTGAGGATACAAACAAAGAGAATAATGAGATGATGAAAATTAAATGTGAAAGATATAACGAAACCAGTTAATAATTTTATTTTAGTGTGGTTTTCATGATGTGTGAGTTCTTAAATATTTCAATAAATATGAAAATTATTTTGACACATATTTTTTGTAAATAAAATGATGTTTATTTTATTTTTAGATAATGAATACTGATACTCGAGCAGATTATTCCAAATAATTGAAGTTTCTAGCTCGAGGTCCTCTAAAAAGATAGAATGTTCAATAGATTCAAATTGAATGGAGTTAGATTTCATACAGTCGATTCAGAAAGTGGTTTGAAAACAAAAAAAATAGTGGTATATTTATATTTTATGAAGTGGGATACTATGGAATGATGACTAATATTATTGAATTAAACTACCACATTCATTTTTAGATATTTTAGTCAAATGTAATTGGGTCAATATTATCATTGGTGTTAAAAGATATTCCTTGCAAGTTACTAATGTGATATTCTCTCGCTTGATGTATGTTGGTGATTGTGAACAGCATGATCTATATATCTTTTAATTGCATGAAAAAATGGTATATTATGTGAATGATGTTGTGGATAAAGGGTGGAGTATATTTTCTCATGTAATACAAAGAGATTTGTATGATATGTGTTATGAAGTGGAATATTTGACCTCTAAAATTAAATCTCATCAACCACAAGAAGCATAATTAATTTTCCATCATGATATTGAAAATATTAGTCTAGTAAGGATGAATTAAGTGGATGAAGTAATATAGTAGGAAATTGACATGATTGATGGGTAAAATGAATGTATGTATAGTTATGTATTCATTCATCAATGACTTATTTCAATTTTCCAGTCATTCATTATCATTGTAAAGTATAATTTTATTATTATTACTGGGAATATATTATTATTTTTAAATTTTATTCTGAATATTTTTTTAAATATATGTTCTGAACTCAATCTTATTTTATTATATGATAGGAATTTCAAGGAGGAAGTAACACACATTTTTATCCACTACTGTGACAGATGAAGATCCATTTGTCTCCCTCCATAAGGTATCTGATCCAACATCTGCCTACCCCCTGAACCATTTCCCCCATCACCATCTCTCACACCCTTTATGAGAATCCCTATAGAAGTTGAGTCATCGAATCCCCCTTCAACATCCTTAGTAGTGGGGTGATGGTGGGCCACATCTAGTTCGTCACGGGTATACTAAAGGGTCACTGTTGTAGGTAAAAATTTTAATATAAATAAATTTATTTCACATTTTTATAGTAATTGTTTGTTAATTAATGATGAATAAAATGGAACTGTGGGGGAAAATATAAAAAGTGTATATGTCTACAATATTAATGGAGAGAAGATACCCATTTGATTCATATAGGGTCCCTACGGAGGACGTCGCGAGAGTACATGGACAAATTATAGGCCAGATAGCAGTGTATCCCATTTCCCTTCATATTTTTTATGATGATTAGAGAATTATTCCTCCATGTCAAGAAAATTGAATCTTGTGATTCTCAAATAAAATTAATTTTAATATATTATGTTGTAATAGAAATTAATGTTATTATTATTTTCAAAATTAATTTCTGTATTCAAAATTTTTTCCACGTGGAAGTTGCTGATATGATAGCACTAAAGTGGACATTGAAAAATAATGCTAAGAAATGGAATGACTTCAAATAGAGATTGTGGAGAAATTTTAATGACACTTCTTTGACCATCCATCAAATGTATGAGAATCTTCCCAATCAGGTACCAAAAGAATATTGGAATGTTTTTGTTGATAGAAATTAACTGATATACGTTTTTATATGAGCAGATATCCCCCCAGTGGTATTGAATCGACAGGTGTTGAGAAATTTAATCAAAAATATTAAAAATAATTATTTTTTAATATTTTATTGGATTTATGTTTAAATATAAATATGAAACAATATCTAATTTTCAATATAATATTCTTACAAGTGGTAGCTGGAAGTGGAGATGGATATGGAGAGGGTGACGATATCTGTTCACCATCGAACAATGATTAGCTATTGTGTTGATATGTTGGGAAAATATTGTAATAGTTTGTTTGTATATGTATCATGTGTGGAACATAGTTTCCCCAAAACATTTTCATGACATGACACTCTTTAGATTTCTCATGTTTTCTTTTATGTCTTGATTTCTCCAGTGTGGGATAAACCATATATGTGGACTCTTTATTATGATGATTCATTTTTTATGATTCATTTTTCCTAAATTCATTTTTTCTTTATGATTACTAATCTCACATTTTCTAGACCAATGCATTTACCACAAAATTTCCATTTCTATTATTTAAAAATACTGAACATCTAAATTTTCTACTTTCCACAGTTTTCAAGATACTCTTGGAATATTCAACTTTCACTAAGACTAATTTATCTCTATTTTTCCTTATTTGAATATGAGATTCTACCGCATCATCAATGTCACAACCCATCAAGTGGGGCCCATGCCGCAACTCTCCTAGATCACCTCCAACAGGCCTGGGGCTCATGACTAGCACTGAGTATGCATATTAATAATATGGGAGTCATTTCCTAAGTACCTGTACAGAGTCACACATTTCCAATCCCACAATGATGAAATGTAAGAACCACTAGGGAAAAAATGCAAGAATACCTCTAAACCCAACCAGCAGAGTACGACAGAAAGTAATGAACTAGATGTAAATTGTGATAGAAGACAAGCCCACAAAAAACAAGAGTATGAAAAATACAATGTTAAACATGTAAACACAAAATTGTACGGGGACTAATGATTGTAGTTATATGATAAGATCTTTTTGTAGGGATCTCAGAATAATCAGTCCTATCCGAGTCTTCCAGGGACTCTGTCAAAAGGCTACTCATCTTTACAAGACACGACACATGCGGGCAATGCCCGTGAAGGGGTGAGTATAACCATTCTCATTTGGGGACCCCTAAAACCAAAAAGAAATACACAAAGTAAAGGAACATTCATCTCTTCAGAATATATTTATACTGAACATATAATAGGATAACATAATCTAGATATACTCAAATCCAAAACTCGTAGTCTAGGGAGAAGTCACGCAACAACATACCCCCTCCAGCTATTCAGTTTGAAGATTCCACGAATCACTCTTTTGGGAGAAATCACTCGACAAGTATGATAGATCTGATGATATCCACTTGAGATGTACTATATGTATGGAATTGTCACATGAGATAGATATAATCATTCTATGAGAACACACTCCAAAGTGGGTATGATCATGATACGAGATGAGGATGACTGCCAGGGCCTTGGCGGATACCGCGACTCATCAAAAATTCACATGCTAGGTAGAGGATCAGCGCCCTATGGAAGTGGTCATGTTGATACCTAAATCTATCAAGGGTCAGGAATGGATAAAGGATCTCACTCTAGGCCTCTCGTAGAGATACATAACTCTATCCTGGAATGTCGTGATGAAGGGATCATACTCCTGTAGTAGGAAATGATACCTGGCCTTCCGGAGAATGAGAAAATGGGGCACTATCCCAAATGAAACATGTCCAAGATATGGTGGAAAAGAGGTTTGAGCCAATAATTTAAAAGAAAAAGGCATATAGAAGTGTTACACACCGTGTCTTCTGACCCCAGTTACTGCCCGTGTACAACTTCTTGTGTCGCAAGGCTGGTCATGTTGGAAAGTCAGTACATGGTGTGTAGTATAGATCACATGCAATGTCCGAGTAATTGGGTTCGGCACCATGTACGCGGTCATCTGACCATACATGACATTATCCCGTGTTTTTGTATCGCCCGACATACACGTCGTGTCCCACGTAATTACCTTGTCCATGCAGTGTAGTGTCTACGTGTCGTGTCTTCGAAGCAGTGTAGTTCATCCCTTGTCCGTGTACTTCCCAGAATATATACCGTGCTTTGGCGAAGGACTATCACGCCCAATGACCGGGGTCACATGACGTGTGATACTTGTTTGACACCTGAAACCCATGATGTTGTCTCCACTACCACACGACATGTCCTTCAGAATTACATGATGTGAATTCTAGAATTTTCATGAATCACGATCCAACTTCACCGTGCCTTAGTGATGCTTCAATCATTGTTCCAACAATCCAATCACCCTAAAACACCATGGTTTAGGTCGCCTCGACTTTATGTAGCTTATTCTGTCGGTTTTGGGCCACCGATCGGCCCCAAATACATGTTTCAATCATGCACGTGAAGAAAGATCGTAGAATGATCATTCTAGAACCATGTCGATTCATCCACCACCATCTTCAACACTCCTTCGCAATGTCTCCAAGAGGCTTGTACTCCAATTTGGGATTTTTGCATCACAAGATGGACATGCAACGATCTGTTGATTGTCGCCCCATGAAGAAGGCAAGGAATGCAAATGAAAAGAATGGGGAATTAAAGCGCAAAAAAATAGAGAAATGATCCTCCTCCATCGATCGTCATGGTGTTGATCCACTCTTGTTAGTAGGATCAAACATAGACGAATCAAATCATTAATATGACATGGATTAACTCTCCGAGATCATCCCATTAAAACTCTCCCACCAGAACGTACGGATCTGCGGATCAACCATGTTCGTGGTTTGATCTTCATTCATCGTTTAATCCATGAACGTGGTGGATGAATTGAAATAACAACCCCTACCTTAATCCGGTTCAAGAACAATCACTGTGTCACGTTTTTTGGCGATGTGATTCAGATACATGATGCATCATCGTCATCCGCCAACGGGCTCTCCTCCAATGCTCCAAGAGTCTCTCTCCCAATTTCTATGGGTTATGAGGCTAACCCTATGAACATTCCATAAGTAGATATTTAAAAAGGGAGGAATTAGGTCACTACGTAAAAAGGAAACTTTTAAATAAAATGAATTATTATTTAATTTTATATCCATTAAACATCCACAAAATTACTCTCACAGCTGACCCATGCCGATCGATGTTAGGCCCCTCCTGAGGTAAAGTCACTGCCCAAAATGCAACGGTGCCCTAGGATTTATGATCTGAGAACCCATATAGAAGATATTCCACATTTTTAGGAAAAAAATAACTTGAACTGTTTAATGGTATTATTTATTTCAATCATTTATTACAATCTCTCTGGGCCACAAAATTGCACGTCATCAAAAGGTGTGGTATCGTAATAATTTCATATAAATTTTAAAAAAAATAGTGCACAAAAAATCTGAGACATTTTATTCTCCCCACCATGGGGATTTGTGTCCCCTAAAAGCCAAAATAGAGGCTGCTCAAAATATGTGGGAACTGGGCACAGATATGGGCCTCCTGCTCCCACATGATATCCTGGTGATTCTCGTGTGGCCACTGAATGTGCACCAAATGGAATTGAGCACCCATGAAAGATCCTCTCTTACTGATCCTCAATCTCCACTGGTTACTCTGCAAAGATCACTCCATCCTCGATGTCCATATTTCCACAATCGATTATCTGTGATGGGTCATGCACATACATCCTCAGCTATGACACGTGGAAGACATCATGTACACGATAAAACTGTGGATGTAGAGCTCAGTGGTACGCCACCTCGCTAGCTCTAAGCAGTATCTAGAATGATTCTATGATCCTTAGAGATAGCTTGTCTCCCAGGCCAAGACTCTATAACCCTCATCCAGGTGAGACCCGAAGAAAAACTTGGTCTCCCTCCTCGAACACCAGAGGTCTCTGTCGTCAGTCATCATTTGACTTATGCCTGCTCTGTGAAATCTTCATCTACCTCTGGGAGATCCGCACCTTCTCAGTGGTAACTCACACAATCTCTGGAAACATGAGTTCTGACTCTCCGTGGTCAGTCTAGCAATGCGATGACCGGCAGGGTCTCCCATATAAAGCCTCAAAAGGTGCCATACCAATGTTGTTGTGATAGAATTTATTGTACACAAGCTCAACCAATGGTAGTTGGTCCTCCCAAAAAACCACCAAAGTCCATGATACAGACCCCCAACATATCATCCAGAATCTAGATTGTCGTCTTCATGTGACCATAGGTCTAGGGATGAAACGTAGTGATTAGGCATAGATGAGTCACAAAATCCTCCTTCAACCCCTTCAACAACCTAGATGTGAAGTGGGTGTCTCGATCCGAGACTATTGTCTAGGGGACACCATGAAGCAAAACTATATCTTGCATGTAGAGGCATCCCAATCTCTCTACAGAACTCTTCTCACTGATAGCTAGGATGTGGGCCGACTTGGTGAGTCAGCCAACGATTACCCATATGAAATCATTCCCCTTGGACGTCTGTGGTATGCCTTTCACAAAGTCCATCAATATTCCATACCAATTCTACTTTGGAACTTCTAGGGGTGAGCTAGTCCTGCTAGAAGCGGGTGCTCAGCCTTCACCTACTATCATGTATGGCATCGCGAAATGAACTATGCTACTGCATTATTCATGCCTCCCCACTAGGACTGCTGTCAGAGATCCTAGTACATTATCGCCACTCCCGTATGTACTGCTAAAGAGGACGTATAACAACTCATTAGTATCACCTCCCTTAATTCCACTAGTACAAAAGTGCATCCTTTGAAACGATTACATTCTCCCCACAGTGCGAATATCCATCAGGAGTATTTCATGTGGCTAACTGAGAACGTAAAACGTCACAGTTGACATCCCCATTCTCCATCTCCCTAACTCGTTGTAAGAGATGAGAGGTGAAAACCATCTACTGAAGGTAAGTTCTATCTTTTTTTTCACAAATCATAGGTGCAACATGGAAAACTACTATGTCACCTCACTCAACAACTGTGAGCTCATCCTTCTCCTAAGAGCATCTACCACCTTGTTCCCCTTATTAAGAGATTATATGATCTCAGAATCATAGTCCTAGAAGAACTCTTTCCAACGCCATTGTCTCATATTCAGATCCTTATGTGAGAAGATGTACATGAGGCTCTTGTGGTCATAGTAGATGATAAACCACTTGCCCATAAGGTAGTGGCTCCACATCATCAATGAAAATACTACCACTACCAACTCGAGATCATGGGTCACATAGTTCTACCCATGTGGCCTATGATGGTGTGAACCATAAGCAATCACCACATATCTCTGAATTATGAAACAACCAAGCCCGGTCTTGGATTCATCGAACAAAACTATGTACCCAACACCCTCCTCCAGTAATTTCAAGATCGTGGCGCTCATCAAACTCTGCCTCAAATAATCAAAATCATGCTGGTACTTATCCATCCATATGAAGTGTTTTCTTTTCCTGTTCAATGCAGTCATCAATACTGATATTTTGGATAAATCAATAATGAATATTTGGTAATATCTTTCCCTTACAAGGAAGCACTGCACCTCTGCCATGCTATGTGGTGTCCCCCATGCTAAGACTGCCTACACCCATTTTGCGTCCATAGCTACACCATCTGCTAATGTTACATGTACAAACAAGTGGACCTCTTGAATCTTAAACTGCCACTTCTATATATTTCCATAATGCTCGTGCTCTTAGAGTACATCTAGAACAATCTGTAGGGGTCTTGCGTGCTCCTCCTCTTACGCCGAGTACACAATGATGTTGTCAATAAAGACCACTATGACTCAGTCTATGTACGGTTAGAAGATCTGGTTCATCTGTCCCATGAACTCTGTGGGGACATTTGTCACACTAATAAGCATCACCATATTCCCATAGTGTCCGTAGCGGCATCTGAATGTCGTCTTCGGTATTTCCACATCATGTACTCGTAACTGGTGATAATTTTATCGAAGGTAAACCATTGAGAACCAATGTTCCCCTCTCATCTGGTCAAAGAGGTCATCGATCCATGGTAGTGGATACTTGTTCTCCATCATTACCTGATTCTGGCGCTGGTAATCAATGCGCAACCTCAATCTCTCATCTTCTTTTTGGAAAACAATATTGGGGCCTCCCAGGGTGAAACACTTGGTCTTACAAAACCCTTTCTCAAAAAATCCTCCAACTGCACCATCATCTAACGAATCTCTGTAGGAGCCATCCGATATGCTGATGAGGAAATCAGTGCCATCCTAGGGTGTATGTAGATGCAGAAGTCGATTTACCGGTAGAGAGGTAGTCCTGGAACATCTTCATGAAATACATTCCCATGCTCCAACACTACTGCTGGGAACTAGGAGCTCACAACATATACAACTCCGAGAGTATGTATTGAAAAATAATGATTGATTGGCTACACCCTCTAATGCATGAGCCTGTTCTGTGCTGCCTGGGTCTCATTTTCTCTAAAAAAGGAAAACATTGTTCCATCACTGCTGACACACCGCACTCTTCGCCCAAAATAGACAATATGTGCGTGGACCGAAGATAATCAATCCATACCAGGAATAATGTCTTATGGCATTGATGATACCAACATGAGGTTCCAACTGAAAATATTGCCTCTAAGGGTATGATCAAACTGTCTTAAAAGGTGTACGATCATCGAGTCTCCTTCTGTAGGTGTCTCCATGCATAATGATTGAGTCAAAGGCCGCAAAAGCCATGTGGTGATGGAAGAATGTCGGGTACCTGTGTCTATAAGTACGAAAACTAAGGTAGAGAAGAGATAGATCATACATCCGATCATCCCTAGAGTCCTTGGGTCATATGCCTCCACCGCATGAAGTTTTCCCTACCCATATCCCCCAGCTCCCTGAGCCTGGTGCGGACCTCCTAGGGGTGGTGGTGGTAGTAAATTGAAACTTCTGCCACCACCTACAGCTCTCCCTACATCACTGCCACATCCACCGCCTAGTACTTCTGCCAACTCCACTCTCTACCTCTGCCCCAGTGGTCCATCAACCGCCTCCCTATCAGCAGCTTGACAGGTAGACAATCTCGAGCGAGATTTTCCCTACCGTCACATGTGTAGCATCACTTTTGTCTAGGATGACTAGACCATGAATAATATCCCTAAACTTTCGATCCCCTATCATGGGACCTTCTATGATATCTCTAACATCATGATCCATGATCCTAACATCGAATCCCTACTACCAAGGTCTATGTGCATGTTTGTCCACTGATGAGTGCCGTCATCTATCTCTGCTCCGCTAAGAAGCTCTCGATCACCAAGTATCACTCGAGCAGTCCAGAAAAAGTCAAAATCTAAATAGGCACGACACTAGCTAGAATGTCCCATAATATACCTCGCTCGATGATATGAGATATGAAGTGCTGATCCTTGACCATTTCTATAAAGTACCTGGTGAGGATGGGGAACCTCGATGAATATTTAGCTACCATCAAACTTCCCTACTAGATATTAAGGAGCTCCAGGATGCGTACTTATCTCAGTGTAACTGGGGTGAAGTCCTTCACAATGAGTCGCTGAAATTCTATTCATGAAAGAGTCTCCTCATCAGGGGTCTGTGTGTTCAGACTCCACCATCATCCTACCAAACTCAGAGAAGGCTCGCTTCTAGGATCACCATATGGTCAACTGGTGTCCTCATGAGATGGAAGACTATAGCCACTGCCTCAAGCCATTCCTCAAGTTCCTGAGGTATGGACTCGCCTCAAATTCTGAGGGGTCTTTATCTCTGGAACTCATGGAGTGCACTCAGCTTGCGCACCTCATTGGTCGGTACTGTAGGTACCATGAGCCGCTCCACTAGTCTTGTCATTGCAGGTCCACCACATGGTTGCAGCACCTAGGGAACTGGTCCTTGTACTAAAACTTCGTAACTAAGGGGGTCATCCACGTGATTGCGCTGCTGAATCCTAGAAGGTATGCATCATGAAGGAATCCTATAAGGAAACATGATGTACCCTGGTCAATGAGTAAATCTGGAAATTTGACACAAAGTAAATGGAAAACATAACCCATTCCTATATAATTCAAGTACCATTCTTTTATATCCCAATAAATAGTTTTTTCATATATCGAGTCGAAAAGAAGGTTATTATAGTCTTGGTGTATGGATATGTCGGTCGCCCGCACCAACACTAGAGTCTCTGCTATGAAATCCATGCTCGAAACACTTAACATTGTTGCCCCAACCAATCTCACAGACTCTTGGTTCTATGGAAGGACTAACCACCACTGATACCACTAAATCACAACTCATCCCAGTGGGGCTAGAGCCGCAACTCCTCAAGCACACCTCCAAATCCCCAAAATTCTAAAATGTAAAAACCAATAGGGAACAAAATGCATGCATACAACTAAAACCATCCAATAGAGTATGACAGAAAGTAATTTACTGAATGTAAATGGGGCCAGAATATAAGACCACCAAAACAATAGATTGAAAAACATCAATGTCCAATATGTAAACACAAAATTGTACCAGGACTGCAACTCATAGTCGTAGTATCACTTCAGCCTATAGGAAACTCAGAATTCTTGGTCCTGTCCTGGTCCAAACTAGACTCCATAAAAAGGCTGCTCGTCTGCACAGGATATGACTTCTATAGGCAAAGCCCGTTCAGGGGTGAGTATAACAGTACTCTATCGAGGACCCTAGAATCCATAATGCAATACAAAAAATAATGGAACAGTAATCTCTACACAATATATCTCTACTAAACATATAAAATGAGATCAAAATCCAGATATATTTAAATCAAAATCCCATTGTGTGAGGACAATTCACGCAACAACATACCCCCACCAGAGATTCAGTTCAAAGATTCCACGAAGCACTCGTTTGGGAGAAATCACTCCATGAGTCTGATATCTTGGATAACCTCCGTTTTAGAAGTACTATCTGTCAACAAAGGTCATGATAGATAGATACACTCAATCCGAGAGAACACACTCTTGAGTGGGAATGATCATCATACATAGGTGAGGATCACTTCTAGGGCCTTGGCGGATACCTAAACTCATCTAAAATTCAACTGTTTGTAGAGGATAAATTCCCTTTAGAAGTTTTCTCTTCGATACTAGATGCCACCTAATGTCCAGAATATATAGAGTATCTTGCTTCGTGCCTCTCATAGGGATGCCTAACTCTATCCCGGAAAGTACTGCTGAAGGGATCGTACTCTTGTTGTATGAAATGATACCTGAACTTCAGGGGAATGAGAAAAGGGGCATTAACCCAAACAAAACATGTCCAAGATATGGTGGAAAAGAATATCAAGCCATGTACTGATTAGTACATGGTGTGTATAAGTGTTACACGTCGTGCCTTCTGACCCCGGGTACCACCCAGGTACAACAGACTGTGTCTCAAGGCTGGTCATGTAGGAAAGACCATACACGATGTCTAGTATGGATCACATGCCATGTCTGAGTAACTGGTTTTGGCTCTGTGTATGAGGTAGTGTTCCCATAAATGGCTTTATCTTGTCTCCTTGAATCACCTGAGATACATATCGTGTCCTACATAATTCCCTCTACCATGCGGCGTACGGTCTACACATCGTTTCTTCGATGTTGTGTAGTTCATCGCATGTCTGTGTTCTTCCCAGAATACACGCCGAGCTTTGGGGAAGGTCCAACATTCCATGTGACCTGGTTCACATGCCGCATGATACCTGTCTGAAACCTAAAACCCTAGCTGATGTAGCTGCTACCACACGATTTGTTCATCAGAATTACTCGCTATGTATTCTAAAATTTTCATGAATCGGGATCCTACATCGCCATGCCTTGGTGATGATTAAATATTTTTTCTAATGATCCTATAACCCTAAAACTCTATGGATTCGGTCGCCTCGACCATATAGAGATGATTTTGTTGGTTTAGGTCCTTTGATCGGCCTCGAATATGCGTTTTGATCATTTCTGCAAAGAACAGTCGAAGACCGATCATTCCCAAACTGTGTCGATTCATCCACCACCATTTTCGTCACACCTCTTCTAGGCCAGCATGAGTCCAGATCTCCAATTTGGGATTATTGCATCACAAAATGGTTATGTAACTATCTATTGTTCGTCACCATAAGAAGAATGTGATGAATGCGAGAGAAAAGACAGGGGAAAGAAATCAAAAAAAATCGAGAAATGAACCTCTATCGTAGTTCTTCACGAGGTTGATCCACTCCTATTAGTAGGATCAAATGGTGCGGAATCAAAACCTTAATCTAAAATGGATTAATTCCTCGAGATCAACCCAATAAAAACCCTACCACAAGAACGTATGAATTCATAGATCATCCTTGTTTGTGGGTTGATCTACATTCGTTATTTAATCCAACAATAGGGAGGAAGAATTGAAATAATAAATTCTACCTCGGTCTGGTTGATGAACGATCGCTATATCGCATTTGTTGGAGAGACTCGTCGGATCCGAGATGCGTCGTCATAGCCTGCCAACATGTTCTCCTCCAATGATCCTAGAGTTTCTCTCCCAAATTTATAGGGTTATGAGGCTAACCCTGTGATCCTTACCTAGGCAGTTATTTAAGAAGGGAAGAATTAGGTCACTGCGAAAAAGTAAACTTTTAAATAAAATACATTATTATTTTATTTTATTTCCATTAAACATCCAAAAAATAACTCTTTCATTTGACCTGAATTGATTGATGTTAGGCCCCACAAATGTTAAAGTCGCTTCTCTGAACACAATGGTGCCCTCATATTTTTGATCTGGTCTCACGTCTAAATGATATTCCCCATTATCATTTATACTGCCCGTGCGTGCTCTTTAAAGTATTAATTTATTTCAAACATTTATTACGAGCACTCTGGGCATCATAATTTGATGTCGCCAAAATGTGTGGTTTTGTAATAATTACATTTAATATTTAATAAAAAAATATATACAGAGAATTCGAGACAATATAGTCAATGGATGAATATTTTAATTTGTTAAATTGTGTGGTAACAATTATATTTTCCTCTATTAGAAGAAACTGATATTTCATGGTAAATTATTCACGATCATCCCTAATTATTTTCTTACCATTCCCCACCAAGTATCCTTCTTCAACCAATCCACATTGTTTTCTTGGTAGAAACACATGATTTCCCATGACAATGTTCTTATTATGAAACCATTTTGAGGCCCCTATAGTGCATAAAATGCAGAAACAAACATCCTAAGAATTCTCCCAATAAAATAATATCTCAGAAACAATTAAACAAGGGTAGAATGGGTGGATTGTTATTTTATGGAATATATTCTATATTGACTCTATTTGATGATTTTGGATTTTTATTTATATGGATGTAGGCCATAATATATAATGTTATGTGATCATGGGACGGATATTGGTTGATTAGGTATGGCTAGAGAGGCCTGAGTTTTTAGAATAGTTAGCACCAATGATAGTGAGATGTATGTTGATATGCATGGTTATGTCAGGGTTGGAACTAGTTTAAATGGGATAGGTTGAACCTAGGCTTGGAACTATTTTCAGGAAATATGACATAAATCCTTGTTTATAATTTTTTTAAATGTATAATGGAATTGTGATTTGTTTATCTTCATTACTTTATGCACTGAATGATGCATTAGGTTGTGCTTAGATATGAATATCATTTCATATTGACTTTAGTATGTATTCTGCTGGGGTTTTGGTATTATTGGAATTTTTTTTACAACACTGGTATAGGGGCTCTAGAAACAGGTTTTTTTTATAAATCATTTTTTAGCTGTGATTTTTACTACCACTAACTATAACAGGTAAATTTAGTGGAGGTTTTGACCGCTGCTAAATGATGGCATTTATTTATTATAGGGGGTTTTAACCACCAAAGTTGTCTTAAATTAAGCTGTGGTTCTAACCGCCTCTACAGTGGCCCATCCTCCATGCTTTTTTTGTAGAAGTTATATTGTATTTCATGGTCATTTCTCAAGGAGGGGATTAATTGTTTTAGCGGAGGTTTTAACCACCGCTAAAAGGAGTAATCCTCATCCCGGACATACCAATGTGAAGAACAATAGAAGTGTCGAGAAAATGGGTCAACTATGACAATTCCCATAAACCGCCGCTAAAATTATTTAACCACGACAAATAGTTACCAACACACAATTTAGCATCAATTTTCAGAAACCACCATAGAAGCATATAGTGGCGGTATTAACCGCTACCGTATTTAAAAATAAACACTGTGAAATTGTAATTTTCTAGTAGTTTATGGATAACGAATGGATTGAAAATTGGTTTGGTAATTATTTTATTATTATTTTTAGAATATTATTACAATAATTTCAGGGAACTATTTATTGATATATTAAATAGAATATGATTTGATAATATGAAATTTTATTTGGGGAATAAGGATTTAGTTTTATATTGTAATAAATACTTAAAATGTGGATTTATAGATATTCAAGTAATTTATGGAAATAATTAGCATATTTCATACATTATATGATCAGTGAATATATAATATTATGGAGGTGAATCTATGAGTGAGTAATTTTGAAAATAGTTATGTTTTAAATTATTATTATATTAATATATGATGTAATCCTTTTGTTATATGAGTTACAAACATTTTTACACATATTTTAATGAATTATAAGGATAGATATATATTGAGTGGTCTATGTCGAACATTCAGTTATCTTATTGAGGACATGGATATTATGGGTTTACATCATTATGTGAAGGTTTATAAATTTTGGATATAATCTTAACTGCTGCAAAGCAGTTACATTTTGGTTAATATTTATTGATGGGATGAATCAATTTTTATCCTTTTTTGGATTCTGTGATCCATTAGATGTATGTCTTAATGATTCAAAAAATGGAAAATTAATTGTAGAATCCTAGACATTGGTAGAAAATAAGTGCTAATGGTGGAAATATACTAAATCACACAACCAAGAGAAGATTATTTCATTTATGGTTTTAAATAAAATTAATTAGCTATATTACCTTTTATTTCGAGTTAATATAGTAAGGACTATAGAAATATGGTCCTAAAACGATAATTATTTCCAATTACATACATTTAAGAAGAATTCAGGGTCTTCTTAACACAACAATATTTATGGTTTTATAGTCTTTAAATTTCTCATGATCATTTACTTTCTTTGGATCAATGTTTTGTTTCACTATACATCATTATTTATAAATTACTTTCTTCCAACAAGTCTATATTTTTTTATACCAATATTTTTCTTATATTTGAAAAACTAATTTCTTTGTACTCTAGAATTCCTTCTTATTTTCCTTTTCAAATTTTCAATATAATAATTTAATAAAGGATAGAGAATTCAACATCTTTATATTTTAAAATAAATTTTTATTTGATAGTCTATAAAACATGAAACAATGAGAATAATTGAACAATAAAATATTAAAATATTAATGTCATTTTTATAGCCCAACTATTAAATTGTTTGCCATGAATGTGATTCCCACAATAAGAAATATATATAAAAGTTCTACTAAAAAATATTTTTTTCTTATTTATTATAAACTAATGAATCAATATTCTAGTAATATTATTTTATGATTCTATATAATTTTTTTTCAAAAGTGTATATTTTTTTGAGTTAACATTATAATTAATTTTTAAAAAAAATTTATAATTTATTTGATAAATATGATATCATTTTTAATTCTTCATGTCAAAATTACAATAGAATATTTTTTCCATGTTTATCAAAACTGTTTTGTTAATAATAAAAATTATTAATTATTATTAGAAATTATATTTTATTTTCTTGTAATTGGAATTTTATTTTCCCATATTGATAAGTTTAAAAATGAAATTAGTTATTTTTCATAAAAAATGTAATTTTTGTATTTATATATAATAATGAATTTCATACTTGAATATTGTTCAAAAATATTTTTATACAAGAATGAAATTTTAAAAAATTCTACATATTTTATGGTATTTAATTAAAAATAAATTTAACCACTTCTAGAAATTGAGTCATGAAAACGTTATTCCATATTTTGAATTAGGATATCAAAATTTTTTAATTTCTTCCATTTTAGTTTTAGTTTTTATAAATATAAACCATAGAAAATATTTCTTGCTTTGGTGAATGAAAAATGTGTTATTCATGGTTTAAAATAATTAGATATTGATTTAAAATAACAATAAACATTCCACTATTTCATTTTAAGGGTATATTTTATCTATAGTCTTCCAAAAAATAAAAATATGGGCATAATTTTGTTTTTGTATTTTTTTACCATTTAATAATATATGTAATAGATTTTTTCCAAAATACCACTTTCTTGATTTCATTATTTTTTACATTTTTTGAAATTTATAAAAAATATTTTTTATTTTAAATTATTTCAAAAATATTTATTTATATTTATTTAAATTAAAATATTTTTAATATTTATTATTGGTATGAGTACATTAAATTTTGAGATTAAACTAACACATTTATTTTGTGAGCCATAGAAAAAAGTAGAGTTAATTATTTCTGAAACCTAAAATATAATTTATTTTGATAATTGTTTTTAAAAAAAATTACAGTTAATAATAACCTGTTAAGCATGGTTAAATTTATTTTATTGTAAATTCATAGATTCATTTTTTTAAAAATCCTAATTTTATAAAAGTGTCAAAATTGGAATTAATTTCATTTTTTGTTTAATAATATTTTATTTCATTATTTAATATTCATAATAATATATTAAGAATATGTTTAGGAATATATATTGCCAATAATATAATCCAAAAATAATTTATGATCCAATTATCCCCTTATAATTAAAAATATAACAAATTAAATTGAAAAAATGGAAAGACCTTAGTTAAGGTAAAATTGTTTTTAACAAAGTGGTTAAACAGAAATATAATGTAAAAAATAATGTCTAAACCAGTCTAAAATTCATTAGATGATTATATTATGATTATATAGTCATTTTCTTCTAATAAGTGTCATTTTTATATTTATAATGAGTTATAACCATATTCTGTTATAATATTTCAAGTATTTTTTAATATTAAATTAATGACATTAAATAAAAAATATTATACTAAATGATTGAAAATTACAATATATTCCAAAATCCTTCAATTTTGTAATATACAGTTGATAATAACTACCATAATCCTGTTATGGGACACTTTTCGTCCAATTGACACATCGACGACCACTAAATAGTAAAAAACATTGATATTGTGGTAATTGTGCTACAGGTTAATGTGGGATTGAGACAAAAAGGTATGTATAAAAACCTCAAATAAATTTTTTAAAAAGTAATTTTATGATGTTATTTATACATTTAAACATAATATATTATAATTATACTAATCTATTGAGGTGTTACACATCCTGTACTTGTAACTGGTGATAATTTGATCGAAGGTAAACCATTGATAACCACCGTTCCCCTCTCATCTGGACAAAGAGGCCAACGATCCATGGAAGTGAATACTTGTTCTCCATCGTTACCAGATTCTGGCGCTGGTAATCCATGAACAACCTCAAACTCTCATCTTCCTTTTTGGAAAACTATATTTGGGCCTGCAAGGTTGAATCACTAGGTCTTACAAAACCCTTTCTCAAAAAATCCTCCAACTGCACCATCATCTCACGAATCTCTCTAGGAGCCATCCGATATGCTGATGAGGAAATCAGTTCCATCCTATGGTGTTTGTAGGTGTAGAAGTCGATTTACCGGTAGAGAGGTAGTCCGAGAACATCTTAAGGAAAGACATCCTCATGCTCCAACACTACTGCTGGGAACTGGGAGCTCACAACATATACTACTCCGATGGTATGTCTTGAAAAATAATGAGTGATCGGCTGCACCCTCTAATGCGTGAGTCTGTTCTGTGCTTCCTCAGTCTCCTTTTCTCTAAAAAAAGAAAACTTTGTTCCATCATTACTGACACACCGCACTCATTGCATAAAATAGGAAATCTGTGCATGAACCGAAGATAATCAATCCATACCAAGAATAACGTCTTATGGCATTGATGCTACCAACATGAGGTTACAACCGAAACTCTTGCCTCTACGGGTAATATGAAACTGTCTTAAAAGGTGTGGGATTATAGAGTCTCCTCCTGTAGGTGTCTCCAAGCATTATCATTGAGTCAAAAGATCTAACTAAATCTCAAGGTTTCTCAAAATCCATGTGGTGATGGAAGAATGTCTGGTACATGTGTCTATAAGTACGACAACTAATGTAGAGAAGAGACAGATCATACATCCGATCATCCCTAGAGTCTATGGGTCATATACCTCCATCGCTTGAAGTTTTCCCCACCCCTATCCCCCAACTCCCTGAGCCCGGTGCGGACCTCCTAGGGGTGGTGGTGGTAGTATATCGAAACGTCTGCCACCACCTACAGATCTCCCTACATCACTGCCTCATCCACCACCTGGTACTTCTGCCAGCTCCACTTTCTACCTCTCCCTCAGTGGTCTATCAACCGCCTCCCTATCAGTAGCTTGACAGGTAGACAATCTCGAGCGAGATTTTCCCTATCGTGGCATGCGTAGCATCACTTTTCTCTAGGCTAACTGGACCATGACTAATAGCCCTAAATTGTCGATCCCTATCATGGGACCTTCTATGATATCTCCAATATCCTGATTCCTAAGCCTAATATTGAATCCCTACTACCAAGGTCTATGTGTATGTTTGGATACTGCTGACTGTCGTCAGCTATCATTGCTCCGCTAAAAAGCTCCCGATCACCAAGTCTCGCTTGAGTAGTCCAGCAAATGTCAAAATCTATATAGGCACGACACTAGCTTGAATTTCCCATCATATACCTCACTCAATGATCTGAGATCTAAAGTACTAATCCTTGACCATTTATATCAAGTACCTAGTGAGGATGGGGAACCTCGATGAGTATTTAGCTACCGTCAAACTTCCCTACTAGAGATTAAGGAGCTCCAGGATGCGGACTTATCTCTGTGTAACTAGGGAGAACTCCTCCAAAAAGAGTCACTCAAATTCTATCCATGAAAGAGTCTCCTCATCATGTGTCTGTGTGGTCAGACTCCACCATCGTCCTACCAAACCCTGAAGAAGGCCCGCTTCAAGGATCACCATATGGTCCACTGGTATCCTCATGAGATGGAAGACAATGGACTCTACCTAATTCCATTCCTCAACTTCCTTAGGTATGAACTCGCATCAGATTCTAAGGGGTCTTTATCTCTGGAACTCATGGAGCGCGCTCAGCCTGCGCTCCTCATTTGTCGTTACTGCAGGTACCACGAGCCGCTCCACTGGTGTTGTTATTGAAAGTGCACCACATGGTGGCAGCGCTTGGGGAACTGGTCCATGTACTGAAACTTCGTAACTGAGGGGGTCATCCTCGTGATTGTGTTGCTGAATCCTAGCAGGTATGCATCATGAAGGAATCCTATAAGGAAACATAATGTACCATGTTCAATGAGTATATCTGGAAATTCGACACAAAGTAAATGGAAAACAGAACCCATTTATATATAATTCATGTACTATTATTTTATTTCCCTACAAATAGTGTTATCATATTCCGAGTCGAAAGGGCAGTTATTATAGTCTTGGTGTATGGATATGTCGGTCTCCCTCACCAACACTAGAGAATCTACTGTGAAATCCAAGCTCGAAACACTTAACATTGTTGCCCCAACCAATCTCAAAGACTCTTGGTTCTACGGTAGAACTGACCACCTCTGATACCACTAAATCATGACTCATCCCAGTGGGGCCAGAGCCGCAACTCCTTAAGCCCACCTTTAATAGGCCAGTGGTTGTTGACTAGCACCGAGGAGGCGTATTTCTATCATGGGAGGAATTTCTTATGTACCTATACACAGGCACACATCTCTAAGCACAAAATGATGAAATGTAAAAACCACTGGGGAACAAAATGAATGCATTCAACTAAACCCATCCAATAGAGAATGACAGAAAGTAATGTATTGAATGTAAACGGGTCCAGAATATAATCCCACCAAAACAATAGTTTGAAAACATCAAAGTCCAACTTGTAAACACAAAATTTTACCAGGACTAGAACTCATAGTCGTAGTATCACTTAATCCAGTAGAAAACTCAGAATTCTTGGTCCTGTCCTGGTCCACACTGGACTCCATCAAAAGGCTGCTCGTCTGAACAAGAGATGACTTCTGCAGGCAAAGCCCGTGTAGGGGTGTGTATAACAGTACTCTGTCGAGGACCCTAGAATCCATAATGCAATACACAAAATAAGGGCACAGTCATCTCTACACAATATATGTCTACTAAACATATAATACGAGAACACAATAAATATATATTTAAATCAAAATCCCTTAGTCTAGGGACAAGTCACGCAATAGCATACCCCCACCAGTGATTTAGTTCGAAGATTCCACAAAGCACTCGTTTGGGAGAAATCGCTCCATGAGTCTGATATCTCAGATGACCTTCGTTTCAGAAGTACTATCTGTCAGAAAAGGTCATGATAGATAGATACACTCATTCCGAGAGAACACACTGTTGAGTGGGAAAGATCATGATACATAGGTGAGGATCACTTCCAAGGCCTTGGAGGATACCTAAACTCATATAAAATTCAACTGTATGTAGAGGATCAGTTCCCTTTAGAAGTGGTCTCATCGATACTAGATGCCACCTAAGGTCCATAATGTATATAGTATCTCACTTCGTGCCTCTCAGAGGGATGCCTGACTCTATCCTGGAAAATACTGCTGTAGGGATCATACTCTTGTTGTATGAAATGATACATGACCTTCAGGGTAATGAGAAAAGGGGGCATTAACCCAAACGAAACATGTCCAAGATATGGTGGAAAAGAAGATCAAGCAATTTACTGATTAGTACATGGTGTGTAGAAGTGTTACACGTCATGCCTTCTGACCCCGGGTACCACCTGGGTACAACAGACTGTGTCTCAAGGCTGGTCATGTAGGAAGGACCATACACGATGTCTAGTACGGATCACATGCCAAGTCTGAGTAACTAGTTTTGGCTCTGTGTTTGAGGTCGTGTGCCTATAAATGGCTTTATCTTGTCTCATTGAATCACCTGAGATACATATAATTACCAACATAATTGCCTCTACCATGCAGTGTACGGTCTACACACCGTTTCTTCGAAGTTGTGTAGTTCATCCCATGTCTGTGTTCTTCCCAGAATACACCCCGAGCTTTGGGGAAGGTCCAACATGCCATGTGACCAGGTTCACACGCCGCATGATACCCGTCTGAAAACTGAAACCGTAGCCGCTGTAGCTGCTACCACATGACGTGTTCATCATAATTACTCGCTATGTATTCTAAAATTTTCAAGAATCACGATCCTATTTCGCCATGCCTCGGTGATGATTAAATATTTTTTCTAATGATCCGATAACCCTAAAACTCCATGGTTTCGGTCGCCTCGACCATATAGATCTGATTTTGTTAGTTTAGGGCCACCGATCGGCCTCATATATGTGTTTTGATCATTTGAGCAAAGAACAATCGAAGACCGATCATTCCCAAACCGTGTCGATTCATCCACCACCATTTTCATCACACCTCTGCTAGATCGCCATGAGTTCAGATCTCTAATTTGGGATTATTGCATCACAAAATGGTTATGTAACTATCTATTGTTCATCACCATAAAAAGAACGTGATGAACATGAGAGAAAAGTCAGGGGTAAGAAATCCAAAAAAAATGAGAAATGAACCTATATCATCGGTCTTCACGAGGTTGATCCACTCTCGTTAGTAGGATCAAATGGTGCAGAATTAAAACCTTAATCTAAAATGGATTAATTCCTCGAGATCAACCCAATAAAATCCCTACCACAATAACGTATGAATTCACAGATCAACCATGTTTGTGGGTTGATCTACATTCTTTATTTAATACAACAACAGGTAGGAAGAATTGAAATAACAAATTCTACCTCGATATGGTTGATGATCGATCGTTGCGTCACATTTGTTGGAGAGGCTCGTCGGATCAGAGATGCATTGTCATAGCTTGCCAACGGGTTCTCCTCCAATGCTCCTAGAGTTTCTCTCCCAAATTTACAGGGTTATGAGGCTTACCCTATAAACCTTACCTAAGCAGTTATTTAAAAAGGGAAGAATTAGGTCACTGTGAAAAAGTAAACTTTTAAATAAAATACGTTATTATTTTATTTTACTTCCATTAAACGTCCAAATACTAACTCTTTCATTTGACCTGAATTGATCTATGTTAGGCCCCACAAAAGTTAAAGTCACTTCTCTTAACACAATGGTGCCCTCATATTTTTGATCTGGGAACATGTTTAAATGATATTCCCCATTTTCATTTATACTTCTCGTGTGTGCTCTTTAAAGGATTAATTTATTTCAAACATTTATTACGAGCACTCTGGGATTCATAATTGGATTTCGTCAAAAGGTTCGGTTTCGTAATAATTACATATAATATTTAATAAAAAATTATATACAGAGAATTCGAGACATTATAGTCAATGGATGAATATTCTAATTTGTTAATTGTGTGGTAACAATTATTTTTTCATCTATTAAAAGACACTGATATTTCATGGTAAATGATTCACGATCATCCCTAACTGTGTCCTTACCATGCCCCACCAAGTAACCTTCTTCAACCAATCCACATTGTTTTCTTGGGAGAAACACATGATTTCCCCTGACCATGTTCTTATTATGAAACCATTTTGAGGCCCATATAGAGCATAAAACCCAGAAACAAACATCCTAAGAATTATCCCAATAAAATAATATCTCAGAAAAATTAAAGAAGGGTAGAATGGGTGGATTGTTATTTAAGGGAATATATTCTATATTGACTCTATTTGATGATTTTGGATATTTATTTATATGGATGTAGGCCTTAATATATAATGTTATGTGATCTTGGGATGGATATTGGTTGATTAGGTATGGGTAGAGAGGCCTCAGTTTTTAGAATAGTTAGCACCAATGATAGTGAGATGTATGTTGATATGCATGGTTATGTCAGGGTTGGAATTGGTTTAAATGGGATAGGATGAACCTAGGATTGGAACTATTTTCCGGAAATAAGACATAAATTCTTGTTTATAATTTTTTTTAATTGTATAATGGGCTTGTGATATGTTTATCTTCATTACTTTATGCACTGAATGATGCATTAGGTTGTTCTTAGTTATGAATCTGTATTCATATTGACTTTAGTATGTATTCTATTGGGGTTTTCGTATTCTTGGATTTGTTTTTACAACACTAGTATAGGGGCTCCAGAAACAGGTTGTTTTTTTATAAATCTTTTTTTAGCGGCGATTTTTACTACCACTAACTATTATAGGTACATTTAGTGGAGTTTTTAACCACTGCTAAATGATGGTATTTATTTATTAGAGGGGGTTTTAACCACCACAGTTGTCTTAAATTAAGCTATGGTTCTAACCACCGCAACAGTGGCCCATCCTCCATGCTTTTTTCATAGAAGTTATATTGTATTTCGTGGTTGTTTCTCTAAGAGGGGATTAATTATTTTAGCGGCATTTATAACCACCACTAAAAGAAGTAATCCTCATCCCGGATATACTGCTGTGAAGAACAATAGAAGTTCTGGGAAAAAGGGTCAACTATGACAATTCCCATAAACCATCGCTAAAATTATTTAACCGCGACAAATAGTTACCAACACACAATTTAGCACCAGTTTTCAGAAACCACTATAGAAGCATATAGTGGTGGTTTAAACCACTACTGTATCTAAGAATAAACACTGTGAAATTGTAATTTTCCTGTAGTGTATGGATAACGAATGGATTGAAAATTGATTTGGTGATTATTTTATTATTATTTTTAGAATATGATTTCAATAATTTTTGGGAACTATTTATTGATATGTTAAATAAAATATTATTTGATAATATGAAATTTTATTTGGGGAATAAGGTTTCAGTTTTATATTGTAATAAATACTTAAAATGTGGATTTATAGATATTCCAGTAATTTATGGAAATAATTAGCATATTTCATACATTATATGATCGGTGAATATATTATATTATGGATGTGAATCTATGAGTGAGTAATTTTGATAATAGTTATGTTTTAAATTAGTATTATATTAATATATGATGTAATCCTTTTTTTATATGATTTCCAAACATGTTTATAAATATATTAATGAATTATAGTGATAGATATATATTGAGTGGTCTATGTCGAACATTCAATTATCTTATTGAGGACAGGGATATTATGGGTTTACATCATTATGTGAAGGTTTATAAATTTTGGATATAATCTTAACTTCTGCTAAGCACTTACATTTTGGTTAATATTTAATGATGGGATGAATAGATTTTAATTCTTTTTTGGATTCTGTGATCCATTAGATGTGTTATTTAATGATTAAAAACATGGAAAATTAATTGTAGAATCCTAGACATTGGTATAAAATAAGTGTTAATGGTGGAAATATACTAAATCACACAACCAATAGAAGAATATTTCTTTTATGGGTTTGAATAAAATTAATTAGGTATATTACCTTTTATTTCGAGTTATTATAGTGAGGATGTTTCATAACTATAGTAATATGTTCATAAAACGATAATTATTTCCAGTTACATACATTTAAGAAGAATTCCTGGTCCTCTTAAAACAACAATATTTATGGTTTTATAGTCATTAAATTTCTTCTGATTATTCACTTTCTTTGGATTAATGTTTTTTTTCACTATAAATAATTATTTATAAATTATTTTTTTCCAACGTGTCTATATTTTTTTATACCAATATTTGTTTTATATTTGAAAAACTAATTTCTTTGTACTTTATAATTCTTTTATATTTTCCTTTTCAAATTTTCAATATAACAATTTAATAAAGGAGAGAGATTTCAACATATTTATATTTTAAAATAAATTTCTATTTGATAGTCTATAAAACATGAAACAATGAGATTAATTGAACAATAAAATATTTAAATATTAATTTCATTTTTATAGCCCAACTATTAAAATTGTTTCTATGAATATGATTCCCACAATAAGAAATATATATAAAAGTTCTACTAAAAAATACTTTTTTCTTATTTATTATCAAATAATTAATCAATATTCTAGTAATATTATTTTATGATTCTATATATTTTTTTTCAAAAGTGTATATTTTTTTGAGATAACATTATAATTAATTTTTCAAAAAATTTATAATTCATTTGATAAATATGATATCATTTTTGAATTCTTTTTGTCAAAATTACAATAGAATATTTTTTCCATGTTTTTCAAAACTGTTTTGTTAATAATAAAAATTATTAATTATTATTAGAAATTATATTTTATTTTCATGTATTTCAAATTTTATTTTCCCATTTTGATAAGTTTAAAAATGAAATTAGTTATTTTTCATAAAAAATGTAATTTTTGTATTTATATATAATAATGAATTTCATACTTGAATATTGTTCAAAAATATTTTTATACAAGAAGAAAATTTTTAAAAAAATCTTCGTATTTTATGGTATTTAATTAAAAATAAATTTATCCACTCCTAGAAATTGAGTCATGAAAACGTTATTCCATATTTTTAATTAGGATGTCAAAATTTTGTAATTTCTTCTATTTTAGTTTTAGTTTTTCTAAATATAAACCATAGAGAGTATTTCTTACTATGGTGAATGAAAAATGTGTTATTCATGGTTTAAAATAATTAGATATTGATTAAAAATAACAGTAACCATTCCCCTATTTCATTTTAGGGGTATATTTTATCTATAATCATCCATAAAATAAAAATATGGGCATAATTTTGTATTTTTATTTTTTTTACTATTTAATAATATATGTAATGGATGTAGTCCACAATATCACTCTCTTGATTTCATTATTTTTTTCATTTTTTTAAATTTATAAAAAATATTTTTTTTAAAGTATTTTTTAAATATTTATTTATATTTATTTATATTTATATATTTTTAATATTTATTATTGGTATGAATACCTTAAATTTTGAGATTAAACTAACACATTTATTTCGTGAGCCGTAGAAAAAACAGAGTTAATGATTTCAAAAACATAAAATATAATTTATTTCGATAATTGTTTTTAAAAAATTTAAAGTTAATAATAACCTATTAATCATGGTTAAATTTATTTAATTTTAAATTCATTGATTCATTTTTTTCAATTCCTAATTTTATAAAAGTGTCAAAGTTGGAATTAATTTCATTTTTTGTTAAATAATATTTTATTTAATTATTTAATATTCATAATAATATATTTAGAATATGTTTAGGAATATATATTGCCAATAATATATTCCATAAATAATTTATGATCCAGTTATCCCCTTGTAATTAAAAATATAACAAATTAAATCGAAAAAATGGAAATACCTTAGTTAAGCTAAAATTGTTTTTAACAAAGTGGTTAAACAGAAATATAATGTACAAAATAATGTCTAAATCATTCTAAAATTCATTGGATGATTATATTATGATTATATAGTCATTTTATTCTAATAAATGTCATTTTTATATTTTTAATGAGTCATAATCATAATCTGTTATAATATTTCAAGTATTTTTTAAAATTCAATTAATGACATTAAAAAAAATATTGTACTAAATGATTGAAAATTACAATATATTCCACAATCCATCAATTTAATTATATACAGTTGATAATAACTACCATAATCCTTTTATGGGTCACTTTTCCTTCAATTGAGACATCAAGGACCACTAAATAGTAAAAAACATTGATATTGTGGTAATTGTGCTACATGTTAATGTGGGATTGAGACGAAAAATTTATGTATAAAAACATCACCTAAATTTTTTAAAACGTAATTTTATGATGTTATTTATACATCTAAACATAATATATTATAATTATACTGATATATTGAGGTTATCCACATCCTGTACTCGTAACTGGTTATAATTTGATCGAAGGTAAACCATTAAGAACCATTGTTCCCCTCTCATCTGGTTAAAGAGGTCATCGATCCGTGGTAGTGGATACTTGTTCTCCATCATTACCAGATTCTAGCACTAGTAATCAAAGCAAAACCTCAAAATCTAATCTTCCTTTTTGGAAAACAATATTGGAGCCTGCCAGGGTGACACACTAGGTCTTACAAAACCCTTTCTCAAAAAATCCTCCAACTGAACCATCATCTAACGAATCTCCCTAGGAGCCATCCGATATGCTAATGAGGAAATCAGTTCCATCCTAGGGTGTATATAGATGCATATGTCGATTTACTTGTAGATAGGTAGTCCTGGAACATCGTCAGGAAAGACAGCCTCATGCTCCAACACTACTGCTGGGAACTGGGAGCTCACAATATATACTACTCCGAGGGTATGTCTTGAAAAATAATAAGTAATCGGCTGCACCCTCCAATGCATGAGCCTGTTCTATGCTGCCTGGGTCTCCTTTTCTCTAAAAAAAGAAAGCATTGTTCCATCACTACTGACACAGCGCACTCTTCGCCTAAAATAGGCAATCTGTGCATGGACCGATTATAATCAATCCATTCCAAGAATAACATCTTATGGCGTTGATGCTACAAACATGAGATTCAAACCGAAACTCTTGCCTCTAAGGGTAAGATCAAACTGTCTTAAAAGGTGTGTGATCATCGAGTCTCCTCCTGTAGGTGTCTCCAAGCATAATGATTGAGTCAAATGCTCTAACTGAATCTCAAGGTTTCGCAAAAGCCATGTGGTGTTGGAAGAATGTCTGGTACCTGTGTCTATAAGTATGACAACTAAGGTAGAGAAGAGACAGAACATACATCCGATCATCCCTAGGGTCCTTGGGTCATATGCCTCCACCGCATGCAGTTTTCGCCACCCCTATCCCTTAGCTCCCTAAGCCTGGTGCGGACCTCCAAGGGGTGGTGGTGGTAGTAAATCGAAATGTCTGCCACCACCTACAGCTCTCCCTACATCACTTCCACATCCACCTCCTGGTACTTCTGCCAGCTCCACTCTCTACCTCTACCTCAGTGGTCCATCAACCATCTCCCTATCAGCAGCTTGACAGGTAGACAATCTTGAGCGAGATTTTCCCTACCATTGCATTCATAGCATCACTTTTCTCTAGGCTGAATGGACCATGACTAATAGACCTAAACTGTCGATCCCCTCTCATAGGAACTTCTATGATATCTCCAAAATCCTGATCCCTGATCCTAACATCAAATCCCTGCTACCAAGGTCTATGTGCATGTTTGTCTACTACTGACTACTGTCAGCTATCTCTGCTCTGATAAGAAGCTCTCAATCACCATGTCTCGCTTGAGCAGTCCAGCAAAAGTCAAAATCTATATAGGCATTACACTAGCTATAATGTCCCATCATATACCTCCCTCGATGATCTGAGATCTAAAGTACTGATCCTTGACCATTTCTATCAAGTACCTGTTGAGGATGGGGAACCTAGATGAATATTTAGCTACCGTCAAACTTCCCTACTAGAGATTAAGGAGCTCAATGATGCGTACATATCTCAACGTAACTGGGAAGAAATCCTCAATAAAGAGTCGCTCAAATTATATCCATGAAAGAGTCTCCTCATCATGAGTCTGTGTGGTCAGACTCTACCATCGTCCTACCAAACCCTGAAGAAGGCTTGCATCTAGGTTCAACATATGGTCCACTGGTGTTCTCATGAGATGGAAGACTATGGCCACTGCCTCAAGCCATTTATCAACTGCCTGAGGTATGGACTCGCCTCGGATTTTGAGGGGTCTTTTCACTGGAACTCATAGAGCAGGCTCAGCCTTCGCTCCTGATTGGTCGGTACTGCAGGTACCACGAGCCGCTCCACTAGTGTTGTTATTGCAGGTGCACCACATGGTGGCAACGCCTGGGGAACTGGTCCCTATACTGAAACTTCATAACTGATGGGGTCATCCTCATGATTGGGCTGCTGAATCCTAGCAGGTATGCGTCATGAAGGAATCCTATAAGGAAACATGATATACCATGGTCAATGAGTATATCTGGAAATTCGACACAAAGTAAATGGAAAACAGGACAAATTCTAATATAATTCATGTACCATTCTTTTATTTCCCTACAAATAGTGTTTTCATATACCGAGTCGAAAAGACGGTTATTATAGTCTTTGTGTATGGATATGTAGGTAGCCTACACCAACACTAGAGTCTCTGTTGTGAAATCCATGCTCGAAACAGTTAACATTGTTTCCCCAACCAATCTCATAGACTCTTGGTTCTAATGTAGAACTGGCCACCTCTGATACAAATAAATCACGACTCATCCCAGTGGGTCCAGAGCCGCAACTCCTCAAGCCCACCTCCAATTGGCCAGTGGTTGTTGACTAGCACCGAGGAGGCATATTACTATCATGGTAGTAATTGCCTATTCACCTGTACCCAATCACACATCTCTAAGCCCAAAATGCTAAAATGTAAAAACCGCTAGGGAAAAAAATATATGCAAACAACTAAACCCATCCAATAGAGTATGTCATAACGTAATGTACTGAATGTAAATTGGGCCAGAATATAATCCCACCAAAAAAATAGTTTGAAAACATCAAATTCCAACATGTAAACACAAAATTGAACCAGGACTAAAACTCATAGTCGTAGTATCACTTCAGCCTGTAGGAAATTCTGAATGCTTGGTCCTGTCCTGATCCACCCTAGACTCCATCAAAAGGCTGCTCATCTGCACAAGAGATGACTTCTGTAAGAAAAGCCGGTGCAGGGGTGAGTATAACAGTACTCTGTAGAGGACCCAAGAATCCATAAATCAATACACAAAATGATGGCGCAATCATCTCTAAACAATATATGTCTACTAAACATATAATACGAGAACACAATCCAGATATATTTAAATCAAAATCCCATAGTCTAGGGACAAGTCACGCAAAAACATACCCACACTAGTGATTCTGTTTGATGATTCCACAAAGCACTCATTTAGGAGAGATCACTCCATGAATCTGATATCTCGGATGACCTCCATTTCAGAAGTATTGTTTGTCATTAAAGGTCATGATAAATAGATACACTCATTCCGGGAGAACACACTCTTGAGCGGGAATGATCATGATACATAGATGAGGATCACTTCCAGGGCCTTGGTGGATACCTCAACTCATCTAAAATTCAACTGTTTGTAGTGGATAAGTGCCCTTTAGAAGTTGTCTCATCAATACTATATGCCACCTAAGCTCCATAATGGATAGAGTATCTCGCTTTGTGCCTCTCGGAGGGATTCCTGACTCTATCCCGGAATGTACTACTGAAGGGATCATACTCTTGTTGTATGAAATGATACCTGACCTTCAAGGGAATGAGAAAAGGGGGCACTAACCCAAACGAAACAAGTCCAAGATATGGTGGAAAAGAAGATCAAGCCATGTACAGATTATTACATGGTGTCTAGAACTGTTACACGTCATGCCTTCTACCCCCGGGTACCACCCGGGTACAACCGACTGTGTCTCAAGGATGGTCATGTAGGAAAGACCATACACGAAGTCTTGTACGGATCACATGCCAAGTTTGAGTAATTGGGTTTGGATCTGTGTATGAGTTCGTGTGCCCTTAAACGGCTTTATCTTGTGTCCATGAATCACCCGAGATACATGTCGTGTCCCACATAATTGCCTCTACCATGCGGCGTAGGGTCTACACACCGTTTCTTTGAAGTTGAGTAGTTCATCCCATGTCTCTGTTCTTCCCAGAATACATGCCGAGCATTGGGGACGGTCCACCATGTCGTGTGACCAGGTTCACACACCGCGTGATACCCATTTGACACCTGAATTCCTAGACGTTGTAGCTGCTACCACATGGCGTTTTCTTCAGAATTACTCGATGTGTATTCTAAAATTTTCATGAATCGCAATCCTACTTCGCCATGCCTCAGTGATGATTAAATATTTTTTCTTATGATCTGATAACCATAAAACTCCATGGTTTTGGTCGCATAGACCTTATAGAGATGATTCTATTGGTTTAGGGCCTCCAATCGGCCTCGAATATGTGTTTTGATCATTTTCGGGAAGAACAGTCGAAGACCGATAATTCCCAAACCGTGTTGGTTCATCCACCACCATTTTCGTCACACCTATGCTAGGTCGCCATGAGTTCAAATCTCTAATTTGCGATTATTTCATTACAAAATGGTTATGAAACTATCTGTTGTTCGTCACAATAAGAATAACGTGATGAACACGAGAGAAAAGAAAGGGGAAATAAATCCAAAAAACAAATTGAGAAATGATCCTCTATCGTCGTTCTTCACGAGGTTGATCCACTCCCGTTAGTAGGATCAAATGGTGCAGAATCAAAAGCTTAATCTAAAATGGATTAATTCCTCAAGATCAACCCAATAAAAACCCTACCACAAGAACGTATGAATTCTCATATCAACCATGTTTGTGGGTTGATCCTCATTCATTATTTAATCCAAGAACAAGGAGGAAGAATTGAAATAACAAATTCTACCTCGATCTCGTTGATGAATGATCGTTGTGTCGCATTCGTTGGAGAGGCTCGTCGGATCCGAGATGCATCATCATAGCCTGCCAACGGGTTCTCCTCCAATGCTCCTAGAGTTTCTCTCCCAAATTTATTGGGTTATGAGGCTAACCCTGTGAACCTTACCTAAGCAGTTATTTAAAAAGGGAAGAATTAGGTCACTGCGAAAAAGTAAACTTTTAAATAAAATACATTATTATTTTATTTAATTTCCATTAAAAGTCCAAAAAATAACTCTTTCATTTAACCTGAATTGATCGAAGTTAGGCCCCACAAAAGTTAGAGTCACTTCTCTGAACACAATGGTGCCCTCATATTTTTGATCTGGGCACACGTTTAAATGGTATTCCCCATTTTCATTTATACAGCTCGCGCGTTCTCTTTAAAGGATTAATTTATTTCAAACATTTATTATGAGCACTTTGGGCCTCAGAATTGGATGTCGTCAAAAGGTTTGGTTTCATAATAATTACATATAATATTTAATAAATAATTATATATAGAGAATTCGAGACATTATAGTCAATGGATGAATATTCTTATTTGTTAAATTGTGTGGTAACAATTATTTTTTTCCTCTAATAAAAGACACTGATATTTCATGGTAAATGATTCACGATCATCCCTAACTGTGTTCTTACTATGCCCTACCAAGTATCCTTCTTCAAAAAATCCACATTTTTTTATAGGGAGAAACTCATGATTTCCCATGACCATGTTCTTATTATGAAACCATTTAGAGGCCCTAATAGAGCATAAAACCCAGAAACAAACATCCTAAGAATTCTCCCAAAAAAATAATATCTCAGAAACAATTAAAGAAGCTTAGAATGGGTAGATTGTTATTTTAAAGAATATATTCTATATTGACTCTATTGGATGATTTTTGTTTTTTATTTATATGGATGTAGGACTTAATATATAATGTTATGTGATCTTGGGATGGATATTGGTTGATTTGGTATGGGTAGAGAGGCCTGAGTTTTTAGAATAGTTAGCACCAATGATAGGGAGATGTATGTTGATATGCATGGTTATGTCAGGGTTGGAACTGGTTTAAATGGGATAGGTTGAACCTAGTCTTGGAACTATTTTAATGAAATATGACATAAATTATTGTTTATAATTTTTTTAAATGTATAATAGCCTTGTGATATGTTTATCTTCATTACATTATGCATTGAATGATGCATTAGGATGTGGAAAGTAATGAATCTATTTTCATATTGACTTTAGTATGTATTCTGTTGGGGTTTTGGAATTCTTGGAATATTTTTTACAACACTGGTATAGGGGCTCCAAAAACGGGTTCCATTTTTGTAAATCTTTTTTTAGCGGTGGTTTTAACTACCACTAACTATAACAGGTAAATTTAGTGGAGGTTTTATCCGCTGCTAAATGATGGTATTTATTTATTAGTGGGGGTTTTAACCACCACTGTTGTCTTAAATTTATCTGTGGTTCTAACCGCCGCTATAGTGGCCCATCCTCCATGCTTTTTTCGCAGCAGTTATATTGCCTTTCATGGTCATTTCTCTAGGAGGGGATTAATTGTTTTAGCGGCGGTATTAACCGCTGCTAAAATAAGTAATCCACATCCCAGACATACCGCTGTGAAGAACAGTAGAAGTGCCGGGAAAATGGGTCAACTATGACAATTCCCATAAACCGCCACTAAAATTATTTAACCGCAACAAATAGTTACCAACACGCAATTTAGCAGCAGTTTTTAGAATCCACCATAGAAGCATATAGCGGCGGTTTAAACCACTACCATATCTAAAAATAAACACTATGAAATTGTAATTTTCCTGTAGTTTATGGATAATTAATGGATTGAAAATTGATTTGGAGATTATTTTATTATTATTATTAGAATATGATTATAATAATTTCAGGGAACTATTTATTGATATGATAAATAGAATATGATTAGATAATATGAAATTTTTTTTGGGGAATAATTTTTCAATTATAAATTGTAATAAATACTTAAAATGTAGATTTATAGATATTCATGTAATTTATGGAAATAATTAACATATTTCATACATTATATGATCAGTGAATATATTGTATTATGTATGTTAATCTATGAGTGAGTAATTTTGAAAATAGTTATGTTTTAAATTAGTATTATATTAATATATGATGTAATACTTTTGTCCTATGGGTTCCCAACTTGTTTATAAATATTTTAATGAATTATAAGGATAGATATATATTGAGTGGTCTATGTCGAACATTCAGTTATCTTATTGAGGACTTGGATATTATGGGTTTAAATCATTATGTGAAGGTTTATAAATTTTGGAAATAGTCTTAACTTCTGCTAAGCAGTTACATTTTGGATAATATTTAATGATGGGATGAATAGATTTTTATCCCTTTTTTGATTCTCTGATCCATTAGATGTATGTTATAATGATTCAAAAAATGGAAAATTAATTGTAGAATCCTAGACATAGGTATAAAATAAGAGTTAATGGTGGAAATATACTAAATCACACAACAAAAAGAAGAATATTTCATTTATGGGTTTGAATAAAATTAATTAGGTATATTACCTTTTCTTTCGAGTTAATATAGTGAGGAAATTCCATAACTATAGCAATATGGTCCTAAAATGATAATTATTTCCAATTACATACATTTAGGAAGAATCCCTGGTCTTCTTAACACAACCATATTTATGGTTGAATAGTCATTAAATTTCTCATGATCATTCACTTTCTTTGGATCAATGTTTTGTTTCACTATACATCATCATTTATAAATTATTTTTTTCCAACATGTCTATATTATATTTTACCACTATTTTTCTTATATTTGAAAAACTAATTTCTTTTTACTATAGAATTCCTTCTTATTTTCGTTTTCAAATTTTCAATATAATAATTTAATAAAGGTGAGATAATTCAATATCTTTATATTTTAAAATAAATTTCTATTTGATAGTCTATAAAACATGAAACAATGAGATTAATTGAACAATAAAATATTAAAATATTAATGTCATTTTTACAGCCCAATTATTAAAATTGTTTCTATGAATATTATTCCCACAATAAGAAATATATATAAAAGTTCTACTAAAAAATATTTTTTTCTTATTTATTATCAAATAATGAATCAATATTCTAGTAATATTATTTTATAAATCTTTTTTTTTCAAAAGTGTATATTTTTTTGAGATAACCTTATAATTAATTTTTTAATTTTTTTATAATTTATTTCATAAATATGATATCATTTTTGAATTCTTCATGTCAAAATTTCAATACATTATTTTTTCCAGTTTTTTCAAAACTGTTTTGTTAATAATAAATATTATTAATTATTATTAGAAATTATATTTTATTTTCATGTATTTCGTATGTTATTTTCCCATATTGATATGTTTAAAAATGAAATTAGTTATTTTTCATAAAGAAATAATTTTAGTATTTATATATAATAAAGAATTTCACACTTCAAAAGTATTCAAAAGTATTTTTATAGAAGAATAAAATTTTAAAAAAATATTCATATTTTATGGTATTTAATTAAAAATAAATTTAACCACTCCTAGAAATTGATTCATGAAAACGTTATTCCATATTTTGAATTAGGATGTCAAAATTTTGTAATTTCTTCCATTTTAGTTTTAGTTTTTATTAATATAAACCATAGAAAATATTTCTTACTACGGTGAATGAAAAATGTGTTAATCCTGGTTTAAAAAAATTAGATATTGATTAAAAATAACAATAAACATTCCCCTATTTCATTTTAGGGGTATATTTTATCTATAATCATTAAAAAATAAAAATATGGGCATAGTTTTGTATTTTTATTTTTTTACCATTTAATAATATATGTAATGGATGTAGTCCAAAATATCACTCTCTTGATTTCATTATTTTTAAAAAATTTTGAAATTTATAAAAAAAAAATTGTTTTAAAATATTTTTTAAATATTTATTAATATTTATTTATATTAATATATTTTTAATATTTATTATTTGTATGAGTCCCTTAAATTTTAAGATTATGCTAACACATTTATTTCATGAGCCGTAGAAAAAACAAAGTTAATGATTTCTAAAATATAAACTATAATTTATTTTAATAATAGTTTTTTAAAAAAATCACAGTTAATAATAACCTATTAATAATGGTTAAATTTATTTGATTGTAAATTCAATGATTCATTTTTTTCAAATCCTAATTTTTTAAAAGTGTCAAAATTTGAATTAATTTCATTTTTTGTTAAATAATAATTTATTTAATTATTTAATATTCATAAAAATATATTAAGATTATGTTTTGGAATATATATTACCAATAATATAATACATAAATAATTTATGATCCAATTCTCCCCTTATAATTAAAAATATAGCAAATTATATTGAAAAAATGGCAATACCTTAGTTAAGGTAAAATTGTTTTTAACAAAGTGGTTAAACCGAAATATAATGTATAAAATAATGTCTAAACCAGTATAAAATTCATTGGATGATTATATTGTGATTATATAGTCATTTTCTTCTAATAAATGTCATTTTTATATTTTTAATGAGTCATAATCATATTTAATTATAATATTTCAAGTATTTTTTAAAAATAAATTAATGACATTAAATAAAAAATATTATACTAAATGATTGAAAATTACAATATATACCCTAATCCTTAAATTTAATTATATAAAGTTGATAATAACTACCATAATCCTGTTATGGGTCACTTTTCGTTCAATTGAGACATCAAGGACCACTAAATAGTAAAAAACATTAATATTGTGGTAATTGTGCTACAGGTTAATGTGGGATTGAGACAAAAAAGTTATGTATAAAAACATCACCTAAATTTTTAAAAACGTGATTTGATGATGTTATTTATAAATTTAAACATAATATATTATAATTATACTGATCTATTGAGTTATTCAAATGAAAATTAGTTTATATTAATATAATACATTTAGAAATTTCAAAATATCGAATCCTGACTATTATAAGAGGGCACCCACTCTTCTATTTAATTAATTAATCAAGAACCATTTGGTTTATCCATTACCATCTATATTACTTTAAAAACGTCCATAATTTGGTTCTAAAGATAATATTTTGGGTAGAATACCATCCTTAATAGAATTAAGGTGTAATGAAATGGCGGTTTTCTGAAAAAGAGTTACACCTTTTTACTAAATAATTTAGATTTATTTCTTCTTCAACCTCCATAAAATATTTTTATACCATTATGAAAAATTATATTAATTATATTAAATAAATTTAGATATTATTAACTTTAGGGAATAACCAATATCCATCTCTGATACCATCAAATGATAAATGAAACCATTTTTCTTATGTACGTTGGACTGTTGCATCTCAAACGAATTTAATTTCTTTTTCATTACTACCTCCTATATATGGGTATAATAATATATTTTTTTTATATATAATCAAAATTATATATTTATCATTTTGGAATGTTACTAAATATTTTAATCTATATACTCTCAATCCATTGAATAATGAAAATTTTATTTGTGAGTATGGGTGGATTACCTCATCCATGATGAGATATTATTCAATTTTCATAACCAAATATAATAAAAGAAATATATCAAAGGATTTAAATATATATTATGATATTTATTATATAATAATTTTATTATAAATATTAATTTACACTTACCTTATCTCTATCATTTTCTTAGAAAAATTTAAAATGTTACTCATGCTTAGGTATATCTTACCATCTCTATAATTATAACATAGCTCATTCTTTATTTCTATATTTAGTGATAAGTATTATAATTATAATTGATTTAAAATTGATAATTATTTAATAAATGTTATTCTATAGATGATGGAGTAATTATCCCTCGGACCAAATCTAATATACTAATTTCAATTTATAATTATTAAAAACACATTCTGAAAATACTGTGAGCAGACTGTAATAATTATGTAATTAAATATATTATTAAAATAAAAAATAAATGGTTTATGGATAATATATTAATTTTTAAAATGGATCTTAACATATAATATAATTTATATTTTTTTATAATGATTTTAATGGACATACATTACAATTCATATCTCGTGTCATGTGACATCTTAAATAAATTTCAACTATTGGGTTATACAACATTTTCATTGATTATGTTATTTAGTGATAATATGATAAATGTTATTTTTTTATTTATGTTTTATTTAATAATATATATATATATATATATTATTTAAAAATTAATTCTCCAACGATTAATTCTCAATTCAATGATATTGTCTTTTTAAGCGATGGTCGTCATATATTTTCCATCATTGGTAAATATGTTTATGTTAAGAACCACATTTATTTTATTAGGTGTATATATCAAAACAACTAAATATTATATCATCAATATCCACATGTTTATAATGTTGACCTTTTTATAATTTTTTCCATGGTGATTACAATTCAAAAATTTCCAATGTTGTTAGGGGTTAATGTTTCAATCTCATTTTTATGGGCTTTTTTATTGGATTTCTATTGGGGAAATTATATGAACCATACCTGATAAACCACCTTCCATTGATGTCAACTATTTTTATTTATTGAAATTTAATATTTTATTACCATTTTAATTACATGGGTACTCAATAATATTTAAAAATGATTTCAAAAAAAGCAAAAATAATTTAAAAAGTTTCATTTGTAATACTCTTTTTAATCCATATTATTGTTTTCTTAAATAATTTGATTATTTTTTTCATGATTAATTTTATATTTTTTGAATTCATTTTAACCCATGTTGGAATTTTTTAAAATTATATTAAGAAATATTTTCACTTACTATGAAATATAATTTTTATGGATGGTGTATAGAAATATTTAGTTTCTCAATTATGTAATAAATAAAATTAACCACCATCATGAGGAATCATCACTTTTAGACACCCTTTAAAAGATTACATTTTCCATTTTAAATAATAGATTCTTTTAAATATTTTGAAATTTTTTATTTTTCCTAAGGAGTGATTTTAATGATCATTTAATGGTATTTATATTCACTAATGACAACCACCCATCAGATTAAATATTCTCAACAATAAATATTACATAATTATACTATCCTTATTCAATATGTGTTTGAATTGTTATTGTTTTAACTAGATTTTCATTGAACCCATTTCTTTTCCATAGGTTGATAAAGTTATAAATGGGTTTTTAGAAGAGTTTTATGAAGAAATCGTAGATCTATATACATTAACAATGTAATGTTTCTTTAAAATTGTTTTGGATTATGGGTGGATCCAAGAGAAGAAAAATATGTGTGGTTCTATTATCAAAAAAATATGTTCTAAATTTTTTTGGAACAAATCGTAGTTATTTCCATTATAGCCCTCCAATTATTTCATTAATGATTGTGTTCTATGGTTAATTGTATTGGATTTCACCCATATTTGTTATTTCACTTATAAAGTTGGTTATAATAGTTAAATAAAGATGGTGTACGAATATCCCTTCACATTTTCTTATTCTTTATATGTGTTATTAAATATATATCTGTTATATGTTTGACATAACATGGATCATGATTATTTATTCATATAACACTCCCATTTTTTAATGCTTTATCCCATTTATCATGTTCAATGATATAAGTTTTCAAGGATATCGTTTCTATTATGGGATTATCATGAAATTTTATTTTGTTATCAAACCATTCTTATTATCTTATGCTCACTCATGGCTTTAACTGTTAATTCTTCTGATCACCCTTAAGTATATTTAGATCTGACCCTTCATATGATTCGTTTTCCCTTGGTTGTAAAGAATGTTTCAAAATATTCTAGGACTAAAGTGGTTACTAGAAATGGCATACTATGTTAGAGATGATATAAATATATACTACATTTTTATCATGTATCCAAATATATGTGTATCAATTTTTTATAATTCACTAAAACTGTAATTTTAAAAGTTCCTTGGGTGTGTAAGATATCCATCATTTATTTTTAATGTTATCAATTATGGAATGATTAAATTGGGTTAAATTTATCAAAATATAATTTAATAAACGGGAATATTATTTTTTATTAGTGCATTTTGGAGTCCCGATTTGGGGATGTAAAAATTTTCATCAATCAAAATTCATGCTTATATAATTCAAAATATGATCATATTATGACATAAATATATTTTTTCAAATATCATATTTCATCGTAATAAAAAAACCTCAACTTTAATAAAAATAATTTTTTATACATGTATTTTTAATAAATTATCAAATATATCATAAAATATGTGATTAACATATAATATCTTATCAACCATTTATTAATAATTTGTTTTCAAACAGAATTCGAGTTGTAACTAGTTTGTCTTTCATGTCAATTTAGGATTATCAATATTGATCATTATTCATTGATCAGGGTTCAATCAACTACACAATGTAAATAATGATATAAAAATAATATAACATCAATATATATATATATAGATTCAACAATAATGATTATAGATATAAAATTTTATTACATCGTTTATAGAGAGAGTGGGTCGTACATTTGAATGATTGATGTTTAAAAATTTCGATGGGTGGAAAGAAAGAAAACAAAAAAAAATAATTTATATTCCATAAATCATTATAATAATATATATATTATAAATATTAACTATATTGACACAATTTTAATTAATTTAATGTTTAAATGTATAACAAAATGGATCGCTCCATGAAGGTGAAATCCCCCAAGTATGGACGAGAATTTTTGTCATTTTCTAACTAATGGGAAGATATTGGATAATGGTAGTTAAATTTTTATAATAAAAATTATTTTTATTAAATATAAAATATTACATATATTACAATGTGGTACAAATATTTAGTAGATGTTTAATAAGAAAGAAAATGGAAAATTCTTGTTTATGTGTTTTATATCATCATGGAGAATCATTTTTTTTCATGCACCATATGCATTAAAAGGATAGTCTTATTAAATGAAAATAAACTCTAAATTATATTCAAAGAATATATGATGATATTTGGGTAAGTATTTACTATTATTTAAGTCCCAAAACTTTTGAATAATTAATGTTTTATGTCACCATATTATATGTGAGGGGAGAGACCCTCTAGGAATTTCATACAGTATTAAATTCATATTAATTAATTTTCAGTGAAAATGAAATCAACATTTAATTAATTTGAAGATAATATGGGGATGATTTGGAATAATATTATCCCATGAAATTTCATGATTTTTTTATTTGTTTACCTTTGTCTCTTAGATTACCCCCTCCCATTATCCCTTTATACAATTTCTATAATTTCAATGCTTTCATCAGATTAAGGGTTGGAACCAATACAACAAAAGGAAAATGAAACCATAAATAAAAAATGATTTTTTTATAAAATATTACTTTTAGTAGGATGAATATATTTACTATATAAATTTTAAATCATTTCATAACATGTTATTTTATTAAAATTTTTTCACAGTTATTTTGAGAACTATTCATTTTATTTAATTTTGAAAAAAATGGAAGATAATGAATATAAATATAAATATTTAAAAAAAACTAAAAATATATTATTTACCTGATAATAATATGAAACAAAATTATTGAACAAAATTTTATTTCTTTTAATATTTTTTAATACATTAATTTTATTCTCCGATAATTTAAATTAATACATTATTAGTGTTGTGAAAGTAATATAGGTTATAAATCATTATTTAAAATTTTTTAAATAGGTATCCTGATAATTTTTTAATATATTTTAAATAAATATTTACATCCAAAATTACTCTATTTAAAAAATTTTGAAAAAAATTTAGAAATATTTTTGTCAAGCGTGTGACATTTTATAATTATTGTTTTCTTAAATTAAGATAAATGTAAGAATAAAAATCAGTTCCTTGTGAAGATATATGTGAGGATTTGATGGGAATGGATGAAATTCACTAATCATATAGGATTATGGATGATTCTTAAAATTAAATTTTATTCCTTACCATATTCGTTTTAACTAAAAATAACCCATTTTATCTTTTTGTGTTTTAAAAAATTTACTCTGGTTAATATTAATATTTACCAAAAAATAAAATAAAATTATTTTATATATTTATACCTCCTAATACAAAATAAAGAATCTAGTTTTGATGATAAAATTTCTATATAAGGGTAAATTTAATTTTCTATAAAAATTAAAAACATGATGAAAATTTGTTTTTCATAAATATGTATTTCATGTATAAGTATTTTAACAAATAAATCTGATAAAAAATTGATCCCCATGAAATTAATTTGTTTATTAATAATATAAGTGAACATATTTTCTATTAAATTCATTTTAAGTTATATATGGACCTTGTAAATGTCTGAAACAAAAATACCTTATTTAATAAAAATCAGGATTTTTCAACATTAACTAAAAAATTAATATTTTCACATAAAACACAGAATACACCCTATCATATCATTTAGTTTCAAATTGTGAAATTTATTTAGATTTTATGGAATAAAATTTCCAAAATCCTCATAAAATAATTATAATTTTCTCTCAGGAAATTAAAAAGAATCCATTATTCAAGGAAAATTATTTTTGATGAATAGAATGTATTTACTAAAAACTAAGTACTTATTAATAAAAATTTATTTAGATGAACATTTATATATATTTCGTAATTATATAAATCATATTCATTCCATATAATTTGATGAAATGTTGATAAATATCAAATTATATTATAATATATCAATTTTATAAAACATTTTGTTAATCTCAGTAATCTATGTAGAGCATGATATTGATGAAATAAAATTTATATATAGATAATTTTTTCTAAAAAATATTATGGTGTTACATTTTCTACCTTTAATCTGAACAATTAATTTGAAAATTCAAATTTTATTGTGTGTACATGCATACTACGTCCTTCATGGATGTTGTTTTTAGTTTCACAACCTCATTACAAGGTTGGTTCTTCTTTTTGAATACATATGATATTGAAATTTAATATATTTCAGAAATTCTATTCATAATGTGTGAAACTATAATAATTTATCCTTAATAATAAATATCTCGATATTTCCATGTTACGTGAGCAAACACATCACCAATTTAAACTTCAGGAATCATGAGTAAAACTCTTATATAATGAACATTGAACATTAAAAATTATTATTAATAATTTATTCTAATAACATGGAAAATAAATGAATGATGAACATTTTATCAATCTATGGTAATTAGAATCCATATATTAAATCACAATGAAAATAATATAAATTTATAATATCTAATAATGAAAATATAATATGATACACTACTTAATATATAATATATTATTCTAAATTTGATATATATAGGTATATAGAAATGAATAATGTCATTAAATATATTACTGACAAGGATATCATAATTATATAGGTGGTTGAGGTGAATTAATTGATTGATAGAGTTATGGTAAGGGTTTTTGTTTTATATATTAAAATTTATTTTGACATATTTCAAATTCACTTCTTATTTTTTTGGGTGTATATACTATCCATGTATGTACATTTTACATATTTTAAATAAAATTTATTTTATTGGTTTATCAAATTAATTATTTCAAATTCAATTGATATTGACTCAAAAGTTACAATTCCCCATGGGATATCAATAACTCAAATTCTATATCCTTTTGTGATTGTTGTTCCTATTGAAATTCATTCCTCTTTGTTAGGTTTTTTCTACCTTATGATTTTATTATATATGTAAGTGTCCTTTTTATTATGGAAAATGAAAATTTTAATTCAACATTTCATTCTTGATAAACTTCATTCAGATAAAAGTATATTGTTTTTAGATTAATTATAATCAACATTAAATATATTCTTTATACTATATCAATATTCAAACATTTTAAATTTTTTAGCATTTTTATTTTGAAATTAAAAAATTATATATTTTTTGTCTTTGTAATTTTAACCAATTCCTAGATATAATATTTATTTTAATTTTTAATTTGTAGATTTGAAAAAAAAAATTATTTTAAATTATTAAATATTTTTTATTTATTTGTAATATGTTTTTTTCTCTAAAAATTCCACTAGTAAACATTTCACAGTCATTCATTATTCCATTTTTTAGATTCATTTCCAAAAAATGGATTTAATTTTATTCCCTGATATCTTATTGAATGAACGATATCAATGTTACGCAGACCATAATTTTTGAAATTATGTAAATTTTTTTGTGAAATCTTTATTTTATGATTCTACATATATTTATCTATTTTACTTAAAAATATGTTTCTCCATTAGAGTAATGATTTGAGGATCCTCATCTAAATTCCATTTTTAAATAATTCTTCAGAGTAATTGAGTTTTTTATATCAAATGATCTAAGAATTGTGTTTATATATTCCATACCTCATAAAAATGTAATGAAAAACACTTTCATTCCCTAGGATATTCATGATATGATATATTTTGGTATTTATGTGGCACTAATGTTTGTGGATTATCATTATATAAATGGAGGAATATTATATCTCTTTAAAAATAATTGTTTAAGGATATATATTTCAGTATATGGTTATGGTAATTAGTTTTTGATATCCATTTTATATGGGGAATCATGTCATGTATATATTGTTAAAATGTTATGGGAATCTGATCATAAGGCCTACTACATTACGCTTTAATAATCAATGAGTTATGCATGTCCCTGATGTTATAAGAATTGAGCGGTAATTTCTGCTCCACTATTTCATGGAAATTATTTAGGGATTCCTTAAACACCATAAAATAGGAATAAAAAATTCATACCTACTTCGATATGTTATGGTAATCATGAAATGATTCATGTTCCACTATATTATAAGAATAATGAAGTTATTCCTTCTCCAACTTGTATTGGGAATCAATCAGTGGTTTTGGATCTGCAATGATACTTTAAATACACACTATTCTTATAACACATTTATCTACGAAAATTTTATATTCCATAGAATATATTTATTAGCTAATATTTCAAATCCTATTTTGTGGTAATTGTTTGAAATTTTTTGATTCCATGTCTTTCAATTATACCATAATGAAAAATCATTTTTTTGTGGTTCATCCTAGTAAAATATTTTTATCATTATCATTTTTCCTCAAATTAATATGTTATAATGCTTGCTAAAATAATGTTATGATTTTACCTTACTGACGTTTTGATATCACCTATTTTCTAAAACATCTATTCTATAATTTTTGGAGACATGTATAACCCTTGTTATTTTTAAAGGGAGATATTATATTGTATGATTGTTATTAAATATAAATAAAAATATTTTTAGGAAGATAATACCCAAAGGCACTAAATCATTGGGTCATCAGAATGTGAATTCATTATTCAGGTGATGTGACTATTTTAACAATATGTATGAAAATTTGGCTTCAATAATCCCACATGATATCAATAATAGTGATAATTTAGTTTTTTTATTTCCAATCCTCGGAGTGTGGGTATTTTTTTCCTTGGATTGTACTGGGGAAGTGTTCAGTAATATTTTTTTATTAGATTCATTATATTAGGGATTTTTTGAATTGATAATTTCTGAAAACAATAAGCATAATATTAAATTTAGTAATCATCATATTTTTTTAAAATAATAATTGACTGTTTGGTTTCATAGAAATAACAACCCCATATTGAAAAAAACAAGTTGATGCAGGATTTGACACAAATGAACCTAAAGGTAATAACCTTGAAAATGGACGGTTAGGTACTGGTATAATCATAAATCGATGCCCATAAATATGTATAAATGTAAATTTAGCTTAACACTATTGGGGGGGATTTATTTTTCAATAAATTTTTCTATAGACCGAAATAAATTATTTTAAATGTAATTTTAGAATCAAATACATAACAAGTAATGTAATATTTTTGTAATAAGAAAATAACCATATATATCCTTGGTTAAACTGAATGATTTATCATTTCTTCCAATTAAATCATTGTTAAATATAAATAGACATATCCAGAAGTAATGGTTTTTTGTGAAATGATGTCCTCTAAATTATATTATAAACTAATAATATAATTTAATTTAAATTTTTTATATTATTTTAATTGTTTTAGTTTTAGTATTCAGATGAATCTGTTTTCATAGAATATTGAAATTAAAGGTGTGTCTCTCAAGAAATTTAAGACTAATAGATATCATATGAGTAATATTTTGAAGAAATGGAAGATAAAATTATGTTATTGTTATTGTTATAAATAAAAATTTGATCTTGCTAAAAACATATAAGAATGTAACGTTTATATCACATTTCAAATTTTTTCTATATTTATATATAAAGCTGAGTATTTATTGATATTAGTGGGGTTTTGGGTTCACTTGGAGGCTATAAACATAGTTAGGAATGATGAGAGTTACTTCTCTCATCAAGGCCTAAATATTAGAAATATAACAATGATACTAGAGCTCGTTTTCCACATGATATGGATTGAGAGAAAACCAATCATCAAATCCCATATCACTCTTATAAATCATCATGGGAGTGGTTATTGGGTTAGAAGGAAATAAACCATTTATTGAAATATTCATAATAACAATGGATCATGAAACAATGGTATCATGAGTTGTGGGCACATGGTTAGAAATAGAAATGACATAGTGGAGTTGGATTTTATTTAATTAAATATGTCAGGTATCCCCCTTCAAACTGATGTTCATTCCATTCATAGTGTTATTAAACTATATAATAAGTATAAAATTGTTTTTTAACTATTTTGACATGGTGTACACCCTTCTTCAGTGATATATTTTAGGTTATGGGATATTTCCATAGAACATTTTGTATTGTATTATAGATTATAAATCCCCCTTGGACAATAAGGTCACAATCCCCCACACTTGTCTAGAAGGGAACATAGTTTAGGATTATTTATACTATTGGGGTACCTAAGAGGAATCATTATTTTTTCACATTTTATTGGGATCCATTCAAATGTTGTTTAAAATTATTATAAGGGAAGACTTAATGGTCCTTCATCTCATTATACCACCATGATATTAGGTAGAAATTTTAAACAAAATATATATTTTTCATTGAAAATTTATATATAACTTGTGTCTATCCAAGATATTTTTATTATTGAAAAGTAGCTAAAATGAGTTAGGATACTGTTTTTTATGGGGGGTCATATAACACCTCATGTTTTTGGGAATTACTTATTTCAATTAACCATATATATATATATCATTCACACCTATTTGTTTATAATATTTAAATAATTCACGAATTTTATGATGTAAATCATAGAATATATTGATTGTGATTATTATGTTGTAATATCATTAAATATATCCGTAGTTAATATTTATTAAAATATTACTGATATAAATAATGATTATTTGTGTAAAAATATATATTTTAATTCTTTTTATATTATCAAAAATAAATTAAATATTATATTTTAAATAATAAAATTGTTCCAACCAATAATTTTATTTTTTATTTTTTTATTTTAAATGAAAATTCAATTAAATTACTTCATTCACACATAACACCAAATTAATTGAAACATGGGCTCATTTTTTTATGACACATCTATATTATGTAAATTATTAATTGAATTTGATGGTATAAATTTTGGGGGAAATATTTTTTAATATATTTTTAACAATAAATATTGGTCACTTTCCATACTAATGAACAAATAAAATTAAATAATTATAGTTTACTAACTAATACATTCACTTTTTTCATAAAATATAATTTTACTTAAAATTTTATTTTTATGAACCTTGAATTAATAGTTTATATTATTATGCATATTATTCATTAATTATGTTAAAATTATATGATTTTATTAATATTATTAAAGGAATAATTTAATTAAAAATTTATAGTTAGTAAGTGTAAGAAAATTAAAAATTAAAATATTCATTTTCCCAAAATTAAATTCATCATTATATTTTATATATAAATATAAAACAGAAATTTTTAAATATTAATAATTTTATTTATAAAAATGAAATTCATTTCACTAATCCATCATAAAAATAATATATTATAATGAATTTTTGGGTTGTAAATGAAATAGATTTATTTTTAAATTAATATATTAATTTACCATCATTACAAAAACTATTCACTTTTTAAATACTATTGATATAATAAAATCATAAAATTAATGAATCAATTAAATATAAAAAATATATATAAATAAATATTTTGTTTAGTTAATAAACCTACAATTGACATATTATAACAGAAATAATATTTTTTCCCAAAAAAATGATTTCAATGTATTTTATGATTATTATTTCAGAAATAATTATGAACACATTAAAAAAATTTATAAAATATAATGGATATAATATTTTTAATATAAATTTTAAAATATTTTAAACTGTTTAATTTTTAAAATGTTAAATATTAAATTATATTGGTAAAAATTAGTTACCATAGTAAAATGAAAAATTTTAAAGGGGATAAATATATAGTGTAAATGAATAGAAATATTTAAAAAAATCTAAATGTGTATTTTAGGATTCCCACAATAATAATTCACCTTTTCTTAATCATATCCCTCTGTAAGAACAACTCATCATAGTTATTTTACACCTTATTATGAAAATTTCACGCATCCCACTTATAAAAGGATATATCGACCACCCCAATTATACATACATCATATTCCCCTTATTTTGATCTATATCGTCCCAAATCCCTCTGCAAAACTACTATATATATCCTAGAGGTTCAAGGATATAAAAACATTGATCAATCATGATCATTTAACTAACTAGAGACCATTCAGGTTGGCCAGAAGGCCTCAAGTATTCTTCCATAAACACCTGAGGTTGATGACTAGTAGAAAATTTGTATACTGGTATATTGAATGAAAAATACTATTATCACAATATAATAGTACAATAATAAATTATTTATTATATAGTGGAGAAAATACATAAAAAAATAAAAATAAAAATATAAGTTTGTGTAAGTAATCCATTAAGATAATATTAACCTAACATTAAGAAATAATGATTACTATATATTGATGATTTTATACATATGAAATCTATGATATAGTAATATATGATATTGGTATATTAATGTTCTATTATATACAAAAATAAATAAAGAAACCAAAAAAATTATCTTAGAACAACATGAGAACTATATATGTGATCTATACCCAGACTCTAATCCTAAAAAAGAATTCAATTATCCATATTTTTCTCATTCCATTTATCTATATTACCATTCATGGAGTAATTCTTCAAACCAAACATCATTCTGAACAGAGTGTGAGTAAAACTCATTATGACGTCACCATTGGTTTTCAATATGAATCTAGTCTATTAATATAAAATTAATAGTTTGCATGTATAATAATTATAATGTGGAGAAGTAAATAATATCCAGGATAATGATAAGATCCTTATGAGATGCCAAGTTTATTGTACCTTCTATAAAAAATACATATTTCTAGCGCATATAAATATTAATTAGCTTAGACTAGAAGGAAACTATACATGGAATGAAATTATTATAACAACAATGAATCAATAATTTTCCTAATTTTATAAAGATTACAAAAACCCTCTGAATGATACGCTATACATGTTTTTTGTGAAAAAAATTATTTCACATGGGAAATATTATAATAATTATCTTAAGGGATTTTGAGAAGGGAATAATTCTAGTTAAAACATTGGAATATTAATTAAAATATTTTTATAGTTAGATGCTACGTTGCTGCAATATTTTGAGGCCTGTAAAGCCTAATCAATGGTGGAATAAAAATTTTGAACTTAATATATTAAACACACACAATGTATTCAATATTATTGAAAACTGAAAAATTAGTGTGTCATATGAAAAATCGATGATCACTATTAGGTTCGGGATGTTGTTTTTATCCCAGAAAGAGTATAAAATTTTTACATTTCGGACCTTTAGACGCTGTGAATGAGAATAAATTGAATAAATAGTGTTTATAATGTTTTTTAAAATAAATTAATATCCCGAATATGGTGGGTCGTATGAGAAATCTGGGAATAATATTGTCTCTAAAACATGGGGTTTATCCTAAGCATAGTATAAATTTTATTATAAATCGGAATATGGATTGGTCTCTAATTAAATTTAATTATTTAATAATTATATTAAATACTTTTATTTATTTATTTAATGATGTCTATCAAACTCAATATATTCATCTTGAACAATGCTACACCCATAATTAATTCCCATTGGTGATTTTCATAGCTTTTATCATGACCTCATCCACACAGTGTACCCCTATTAGGCCAATAATGGGAGAAGAGATATAATAATCCTCTAGTCCCTCCACCAGAAGGCCATTGGTTGGTGACTATCATCAAGGGTATAATAAACAAACACATGTAAGACATTACCCTCTTTGATAACTCCTATAGAACAGATAGATAAGATAGAAACCAACCAACATAATCTGGGACTTCAATAAAAAATGAATCCCAAGAACACATATGTAATTTAATTCATGAACAACTAAAACTGAATCGATAAACAACAATTATCAAATGATTGGTAAAGACGATACTGACCAGAAATCCCAAAAATGTCATGCTAAACACCATTATAGTACAAATCAGCCGGCTCTCCAACCCAGTCTATCTGACTAAAAAACATTTTATATATACGTTTAGTGAGTATAACAATATACCAAGTAGGATACATTATAGAAGAAACCATGAAAATGTATTGAAATAATACTAATGTATATTTAATCAAATGAATCTACATCATCACATTAATTAGTATACCATGTTTCAAACCTCACCATGGATACTCTTACCAAGTATATCTTACAATATAATATAATATAAAAAATAATATCAAGGGTATCCCACTACATCTTCTCCACTATTTTTTCACTCTTTCCCAATATCACACGTCTTAATAATCTCTTTCCAAAAAAGGCTAGACCTCAAACCCATGCCCAATGCACTAAAACATGCGCATTGGGAAACACAAAAACACATACATGCAACTGAAATTAACCTGGTAGTTTCAAGGATCCACCATAACAAACATAACATGTACCATACAATAGGCATTACACCTCAAGCCATCACAACCCATACATCGAGTAAGGATCCATACACCATCACACACTACACATTTTATACCTATAATAGTCCTTAGGAAACTATATCAAGGATACATGTTTGATAAATAACCACATGCAACCAAAGCCCTATATACAAATATATGCAGAAAACAAACCAATGTACATGCTATCACATGTATCTACAAAGAGAATAGTGTGGGGAGAAATGGGGGTAGTCATCCATCTATCCTCCCAATGTGATGTTTGAGAAAACACCCAATACTGCTCAGAATCCAATAACTGTTATTTGCCATAACTAATAGGGAATAGTTCCATTAAGAAATATGAAATATACATGATATAATATATCTCAAAACCACACACTCGACATAGCCTTGTCTGAGACTCCACTATTGATAACATCTCTCTGACACCCAATAAAAAATTCTAAGACTAGATTTCTTAAACATACAAAACCATTCAAATAGATTCATTTATTTATCTTATTCATTTTCATCAAATTTACATTATATTAATTAATTATTTGAACATTAATTTAATATTTATAATTCCCACAATAAAATTTATTGGCAATTCCAAAAAGACACATTCCCTATAAGTATAAAAAAATCAAGTCCACAACATTTCATAATTATGACCTCATCAATGCATCCTAGAAAATTTGAACCCCATGGGTTATGGATTATTCATTACTAACATTATCACATTCCATATTACCATATCATCTATGAAAATATACAAATATAAAAAAAACATACACAACTAAGAACTTCCATTTTCATCAATTAGTAGTGGAAAGACAAAAAACCAGAAAACCTAGCCATATTCCTATCATCAGATTCAATCCCACATCCATCTTTCATGTTAATGGTTATACCAAGTTTCATCCCATTCATTCATCTTTGGTGTCCTCCTCAACACACACATGCATAAACAGATGAAACTTTCCACTCCAGTAATCAACTATTTCCCCAATAGACAGTCCCCCCGACCTACATAACAAAAAAGTCCTCTAGGATCAGGAATACCAGGTACATATTGTAACTTACCAAATATTTATTAATGGAGTTCCATTCTTATAATTATTCCCTATATTATAATTAAATTACTACTAACAATGAAATGTCATGATACAAAATACTATGTGACAATTAATCATAGTTTTTCGACATCTATGTTTTGAATTTCGAAAATCTAACATACACGGTTTACTTTATGATGATTTTTGAGTATAATAAAACAAAAATAATAGTTGGTAAATAGTAACCTACCCTTATGAATAGTAATATAACCTTATAAATATTAATATGACCCATATGAGTAGTAAATCATCCAAAATAATAGTAACCTTTCTTATAAATAATTAAATAAAATTAAGGCATCTTATAAATAAAAATGTGAAAATAGTAAAAGTAATTGTATTTTTATAAATCATAAAAAATTAATTATTATAAATTTATTAATAATAAATTGTATTTTCTAAAAAAAATTATTTATTAACAAATCAATGTCTTCTAGATTTATGATAATTTTATAAGACCTCAAGTAATTTTTGCAAGAATTATAAAATCTGTTTTAATTTTAAAAAATATTTTTTACAAGTAAATTTGGATTTAAATTAAATATTAAATTTATCATATATAGAAATTTATTTTAGAAAAATGGACATCATTTTTGGATTCTACACGTCGTTTAGGGGTGAATTTTTATAATTTTTCTGAAATACTTGAATTTTTTATGAAGACTGAAATACCATAATTTACAAAATAAGATAAATAAGATAATTATAGATTCATAAATAATGTTATATTGATGTAAGATCACTTGGTTCGGGATCACATTATTAAATTACTATTCATGGTCATGTAAGACTCATTATTTCTGGTATTTTGGGGAATTAATAAAATAATGAATTCTATATTGAGAAATCCCCTCTCCTCTCCACAATATATACCACCCTTCTCACCTTCATTTTCTCCCACCTCTCAAGATTCAAGACATGTCTAAACTCTTACCAAGAATCTTCCGTAGCCCCTCCCCCACGTCCAATAGCCTTTGGTCTCATCAAAAGAACAAGACTAGTCCCCTTAAAGAGGATATCATGAGGAGGATTCATGATGTAATTTCACTCCCTCTTCTCCTTGAATTTCGTTTCAATTTCAAGTTCATTTCACATTTTCTCCCAAACAATAATTGTCCAAATGGAATGATAACTCTAGTATATAACATATACTGGAATCTTATGATACTAATGAGATATTATACCATCCATCCCACTTCTCCTCTTCCATTTATTTTATAAAATAAAACATTGTTCTTGAGGCGTTAATCTATCACCTTAAAGAATGACATGTTTTGTTTTTTCATTTCTACCTTACGATCTGGTCATGAAACAATATTTATGGATAAAACAGAATACGTTAAATGTATTAAGTCCTGTTTAATGTTCTATAACTAACATATTTACATATTACAAAATTATTAATCAAAACAGATTCGTTGTGGTCGAAAAACCACCAAAATAAACGCAGACAATAATCATTTAATTTTTATCTAATGATTCGTCCACAAGGAATACAATTTATTTCATTATAAGATATTTTTAACTTATGTAATATCTTTTGTAATATTGAATATATGTTCTATATGTTTATCCGTGTTCTACAAGAACATCAATTCATGAATACGTGTGAAATACTAAAGAAAACTACAAAAAGGAAAATTCCTGAATAATGTTTTTAAACTCTATAACATATCAAAAAGCCCCTAAAATAAAATAATGAATCCAAAATGACCACCTAATCATGTATAAATGGTTCTATATTTTCTAATTAATGAATATAATTTCATTATACAGGACATTAAAGTGAAGGAAGCGTTCAGATATAAGGTAAGAGGAAATTCTCGAACCTAACTTTCTTCCTACAGGTTCTCCCTCATTCACTCCTTTTTTATATGGTTACTCTTTAAAAATGATATTTTAAATAAGTTCATTTTCATTTATGGGATATAAATGATTGTCAATGGTATTTCTGTCAAACAAAATGTTTTCCAAAAGAAATCTTCATCAAAGAACTCACCTGTAATATCTCATTCATGATTGATGGTTCTTGTAACATGTATGGTATTCCCTCTTTATTTTGGGAACCCAATGTTTATGAATGTTTTTTATGAGATGAAACTCATTCCTATTAATGGGTTAGATATGTTCATTTTTTTAAATGTTCATTGTGGGATGTGTGATTAACGATAATGTTATGATGCAACGGGTGCACCCAAAATTATACAGCACTCCAATGCATTGGGTAAAGTGATAAACCTCATCAGTAAATGTGAAAAGATGAGTGTACAAGATGAAATATTTGTTAATAAGTATGTGTGGTAGTTAATCACTAAGACAAGATGTTTCATTTTTTCTTTTTCCACATTCCATGTATTTTATTAATGATTCCCTCGTGTTCATGATTCGTTACCTATTTTAGGATTATTCTCACCCTATGCAATATTTTCCTTATTTTTCCTATTACAGGGCTTCAAGATCACTCATTTTTATATATATCCTCTGGTGTATACAAGTACTAAGGAAATTTCATGTTCCATTATGATTCTGGAGAAGAAGAAATTGAATAAATGTTTCTTCTTGATGTTGTAATTGTTAAGTATGGTCTTAGTTTTCCCAAGACATTAAACCTTTGGAAACTCTATGTGCAATACTATGAAGTTATTTTTGTTTAAAATGATTTAATAGTAATTAATGAAATGGATGGTTCGCTATAGTTGGAATCAGATCAAGGTTTAGTTCATTTGGTAATTAGGATTAGTAAACCCTAGAGAAAACTTCTAGTATGAGACTAAGTGAAAATATTCACACAAAAATATTTATAGAGGGATCCCATATGTTGTGATTTTAGTAAAAATTGGTCAATTGATTAAGTTATTCATGTCTTTTTGACATATGTTTTGTTCTATCCTTCTCTATTTTGGATGATGTTGGGAACTAGAAAAAACAAGGCCAACAACTCATGCGCGGGCGAAAGTAATAATTTCCCAAACGACATTCTCAATGATTTTTGGAGTTGGATTTTAGACCTTCATTGCAATGATTACCCAACTATATTAGGTTATGAACAATAACCATAATAATGGGGAATGTAATACTTCTCTAAAAATGTAGCAACTGTCTATCGAATTTTTTATGAGGCAACAACCACTAACATTTAGTGGGTCCTATGATCCACTAGTTTTGGAGTAGTGGGTCAACTCCATGGAGAAGATATTTTTTTTCTTCAGCGGTCTAAGGAAGAGAAGATGACTCTAGACGTTTTTCGTCTACATGGAGATGATGATCAATGGTGGGATTTCATTAACAACCCCAATACAAGTGATAAAATTGAAGAGGTGGAATGGGATGTCTTTAAGATCAAGTTTCTTAATAAATATTTCCCCAAAAAATCATTACATAATGATGGAGGGAAATTCATAGAGATCAATCAAAAATAAGATTAATTTTTCTCAACCTATAGAGAAAATTTCCCCAAGCTTGCAACTTATGCTTTGGGATTAGTTATCATTAATTATAGAAAAATTGATAGATTCCATTGTGTATTAAACCACACCTTCAAAAGGATCTTACAATTCGAGACTTTGGGAGTTATGAAGATGTTTTTCGGTGTGCTATCATAGTGGATATGGAGTTCGGAGAATGGTCCCACAACTATGGTGATAAGAAACGGAAGATGGAGTTTCCATCCGGATGATCTAATGACAAAGGTGGGAAGAAAACTCAACGACCAACATGCCAGACACGTTGGATGTTGCACCATGAGAACTACCTCAAAGCGATGGGATAGTGCTTCATGTGTGGAAAAGAAGGACACCAAGATAATGAGTGTTGAAAATACAAGAAAAGGAATGAGAATGTAGTCGAAGAGAGAAGAGAACCACCGATGGTTTAATGCTACAACTGTATGGAGTTAGGGAACTGTGCCAGCCGGTCCACTAAACCAATTGTTCTCTAGGGTCATTAGCGTAAGTAGACACCTAATCCAACGGAACTGGGGAAGTATTATTCAATCACATATGCGTAATTGGATCAATATAATGAATTTTTATATGTTACACTTCATATTCACTCAAGAATGGAAAAAGTGTTATTTTTTTTTCTGGTTCTAAACATTCATTTATATTTTTAATGTTTTCTAGAATATTAAATTGAGGACCTGAAACCTTGAAGTATGTATATCTATGAATACAAAAAGTGGATAATCATTGCAACCCAATTTTTTGACTCTTCTCTTGTAGTCCTATGTGGGAAGATTCTTCCAGTGAATCTTGTAATACTTTCGTTGGTGGAATTCGACTCAATAATGGAAATGTATTACCTCTTTATATATATATATATATATATCACATATCAACTATAGGGAAAAGGAAATATCTTTTCATATTCCATACCATTCCATTCTCCTCTTCAAATGCAAGTATGATCATGAATCTCCATGGGAAAATCCTTCAATGGTAAGGGTTTGGATTCCCGAGGATGGAGCATACCTCTCCAAAATGCTTGGGTCAAACTAATGTTCCAACCATGTGGAAATTCCCATCATGACTGAATACAGTGATGTATTTCCTAAAGAGTTACCCGGAATTCCCCCAGATAATGAGGTAGAGTTATCAATTGAACTCAAACATGGATATACTCCTATCTCAATGTTTCCCTATAGGATAGCTCCTATCGAACATGAGGAGATAGAGAAGCAACACTAACTACTTATGAAAAAAGGGTCCATATTCCCTAGTGCATCAACTTGGGGTGTACAAGTTCACTTTGTAAAGAAGAAGGATGGAACAATGTTGTTGTGTATTGATTATCGGGACCTCAACAGGATCACCATAAAGAACAAGTATCCTCTTCCACAGATTGACGACTTGTTCGGCCAGTTAATACTAGCTCAATAATCCAAAAAGGTGGATCTTCATGCTGGATATCATAAACTAATGGTGAAGAATGAATATATTCAGAAGACTTCCTTTCATACAAATAATGGGCACTATCAGTTTCTGTAAATTCCATTAGGACTTACTAATGCCATTGAAATCTTCATTGATTTGATGAATATAGTCTTTAGACATTTCCATGAAAAATTTGTTATAGTATTTATTGATGATATTCTCAGATACTCCAAGAGTAAAGAGGAACAAGAAGAACATCAAAGACATGTGTTGGGGACATTTACTATAGGTAATTTATATTCCATGTCCATAAAGTGTAACTTTTGGATGATGCAAGTCACAATCATGGGACATGTGCTCCCAAGTGAGGTAATTTCTGTTGATCCTTCAAAATCAAAGGGGATTGTGGAATGGACCAGGCCCTCTAGTGTCCCAAAAATGCGTAGTTTTCTTGGATTAGCTGGGTACTACTGACGTTATGTGAGAAACCTCTAATGATTGTCAAGACCACTTACTATAATAACAAGGAATGGGGTAAAGTATGTCTGGATGGAAGAATGTGAGGGAAGCTTCAAGGAGCTAAAGAGAGGGATGATCCCTACACTAGTACTCAAACTACCCAAAAGTGGGGAATGATTTGTGATATACATTGATGCTTCAATGAAATGTTTAGGATGTATACTCCTGAAAAATGATTATGTGATAGAATACACCTCACGACAATTGATGATCAATGAGAAGAACTAAAAAACTCATAATCTTGAGCTGGAAGTCATGATTTTTTCCTTGATGATCAGGTGGCTATAATTTTATGGCGAGAAGTATGAAATATACACTGACTATAAGAGCCAAAAATATATATTCACACAAAAGGAGATCGTCATGCGTTAAAGGATATGTTTATAGATAATCAAGGATTATGATTGCTCTATTCACTATCAACATGGAAAGGTGAACAAGGTATTTGATGCTTGATGTAGAAAAGAACATGCTACTCTGTCGTTGTTATGAATTTAGAAAGACCCTATATTCTTGGATATACAAAGGATGGATTTAGAAATCAAAAGGGTAGTGGATACATTCGACCATGCCCAATTGATTGTGTAAAAATCTATCCAGGAGAAGATTAAGGATTCCCAAATGGGTGATGCGAAGATAAAAAAGCGGGTGAATGTCGTAAAGGAAGGGAAGCTGCTAGAGTTCCATATCAACGATGATGGTGTGATTCGGGTTGGAATGCGGCTTTTTGGGCCTCAATCACCCGGGATAGAGAATGAGCTATTTGACAACGCACATAGCTCAATATTCTCAATCCATCCTTGGAGTACTAATATGTACCGTGATCCCCGTGAACACTTCTCTTGGGATAACATGAAAAAGTAGATCACGGAATATATCACATGGTTCTTGGTATGTCAGCAAGTTAAAGTAGAGCGACAATAGTTTAAATGGATGATACAGCCATTGCCTATACCCATGTTTAAATGAAGGAATGTTACTATGTACATTGTCATGTGTCTCCAAAAGATTCCAAATTGAAATATTGCTATATGGATTGTGGTTGACCGACTAACTAAGACTATCGAATTTATCGCTATTCGGGAAGATCTCTCACTGGAACTACTTGAAAAATATATTTGTCGAAGAAGTGGTGATACGACATGGTGTTCCACACTCGATTCCCTCTAATTGTGATCCAAAGTTCAAATATTAATTCTGGAGGAGCCTTAAACATTTTATGAGTATAGAATTAAATTTCAGCATGACCCATCACCCCCAAACTGATGGCCAATCTGAAAAGACTATTCAGATGCTTGATGATATGCTAATAGCCCGCTCTCTAAAATTCAAATGTGGATGGGATTATCATCCTCATTTGTTGTGTTCACATATAATAATAGCTACCACTCGAGAATTTATATGGCTTCATATGATGCATTGTATGGAAACAGATGTAGATCCTTAACCTGTTCGGATGAAGCTGGAGATAGAAAGCTACTCGGACCTGATCTTGTAGAAGAGATGAGAGAGAAAGTTCAAGTCATCCAGAAACATGTCAATGCTGCACAATGTCGGAAAAAGAGATGATATAGAAGTATTTACCCCATGGGGACTCGGGTCATCTTGAAGCATTTATGTTTCGCGAAACACAATCCATGTACACACGACCTACATGCTAAGGCAGGGTCACAATGCTTTGCGATGCACATTTCTTCACAACACCCTACGTCGCAAGGTACCATTGTTTTGGGAGGAACTGCTTCGCGAATTTCTTTCCACTTCATGAATCTCCCCTTATATGCACCTCTTCCCTATGCCTATTCTAGGACACTTATCTTCATGAATCATACCCCTTCATGAAGTCCCTTCACTACATAGAGAACCAGAGCTCTAGAAGGCTTCTACCTGCAAACTTCTTTTCCCCACCACTCATTTTCTGTTGCATCCCTCCATGTATACATGAAGTAACATCAAATTCCCTTGGATGTTGCTTCATATTGTGTTTCTTCGCCTCATGCTTCTTTACATATGCACACTAACAACTATTGCTTCATCACATAGCCACACAAACGTGGACCCCCAATGGGATCACCACTCGACACCCCCCATTCACAGAATTACCGATGCCTTCTTTCCCTCAAGGGCTGGTGGTTATCCGTTATGTATGTCCTAGTGGTGCAGATTGAACCCGCCTCATCCAAGATGTAGTACATTAAACTTCCAATCACCATCATCCTCAACACATGACTTTAAACTATGACCACACCCCGTGTGTCAAATGTGGGGTTCCCGCACTTTGAAAATTTTGTATGCCCACTAGTATCCATGGGAGGGAGATCATTCCTCACATTAAATGATAGCCACATTAACAGAGTGGCATCTATTTGTAGGGAAAGGGAAACCACCTTGGTGTAAGCCCCTAGCATTCCATGCAGGAGGTTGCATCCCTTCTCCTACACACTTCCTGTGTGTCAAATCCCCCTCCCACTGGGCTTTGTCCCCACCTGGGACTCCATCCTGGAGTAAGTCCTAATCTACATCAACACGTGATTCTGACCAGGCATAAGCCACTATTTCTTCTTTAGGATGCTAACCACGCATAAGCCCCCATTCCACTACCCACGGACACACCATCCGTGACGTGATCGTTAGGTATTTTCTACCTATTGTTTCTCACACTGTGCATGACTCACATAAGCATAGAGTAATAATCGACCATGAAATCCTCTATGGGTATTCTATAGTGTAAGCACCAAATGCCCACCACCTGAACTATGAGACCATTGATTCTTTCCCAGGCAAGGTACGTAAGAAGCCTCTCCGTGGTTCAATCCCAACATCCATTGGTTCCAACACCCTTCACGTATGTTCCCACTTCTAAACTATGTGGTCTTTGATCCTTTCCATGGTTAGGTACATAGGAAGCCTCCCTAAGGTTTAATCCCAACACCCATTGGTCCCATCTATCATCACATCGGTTTACCCAACCCAACCTGAACTACGTGGTATTTGATCCTTGCCAAGGCAAGGTATGTAGGAAGCCACCTTGAATTTCAAGACCACCACTAATTAGTGCCAACCATCTTCATGTTGGTTCACCAACTTCACCTTCTGAACTATGAGTTCATTGATCCTTTACAAGTCAAGGTACATAGGGAGTATCCTTGAGGTTCATTCCCACCACCCATTATTTCCTCTGACCCCATTCACGTCATTCCACCAACCCATCCGAACTACAAATATGTTGATCCTTTCCATGGCTAGGTACATAGGAATCCTCTTGAAGGTTCAAGACCACCACCCATTGGTTCTGACCCCCTTCATTTCTGTTCCCAATCCCACTAAACTACATGTGAATTGATCCTTTTATCCTAGGATAGGTGCGTTGGAAGCCACCTGGTGGTTCAAGTCCTTCCAGGGGTAGGCCATTGTCGACTACATCCATCGTTAAGCCATTGTGACCACATCCAGCAGTAATCTATTATGACCCCATCCAGCGGTAACCCGTTGTGGCCATATCCAGTAGTATGTTGTTGTCAACCTCATCCCATGGTAAAACATTGTTAGCTGAACTATGAGGACTTCGATTCCCTGACACTAGGATACATTGCAGGTCCCATCGAAACTCGATCACAACGTCATTGTCATCCTCATGTCGACTCTTTCTAATTATCCACCCACTTCACATAACCATCCATCATCCATCTTGGTTCTTACCTAGGCTTCCACATCCTAGTGGGATCGTGCCACCCCATTCCCCTTTCTCTTTATCAACAATCTGGTAGCTAACCATGCGTTAGCCCCAACATCGGTGTTCCCTCTGGGGGTTGCGCACACTAGATCCACTCTAGTCAGTGTTCTGATCTGTCTGATCTGTCTCTGAAAGATCTTAAACCTGCAGCATACCCAATTTTGAACATAGATAGCTGAGAAAAACCTTAGATACGTACATATGGCATAAATTTACCCACGTGTGATGCGGGATGCATTGTGATTCTGGTCCCTCGAGAATCCCTATAATAAGGGAAAAAACCCAGACGTTACAGTGTTCCAGAATCCAGACATTCCAGTGATCTCCAAAGCAACTAATCCCCCAACCGAAAGATTCTTCCCTGAACGGACCCCTTTGTATGTCAGAAAAATATCAGTTTAATTAACTAGTGTCCATGAAGATATGGCATTAGGAAGAGTTTCATGAAAAATGTCTTAAATCTTTAAGGGTGACCCAGACTAGGTGACGAGTTCCGAGGAGGAATCCACAAAAAGAAGAACTAACATCCCATTATCCCATTTTGATCATGTTGTAATTGTACCTGAACATGAAATGGATGTCGACCGCCATTGGAAAGTGGGAATGCTGGTCAACAAATGGCATCACTGCCCTCCAACAAAAGGACATGTGCGCCTTGGCGAAAGCATCAGAAACAGAAATGGTGGACGCGATGGGAATGAATTATCCTCAATTTAGAGATTAGTAGAATTAATGAAATAAATATATTAGAGTGTCATCGGATCCAGATATATGATTCCTGTTCCCACCAAGAAAATAGTGGGCCTAGTGTAAAACTCACTAGAAGATGGGGTAGTAGAACGTTGGGCATCCCGATATGCGACCTTATTCGTGTGGATCCCTCTTACAGATCATGGAAGACAGAATGGCACTGGGGAACAGGTCGCCAATTCCTTTTTTCTTTTAGCACTGATGAGTTAATCTCCCTACTTTCAGAAACCAAGCTGCTGCACCCAAAACTCGATCACCACCTGCCCATAGATGTAGGGGTAGGGGAAGTACCACAGAGGTAGTCTCACGAGGTTCCACCTATTCCGTGACTATCTCAATGGCCATGAATACTGGGTGACTCTAGCCCATCACCCCCTCAGAGCACATCCAACTAAGGGTGATCAATGACCTCATACATGGGAACGTGGAGGTGGGTATTATCCGGACTCAGGATATGGCCCACATAGATTTAGAGGCATTTGTGCCTCGTCGACATCGCCGCCCTTGAGGGCTGCACAGGGATCCACAGCTCCCCAATCCAACATATAACCATTTTGGGAACCCCTCCTCAGAACATCTCGACGACTCTCTATCCTACGCTGACGAGGTTCATGATATCTGGGTCAGCCCAGCTAGGACCCCATTCTAGGGGCTCCCAACAAGGGCTCCCACTAGCCCACATGAGGGCTGCAACCCAGTCTTACTAGCCGTGGATCTGGAAATCCATGTACCCGCACCTCCGGCTCCGGTTCATCTAACGTGACTACAATGTCAGGCGCATGCCGAAGATGGAATCTGCTATGGTGCTTCAACGTTAGCGGATACTATGACCTAAACCACCAATGACACATAATACCATCTACTTGTGTACACTAAGTAGGGATATTCATATGCCTGACCTAGATCGAGTCCCCAACTGCCCCACAGGTAGGCTGGGTCGACTCTCTTGGTCACTGATAGAGGCAGTCGCCGCCATAGACCAACCCGCATTGATTTCACCCAGTACGAAAGTCCTCCTCGTACTGCTACCATGGAGAATGCATGCCTTTACTGCTTCTAGGCTTGGCATGGAAGTTCACCTCGTGCGACATCCAATCCAAACGAGGGTCCTCCCTTCAGTGGTGATTATTAGTACATATGTCTCTCTCATGCCCAGTAAAATGGATATGAAGTCATTTTTCATGCCACAAATTGTTGGTATGGGGACGTTACACATCATGTCACTCTTCAATGTGAGTACCCTCCATGTGTCCTCATAGTATATGAAGATGGTGCTACTCACCCTAGAAATCGGAGAAGTGAGGACCGACATCACTTCATCTGTGCCCAGCACGAAGGTCCAACATGTGTTCTGTTCAACCAGTACGAGGACCCTTCCCATACTAATGTCATCAGGGGAGACATGCATAGAGGTCCCCCCCATTCTCCTACCTATTCCAGCAGAAGACGTACCTACTCTAGCTCTACCCACAGAGGTTCTCACCATGTTTGCTTTGATATTTGTCCCGGTTCTCCTTGACCCCAGCTTACTCAAGAGAAAACGCTCTCTGCCCCAGCACCAGTTCGGCCGAAGGACCTCCTCATGTCAGAAATCTACCCTATCTAGAAGAGCCATCCAGGGATAGGAAGGTGGGTCGTCACTACCATAAGAAGAATTTAGAATGGTCTGGACAGAGATCAAACCAGTTTTCTTCTCAGACACCTAAGAAGAGCATGACTCTGTGCTGGAACCCTCCCCTCGCTCCTCCGAGTCAAAGCCTGGGGTTGGAACGAGGCGCATCAGCCTCGTACTCCCAAAACATGAAGTCCACCGAATCCCTACCACCCTACATATGTAAATCCAGGAGGATGAAAACCTATAATTTCCCCCGGGAAAAACCACACAGTCACCACTGTAATCACCAGAAGCACCCTATATATCGACTGGAGACCATGGAGAGTTGTTTTGGGGAGTAATGGGGGAAGGGCCACAGTGTAGCCTACCGGTGGCCGCTGATGTTGTTCCAGAAACCCAGGTCCGTAGCCCGTCTTACTGTGATGTATTTTCCAGGGCACTTCACATTTCTGGTACAACCCAAGATTCAGTGGCTTGTCAGCCCGTTCGTCATATTCTCCACCTGCCAGTGTATTAGAATTGCGGTCTACCTCATTACCATTGCCAGTTACTCAGCCACCCTAGGTTGACGAATTGATAAAACAAGGGAAAGACCCAGAATTCGAATAAAAGAGCTTATTTCTTATCCTCGAAGCCGACCACTTCCCCAATATGTTCTAGCTGGTTGTGGTACTGAATTTCAGTGTGCTTTAATCCCTTACCCATGACGAGTTTGATTGTTTTAATCAAACCCTCTGGGTGATGAAGTTCTTCCTTCGTCGCCCGGGAGTGGCTTATCCCAGGATCCAAGCACATTTCCAGGACATCAGTGAACAATGTCGTTAGGTTGACCTGGCTACACACCCTGTGGCCCAGCGCCCTGAGTCACCTGGCCACCGTAGGTCCCTCCAACAGCAATGCGTTTAGATTTTCAAGGTACTCCGCAATATTGTCAAGGAGTCTTCCTCTAGTTTCAAATCCATGGATGTGGGTAGTATGCTTCCCTACTCTTCCGTCTTATCAAAAATTAGCCCGACTCTCTAGATGATATTGAGGAAATGCCCCAGGAAGGGACACTGTAAACATAGTTGACATATTGAAAGATGAGAATGAGAAAGAGCTTCTTGATGGAAAATTACCAACTAAGGGAATGCCACCACTAATGGATCTGTCGCGATGAGTCACTTGCCATCAGTAAAATCTAATAGGTGTCCCTACACCCATAGAAGCGTTAGAACTCTGCCAAAATTTAGGTAAGGGTAAAGAGCACCTCGGAGCCTCCAGACACTTCAACACATCCACCATATTGTAGAAGACGGAGGAGGACCCTCAGAAGGCCTCCTTGCAACAACAACTTGTCGAACATAAAATGATCGTCGAAGGCATCCTGGCTGAATGTATTGCATAACAATGTTTAGATTTTGGGGATCTGTGGCCAGTACAAGAGGGGAAGACGCAACTTCCACATGCTAAGTTATCTCCGGGCGACCCTATACATTAAACCCACACTGACAGGGTAGTGTCCAAAACATAATGTAAGAGGGAGTGATACCTATCACCAAATCCTCTTAAGTGGCATTAAAACCCAAAGGACCCTGCTCAGGTTCCCCCAACTGCTTAGCAGGCTACCCCACCAGCTGCCCTATGAGCCAGTAGGCCAGATTATCGTGTTGAATAATCTGCCAATGCACTTGTGGTTCGGGATCCCCGTCAAGATAGGGACCCCTGCCTAGATGATCCAATGGCCACACTCGTCCCCCACTTCATGGCATTGGAAACATGAAAAGTGCTGATCTCTCCTGATGGCTAGCCATATCCAGTATGGGTGGATGATATTCTAGAACATATGGGTTTTGGGAATCCCACCATTTCCCTCATTAAATGAGATAGGGGACCCTCCACAACATCTGGACTTCTTGAAATCAATGTGTGGACCCATGTACGGAACTCTGGAATAATAGGAGTTCTCCATGATCCAATGTTTTGTGGGGAAATTGGCAGGGCCTGCATCTGTCTAGTACACCCACCTCACCATCGCATCATTAACCTGCTGGGAGGACCCCCATAGGAAGTTCCTCTACTAGTTTAGTTCTACCACCCAGTAGATGAGTATCAAGAACCACTTCAAGTGAATGCATAGGCCTAATGAGCGCGTCTCCGACTTTTTCACCCTGTGGAATGGACTCACGTATTCCCTTAACATGCCACTAAATAAGGAGAAATTACTGACAATGTGCATTGGGAACATCGTGATGGAAATGGTTCCCTCTCTGATCACCCAAAAACTATCACGTGGGATTTCAAGACTTCTCTGATAAGGCCCAGCTCCTGGAAAAAGACATGAAGTAGGACAGCCAGGAACATCCGTTTCCCCCTGTAATTCCTGCAAGGAGGGCTATCAATACCAAGCCCGCCACGGTGGCCCAAATAGAGGCCCACAAACAGGAGGAATTATTACCAGTGGATCCACATCTACAACCTCGTATAGGACCCCAACCATAGGCTCAGCCTCCGTCCTAGCAGTGGCCACCTCCAAATCGGACAGAGACCCCGCGTAATGCACCAGCAATGACTAGGTAGGACAATCATGCCCCACCTCCTTGATAGGATCCTCCGTCCACTCGTTAGGGTCATTCTATAAGGGATTCCTTTCCAGATAGAAGAAAAAAAACTTAATCATTCAATGAGAAACATGTTCTAGACTATTTCTAAAGTTCCATGGAACTGGGTATTGTACGTTTACCTGAGTTCTGAAAGACAGTATATGCAAACCTCACTGATAGCCCAAACTACTAACCCTATCATAAGATTATAAAGAACACCATCAAGAATTGTTATGTGTTCAAATAATTGCACCATTTCCTAGTCGATATCAACATAGTCAGGTTGGACCCGACCCTGGAACAAGTGGCATGTGTCTTAATAAGGCCAGATAGCAACAATGATAATGAACGTGAGTGGAAATAGGTTTATAACCGTAGGTCCCAGAAGTATGATGACTGGATGGCTCGTAAAATGGTCACCCATGCCCATGATATCATCCTAGCATGACTAAATTGACCGAAGCCTTCTGAATTCACAACTACTACTTTTTCAGCGTCATCTAAGCCATCCCTTTCCAAGAAGAGCATGCATCAGCAGCGAAATTGAATGAAATGATCCCCACCAATGTCATCGTCGTCCCATACTCTTGGAGACATCATGCCTTAGAGATGAAAATATCTCCAAAAATCCTCCCTAGAATTGTATGGCTCTTTGAGTGACAGTCAAGGGAATGCTTCAGTTAACACTTTGGAGATGGTAAACCCCTACATGACACCCAACGATGGGGAGCACTAGGAGGATATCCCCAACGTCTTCAGTTGATGACAACGCCAGTGGAGCCACAACCATATGAGTCATCGAGAAACATCATTTGGAAATTCCAGCTCAGCCGTGCACACCATTGAGACAAGACAGTTTTCCCATAACATAGCTCAACACGTGAAACCTCCTCATTCGGTGTCATGAGGCCTACCTGCACCAACATTTTTGCTACTGGATCAAGAAGATCCACCTAGGCCTCGTCGTGATCAGCCACTCTCCACCCCAGAACTTCCCTAGTTAGCTGGACATAATTCGGTAGCAACTCTGCTTGCTTCAAATAGTGAGCAGCTGGACGTGCCCAGCACCAGTTAGTCGTCGGTCCAGCCAGAAGGTCCCACCATGCCTCTTATCATAGAACAACCTTCTGAAAGCACAAGTTCACTCTTGGAATGGATGTACGATGTTTTTAGTCATCTTTTCAGCATTCCATCAAAGATTTCCATCCCTGAGCCCCTCCGTATATCGTTAGATATGCATGAGTCCCCTGTTGAGTCTTTAAGAATCCCCTTCCTATTTGAGATGGAAATAGCAGCCGTAAAATCCTTTCATGCTAAAGTGGTCGAGAAGGCTGAATGCATGTACATCATCTCATTGTCTAGAGAAAATTAAGGCTCTCCCATATGGTGGTACAATCACCCACTATACATCACCATCCAGTTTAATGGTGTGGAGGTTTGTTGTTGTCTTGACGAAACAGGCTCCAGAAATAATCTAATTCTAACTCAGACACTGCGAAAGATGGGATTTTATGAAGATGATCTGAGTCCCTATGACCTAATAATCCAAGGTTATGATAGGATGGAACAAACACCAATCAGTAAGATACACATTCAGATTGATATTACTGGCCTAGTTTCCAGCACTGAATTTATGGTAGTCTATCAAGACACCACCTACAATGCATATATTGGAATACCATGGCTCCACCTGCACGTGGTGGTTCCCCCATCATATCACAAGTTCCTTAAGAACTCCTTTAATGGTCGAGTGGGCATGCTCCAAGTTGACGTGTCTCTTTTGGGATCTTGTAACACCTGCTACTTGGATGCCAACTATTACAAGACAAATGACAAGCAGATTTAGGAAAGTGAGGCTAAACGCGTTGTTTTTGCAACTAACCACTGGGAAGGTCTTGATGACGTCTATATCTTCTCTATCCATAGATTTGAGGGCACAATCCAAAATACGGGGCAATGTTTTGTAGTCTCTGTTGCAAGTGGGAAGCATATTATCAGGTCCAAGTGACATCGGGAGATCACTTCATATTGTTATACGATTCAAGCCTCGATGATCTTTGATCCCTATACTCCCATAAGGTGTCATGATGTAACCCCCATGGAAATGGTAATACATCATAATTACTTGATTCGTGGTGCTAGAATCAGCTGGCTCAAGCCAAATTGTCTATATTTCTTTGATATCATCAACTGTGACCCTTAGACAGAAGACCAAATCAGATCAGATCGACAGCCTTCATTGATATGGTTTCAGCATCGCATGAATCTACCGATGTGATGTGCACTACCACCCATACATGTACCGGCCTATCACAGGTGGATGTAGACCAAGAGGATGTTCCTCTTATGGGGTATCCCACCTCCACCAGAGAATAAGAGGATTTGGTGGATGCTCTCCCCACCATTGAGGAGGGCGTCTCTTCCACGATCGATGAACTGGTACAGGTGATCCTCGGTGGAAAGGCATATCTGAGATCCACATTGATCAGTGTCGCCATGCCTCCATGTAGAAAAAATGGTACATAGACATCCTGAAAAAATTGTTATGTGTTCTCTTGGAGATATGATGAGATGACAGGACTAGATCTTGAGGTAGTTTTACACAGCCTCAGTCTCACAACAAATCATCATAGGTTCAAGAGGCCTCCCAGGAAGATGCACCCTTCTCACGATGCCATGGTTGAGGAGGATGTTGATAAGCTCATCAGAGCCATTTTTTTTGGAGGTCCTGTACTCCAAATGGCTAGCCCACATTGTTCTATAAAGGATAAAAAATAGACATATTAGAGTCTACATCGACTTACAGGATCTCATCTCTCACTGTCTGAAAGATGATTTTCCTCTTCCTATGACAAATTTTTTGATTGACTCTACTATAGGATTCCATGCCCTATCCTTCATGGAATTGTATTCTGAGTTCAAATAGATTCGAATGGCCCTTGAGGAAGAGTATTTCATAGTCCTCAGGGTGCCTCAAGGTAATTTATGATACCACGTCATGCCCTTAATTTTAAAGAATGTGGGTGCCACCAATCTGTGGGCTATGCATCGCATATTCAAGCTGATATTATGGATGATCTGGTAGTCAAATCTCATTAGATCAAGGACTATCTCAAAGACCTTGAGAAAGTGTTTTCCTTCCTCCGTTCTCGCCACTTAAAGTAGAACCCATTGAAATGTGCCATTGGGGTCACCTCCAGAAAATTCCATGTCATCGTTGACAGATGTAGGGGCATTGAGATCAACCTAGATAAGATCAAGGCCATCATATAGATACCTCCCCCAAAGAATATTTGGGAGATTTGTGGTTTTCAAGTATACTTATCCTACATACGTCGATTCATTGTCAATTTTGACGACAAGTGCAAACCCTTTTTCTCAACACATGAAGAAAGGCACCACTTATGAATGAGACAAAGTGTGCCAGATCGCATTTGAGGAAATCAAGAAGTATCTGCTCCAGCCTCCGGTCTTAATGCCACCAGTCTTCGAAAAACCAATGGTCCTTTGTTTGACTACCCTAGAATGATCTATTGGTTCCCTTCTTTTGAATAAGAATAACAAGGGGATGGAGAAAGGCCTTTACTACCTCAGCTGCCTGCTCCTCAATACAGAGACTAGATACTACCCCATCAAAACGATCTTTATTGCACTGGTATTCGCAGTACAGAAATTCCAACATTACTTGTTTCTCCATGAGGTACAACTAATGTCCCAAGTTGACCCACTGAAGTACATCCTGAACCACCCATTGTTGACAGGCCTTCCAGTTCGGTGGGTAGTGATTCTCCAGCAGATCGATATCAGGTTTTTCCCTCAGAAATATATTAAGAGGCTACCATTTGCAGACTTCTTTGCTGCCCATCTGGATCCTGCTGACCAATCCTTGGATCTCAATTTCCTCAATGAGGTGATCTTCTCGGTAGACCAATCCTTTCCATACTGGAAGATGCATATCGATGGTGTATCCTAAAGCCCCATTGACCAGATGCTCAATGATCCCAGACATAATAGAGTGGGCCTAGGTGTTGACATTATTAAACCAGAACATGCCATTATACCATTCTCATTCCTATTGTTAGAAGCCTACACCAACAATAAAGTAGAGTACCAGGCTCTCATCACTTTCCTCATGCTTCCTCTCAATATTGATGTGCCCCATTTGCATGTGAAAGGGGATTCTGAAATAGTCATCAAGTAGATCAACTGTGACTATATTTTTAGAATTCCATATCTCGTAACATTGTTGGATCATACTCTCCAGCTAATTTCCCAGTTCCCAGCTCGGCCTGAAGTCACTCATGACCCTCGATGTCAGAACAGTCGAGCTGACGCCCTGGCTGGTCTGGCTGTGACACTTGGAGAACCCGAGTAGGATTATCCGATTATCCACATGGAACATCAATGTTTCATTTCTCCCATCACCCCAGATGACTGCAATGACCTACAAGTGATCCATCGTACAATCAGATCCTTCACGTCAGGACCCCCATATGCAGTGGTTGACGTGACATTTGAATAGGGATCCCCCATTTTCGAGTATCTAATAAATTGGTAACACCCCAGATAATCGGACCATGCATGAGGGAATCCAATGCCGCACATTGCAGTTCACCCTCCAGAGTGGCCATGACCATTAGATGATCCTCTATAAGTCCGTATATGATGGGGTTATCCTTCACTGTATTATAGGAGTAGTGATTTCTCAGGTCGTGCAAGAGGATCAAGCCGGTTCTGGTGGATCTCATCAGACATGGCCAAAGATATCTCACAAGATCTACAGATTAGGGTACCTTTGGCATTCCATGATCCTTGACTGCATCGAGTTCTCCAATATATTCCATGCATGCCCAATTCATGGAAACATTTTTCATCGACTACCAGAGCCTCTCCACTCCACCATGTACTCTTGGACATTTGTGATGTGCGAACTCAATGTCGCGGGACCATATCCACCGGCGACAGCTCGCTTGTGCATGTTCATCCTAATGGCTATAGATTTCATCACCATGTGGGAAGATGCAGTTCCTCCTAAGGTGGTTAAGTCTCATTCAATCGTTGGCTTCACGAGCTCCAATATCATCTACTGATTTAGAGTCTCTCATTATGTCCTCACTGATAACGTCACCAACTTCCGAGTAACTATGATGAAGAAATTGTACGCTATTTATAACATCCGTTATAACTATACCTCCTGAAATCATTCGCATGAAAATGGACATATCATGGTGTTCAAAAAAAAACTCTCTAACATTCTGCTGATAATGTTTGGTCCCAATAAGAAGAGTTCGCTAGAAAAGCTCCATAACTCCCACATGATTTATCAAACGAAGACTAATAATTCCATCTAGGTGACTCTATATTCTCTAGTATATAGAACCAAAGGCATCTTGAACATCATGATTTAGTTTCCTTCATTACCCATAGTGGTCTATGACCAACAGGCATTGAATAATGTAGCTGAAATCTGCCTAGCTGAGCTGAAAGCACTCGACGAAAACAGGCTCCATGCCCTACAATACCTGGAAGTAAACCAGAACAAGATGGCTAGAGATTTCAACAAGAATGTTTGTCTCCGCTCCTTATTGAAAGGAGACTTGTTATTGTCCCTCCAGACACCAATGATACATGGTAGGAAACCACCCATGTTTGAGCCCAAATGGGAAGGCTCTTACATAATTCACAGGGATTTCCCCAAATGTGAAAACTCATTGATGACCTTGGATGGTGAGCATATAAGTCCTCCAACCAATGCAAAATTTCTCAAGCAATACTTTTCTTGAGCCAGATGGTCCTACATTCCCATAAATTGTTCGGTCCTGCATGACCCTAAAGTGCTTCGTCCCACACAAGGTTAAAATGTTCATCGTCTCCAATGATGTTAAACTGTTCATCATCCTGCGAGATGTTAAATTGAATGGAACGTCTAGAACTCCGTAAGGCTTCATCCCAATCCTTATGGGATACGTAGGAACCCTTAGACACTCATCCCTGAGTCCATCCCCCATACTCTTCTCTTCAACTATCCCCTTGGTAATATTTCTTCCAAAGGTTACATACATGATATAGTGTATGATTATTTATCCCCACTCATGTCAGGATTACGGCGGTCACACCATGTGCCCCCTCCACGTTATTCTATCCTCCAACGTCCTCACCACATGATGTTAAACTACATGGACTTCAACAAATACATTTGAAATGATTCCAATACACATGGGATACGTAGGAATGCCCAAACATTTTGTTTGTTGGTCCATCCCCATACTCCACAATGTCCACTCAGGTCAAGACATATGGCGTGGTGCAGTCTTTTTCCTCAATTCACGTAGAGTTCATCATAGCCCTTCCATGCGTTCCACTTCCCTAAAACTTCAACCTATTTCACCGTCCTTTTTGACGTCGAAATGCATAGGCACACTTATGCATAACACATGATCCTTTTTTGGGTATCCGTCATCTTTCATGTCCAAAAGGACCCCCGAATGGAATGGATTCTCTACACAAGGGCTATCCTACCATTACGGGCCAACGTCCTTGAGGATTTGAAATAACAAATTAACAAAATCCCCACGTTACAAATATGGTCAGGAGGTGATCCATGTTTGTTATTCCCATTCCAAGTCACATGATATGGAACCTATGTTTTGAACATGGTCAAAAACTATCCGTTGTCATTATCACCACTCCCATAGGGCTTAAATATTTAGTTTAGTGGATCATTCCTCCCCGCTATAACATTAAGTTTCATTCTCCCTCAGGTGATGCCAGCTGTATTACCGTTACATGATGTGGAGAGCCTAATCGTACTTCTTCTTTCCCACACAAAGCATTTCTCACATGGTCTTAAGAGTTATGATGAGGCAATGCCCACATGAGAGGCCATATGGCTATAGTTTGCCAGGGTGCCCAACCTCTGGTCCTTCGACACCTTTGGACCCCTTTCCCAAGTTCTCATTTAGGATTGTGTGGTATGCTATGGACTCACGTCCTCATATACATGGGCCAATTTTTCCACCCCACACATATCCCCATGAGGAATCCGTCCCTTCATTAATGGTCCATCACATGAGTACAGGCCCAGTCATGCTTTGCGAGTCTGATAATTTGGTCTTCCTTAACCTGCCATATCCAAAAGGGCCCCCGAATGGTATGGATGCTCGATCCTAGGGCTCTACTACCTTTATGGGCCAACAAATTTTAGGGTTTCAGATAAAAAATCAATACAAGTGATGTGTTTATAATCTGTTCAAGGGTTGATTCTCAATTTCGTTCCCCAAACTCTAGTCACACAATGGTGGATATTGTTTTGCAAACATGGTCAACAGTTTTCCCCTATCATCATCACAATTTTGTGGTCTTACATAGGCACGATGATTAAAATCCTCTATCCCATGCATATAAAACTGAACTAGTCATATAAATTTTGAGATCTATGACACTAAACTAAGACCAACTTCGTTCTCACTGCACTATGTTAATGGAGTTCCACCTAATGTGTTTCCACCACTGTGGCTTAATATCAAGATTATTCGGTTCTGTTCGAACAAACCATCACTCCACCATTCACGCTTTGTATGCTCCTTATTCATACCATCGTGCCCTTTCACGTCTAAAAAAGGTATCCCTAATAGTTTGGATGATCAGACTATGGCTCACCTACTGTCCTGGGATAACATTATAGAAGACCAATCGACGGAATTCTATGTTAGGCCACGTGTTTTGAACATGGTCAGTGCTCAACCTTTATTTTTTATTCCCGTTTCAGGATAATGCATTATGGAAACTGTGTTTCATACAAGTTCAGTAGTTATCCTATATTATCACACCACCCCATCAGTATTCCTAATCTATGGTATCTTGATTCACGCATTTCAATCCCTTATGTTTGAATTGATTTCCAACACCCCAACGTTACCCCGCTCGTGCACTATAGAGAATTGGTAAAATGGAATTTTTATTGTTATGAGGTCTTCCTCCCCCATTCAAGCCTATCCCCTTTACTCATAGGAATTAGGATAAGCTATTCAAACCCTAGGATACCCGATGCATGGTTTGCACTCCCACATTTGAATGGAGTATCCATTGTTTCTCACATTGGGCCCGACCCACGTGTGCTTAGGGAATGATCGCTGGACGCTACAAAAATGTCACAAAAATTCAATAAACCAAATCAAATAATAGAACTCATCCATACAGTTGGAATAAAATATCTATTCATTAAAGTACGTTTAGTGGTTACATGAATTACAACACCCTAGGATCGACCCCTCCCAAGGATAGGTTGACCCCATAAAAATAGATTTGTAGCTCCACCACCCTCTGGATTGTGGTATTTTCTATTTTCAGCCACTTGTTCAGCTCCCGCTCCTCCTCAATAGTAATGGGGCACATCTCGTCAGCCACGATACGGGCCTGCTCCATGCCGGTATGGATGGAAGTAATTTCATCAGAGACTCACTCCATTCCCTCCACAGCCTCTTCCATATTTCCCTTCAATTGAAATATTAGCTTAGATTTTGCGTTGATGGAGGTTGAGTGCTCGTCCTCCAGATTCTTTAGCCGTTGGACCTCATTTTCAGCCTCCTGGATCCTCTTGATGTTCACTGATTTCTTCCACTACCATCACACACCAATTATATGGTTATACACCCGAATCTTCTCCACCATAAGATCTCAGATGATCATGTGGGGATGCTGGGCATCCACTACCCCATAAAATAGTTCTCTTAGTCACTATCAAAGTCTATCCATCTCATCCATCTGTAGTGAATGGGGGTTTCATCGATGAAGTGCATGATCAGAATCCACGATGGGTGATGGAATGTCATTCTATTCACTTAGTTTGAGGTCTTCTCATCCTAGTCAGCATGATTTGAAGACTCATATGCGGGGAAAACCCCCACAAACTCAGACCCCAATTTAATTATCTCAGGCTCTGCCCCACTGATAGCCCCACTAGTGATGGAGAGTGTCACAGCTCGGTTGGCCTGGATATCCGCCTCCACAATCACAAATAATCCCCTAGGAAAGGCACTACCAAGAGTACCAAACGACCCCGCTAATGCATCCCATGACATCTGGAGAAATGTCTATACAAAAGGGGGGCATGAATATCTGTTAAAATGGTCTAGGGGTGATATTCATTAATTTGGTAACAGACTTACAATGATTGAATTACATGTCTCCTTCTTGGGTTGATTAAGTTGGGACCTCCAGGTGTGGCCCTCCGTATATTTTCAAAATTTCTGAAAACTCTGGAGCCACCTCGGGTGTCCTTCCCCAGCCAGACATACTAATCTCTCTAGTGGTGGGTGTGGATCCTTAAGTCCATGCATCTACATCCATTGAAGGATGAGAACGATTTTTGTGTATGAGTTCCTCCTACCCAGTTATGATGTTATTAAGGAGTCCAAAATGTCTAGGAAGTATGACCTAAGGAAGGGGTTTGGGATTTTACCTTATAGGCCTCTTTGAAGTCTTCACGATCCGTGTCTTGATCTCCGACTTTTCCCTCCTCCAATGGGCTCCCTCTACCTACCTCTTCCCCCAGGAGGACTCGCACGGTTCATCTTTCAAAGGGATGCACGCTCAATGTTTCACATAAGACAACCACGGAGGGACCATATGATCCAACAGCACATTGACGTAGTATGTCATTGGGCGCGGGGCACCCTGGGAATGCACAAAGTCCTCCAGCACTACCAGGAATTGTTCTACCTCTTCCCAAGAAATGGAAAAGCTATCCCTAATAGGGCCTATCCCTGGAAAATCCATCCCAATACGGTTCATGTGTTTCCAAATCTCAGATGGGAAAAAGAATTTCTGGTTGACTTCTTAGATTTCCCTGACCTCCGGGAAGACAACATTTTTCAGCATGTCTATACGACATAACCACTTCCCCAAAGCCTGGTTGGATATCCTAAGGAATACACTCGGTGGCCTCCCCACTATATAACCCTATTCCTCTTGGACCACCAGCTTCGCTACCGCTACTGGATATGCTTCCACTACCACCACTTCAATTAGTGCGCGCCTCACCACCATAGCAACCCCACCACTACAATATTCCCTTTCCACCCTACGGCCCTGGACTCGAGGTTGGGAAGGCTCACCATCACCGAACCAAATGGTTGGCTGCTTCAGCATCTCCCCTAGGTAGGTCGCTTCCTAGCATTGGGTATACATATTTACCAACCTGAAATAGCTGAGGGCTGAGGCAGCACATTCTGCATCTTCCCATCTTCCCTTGTGAATAAGAGACACTTAAATCTCATCACACATGGGAGTTCCTTGTGGTGAATCCTTAGATAGACCTTCTGGGTCATTCGCTGCAGACACCAAAATTTCCGGGAAAATAGGTGCGACGTGTAGGACTCGCTGAGGGGGTCCTGTTCCACCCTTTCCACCAACACTCCACATAGAAAGTCTAGGAGATAGGACTGGTGCTATTCTTTCCTTTGTCTTTTATCTGTAAAATCACCAGTTGGAAACGTAAATAGCTGAAATTTTAATTCCTCCACTACCACACCTGCTTCAGTACAAACGTTGTGGTCAGCTTGGCATGAAAACATCCTACGACATTCAGGATTGATGGGTGGAAGTTCAACCCCGAAGGTGAGATGGGGTTTGGGTATTCATAATCCCCCTTAACATGTGCCATTATCCAACCATACAAGAGGTGGAATGGCCATCATATCCTTTCTGGCATTATCCCCTCACTGATGTGCCACATAATCTTGTATAGTTTGGTGGGCATCGGGAGCCCGAGGATGACTCACCCTCCTATCACTTTCATGGATACCCTAATAAATGTTCATGGTCGCATGCCCATGTTTTTATCCTTCACTGGAAGGATCCAACCACATATGAGAGCCACAATGCATGCCGCTAGCCAGACTATCTACTTCTTCTCAGTGCTGATGCTAAATCCACAGGTTTTCCCCTGGCTATCATCCAAGAGCCTCCAGTACGAGTTCTCCTTTCCCCATTGAGTTCCCTATGGGAATATCTAAGGCCTCAGAAGAACCATTGTCTCTTTTGGAAAATAAAGAAACTACTTGAACCACCGCCTGAAATGTACATCCCTCACTACTTCCTTGTCCACTCCGGGCACCAGCCTCATCAATGCCATCAGCATCAGCTGCATCTACTCTGGATCCTCCCACATGCCCATAACGGGGAGGAATTAATCGTACATCACCCCCAGTACCAGGACCCCTGTGATCTGTAGCACATCCCACCAGTTGAGGCTAACCTACCCGTTGTGCAAGTGGAATGTATTGGTCCTCGATGACCACCTTCTCAGAAATTCTAGCATCAACTTCTTCGGCTGGTAAATATGGAATTGGGAGGCCCAAACCGCCTCATAAATATCCACTCTTCTCAGATCCTTGTTGTACTCCTCACATAAGGCACCTACCCAGTACCACCAGGCCCTATCATCTATGAAGTTTCCACCCTGGCGCATGTCCAACTCTTAAGACCATCCCTTCCTCGGGTTCCTCAAGGTTTCCATCAAAATATTCTGTTTCTGAGGGGGGACATCTCCGACTATAGTGCCTTATTATCCACATTATTCAGGTGTTTACACAGTTAGTCACCATTCATCAGCGTAAAGTCTTCTCGAGGATGGCCATCAGCCGCACCGAACCATTGGTGCTGACATGGCGTACTCATGAACCAGTAAGTTGGCTTGTCTCTACTTGGTTTAGGAATGAATATGTCATACCTCACCATGAAGGCGTACAAAGGCATCCTATATCATACCAGATAGTTCCTCTATCTCTCTGATAGTGGCTCCACCAATGAACTATGGTCAGAATAGATCCGTATTAATGTCCATAGGCCTAAGATATTCGCAATATCCTCCCTTTGGGAAACGTCCGCAAGGGCCCCCCCCCCAGACAGCCTCTTAATGAGGCATTCAGTTTTGAGGTTGGGTGATTTAAGGGTTTGATTTGGGATTCTCATTCACGGAGAATGTTCGCAATGATAGTTCTCAGAACCCTACACCCTCCTTTAAACGCCCAGATGCAAAGCACTCCGATGAGAATTCAATGACTCTCTATGCTCTGCGAAGCAGATGACTCGATTCACGAAGAGAAATCATGGAGTACGCTGGAGCTTCACAATTCGAAAGTGATAAAATACAATTTCACAAATTAAAGAAATGAAATAAAGGGAGGTCAACTCCATTAAATATATGGCGATGACCCTCAGAGCTTCGCAGTGCATCCATACTGCCCCAAGATTTGTGGCGCGCTCAGCCTGGACATTTCTTGTCCGCCTCGTGATCCCTCTTTGTGAAACAACTTCACGGATGGCTGATAGATTTTGATGATTGATGCTTAGACATTGACCCTTTATTTCTCCTCAGCTTCAATTCTAAGTGGGGGAATTTTTTGACGCCAAAAGTTAGAAAGAAGAGGAACAAGAGGGAAGGCCCTAGGGCTGCTCTGCGATGACCTTTTTCATCGCTTCTTGGCCATGTGCCCTCAGCGGAGCAAGGATGTGGGATGCTCTACAAATGGATTTGACATTCGTGAGCCCACTATGAAGCAAAGAGGAGGGATTCACAGTGAACAAATTTGACATTCATGTGCCCGCCGTGGAGCAAGGAGGCAGGATTCTCCACAAACGGATTTTACGTTCACAAGCCTGTCGTGGAGCAAGGAGGTGGGATGCTCCCCGAATGGATTTGATGTTTGCGAGCCTACCACAAAGCAACCTCCATCATTGCGCTGTGTGAGCTCTACATTGCGGGCCTCTTTCCTATAAATTTGGGCTCCCCTCAAGCTCAAAGGAGAAATCATTTGACCTATCACCTTTTGAGCACTCTAATAATGAAGAACTTCTTGCTTTATAAACCAAGAGCTTCTCAGGGTACTTTTTCATTGGGAAGGGCCTTCCCCTTTTCTTTAATTTAACCCATCTTTGATGTGGTATGCCTTTTATGAAGCCGATGGGCCTTATCAAGGGAAGGGGATCCCCATAGTGTCTTGAGTTATCACGAAGTTTTTATGCTTCATAAATAACCCCCCATAAACATGGAACCATCATGATAGGCAGGGTCACTATGCCTCAGGAAGCACATTTCTTCACAACACCGTTCTTCGCAAGGTACCCTTGCTTCGTGAGGCATTTCTATGTGAATTCAATTCCACTTTTGAACTCTCCTCCTACATGTACCTATTCCCTAAGCCTAGGCTAGGCCACATTGCTTCATGAAGCATACCCCTTCATGAATCCAATTTGCTACATCTATCACTAGTGCTCTACAAGGCATCTACCTAAGATCTCCTTTTCCCTACTACACCATTTCATGTAATACTCTCTAACAATCCAAAAAGTAACATCAATGTGCCTAGGGTGGTGATTCACATTATGTTGATTCGATGGATGAATTTTCTAATAGACATGCTAACAACTATTTCATCTTCGCATAGCCACACTCATGTGGACCCCAAATGGGATCACCTCTCGACACCCCCCATTGATGGAATGGACTATGCCTTTCTTCCCTCAATGGAGGGCGAGTATCGGTTATATTATTATTAGGAGTGTGGAGTGAACCCGCCTCATCCGAGCTTTATGACATTAAACTTCCAAGGAACATCATCTTCAGAACATGATGTTAAAATGGGGCCACGCCCCACGTGTTGGACCTGGGGTTCCCCCACCATGGACATTATGCATTCCCACTAGTCACTACTAGAGTGAGATCATTCCTCAAATGGAATAAGATCCTTTTTATGGAAGTGGCATCTGTCCGTGGGGAATATCCAACCACCTTGGTTTAAGACCCTACCTTTCCTTGTATGAGGTAGCATCCCAACTCCTCCTCTCTTACTGGGTGTCAAATCCCCCTCCCACTAGGCTTCGTCACAGTTTGTTCCTCCATGCTGAAGTATGTCCCAATATTCATCACATCAAGCTGCTAACCAGGCGTAAGCCCCTGTTTTTTCATTGGGATGCTAACCGCGCATAAGACCCCATTCCACTACCCACAAATGCACCTTCCGTGACATGATCTTTGGGTATTTTCAAACTCTTGTTTCTCACATCGAGCATTACTCACGTGGTCTTAGTGTATTCATCGACCATGAATTCCACTCTAGGAATCCTAGAGTGTAAGCCTCGAACACCCAACACCTGAACTACATGTTCATAGATCCTTTCCAAGGAAAGGTATGTAGGAATCCTATCTATGGTTGAAGCCCACTATCTATTGGTTCTGACACCCTTCACGTCAGTTCCCACTTTTGAACTACATGATCTTTGATCTTTTCAAAGGTATGGTAAGTAGGAAGCCTTACTGAGGGTCAATCCCAACAACCATTGGTCCCAACCATCTTCACGTCAGTTCCCCAATCCCAAACTGAACTATGTGTTCTTTGATCCTTGATAAAGAAGGGTACGTTGGAAGACTCCCTGAGGTTCATGCCCACAACCCATTGGTCTCGACCATCTTCGCGTCAGTTCACCAACCTCACCACCTGAACTACGAGGTCTTTGATCCTTGCCAAGGAAAGGTATGTAGGATGCCTCCCTGAGGCTCAATCCCACCACCCATTAGTCACTCACACCCCCTATAAGTCGACTCACCACCCCACCCTAACTATGAATACTTTGATCATTGCCAAGGAAAGGTACTTAGGAATCCTCCCTAAGGTTCATGACCCCCACCCATTGATTCTAACCCCCTTTCACCTTGGTTACCACTCCCACTGAAATACACAGGCTTTGATCATTTTATCATAGGCAAGGTATGTAGGAATCCACCCAAAGGTTCAACCCCATTCAGTGGTAAGCCGTTTTCAACCCCATCTAGTGATAAGATGTTGTGACCCCATCCAGCGGTATGCCATAGTGATCTCATCCAGCGGTAATCCGTTGTTACCCCATCCAGTGGTAAGCTATTGTCATCCTTATCCAGCAGTTATCCGTTGTTAGGTAAACTACAAGGACTTTGATTCCATGCCATAGGGATATGTAGGAGGTCTCTTTGAGACTAGAGACCAATGTCACTGTCATCCTCTATTCGACTACATCTTATTCTCCACCCACTGCACTTAAACATCCATCATCCATATTGGTTCTTACCTAGGCCGCCACATCCTGGTGGGATCATGCCAGCTCATTCCCCATTCAATTTAACAACAATTGGGTAGCTAACCACACATTATCACTAACATAAGTGTTCCCTTAGGGGGTTGCACTCACCTAATCCATTATAGTCAGTGTTATGATCAGTCCAATTCATCTCTGCTAGACATTAAGCCTGCGGAAAACCATGCGTTAAACATAGAAAGATGCGGAAAACATCAGATAAATGCATATGGAATAAAATTCCCCACGCTCGATGAGGGTTTCCTTGGGATTTAATTCCCTCGAAAAGCCCTATAATATGGGGAATAATCCCATACACACCAGTGTTCCGACATATAGACATGACAATGATGTCCAACGTGACAACTCCCCCGACCGATGGTTACTGCCCTGACCAGACCCCTTGGAATGTCTTTATAGAAGCAGTGTAATTAACTCGTGTTTATAAAGATATGCCTTTTGGAAGAGTTTCACGGACAATGTATTAAATCATTATAGGAGTCCCAGACTAGGTGACTAGTTCCGATGAGGAATCCACGGAAGGAATAACTGACATCCCATCATCACGGTTCGATCAAGGAGAAAACTTCTTTGAATGAGGAATAGATTTCTCCCGCCTTTGGAATGTGGGAATGTGGGGCAAAAAACAGTGCCGCTACTCTCGAACGGGTGGATGCGCGCCCCTCGATGAAAGCGTAGAAAAAACAGTTATTCCCCATTACTAGCTCATAATATCTATAGACATCAACCATGTCAGATCGATCTCAAATGGGTGGATTTAACACTATTTGAACAAGAATCCTCTCTACCACAAGTCCCAAAGCATACTAATGGTCAGGTGATATAAAAAATTATTTCACTTCTATATATGATAAGGCATGCATAAATGTAGAAAACAAGAAAATGGTACCTTGAATGGTATCTATCTCACTCAGTGTAGGTAATTCTAAAGAATGAATGTGACCAAAAACTGCCCCACAACCTCTTTGTTCCTATTGGATACCACCACCATGGATGTGATCTACTATCTAAGAATGTGAAGCATCCTGGTGCTATCCTATACCCACACCATCATCTCCATGCAAATCCCAAACTAGTGGAACATGTTGCTTCTATATCATTTGGAACTTCTCATTAGAGAAACTGAAAGAGGACAAGCTAGCACACACTGACTAATAAAAAAGGCCATGCACTCTCACTATTGATGGATTTTCCCCCACTGGAAAAAAATGATTCTGATACCATCACATTGAACTAAGTGCCACTATCCTTAGATAAATGAGACATTTAGGGCTGAGACCTAACCCAGCATGATCATAAGGTCTGTTGTCAAGAAAATAGGGAACCCTGGACTAAAACTTTGATTCATGAGGAATCCAGATGACTCATCTCCCGAGATGATCTAATTCTAGAAGATATCATCTCGATAACCTCTTCCATTGCCCTAAACGTGAGATTCATGATCAGAATCATCAAGTTGACATGTCACTGATTCTATGAAAAAAACCTCATTGAAATTCATTTCCCCTGGATCATCATCTAGAAATAGGTACAAAGCATATCGGTGAAGGTTCTTAAAACAGATCCCAAAATCTCACTCACTAGAGATCTCCTAATGTAGGTTTTGCTGCTTCTGGTGAATGGATGCCTTGATGGTCGAAGAAATAAACACATCATTGGACTGGTCTCGAAACTCCTCCCATGAGGCTACTGACTCCTTGTGATTCATGTGGAAAAAGAAACACCACATTCTCACTGCCCCATATATTGTTGTAATAGCCAATGTTACCCAGTGATAATTCCAACAATAGATAAAATTAAAGGCTATATAAACCTCTTATAACTAGTCTTCTGTGATTTCATCAAATATTAATCACTCAGAGCTATTTGGTCTCTGGTGTAGAAGCTATCTGAGTATCCTCTTCTTTGTGTCAATTCCATCAACCACTACTATTAACTAATATTCAACTATACTATAATGAAAATATTCTGTGATAATTTGGTGAGTATGTATAAAAAGATCACTGATAACAAAAAAATAGTTAGATATCCTAAACATGGAATTAGGTTATTATTTAAAATTAATTACATTTTTTATTAATTTTAGTGTATCTTATCCATAGGTCTACCCATTAAAACATGTTTTCAATATCTAATTGTGAATTATAATTTAATATGTATCAACCCTGAAATGAATATCACATTATATAGTAGACACTAAAATAATAAAGGTCCATGAATCAGATCATAGGGGACCCTTAATACCCGTGTCTAAGTTGGATGACCATGATTATAATTCATATTAAACATAGATGAAACTATCTTCCTCCAACCCAAAAAAAACATCACTTGTTACTAACTCCAAACTCTATCCAATCACTCAAAAAAACCAATAATACCTCTCTATCATGACCCACTACCCACAAACAATACCCCTCTTTGGATGGAAAAGGAATAAAATAGATAAGGACCCCCAATCCCTCCTCCTATTGGCCTTGGTCCGGTGACCAGAACTGAGGGTATAATAAACATGAAAATGGGAGACATTACCCTCTATATGTACACATGTAGAAGTGAGAAATATGATATACACTAACCAACTCCATCTCATACTGTGATAAAAAATAATCCCAAGTACACATATGTAATTTCATGTAATAAATACTACAATTGAAAGGAAAAATTTCATGTACAATAAGAAATATAAAGAATATTGTGACCATGAAGACGAAATAGATCCTCTTAATCTCGCAGCATGTTGTACCCATCCTGATCTCAAACATGATATAACAAACCAGAAATATAGTATTTATTTACATAGGTTTAGTATAATGGTGTAATCAGTAGGATACTCCGCGGACCCTCTCTTCCAAATGTAATAAAATATTGCTAAATAACAGTGAACAACAAGTAAAACTAACATTTTACCGAAACATATATTCTCTATTCACAACCTCTCCATAGATACACTCACCAAGTGTAACATATAATATAATATAAAAATTATATATCACGGTTTCCCTACTATCACTTCCAAATTACTTTTCTACTATACCCTAATTTTTTACATCCTCTGAATCTCTCTCTATAAAAGACTATCATGTAGACAAGATAGGGAAGAACCACATGATGCACCTCATGCAACACACCACCATGTACATGCAACAAAAATTAACTAGCTATTTTCGTGGAGCTAGCACATCCCACATAACGTGTATCATTCATCAGGCATAAAAACTCATGAAATTACAGCCCATACACCATATAAGGATCCTAAAACCTTCACATCCCATACCCATTGTATCTATAGATTTACATTTAATGATATATCAATAATTCATGTGTTTTTAATAACCACATGATATAACAACCCTCTATAAACATATATGGGGAAATCTAATTGGCAGGATTATCAGTACATGTAACTACCAAGAGATAAGAATGAGACTAAAGGACTAGTATGCTATCCATCCACCCACTAGGATGTTGTGGACAAAACCACCCCTCCCCCAAGATTCATAATCCCCTAGGAGATAGTTTCTCTTAATTATATGTAAAATTGGCATATTGAATCATTAAATATTCATGATATATAATATCTCACAAGCATACTATGGGAACAAACTAGTCTCAAAATACACTACATCTAACATCTCTCAAAACTCCGGCTTCCACTTCTAAGACTACATATCGAAAAATCACACTACCATTTAAAGAGATACATTAAATTATCTTAATCCATTTCATCAATTTCGGTTTTCATTAATTAATTCATTTACCATTAACTAACAATTATCAATTCCCACATTATATTGCATTACCAATACGATGAAGATCCACTCCCTCAAACCATAATCAAACCATGTCCATGGATTCGTTGAATTATAACCTCATCATTACATCCTAGAAATATCAAACCTTATGGTTTATGAATTATTCATTATTTAAATTATAACATTCCGTATTACTAGGATCTCTATGAAAAAAATATTAAGAAATCGAACAGTCATATATATATATAAAGGAATTTTTCAACCTCATTCAGTGGGGAAAATAAAGAAGATCAGCTAACAACTAGGTCGTTGGCCAAAAAATAGATCCAAACAAGCATCCATCATTCATATCATGGGGTAATACCATCTTCAACTCATTCTGTTATCTCTGGTGTCCAACTCAAAATCCACATGCAAAATCCAATTTGTCTCACCCATCTAAGAGTCATTTCCTTCCCCAAAAATTGGGGCTCCCTACCCCATATACCACAACATCCCTTCAGGCACTCCTATCCCATGATAAAATCACATCATGGACTCCTCTCCCCACATCACAAGTATCTTATCCCGAGAATATCACAATAATTGGGAATGTTACATAAAAAATATGGTCTTGGACCTAAATAAAGATATCTCATATTTACAGAAAACAAGCTCTAACCGATCTAAAACATAAATCACATGGGCTTGACAGACAAGAAGAAAACGGTGGCCCCAGAAAGTCATTATCTTTATCACACAACAAGTTATCATTCCATCACCAATTAACTTATTCATTTTCCAATGGATCTAACGACCATGTATCCTCTAAAATAAAATATCAAAAGCTATCACAAATTAATTAAACAATTAATTATAAAATAATTAAGGCAATATGTTATTTAAATATTTTTAGAAATAAGAACATATAAAACAAATAATGGAAAAAATATCAATGTATCTATCAAATTAGGAGAAAAATTGTTATCATAGTAGAAAGTAAAAACATCTCTATGAAATTGATACAAATTATTTAATCTAGTTCAAATAATAATTTGGTCAATTAATCATGATCCTATAGAAAATTTAATATAACCTCTAGGATTTTAGGTAAATAAATAGAGAATCATTGAATCCACTTCCTCAAAATTTCATTAACGTTATTCACATGAGAATAGAACATGAAATACACCATAATAACCACTCCATCATATACATTATCCAACAGATGAAGTAGCTACAGAACAACACCAACCAAAAACCAAGTGAACCCCCATTATGAATAAGGGAAATCATCATCAATAGCATGGTGAGAAGACATGATAGGAAATGGTAGAATAATAAAGAATATGGAGGTAGAACATTCTTCTTATTGAATACAGATCACTGATAATCAAATGATGGGGGTATAAATCGACCTTTGAGGATGAAATCCCAAAAACCATATTGAGGGGGTCACCTGTTGCCCATGAGACTTGAGAGAGACACTATAACCATTGGGTTTGAAAAAATTGAGCAACTAGAAATTATTTGAAACCTCCAACATCATGGGATTACATAACATGTATCTATATTAATTTGTTGAAATCCTCAGATTTAGGTTTTCTCTAAAAATGTCACCTATTAACTTCATTTATTCTCGAATTCCTGAAATATTACACATTCAAAAACCCATATTCTCATCATATAAAATTATTTAGAATCATGAAATATCACAGAATTGATATTTTAAAACCTGAGTCCCTCTATTCTTGCTCTGTGCCTCCGAGCACCTCTATTTTCAGAAAAACGTAAAGGGTCGATCAATGTGGATCATTGCCCTTATAGCTTCAATGTAGGTATTTTTTACTGATTAACCTAATGAAATTAATTAAATGGGATACAAAAATAATGCTTTTAATTTTTTATTAAATACTGAATTGTAGTAGTTTATTAATATTTCAGTTTCATTCAACCCATATTTTTTGGGTATTCTAAAAATGCATGGATGTTTCCTTTGATAGAATGGCTAATGATTGGATAAATCCTTTTGTTTTAGAAAATTACATATTCCCATTTTTATCTGCAATTTGAAATCATGAACGGTTATTCTAAGGGAGGGGGTCATGTGGTTCTCTAGGTGTTGTTATTATCATTTTTTTTATTTTCTTATTTTCTAACTATATATCCCTATTAAGTATTTAATTTAAAATATATTTCTATTAAATAAATGAAAAATGGAAGAGGATTGATCTTGATTAAACAAAGAAAAAATGAAAAATTATACAATGATACAATTAATTAGATAATAAAAAATAATTTAAAATAAATTAATAAATGATATATATATATATATAATCCCATAGTGTTTTTTGGGATAATGTATTAATATAATTTTATCAATGTTTAATTTCATGAATTTTTTGTGGTTATATTATTTATATTTTAAAATCAATAGTTACATTGCTTTTTTAAAGAATAATTTCAAGATAATATTTAAATTAATTTATACAAGATATTAAAGTATTATTATATGACAATAAAATAAAATTTTCTTATGATCATTAATAATAGATTATTATAATATAATTATAAGATGATAATTATGTATCAAAGATAATTGTATGATATAATTATAAATGGAAGGTTTTAAGTAAATTTAAAAATATATTTCTAAACCGATAATTTATAATAAATTTATAAAGGGGAAAATAAACAAGATAAATCACAAAAATTAATCGGAATATATTTATAAATGAAATTATTTAATGATATTTTCAGAAGATAAATATAAACTATAATTTATAATAATTTATCTAAATTAAATTATAAAAGGATAATTTAAGGAAAATTATCCAGAATACATTTTTAAAGGAAATTTTATTTGAAATAATCAAAATATATTTATAAAATGATAATTTATTAGATATTTTTAATACAGAGTTATAAAAAAATAAATTAGGAGACATTTTCAATGTAAACTATTAAATGGATAATTTTTAAAATGTCAAAATATAATTATAAAATGAGAATTTATTTATAATTATCAAAAGATAATGATAATGATGATTTATAACAAATTATCAAAATATAATTATAGAAGGATAATTTAATATAAATTATCAAATATATAATTACAAAAGGATAAATAATGCTAAATAATAAAAATATTGTTATATAAGTATAATTTATATGAAAATATCAATATATTATTTTAAAAGGACAATTTAAGAGAATTTATAAAAAAATAATTATAAAATGTTGCTTTAGGAAAAAAAAATTAAAAGATAATTATAACATGATAACATGGAAATTATACCGGAGAGAGGATGTATCATCACATTGGACATTTTATTTCTTTTGGAAATATAATAACATGTATTAGTTCTAAGAACCCATAACGAACATCAATAATTTATGAGTCGATGATTACATTAATAAAACCACTAAGGGGTGTATTAAACCACACATGGAGGTTTATCCTTTTCCCCGATAATAGTTACTTAATGGTAGGATGTTTCATAATCTTTTTTTCTCGTTTACACATTTTCTCAATAATATATTCACGCGTAGGAATTTTTTTATTATCATGACATATTATTATCCTATATGGACATCTGTGTAGCATTTTAACACATATTATTTACTTAATTCCATGAGTACATTAAATCTTTATATCTATGTTTGATGCTAAAAACATGTATATTTTGTGATACATCACTTATTACTATGTGGTATAATCACCTGTGTATCCCATATGGGCATGTGTGTATGCATCAAGGATGTTGTGTGATGTACACAATGATAATGGGATACTGATAAGATATCACTCAATAAAATGCACTCAATAAATAATAGATTTAGATTAGGTCGTGATCCCTAGTATGTTACTCGATAAAAAAAGGATGATGACTAGATCTAGATCCCTATTATATGACACAGTGACTAAGGGATACTAATAATCTCTCAGTCCTTATTACGTCACATGAAGAATAAGGGATGCTGATTAGATCTTGAACCCAAAAATATACCATGAACATAACCATCTTAAAGATCATTGATTCTGTGTTTCATGATTACACTATTCCATGTTTCATGATTCATTATCCTTGTAGGAAATCCTTTATTTTTATGACACCTTGATTATTCATCCATTAAATAGTTGAAGTAGGTATAAGCGATGGTTTGTTGTGTCATGGATAGTGCAAAAATATTTAATTTTTTATTATGTGATCTTATTTTTATTTAATATTTATTTTATTAAGGAAATATTGTTTTACTTAATCACATTAGGTTTAGGACACATTTTAGGTTTAACAATGAGTCTTTTACTCACACCAACATGGGAATTTTAATGTTATTATTTATTTCTTAAGGGGATCCATCAATTAAAAGGGCCCTATTGTGGATGGGTGAGTAGAAAAGGATAAAACTAGTAAGATAGGATGAGAGAAACCATAATATATGTTATCTATTTATTTATTACTTTAGTTTTTCTCATAGGATATTCTTCTCACATATGATTATTTTTTATTTGTATTACATGTTTTCCATCTTTACGTTGCCACTTTTTTTTTCTGATAATTCAGTAATTTATTTTGATATATTAATTACTTATCCTATTGAATTATCTTCAGTATATGGTCTCCTTTATAAGGGCCTCATATTCTCACAACTAGTTTAGAACCTCTTGCATATGGGGAGACACACTTTATGTCAAATGGAATTCTAGCTTAGTAATGGTGATTCAAGTCAAGATTTTACAAAATTTTATCATAGGCCAAAAATAATTAACTTTTTAATCTCTAGGGTTTGGTATAGTTAATATAAGGGATAAGGTATTGGGAATTGGGTAGCAAAACTATAAAAATTTTGGCTCCATAATTCATAGTGGACCTCTGAGTTTCTATAAAATAGTAGTGAATATTTTTTTCTATTACCATCGATTAAACTAAACACTAGTGATTTCAATGATTTTATATTTGATTTATGAGATTTTTCATATGTTTATTCATAATGCATGGCATGTAGGTTCACAATCCATATATATACTTTTTGTGATGCATCATATTTCATTAATTAAATTCATGTATTTTTTATATCTTTTTGGTATTGTTTGTTTTATGTGATATATTTTTCATTCTATTCCAAGTTATATATCTTTATTGGAATTAAGAGTATTGAACTAGAATATTGTTTTGTACATATATATATATATATATATATATTTGAATATTGTAACTACCATGCTTGGATGTAGTCAATAATTAGTCCTAGGAGTTGTATATATTAGGTTCATTGTATACTCATAGGAAGACCATGTTGGATAATGCTGACTGATTAGGGATTATCCAAATGACCTTTTTTATTTTTATAGGAGTTTTAACTCACATTACATAAGATTTATAATCAAAATAATCTTATGGAAGTACATGAGATGTAGGGAAAACATCTTCTCTAAAGAAATGTGATTCAACATTACCACTGGTTCTTTAGGAGAATGTGGTTGAGCTTTCTGTACCACCTAACCTTGGTATAGATAGTGGGGCCAATTCAACAAGAAGAAATTTTTCTTAGTGTTTTTCTAGGAATTGGAGTTCGGAACTATGGTCAAATATTTCCTTAATTAAACTCTATAACCCTCTATACTTCTTGGTAACTAGACTACCTCGTGATGTTTGGTACTACGTTGAAATAGTTGAGTATCATTGACCTATTTTAAACTCTTATGGATCATTGGGTTAAGTTAAATGTTTAATTTTATCAGGTGTTCATAAATTTTAATACCCCTTGTCACCTAGTTCTAACCATGATGAAGGAGTTCGTGGTTCTACTAGAAAATGGGGAGGATAAGTGATTAGAAATGTCCACTACCTCACCATGTTGTTCACTAATGTCAGGTACCTAGAAGGTGGATAATATTATATAGCTATGCATTGATTAAAAAAAGATAGGTGATGTCTAGGAACAAATATTTATTTCCATCATTCGATGATTATTTTAATTAGCTTGACATAGCCTAGTGGTTTTTCAAAGAAAACATCAATCGGGTTATTCCCATTTTTGAGTTAGAGTGGAGGATATTACAAATATGTTGTTTCATAGAAGGTACAAATTTTACAAGTACATAAAGATGACATTTGTACTAATAAATTCACTAACTGTGCTCATGGACCACATGAAAAATAACATTAATCCATCATTTAACCCTTTAATAAAAATTTTCTTCAATTAAATCCTAATGTTGTTATTAGAACTATAGAAACATATGTCGCTGCAAGATAGAGTCTTGAGTACGCTTTGAACACGCAATCATTGCACTAAGCTATCAGGTATGTCTTCTTGATTCAAGAGGTGTAGTTATGATGAAATGTGGGGTGTCTGACTGTTATATCTAGAGAAGAAAATAATTTTGAGGTAGTCATTTCAAGGAAAATTACCCATGTGTTTGAGATTATGACTTTTATATATTTATATATATTTTATTAATAATTTATCTTGGACTTCTTCATATTATCAACACCTTTGAGAGTTCTAATGAAGAAATTTCAAAATTTTGAGTGCATAGACACAATGATAAAGATTTATTTTATCTAATGAATACTTTTAATAGAAATCCTATATAGGCACTCCATAATCATGGTATTGGATAAATACTGTAATATGATGAATCTAAAAATATTTAGGGAGTGGTACTGATGAAATGTGAACTGGTATAAGCCTATGGGCATTTAAAGCTACGAACCTATTATATGAAATTCCATACACAAAACATGGGGAATCGATTTTTTTTTAAACAATAAATTGTTCAAGATACTATTTCATTGGTGGGAGATTTATTATTTATATTTTCTATAAGATCCTTCAAAATATCATCACTCAAGGTGGCCAAAACATGGACAGAGTTATTAGGTTTAGAGGCATATTTTACTTCTCATTTTTCACAGGGCCTTCCTAAATCCCCAGGGACTCATCTGAGATTGATAACATTATACCATCCAAAAATTGATATACATTACAAGAGGACTATATACATATTAAATGATATGATTGAGGTTTAATTCTAGAAAATGGTGGAGCATGGGGTGTTCCCCAAACCATTATTGATGTTTTTATACAATGACTACTATATAGATTTTATTCAGACGACTCATTATCATTATCTTAATGATTGGTTTCTTTGCTCATTATTGCATTACAATGTGGTGGGTGAGGCTGAAGTTGTTCACCCATTTATGGTATAGGATACATCATAGAGAATGAAACTGATATAAATGAGATTGATCACTACCCATAGTAGAAAAATATATTTTACCTACCATATGAGGATACCCATATATTTTACAGAAAGAGATCATGTTTTTCTATATGTGACTCATCGTTTGTGGGTGATATATCAGTGGAAGCATGACAAGATAGTACAATATTTTTTTACACTTTGAGATTACAAAGTAGATATGGGATTTTGTGAATCATATATACCTCCCTTCATTATATCAAGGTATGCACAATTCATGGGTCAGAACTATGTATGCAAATACCGACCCTATGTATATAGTAGATTGTCATGAAATTATGCTATAGATAGGAACCTATTACGAGGAACATCCATTATGGATCATATATCGAAGAGATATGATTTTCAAGGAATGATGGTGCCACTAGTCCGGGTCCGGTGGAAACATGAACAGATCAAGGAGAAAACATGGGAACATGGTTCTGATGTTGATGAACAATGCCATATGTTTCTCGAGAAAGACCACTAGATATTCTTCTCAAGGATTATAAGTTGATAAAGTTAGAGAATTTTAATTTCCAAACATTAAAGATGATTGTAAAGAAAATCTTGTTGATATATTATAAGTGTTTTATGTGAAAAAATCTTTAATCAATTAAAATTATAAAATAGTTTTTAAAAAATATTTTCGGAAGGGTAAAATCCATATTCACACTTAGGATTATTCAAATGAATATTTTCGATGTCAGATGCTAAATTGGTGCGAGATTTTTATGCCTGTAATTATTTAGATAAGAGTAAAAAATTATTGAATATATTATATCAATCATTGACAATTTATTCAAAATAATTGAATAACTCTAATATATTGTCTGATATGAGAAATTTGTGACCTCTTGTACTTCTTGGACATGAAGTTTACCCATGGTATTGTACATCAGTTGTATGTGTTAGACATTTGGACACCTCCTTCATTGTAAAATAATTATTATAATAATATTTTTTTTGATAATAATTTAATATCTCCCATATGGTGTATTTTATGAGAAATATGAGACCCATATTAAGTATATAAGGCTGGGTTTACCCTAGAGGGTATAGCTTTTATACGCAACATTCATTTTTTGAGGTCCCTAATTAAAAAATGTATCTTATGATTATATTAAATAAATAATTTATGTATTTAATTATGTTTAGAAAACACTATTCATTCATATTCAACAATGTTGCATCATCCAATAAAATCTATCACTGATTTTCAACACTTCAGTATAGGGTTTTTTTGTGAATTATCAACTTGAAATACCTTAAATGTGATATATATAAAAATCCATATTCAATTTTTTATTTAATAACAAATTGAAATGGAGAATTTATTTTTATTGGATTATTTGAACATATATATGTTATTAAGTTTTCTATAAATATTTAATTTTATGCTTTGAACCATTTATGAGAGGAGAAATACTTTCGTTGGAGACTCTGATCCATTCCTAGGTGATCCGCAATGTTTAAATTATGATGGGTTGTTTCTAGGGGGTGTTGTGCGATGCTCTAGGCCTCCTTTTTCACATTATTTTATTATAAATTTTTCATTTCAGTTCCTTATACTCATTTTTTTTATTAAATATAAGTTAAATAACAAAAAAAATGAAGATGTTTGATCCAAATAGAAAATTATAATAAAAAATTTATCAAATGATTGAAATATTTGTATTATAAAAAATTCTTTTAAAATAAATTACTAATATATAATGATATATATACATATATGTACATATATATATTGATAATCAGATTGTGTGAATAGGGATAATTAATTATAATAAATTTAAAATTTTATAATAGCATGAATTATAATGGGATAAATTATTGAAATTTGAAACATAATAATTCCATAAATTTTTCAAAAAAAAGAAAGATATTATCAAAAATAAATTATAAAATTTATTGAAAGATAATTATAGGTTAATAATTTAAAGTTATCATATGATAATTAATAAGTCATTATTGTAATATAATTATTTAGTAATAATTATTTAACATAGATAATTATCACACATAACTACGAAAGTACAATTTGTAGTTAATTATTAAATATATCATTAAATGAATAATTTATAATAGCATTATAATAAGATAATTAAAATGGATAATTCATAAATAATTATAAAATGATAATGATAATTTATAATTTTTAATAAAATTATCACAAGTCATTTATAAAGTTATTTATAATAAATTGTATAAAAATTAATAAAAGTGTAATGTAAGATAAATTATCAAAACAAAAATATAAATGTATAATTTATTCAGATTTATCAAAATATATTAAAAAGGGATTTTTTTTGATTAATTATAAAAATGTTACTATAAAAGGTTACTTTTTGAAAAATTATCAATGTATAATTATAAGAGGATAATTTAAGAGAAATTGTCAAAATATAATATAAAAGAAAAAAATAAAACAATATCAAAAGAGAATTATAAATTATAATTTAAAATAAATTAATAGTATATAATTATAAAATGAAAATTTAAAAAATATTATTGAAATTATAATTTTAAAGTGATTATATATGATAAATTATCAAAATATAGTAATAAATGGAATTTTTATGATAAATTAACAATGTATTATTATAAAAGGATAGTTTATGATTTATTATGAAAATATATTTATAAAAGGGTAATTTATGAGAAAATACCAAAATATAACTATAACATGAAAATTTGAAACTTATAAAGGGGATAAAAAGTATCATCGAATGTGATATTTTATTTTGTTAAAAAATATAATAACTATTATAGGTTATCATAAATCATATTGAAGATTGAGAATTTATGTGTTGATAATTACTTTAATAAAACTTTGGTGAGGGGTATCAAACCAAACAAGGTGGTTTGTCCTAGATGGTGATGACGATGAATTATAGGTTGGAGGATAATCACATTTTTATGCTCATTTACCAATGTTTCAAATAATAAAACTATTCATAGTATTTTATTATGGTCATACGTTCTTTTTATTACATGTTGGTGTTTGGGTATCCCTAGAACACTTATGTTACACGTGATGAAATGTTTAATTTGTATCTTGCTATTCATGTTTTATATTGATCACATGTGTTGTGAAAGATTCACTACATATGAAAATATGTTATGCTATCCAATGTATCACACCACAATATATATTCCTTCTGGTATAGTTTATGGAACCAAATACAGGTGGCCAATCGTGAAATGTTATCCCATATAGGGTGAATTTTCATGGCATGTCAAAATGATGATTATCGGCTTATACACAAGGTAGGGACACAATGATGCCTCAAGGATGTCCTTTTATGCACTTAATGACTAATGGCAAGTGATTTTATCTAGATCTCGTATATGGACTCAATAATGAAGGAATTATCATTAGCTATAAACCCCAAAATAGGTTACTCAATGTTAATGGGATGCTGACTAGCTCTCCATCCATAGTATATTCTTTACTGACTAATAAAGGTATATTATCCCTCGATCCCTATAATGTAATTTTTGGAAAATGGGATGTTAAATAGCTCTTCATCCCAATCCTATTCCGAGAACATAACCTTCATGATGATCATTGAGGTTGAGTTACATGATCACTCAAGTTGAAGTATTATGATTTATTATCCTCATGGTTAAACCTTCATTTTTATGACACCTTGAATATTCATCTGACATAGAGCTGAAACTCAAAAAATGGTTGATTTGTGTCATGTAGTTAGCACTCCACTATTGGGTGTTTTATTTGTATCATTATTCATATTACACATTTATTTTATATTGAAATAGACTATTATACTTGTCCACATTAGGTTATAGAAGTGTTGGTGGTGTCGTATGGAGTCTTCTACTAAAACACAACGTGGGAATCATGATGTTCTTGTAGATTGCATGAGGGATATGGTGAAGGGAAAGTATCATATGGTGAGTTGGTGAGTGGAGGAGCATGGATCATGTATAAAAATAGTTCGGACTCCAAAATATTTGGTATTTATTAATTTACATTTTCTACATTTGCTTTTATAAATTCTTTCCATTTATGATAGCTTCTTTATTTTTACTAAATATATTATATCTTAACTTTTCTTCATGTTTAATTTTACATTTAAGCATATTCTTTATTATTGAATATTGATCATATTCCTTGATAATGAGGTCATTGTCTCCCAACTAATAGACTTGGACCCTTACTGCTAGTAGCAATCCTTTTGTGTATGGGGAGAGAAGGTTGAGGTCTTGGGGAGTACCACCAAAAACATGCTAATTCCGGTCTGGATATTACAAGATCCATGGATCAACAAAGACATCCATTTAATTAAAATATTGATACAACCCATTGTGACCAAATAAGATGTTAATATATAATCTATGAGTTTAATATGATGGGTTAACCCTTTATATTTTACCCAAAATATTTCTAAACTATCATAGATATGAGTCTTTAGAAATCACGACGTAGACATTATTGGAGTCTAAGTGTATCATCAAAGGATATCCATGTCTATGAAAACGTATCTGAATCATAATATATCTCCCAAGAATTCTAATTAGAAGATTATTAAAGTGAATTATCAGTTTCTTGTCACATAATTCATGAATATATTACATTAACTAAGCACATTCATGTTGTCTCAAATAGGGATTAAACCAATGAGTTTATTTCAATCCAATGAGTTCTCCCATGTATTTCAATGTCAGTACTGCTTGTTTTACCCGAGATAGGCCATTAATTTACAGTGATCTAGGAAAATAATTATAAACAATCATGATATAAAATTTATCAGCACATAAGTGAATTATCCATTACATTTATAAATATATTATTTTAAAAAAATTAATGTATAACATGCCATAGATAATTTTTTAAAAAAAAAGAAGAATGATAGCAAATTTCATTTAATTAGACACGCCCTTAGTGGGTAGTTTTTGTTGACTTCAATAACCTCAACTAGTGAGAATGGGTCTCTTATCATGTATATGATACATTTCATAAAATTAATTTTAATGTGTTACATATTTTAGGGGTGACACATGTAAATTTATGGGGTGTATTCAAATGTAGAATATTATAAGAGACAATAAATGATGGAATAGTACGATACAACCTACCTTATCCCTATATTAGACTCCTAATCTTATACCGACCAAAAATTTGTTATATTATATGAGAAATAATTAAATTATAAATATTTCCTAAAAACTATAAATTAATTCACAAAAAGAAACAAAAAGTGTAAATTATATGATGATATAATTTTCCAATACCAATCATTCGACCTCCCCTAATATTATATTTTTCCTTCACCTGGTTATGATGATGAGTAGAACCTATGATATATCTACATGTGTCTTTAAAATAGTGTAATTATGTAGACATTTTAATAAAATTTATTTTTATCTACAAAATCACCATGAAATCAAAATCATTTGGTCCAGGTATGTTGGAATGATTTATGTGATGTTATATTTCTCTAAAATTTCAATAAATATAAAAACCATTAAGGATGTCAACATGTTTTATAGATTTCCCCTAATGAAGCAATCAACTAATATCCGACCACAATACATATTGACCATTAAATCTTAGTTGATGAAATAATAATATTTAAAAAGTGTAACTGATTAGAAAAATACTAAAAAGTGAAAAAATTTATTTATTATATAAAAGAAATCCAATTATTATATATAATATGGAAAATGAAATAATTTTATAGATATAAATGTATTTAAAAAAATATTATATTCAAATAAGATATACTTTTATATTTCAGGATAATTTTTAGTAATAATGTTAATGTATACTTGAAATGATTAATTGGTCAATACTTATATAAATTTAAATTATAGGAAATATGAATGGGTTGCTTAAGATTAAAAAAAGCTATTTTCATATAAATATATTTTTTCATTATATGTTATTTTTTTCGAATGTTCAATTTCAAAACATTTAATATTTTAATACGATTAAAATTATAATAATTTTCAATTAAAAATATTTATATAATATATAGATTAATTTTTAATTTTTTTAATTACAAAAAAATTTCAGAGAATAGTCAAAAATACCATTTTTATAAATAACAAGTATAGCAACCCGAGCTTTTTCTTACATTACTATTACATAATTTTAACGATAAAAAACATAATAGTATTACACATAGAGGATCCAATGGTTTAGATTCATGGGCAAACAAGGACTATACATAACAAATACTACATCAAGCATAAACATTTATTTAATTTCGTCTTCTCTAGATTCTTATTGGAACTTGTCCTCTCCTTAGTACATGTACCCACCTGAGGATATACATAAAAATGGGTGAGCTAGAAGCCCAGTAAGAGGGTATATAACAACAATATAGAATGGGGTGATCATAATCATAACATATGAAAAAGATCATGAACATGAGAAGAGCCTAAATAAAAGACTAGAAATGTGGCAATTCATAAAAATGAAACATCATGTCTTAGTGGTTAACTACCACACATACTTGTGAACCAAGAAAGAATCTTGTTCTCACATAATTTCACATTTACTCATGAGATTCATCAATTTAACCAAAGCATTGGAGAACTACATAATTCATGGCGCACTCATCACTTTGAAACCTGCATATTGTGTTATATAATTCTAGGCACACCCATCACATCATAACATTATCATCAAAATGATTTCACATAGAATAAATAAAAAAATTTACAAAACTAACCCATAGAATGGAATGGGTTTCCTCTAATGATAACAGATTCATAAGTTTGGGATCCCAAATGAAAGAGGAAATAACATACATGTTACAAGAACTGTTCACTTTGAGTGAGAAGTAAAAGGGTTGTTCTTAAAAGAGGCGTTCTTTTGGAAAACATTTTGTTTGACATAAAAAATAGTGACAAACATGTATATCCCAGAAAAGTAAAGACAATGATGATAAAATTATCTTTAAGGAGTAACCATATCAAAAATGGAGTGGAAGAGGGAGAACCTGAAGGAAGAAATTTGGGTACGAGATTTTCCCTTACCTTGTATCAGAATGATTCCTTCTCAATAATGTCCTTCATAATGACGTTATATTAATTAATTAAAAATTCCTAAACCTTTTATATATTAATAGGGTTCATTATGGTTTCATTGTGTCATGTTATGTTCCTTTGGATGACTTATATAGTGTGAAAACATTGTTCGGAGAAGTTTGTTTTTATGGTTTTTCTTGGGTGGTTCACTTTTATTCATAAATTTAAGTTCATGTAGAACATGGGAAAACATCCAGAAATGATATTACATGTCATTAATAATATTAAAAGTGTTTTAATTATCTTATAATGAATTATATTTGACCCATTTGTATGAATCATTAGATAATAATTAAATGAAATTGTTTTGGGTTAATTTGGGCGGGTTTTCAATCACAATGAAGTTGTTTTAATTTAACACTCAGTAATATGTTCATAAGTCAGTTTCAGAAAATTAAATTGGACATAATACATATAAAATATTCTGGTTCAATAATAAAAATGGATTCATGACCTGATATGATGGTCGAAATGGATGAAGAAAGCTTGTCATTCTTGAAGGTGATAAATTAACACCTCACGAACAACGTTCTTTTTAATAAAATAAAAGGAAGAAGGAAAGGGTGTTGGATGATTTACTATCCCTTTAGAATCATAAAATTACAGTATATGTATAATAATGGAGTTAAAATAAAATTTGGATAAATATAGGTGGGGAGAGATCAAGAAATGAACTTCAACTTGAAAGGAAATTAAAGGAGAAGGGGGAGAGAAATTACCTCATGAATCCTTCTCTTGAGAACCTCCTTAAGGGCCTATGCTTGGTCGTTTTATGAGACCAGAAGCTCTTGGAAGTGGGGGAGTGGTAGGGAAGGTGTTTGGGCAGAGTTTATAGAAGGCTTTGAGCTTTAGAGGTGTGTGGAAATGAGGGTGTGAAGGGTGTCTTTTATAGTGGAGGGGAGAGGGGGTTCCTTAATATAAAATTCATTAGTTTATTAATTTCCCCTAAGTCAAGGAATAGAGAGTCTTCAGTGAAAATTAATAGTAATATTATGATTTGATCCCGAACCATGTGGGCTTACATCACCATAACATCATCGATGAATTAATTAGTCCATTATTTAGCATTTATTGTGAATTATTGGATTCTATTATTCATAAAAAATTCACGTATTTCAGAAAAAACCCAAAAATTTACCCCTATAATTTTTATATGTGTAGAATATAGAAATGAATTCCATTTTTGAAAATTAATTTTTTAAATATGATTAATTTAATATTTAATTAAAATCATAATTTTCATAAAAAACAGTTTTTAATATTAAATCTGATTTTATAGTGCTTTAAAAAACTTGGTAGGTTCTTATAAAATTACCTAAAAACTATAATACCTTGATTATATAAATAATGAATACATTTTAATGAAATAAATTTTACTTTAAATTAATTAATTATTTATAATTAATTATTTATGACTTACAAAATTCCAAAATGTTTACTAAGGTCCAATTATCACATACTAAGATGTCTAAATTTATTTTAATTAATCATGGTAAGGTTACTCATTTGTTGGATGATTTACTATTCGTAAATTTCATATTACTATTCATAAGGGTATGTTACTATTCACAAGGGTTTGTTACTATTCACTAAAAATTATTTTTGATTCATTAGACTCCAAAAATCATCTTGAACACAACCGTGTATGTCTGATTTTTAAAATTCCAAACACAGAAGTGATAGACTTATGTTTTAAGGTCTCTAATCACTTAGTAGTTCATTATGTTGTGTTTTCATGTTATTTTAGGAAATAAATATAATAAGTGAATTTCTATTGAAAAAAATTGGGTCGCTACATTCTTACCCCCTTAAGAAACTTCTCCCCCCCGAAATTTCACATTACATAAACATGTTAGGGTACTTCTCCTTCATTGCATCTTCTGGTTCTCACGTTGCATCCTCAAACTTATGGTTCCTCCACAACACTTTGATAATGTGGGTTGTCTTTTTGCGTATAACCTTATCTCTCTGATCCAGAATCATTACTGGATGCTCCTCATAAGAGAGAACATCTTCCCACTACACCAACTCTGAGTTTAGTACATGTGATGGGTCTGGTATGTACTTCCCCATTAGTGATACCTGAAACACTTCATTAAATTGAGCCATATTTGGTGGAAGTGCAACATGATAGGCCACGACTCCTATGCGGTCAATGATTTCAATGGAGCCAATATAACATGTGCTTATCTTCCTGAATCACGTGACTCTCTTCTATGGAGATATTTGAAAGATGACATTATCTTCAATGCCAAACCCCAAGTCCCTTCGATGGTTGTCAACATAACTCTTTTGTCAACATTGAGCAGCTTTGGTGTTTTTCTGGATGACTTGAACCTTCTCTATCATCTCTTGAACAAGATCGAGTCCAAGTAGCTTCCTTTCTCCAACTTCATCCCAACAGGTTGGAGTTATAAATCGCTTTCCATACAGAGCTCCATATGGAGCCATCTGGATACTCTAGTGGAATCTATTGTTGTATGCGAACTCAACTAATGGGAGATGATGATCCCAACCACCTTTGAATTCAAGAGAGTAGGATCTTAGTATATCCTCATGCGTATGAATAGTCCTTTTAAAATGTCCATCAGTTTGGGGGTGATAGGCCGTGCTAAAATTTAATTTAGTACTCAAAGCATGTTGATGTCTTCTCCAGAACATAGATGTGAACCCTGGATCACTGTCCAAGACAATTAAGAATGGAACATCGTGCAGTCTCACCACTTCCTTCACATATATATTTTCATGTTTTTTATGCGAGAGATCTTCCCGAATATAAATAAAATGGAAAATCAAGCTGAGTCGATCATCCACAACCCATATATCATTATTTCCCTTTGATGTCTTCGGGAGACCCGTGGAAAATTTCATAGTAACATTTTCCCATTTCCAAATGGGTATAGGCAATGACTGTATCATGCCTTTGGACCTTTTTCGCTAATCCTTAACTTGCTGACATACCAAGCACCTTGATATATATTCCTCAATATCCTTCTTCATGTTATCCCACCAGACGTGTAATCAGAGATCACGGTACATCTTGGTACTCCTAGGATGGATAGAGAATGTTAAGCTATGTGCATTATCCAATAGCACCTTCTTTATCACGGGTGATGAAGGCACACAAAGACGCGTTCCAAACTGAATCACACCATCATCATCGATATGTAACTCTTGCAACGTCCATTCCTTTACTGCATTCACCCTCTTTGGTATCTCCACTTCATCCCATTGTTCTTCCTTAATCCTCTTCTAGATGGATGGTTGTGCAATCATTTAGGCAAGGTAGGATGTATCACCAACCCTTATGATTTCCAAATCCATCCTTTTCATATCCAAGAAGATAGGCTCTTTCTCAATCCACATCATGGATAGAGTAGCAGGTTCTTTTCTGCATAGAGCATCAGCTACCTTGTTCGCCTTTCTAGGATGATAGTGAATAGACCAATCGTAATCCTTGATTAGCTCTAACCATATCCTTTGACGCATGTTGAGATCCTTTAGTGTGAATATATAAATTAGGATCTGGTGGTCGGTGTATATGTCACACTTATCACCATAAAGGTAGTGTCGCCATTTTTAATGGGAAAAAATAATGGCTAGGAACACTAGATCATGTGTCGGGTAGATCTTCTCATGGATCTTCAACTGTCGTGAGGCATAAGCTATCACATTGTCATTTTTCATGAGTACACAATCCAAGCATTTATTTGAGGCATCACTGTATATCACAAAACATTCTCCACTTTTCAGTATTGTGTGTACAAGTGCAGTGATCATCCCTCTCTTTATATCCTTGAATCTTCCCTCACATTCTTCCATCCAGACATTCTTTACCCCTTTCATTGTTAACTTTGATAGCAGGCTTGACAATCATGAGATGTTTCTCACAAAACATCTATAGTACCCAACTAATCCAAGAAAACTACAGATTTCTATGACACTAGAGGGCCTGGGCCATTCCTCAATCACCATTGTCTTTGAAGTATCCACTGAAATTCCCTCACATGTGATCACATGTCCCAAGAATGTGTCTTGTTTCATCCAAAAGTCACACTTTCTGAACATGGGGTAAATCTTCTCCATTATTAATGTTGCCAACATAAGTCCTAGATGTTCTTAATGTTCCTCCTTCCTCTTGGAGTAGATGAGAATATTATTAATAAACACTACCACAAATTTTTCGAGGTAATGTCTAAAGAATCTCTTCATCAAAACCATGAATATTGCTGGGGAATTAGTAAGTCTGATGGGCATCACCAAAAACTCATAGTTCCCATACCTTGTACAGAAGGCAATATTATGAACATCTTCTATCTTTACCTTTACTTGATGTTATGAAGAACGAATATCCACCATTGAGAATTATTGATCTCTTCTTAACTGATCAAACTAGTCATCAATCCTTGGGAGAGGACACTTGTTATTTATAGTGATCTTGTTGAGTTCCCAATAATTGATACACAGCCGCATTTTTCCATCCTTTTTCTTCACAAAGAGCACCAGTACACCCCAAGGTGATGCACTAGGTCGTATGAACCCTTTTTCTAAATGCTCCTGTAGCTTCTTCTTTAACTCCTCCATTTTGATAGGACACATCATATAGGGACACTTTTAGATTGGTGTAGCTCCAGGTATGAGTTTAATTGAGAACTCTACCTCACGATCCTGGGGAATTCCGGGTAACTCTTTGAGAAATACATCGCCTTATTCCCTCACGATGGGAATTTACTCAAGGTTGGAACTTTCCATTAACTCTATCATTTGGGTGAGGTATGATTCTTCATAGTGAATCAACACCCACACCATTGCAGGATTTTTCAAAGGATATTCATGATCTTCCTTGCATTTGTAAAGGATCATGGGATGGTTTAGAATATGAAAAGATATTTCCTTTTCCTGACAGTTGATATGTGCTCTATATAATGAGATCTATTCCATTTACATTATAGTGTCGAATTCCACCAAGGGATGTATTACGAGATTTGATGGACGAATCTTCCCAAATATGCCAACAGAAGAAGAGTCAAACACTTGGGTTGCAATGATTGCACCACTCGGTGTTTTTACAGATATATATACTTCAAGGTTTCGGGGCTTCGATTCTATAGTTCTAGTAAAATTTCAAGATATAAAGAAATACTTATAACTAGTATCAAATAAGACTTTTTCCATTATTGAGTGAATAGGAAGCGTACCTTGTACGACATCATTATCATGCTCCACCTCCACAATAGTGATGGAAAAATCCTTCCCTTGTTCCTTTGGATTTGGTGGCTGCTAACGCTGATTACCCTCGATAGCTCGAGGTTTAGTGCACTAGTTTTCATAGTTCCCTAGCTCCCTACAGTTTTAGCATTGAACAATGAGTGGTTATCTCCTTTCATCAGCTACCTTCTCCTTCCTTTTTGTGTCTTGTCAACACTCTTGATCATAGAGTCCTTATTTCCCACAGTTGAAGCATCTCCCCGTCCCTTTGAGGTAGTTCCCATGGTGTAACTTTCCAAATTTTTAGAATGTGGATCATTGAGTTTTCTTACCAACATTATCATTCGATCCACCGGCTTGAAACTCCATTTTTCATTTCACATACCCATAGCCATGGGACCGTTCTCCAAACTCCATATCCACTTTTAGGGCACATCCAACAACTTCTTCATAAATCCCAATGTCTCAAATTGAAAGATCCTTTCGAAGTTGTGGTTTGAATCCACAAATGAATCTATCAAGTTTTCTCTTATTGTTGATAACAAAACATGAAGAGTAACTTGTAAGACTTGAGAAATTTTCTTCATAAGTTGTAACCTATTCTCCTTTTTTTGCTTGATCTCTATAAATTCTCTGTCCATCATCATGCGAAGAGTTTGTGGGAAGTACATATTATGAAACATTATCTTAATGTATTCCCATTCTATTACATCAATATACTCCCTTGGCTTGGTGTTCTTAATCAAATCCCACCATTGATAGGATTCTTCATCTAGAAGATAAACGGCTAGAGTCATCTTCTCCATCTCAGAACAGTGAAGAATAAAAATTATCTTCTCCATAAAGTTGACCCACTATTCCATAACTAGTGGATCAGAAGATCCACTAAATGTCAGTGGGCGTTGCCGCAATAAACATTCGAAAACCAGTTGCTCCCTCTTTGGTGAAGGAGGATGTTCCCCGTTATTATGGTTATTATTCATAACCTGAGATAATTGGGTAAGAATCTCCATGATGTTTTGAACTCCACATCCCAAATCATTGGGCATGTCATTCGGGCAATCGTTGCATTGGCCCTCGCAAGAGTTTTTGGCTTGATTTCTCCTGGTTCCCACCATTTTCTAAAATAGAAAAGGTTAGAAAAAATATAAGTAAACAAGTCATGAATACATAAATTATTCATTTGAAAAATTTATACTAAAAGAATAACATATGGGATCCCTATTTAAATACTCTTGTGTGCATATTTGTACCTAATCTCATACTATAGGTTTTATCTAGGGTTCACTAATCCTAATTCTCAAATTAACTAAACCTTGCCTCTGATACCAACTATAGTGACCTGAGCCTTTTCTTACATTACGATTACATCATTTTAAAGATAAACAACATAATATTATTACAAATAGATGATCCAAAGGATTAGTGTCTTGGGAAAACTAGGACCATACATAACAAATACAACATCAAGCATAAACATTTATTTAATTTATTCTTCCCTAGCTTCTTATTGGCACTAGTCATCTCCTTAGTACATGTATCCACCTGAGGATATACATCAAATGGGCTCATCTAGAAGCCCAGTAAGAGGATAGATAAGAACAATATAGAATGGGGTGAGCATAATCATAACATAGGAAATAGATCAGAAACATGAGAGGAGCCTAAATAAAAGACTTGAAATGTGGCAATGCATAAAAATAAAACATCATGTATTAGTGGTTAACTACAACACATACTTTTGAACCAAGATATAATCATGTTCACAAATCATTTCATATTTACCCATGATATTCATCACTTTACCCAATGCATTGGAGCGCTATATAATTCTAGGTGCACCCGTCACTTTGAAACATTCATATTGCGCTATATAAATTTGGGCACACCCATCACATCATAACATTATCATCATTGTTCTTGACACATAGAACACATATTAAAAATTTAAATAATTAACCCATGGAATGTAATGGGTTTCATCTCATAATAACACATTCATAAGCATTGTGTTCCCAAAAGAAAGAGGGAATAACATACATGTTACAAGAACTGTCCACTTTGAGTGAAAAGTAAATGGGGTGTTCTTAAAAGAGCAGTTCTTTTGGAAAACATTTTGTTTAAAATAAAAACCAGTGACAAACATGTATATCCCAGAAAAGTAAAGAAAATGATGAAAAAATTATCTTTTAGGAGTAACCATATTAAAATTGATGTGGATGAGGGAGAACCCGAAAGAGGAAAATTGGGTTTGATATTTTCCCTTACCTTGTACCTGAATGCGTCCTTCTCTTTAATGTATTTTATAATGACATTATATTCATTAATTAAAAATTCCATAACCTTTTATAAGTTAATAGGGTTCATTCTAGTTTCATTATTTCATTATATGTTCCGTTGGATGAATTATAGAGTTTAAAAACATTGTTCGGGGATGTTCGTTTTTATGGTTTTTCTTGTGTGGTTAACTTGTATTCATAAATTAATGTTCGGGTAGAACATGGGTAAACATACAGAAATGATATTACATGTCATTAATGATATGAATGGATTTTTAATGACCATATAATGAATTATATTATATCCTTGTGGATGAATCACTATATAAGAATTAAATGAAGATTGTTTGGGTTAATTTGGACAGTTTTCTGATCACAATGAAGTTGATTTAATTTATAACTAAGTAATATGTTCATAATTCAGTTCCTTAACATTAAATAGGACATAATACATGAAAAATATTCTCTTTCAACCATATAAATAGTTTCATGACCATATCTGAAGGTAGAAATGGAAGAAGAAAACATGTCATTCTTGAAGGTGATAAATTAAAACCTCACGAACAACGTTCTCTTTAATAAAATAAAAGAAAGAGGGAAAGGGGGTTGGATGATATAATATCCAATTAGAATCATAAAATTACAGTATATCTATAATAATTGAGTTACAATACAATTTGGATGAATATAGGTGGGGAGAGATCAAGAAATGAACATGAACTTGATAGAAAATTAAAGGAGAAGAGGGAGAGAAATTACCTCTTGAATGCTTCTCTTGAGAACCTCCTTGAGGGAATAAGATTTGAATTTTGATGAGACCATAAGATCTTGGACGTGGGGGAGGGTCTAGGTAATGTGTTTGGATAGATTTTTGTGATGTCTTGGAGCTTGAGAGGTGTGAGGAAATGAGGGTGTGAAGGGTGGCTTTTATAGTGGAGGGAAAAGGGGTTTCTTTAATTTAAAAATCATTAGTTTATTAATTTCTCATATGACAAGGAATATAGAGTCTTGAGTGACCAATAACACTAATTGTATCATGTGATCCCGAACCAACTAGGCTTACATCATAAGAACATCATTGATGACTCAATTAATCCATTATTTAGCATTCATTGTGAATTATCGTATTCTACTATTCATAAAATATTCAAGTATTTTAGAAAAAAACCCAAAAATATACCCCTATCATTTTTCTATGTGTTGAATCCAAAAATAAAGTCCATTTTTAAAAAATAATTTTCAAAATATTATTAATTTAATATTTAATTAAAATCATAATTTACATAAAAAACAGTTTTTATGATTACAACTGATTTAATAGTGCTTTCAAAAATTACGTAAGGTCTTATAAAATTATCTAAAAACTATAAGACATTGATTTGATAAAAAGTGAATAAATTTTAAGAAAATAAAATTTCCTTTAAATTAATTAATTATTTATAATTAATTATTTATGACTTACGAAATTCCAAAATGTTGAATATGGTCATATTGTCACTTTCTAAGATGTCTAAATTTTATTTAATTATTCATGGGAAAGGTTACGCTTATGTTGAATTATTTACTATTAATATGGTTTATATTACTATTCATAATGTTATGTTACTAATGACAAGGCTATGATACTATTCATAGAAAATTATTTTTGTTTCATTAGACTCCAAAAATCATCTTGAACACAATGGTGTGTGTCATATTTTTAAAATTCCAAACAAATAAGTGAAAAACATATGTTTAAAGGTCTCTAATCACTTAGTAGTTAATCATGTTGTGTATTCATGTTATTTTAGGACATAAATATAAGAAGAGAATTTCCATTGAAAAACTTTGTGTCATTACAACATGAGTAGCAATAAATTATTAGCACATATAACATCTAGACCCTGATCACCACTAAGACGGTGGATGGACAAGTGTTTCACATGACCTCAAGGGCATCTCCCCGAACACCAGAGGTTGCCGACTAGTTGCGAGGTCCTTTTTAATGTTTGTGGGGGATACTATGCCTTCATAGGTAATAGTAATTATCACACTGGATGTAAAAAAAATAAATAATAAATAACAATATCATATAAATGAGTAAACTACAACAGAAGAAATATGAATAATCAAACTGAATAAGAATCAAGTGTATAAGCTGTTAAATAAAATCAGGTACAAAATTATGTTATGTTATGATGTCTAGATGAAAGTAAAGGTTAAAAAAAGAATACAAGCATGATATCAACTAAAATTAAAATACAGAAAGTGTGAAAAATTTATTACGGGTAATGCTTCTTCCTTTGTCCCCAATATCCATCCGAAGAAGAAAGAAACAATCAAGCATCAGAAGTAGCATGCTTCCCTTTTTCAATACCTCAAAGCATATAATCTAGTTAGGTGTAAATCACTCCCGAGCAGGGTGTGAGAAAAAATAATAGTATGTCGTAACCCATGGTGTCTAATCCTTTCCATTTCGTCAAGGATAAAATGCAGTGTTCCATTATATAACAATATTAGACAATTAATTATGTGAAATGGAATAAATATGTTGGCCCAGGTTTCAAACGACATCGGTGCCTAATCACCTACTTCGTCCTAATATGGATGTCTGAAAGGAGAACCAGTAAGTATAATACACATATGAATATTTATGAATCCTGAAAGAGTAAGGTAAAACAAGGAAGTGGCATACCCCCATGATTGTACTTTAACATGTGGTCTAAGTCATGTGTCAACCAGGAGTGCTTCAACATACTTGAATATATGTCAAATCTCAGGAGAATAGAAACATCATTAATATAAACATTCAGTGCATCATTATTAAGGTCCAAGTTGAGAGTTGGAGGCTGAGCCCATCCAAAAGGTATCTATATGGAACATCCTTCAATTATCCAATGCCACTGAGCTCGTCCAAGGAAAACATTTGAAAGACCATGTATCATTCATGGCTTGGCTTTACCCTGAGTCCGTCCGGATCTCGCAAAAAGGGGTCAAGTGTCATTTGAGGCTGGCATAGCCACATTCCCAATGGATTCATCCCGATGGGCCCTTCTGAAAATGGTATGAATCATAAGTATTAGAAAGCATGAGGAAGTCTCGGTCTGAAAAATCCATGAACACCAACCCCCGACACCTAGAGGTAACCATGAGGAATGAATGGTCTAAGAATCTACCTTAATACATGATCCACCTCTTTTCCCCACCCTGAATATAATTAATGTTTACATAGCAACAGATATGACATAATCAACATATAAACTCACAGCTTGAAATCTAACCAGATACACACATTCATCACAAGGAACAAATTAAATATTATAGCATAACAATATTAATTAGTAAAGATACTAAATCAACATAAGCAAATAAATGCAGTTTTAAATAAAAAAATAATTCAACACGACCAACTACCAAGAATACATCAATTCATAGTTCATAATTAATCTAAATTATTTATTTAAATTCAACACAACAAAAATAGGATGGGAAACACATGTAGTTAATTAAATTTGATGCCCGGGAATGCACATTTAAATAATTACATAATTCAGCACAAACAACTATAAATTATTCAATAATTAAAGGTTCATAATTACTCTAAAATAATTATTTAAATTAAACACAACAAAAATAGTCTACGTAATACATGTATTTAATTAAATAAAATGCACGGGCTAATTGAATTTATACCGACCACGTCATCACACCAAAAGGTGTGTCTGAACACATTGATTTAAATTAAACAAAATTATTAATGATCAAAAGGGTGACAACAACTAGACAAAAAAAATAAATTAAATAATATGTTGTAATTTGCACAAAGCTGGTAGGGACCGACTAAAGGTACAACGGTGTGTTTTTATAAATCACAAAGAAATCGATGGAAAGAGAGTATATTCCCTACCTTATGGTCATATATGATCCTATGATCCATGTTAGTATTTGATTTGACCTAAAACAAAAGAAAACAGATGATTTCGAAATATCCCAAAATAGGGTAATATTCTTCTGTGGCGAACTGCAGAAAGGATTTGGAATGAGATCGCATGATTCTTGGTGTGTCGGAGAATCCTTACCGAATGGTTTACGGCGCAGTTGACGATAAAGAAAAGAAACAAATATTGGAGGTGCGGTGGACCTCCAAAGGGGGGAAAAGTGTTGTACCAATGTGGGAGTGGGGGAGGCGAGACTTGAGAGGGAGGAGAGGAATAGAGGATAGGAAAAAGAAGAAAAATAAAAAGGAAATAAAAAAGAAAAAATAAAAATAAAAAGGAGATAAATAATTACAATAATAATAATAAAATGGTCGATGAAATGAGATAAATAAATAAAATGGGATTACATCATTTTAATTATTTTTAATTTCTCTCCCACAATATCTATTTTATTATTCATTTTTATCCCTCTTTAAATTCCATTAATTTCCTTTAATAATTTTTAATCATTTTCAACCTGAACGTTGCGCTTTGGCGTGATGTAATATTTTACAGAAAGCATGAGCAATCATTTAATTAATTTTAATAGATTTTCGGGACCTGCAACCAGATGCAAAACAATGCACCTTGGGCCCCTTTAAATATTTGGATAAAAAACATAAAAGTCTACCATTTGATTTATGTAGAGATTTTAATAACATTTATGTAGATAATTAATAATATTTTTTCTAATCTCAACAATAAATATCTACCCATGTGTATACGCGTGTTATGTATATATATACACACACATCTATATATTCATATATATACACCCGCACATGTATACATATAATTATATATATATATATATTTAATAACAAACACACATATATATATATATATCTCTCATATATATATATATATATATGCATCCATGTTTTTCTCTCAACTTATATTTATAAATATAATTTAAATTATTATTATTTAATACAACCCATCTATGACACCATAAATATTATAAAACAACAACCATTATAAAACTGATAACACCTATTAAATTACTATTGATTGCACATTTTTATTCAATTAGAACAATTAATATTATCACATTTATTCCATTTCTCGTTTATTATTTACACCCCGACACAAGTTATTTATTGTGAAATCACATTTTTATTTTTTATCATCAATGCAAATACAAATATTAATAATAAAAATGTTACTATTATTTCTAAAGGCCAACACAAATATTTAACCCAATTAAATTATCTTCAGGTGCGATATGACCAAACATCTGCCACTCGCAAAGGTTATACCCTACCTACGGTAAACCCCACACACCTGAACTATCACTGTTGTCAGATTTCTTATTAGACACAACATTTGTGAGAAAATAATAATTTAATATATAAAAAATTGAATAATTAATTAATTTAAAATATAGATGGAATTATCATGTGCGAGGGAGCCAAACACCCGATATGAATCATGGTTATACCCTGCCTTGGGTAAAACCGGTGTTCTGGACCTAACGGTGGTCTCAGATTTCACATATGACCCACTGTTTTCGAGTTTTTTCTTTTTTTTAAAAAAAATTAAAAAAACACCCATATGAATAAAAAACATATTTTTTTTATTCTATCACTGCAGCAATTCCGACTATCAGAATAAAAAGTACCAATACTCGGTTTTTAAAACTAGCCTTCCATGTTAACATAATAAATATATTTTCCTTCTATTTTCCATCCAGTTCAAAACACAGGATGTTACAACCTTCTCACCTTAGAAATTATCTTCCCCGAGAAGCCTTTAGGAACAACATATCCCTCACTTGATCTTTAGGGTCATGTAGTCTCATACAAAAGGTCGCATTTTTTATATAAAAATCCAACACATGCTCAAACATTGGTTAGTCAAGAGGCATGAAAGTTGTTAAGATCCGAGTCAGCACTTATTTTTCAATTGAAAAACTGAGATGGTACCTATACAAAAACATTTAGCTAGAGATATGACCATGTCATTGTCTCATTATCTTCTGGCCAATATTACTGCCCACATTATATTTTAATGTTAGAAAGAGGAAAATTATATGTCACGACACCTTCCTCCATCAAAATATCATACAACACACTCCCTTTAGAGTTCTAGCGAAAATTCTCTCTTGATTTCTGAAACATATTAAATGGTTGATTCCCCATCGCCCTTAAAGCCCAAGTCGAGCTGGATTTTTATGAAACGCCCAGATCGACACAAAAGACACTTATATCACCTGATGACGTGAGAGAAATAATTCCTTCACTGACTGCTTTATTGAACAACAGAAAGAAAAAGTCAATCCAATTGACCGAACATTTAATAAATTTATCAAATTAGATAGTAGATGTTTAATAGACTAAATTGTGATGGCTTCTTCAAAGGTATCTCACATTCACACAAACACATCCACCGAATTTGATACTTGACCTCCAGTGTTGTTCCTGGATTTTGGAATCAGTGAGTCCGACAACGATTCTAGGGTAACCTCAAATTGGCATAACAAGAGTGAAAGGAACTAATGAAAGGTAGTTAATACTCCATGTTTATGAGTGAGGCATTAGAACAAGGGAAAGATTCCCATATCAAAACATTGTCTGAGCCCAGAACGACATTGGCATGGTAGTCATGTTAGATGAAAAGACTGGAGTACAAGAGTTTGTCTAAGGAATTCGTACACGGAAATCCGAGGGTCACTCAAGACTAACCAAATCCTTGATAATAATGATACATCGGTATTAAACACTATGAAAAACACCCTCAACAAGCCCAACAACTTTTAAAGCATTAGCGTGGCATACTAATGATGTTCTCTCAGTGTATAAAGGATGAAGGAATGATAAGGGACATGATCGTCTCTTAAGGAATAGTACACTAAGAGGTTTGGAGATTATAAAAAAGAAAACACTTAAACAATAGGAAAAAAATCCCACCCATACTGGTAAGCGTTCCAAAACACCCGAGTCTCATAAAGTCATCCTGAGAATTGGAAAAACATGATTCCTTTAACACAAAATTAAATGAATTACAAAGATTACTGAAAATGTATTTAACAGCATAAAACATGACGATTACACTAAACTGAACTAGTTCATCACAATATTATGTTCTCGATGGTACCATGTATGTGAACGTATACAACCCTGGGGTGATACAGACAGAAGATGCCTTTTAACTCGGAGGACAATATACTAAATCATCATTCACTATGGAGAAGTGTGGTTCAAACAACCTAAAGAGATACTGACCATTCATAAGGCATTCCTAAGTTGATGGAAATGAGCATTACCGACGCTCAAGCCCGAAACAAAAGTCAAGGATAACATGGCCACTCTCCCAAACAAAGGGTGTCATTTTAAGCACGAGGGGTCTAACATGGTACAGTGACATTTGAAAGGTTCTATTCCAAAGAAACTCAAAGAGAAACTGAAACTACTCTTATACCAGGGTCTTAAACAGAGGAAATTGTTATAGGCTCCATATCCAAGCCCTTTATATTTAATCACATATAATCTTAAATCATCAAAATATCTAATCAAACCTTCAGTTACTATTTTTTTCAAAAAAAAACACATTTTACACAATCTTAAACAAATCTTCAATGAATAATATGGATGCTTTATAAAACACCATTTTAAAACATTTTACATTTATTGACATCATGTTATTAATTAGGAAATCAATCACATAAAATCCTTTTAAAGAAAAAGGAAATTTACAAGGGTCCCACAAAGAAGATCTAGGTTCATTAGAATGAATCCTGAAAATAGATGTTTAATTATTAAGAGTCACAACACTCATATTGGGTTATCTACTAAGGAACATGCACCAACTAGCCTACATGGGCCAAATTGTGCCTTTAAGAAGTAAACCTATTTATTATAAAAATATCAAACACGTAGCAGCCTAGATATATTGGTGGATATCAACCTAATAAGTGACTATACACATTATTGTTTTTGGAAGTTGGCTCTCATTCAAAGGAAACCAATACATTTTAGCCAAGAAACCAATTACATAACCAACAAGCAAGAAGGTCACTACTAGAAGCTAACAGGGAGACATTTTGTAATCATAGAAGCAAAACATTTTAATTATGGAGACATGATAATAGGAACAGAAGGATGATATAGGGAAATCATGGTATTAGATAGGCTGTATAAAAATAGGATAGCATGCTAAATAGATCATTGAAACATGCTATCTAAAACTGTATACTAAAAAAATAAAAGGCAAGGGATGCATTCAAGCCACACAATTTGAATCAATAGGGAGCCTAAAATGAAACTTCATGGAATGGAACTATGAAAAGATTCGTCCTTACCATAATAGTCCAAGGGTAAAATTTCATAACTTCCATAAATTCATTTTCAAATGAAATTACACCAAATCAATCAAGGTGAAATAATATCAATTGTAACATCGAAAAGAGTGAACAAAAATTCTAACCTTGGACACTTGGGCATTTCCTATACATGGGGTGATCGGTCCAAGGAAAGACTATTAACCAAGTGCCAGCACATTCCTAGTCTCATGTCTACCAACCCAAAATAGTAAGACAAACGAAAAATACCACCTTGATGCCACTTTGTAATGTACTGACCCAGAGCACTGCTAAGACTGTGGTTGGACCGGTGCAACAAATTACCTCAAGCACATCTCCCCAAAAACTAGAGGCTACCGACTAGTAGAGAGGGCCTTTTTCATGTCCATGGGATAGACTATGCCCCCATAGGTAATTGGTATTATCATCGTGGAAGTAAAAACGGATAAATAATAAATAAAGGAAACATATAAATGAGTAAACTACAATAGAACCAATATGAATTACAATACTGAATAAGAATCAAGTGAGGATAATGAAAAATAAAACCAGGTAAAAAATTAAGTTATGCTATGATGTATATATGAACGTAAAAGTTCAATAAACAATAATACAAGCATGTTATCAACTCAAATGAAAAGACACAAAGTGTAAAAACTGCATCATGAGTAAGGCTCAATCCTCTGCCCCCAATCTCCATCATAAGCAGCAAGAAACAATCAAGAACCAGAAGCAGTACACTTCCATTTGTCAATACCTGCAAGCATATAATCTACTCGGGTGTCAATGATGCCTGAGGAGGGTGTCAGATAAAATCCCATTAGGCCATAACCCAAGGTGTCTACACCATTCCATTTCGTACAATGATAAAATGAAGTGTTCCATTATATAGAAATTTCATATAAATAATTAAGTGAAATGGAATAAATAAGTTAGCATATGTTTCGAACGACACCCTTTCCTAATCACCAGCTTTGGGCTAAGCCTAAAGTCTTAAAGGAGTACATGTAAGTAGAATATACATATGCATATATATGAAGGTAGAATGAGTAAGGTAAAACAAATAAAAAGGCATACCCCCAGGCTTGTCCTTTAACATGGGGTCTAAGTCATGTGACAACCAGGTGTGCTTCAACATACTAGAAAATATATCAAATCTCCAAAGACTAGCAGTGAAATTAATATAAACCTTCAGTCCATCATTATTATGGTTGAATTTGAGAGTTGGAGTCTAAACCCCTTCTAAAGGATTCACTATGGAACATCCTTAAATTATCTAATACCACCAAAGATGTCCAAGGAAACCTTTCGAAAGACCAAGTATCTCCCCTTGCATGGGATTACTCGGAGTTAGTCATGATCTTGAAAAAAGGGGCTGAGTGTCATTCGAGGCTATCTTAGCCACATCTCCAATGGATCCATCCCGATTGGCCCTTTTGGAATCGGTATCACTCATATGTATTAGAAAACCAGGGAAGTCTCGGTCTTGCAATGCCGAGACCACCTCCCCCCATACATATAGGTAACCACCAGGAACGAAGGGTCTAAGCATAGCCCTTAATATGGGATCCACCTCCATTACCCGCCCTTAATTTAATTAATGTTTACACTTCATCAGATATTACATAATCATCATATAAACTCACAGCTTGAAAATTTACCAGATACACCCATGCATCACAAGGTAAAAATTAAATATTTCATCTTAAAAACATTGACATGGAGAGATACTTCATCAACATAACAAGATAAATTCACTTTTAAGTAAATAAATAATTCAACAAAACCATCTGCTAAGAATCCAACAATTCAAATTTCATAATAAAACTATAATAATTATTTAAATTCAACACCAAAAACTTATATGTGCAACACACGCAGTTAATTAAATTAAATGCACGTGCATGATCATTTAAATAATTAAATAATACATCACAAAAAAATATCAACGATTCAACAATTCAAGGTTCATAATTATATAAAATAATTATTTAAATTAAACACAACCAATATAGGCTACGTAATACATGCAGTTAAATAAATAAAATGTCAGGGATAACAAGATTTATACTGACCCCATCGGTACCCCCAAAGGGGTGTCCGACCACATTGAAAAAAATTATACAAAATAATTAATGATCAAAAGGGCTCCAACAACTAGAAAAAACAAATAAATTAAATATTTTGGGTGAATATTCACAATGTCGGTAGACATTAACTAACTGCACAATGGTGCGTTTTTATAAATCACAATGAAATGGAGGGAAATAGAGTAGAAGCCCTACCTTATGTTCACATAGGATAATACGATCCCCGATAGGCTTTCATTTTACCTAAAACCAAAAAAACTGAAGATTTTAGAAAAACCCAAAAATAGGGTATAATCCTACAGCGACAAACTGCACAGTGGATTTGGCATGAGACTACAAGATTCTTGGTTCAGGGGATAAGACATACTCATAGGTTCATAGTGCACCTAACGATGATGAAAACAGACGAATAACAGAGGCACAATTTTCTTCCAAAGGGGGGAAAAGTGGTCGGCCCCCTTGGGAGAGTGGGAGACAAAACGTGAGAGGGAGGAGCAGAAGAGAGAATGGGGAATAGAAGAAAAAAAGGAATGAAAATGAAAAGGTAAAAAAATAAAGAAGATAAATAAATAAAATAATTGAAATAAAATGGTGGATGAAATGAAATACACAATGAAAATGGGATTACATAATTTTAATTATTTTTAATTTTTCAATAGTATCTATTTTATTATTTATATTTATCCCTCATTAAATTCCATTAGTTTACTTTAATACCTTTTATTTATTTTTAACCCAAACATTTTGTTATGTAATGACATAATATTTTACATAAAGCCTGAGCAATCGTTTAATTAATTTTATTAGCTATCTGAGACCTGCAACTGTGTGTGCACCAGCACACCCTCTGTCGCTTTAAATATTTGGATTAAAAACTTAAAAGTCTTCCCATTTATTTAATTCCAGATGTTAAAAAAATTTATGTATATAATTAATAATATTTTTTCTAATTGAAACAATAAATATACACTCATGTATATATGTGTGTTATGTGTATATATATATATACAGACACATCTATATATTCATATATATACACCCGCACATCTATATATATAACTATATATATATATTCAATCTAATATATATATTTATATCCAATATATAAATATGAATAAATGTTTTCGTCTGAACTAATATTAATAACTATGATTAAAATTATTATTATTTAATACAACCCATCAATGACACCATTAATTTTCTAAAACAACCACCATTTTAAAACCGATGGAACCTATTAAATTAATATTGATTTCACATTTGTATTTAAATAGAAAAATTAATATTATTTCATATATTACATTGCTCGGTTATTATTTACTCCATGACACAATTTTTTAATTGGGAAATCACATTTTTAATTTTTATCATCAACGCAAATAAAAATATTATTATTATTTCTAACAGCTAAAAAATATATATAAACCAATTAAATTATCATAACGTGTGATATTACCAAACGTCCACCGCATTCAAAGGTTATACCCTACCTAGGGAAAAATCCACATCCCAGAACTATCAGTGATGTTAGATTTTTCATTCAACACTCCATTTGTGTGAAAAGAATTATTTAATATATAAAAAATTAAATATAAATTAATTAAATAATAAGATGAAATAATCATGTGTGAGGGTGCCAAACACCTGATATGAATCATGGTTATACCTTGTCCAAGGTTAACCCAATGTTCCAGACCTAACGGTGGTCTCAAGTTTCTTATAATATGCACCGTTTCTGATTTATTTTATTTTTTTGAAAAGAAACAAACACATGTATCTATAAAATAAACTTAATATTTTTGTTCAATCAATGCTCTAGTGTCGACTATTGGAATAAAAAGTTCTTATGCTCAGTTTTTAAAACCAGAATGCCTAGTTAACGGAAAAAATTTAATTTCCTTCTCTTTTTCATCCGTTTCAAAACATGGGATGTTACAAAATAATGTTTTGATTTGAATATTCTTGAAAAAATGTAATCTTAAATATTTATTTTAAATTTGAATTTAAAATTTTCAATATTTTTGTTTCTATTTATAAACAGATGTTTTATATTATTGAGCATATGATATATTTTATCAAAAATATGTTTTAGTCATTATATATTATTATTAAAAAATTAATCCATATCAATATTTAAAATGGAATAAAAAAATGGATTCCTAATTTTTAATAATTATATCAAAATTATTTAATAAATACCATTTTATTCATTGGTATAAAGGTTAAATTATCCATTTAAATAATTCTTACCAATTTGTAAACCAAATTGTTAAAAATGACTGATCTAAGGTGTAAAGATCCAAACAGGGTAAAAATAATTTTTTGTTATGTTTTTTAGGTGTTAAATAATACTATATGATACCTATAAATTATTTCTAAAATTTTGGTTCACTCTCAATGATATTGAATTATAGTTATTGAAATATTTCCTATAGTTACATAAATGAATACAATTTTTAAATATAAATGTGATTCTCCTTTCCACTCCCCCCACAAAATACCAATAATGTCATCAAAAACTCAACCCAAAACCCACTTCAAAAGTCCTATCCTCATTAATACGTATTTTTTTTGCTCAAACCACTATACATCAACTTTTTATCCCTCTATGAAATAGAGATAATCCAAGTTGAAAGGTATATGTTTCTAACTACTCCGCCATCATTTTTAATTCATTATTTTCATTAATACAACCTAAAATTTTATTTTATAAAATTAAAATAGTAAAATCAGTCTCATAATTAAACTTGTATGTTATTACAATGATAGTACAATCATTAACCATCATCCTCATTTTAATTATTAAAAATAAATACTAGAGTATTCCATTTTGGTCACTACCACCTCCATGATGTGACATGTTATGTTTTCATTCACTATAATAAAAAATTATTATAAAAGGTAAATTAATAAGGAAAATTATTTTTAATTTTTATTTGATTATAACACAATAAACCATATTACTTATTCATAATTTTTTTAAGGAAAAAAAATCATCAATAATTCATTCTTGTGGATTACCACATACCAACACCAACATATTTCAATTATTATATTATACACTACCATAAAAAAATGGTAATTATAGTTCAGGATTGGATAATTTTAATTATTTTGATATCAGTAAATTTATATAATGAAAAATCATAGATCCTACTAATTATATGATAAATAAATGGTTATCGTTAATTCAATAATATAAAGCATGTATACTAAGTGGAAAATGATATATTATTTATATATAATGAGATATATAAATTTAATTCTATTTATAATTATTTAAAATTATTATAAATTATACATATAAGTAAAAAATAATATCTTTATTCTTATTTTATAATGATATTAAAAATAAGACATCCCATAATCATCTATTAATCATAATAGCTGCATGTTTTCATCATATTAACCACCAAATTGAAATGTAATATGTATTTATATCATGTATGGATATGAGAAATGATTTTATATTATAATAGGTTATAAATTATAAAATAATATTTTTATTATGGTATGGTAATATTATCAATTTAATAATTAATTAATATAACACCCATCCTTCATTACGGATTATCGAAACACATTCTTTTGTTTTTCTAACTTCACGAATAAAAAAAATTAAATGAGATTACAGATTTATAAAATATAATGGAACATTTATTATAGAAAATTTTAGGATATATGTATTTTTTTATTTTTGAAATTAATTTATTCCAAAATCTATTTTAATTAACTATTAAAAATGGACAAACATTGCATACCCCCAATGTTAAAATAGGTAAAAACTATCTCATATATATATATAATGATTACTTATGATGATTAGAATTTGTTTTATAAGTGGATATTATTCATAAGCATGTACATATTGAACATAATTTAATTAATCAAAACATTTTGTGCATGTGAAGAATGAATCTAACCGAGGTCAGTGTTTCTATATTAAAGTACTCTCTTTATGAAATGTTTTGAAATATATTGTAACATCCTCCTTCCCACAAATATATTGGGAAGTTGGATGGATTTTACACTGGATTAAATGATTTCCACGTGATTCGAAAGGCTAGAAATAAATTCAAATGTAATCATTAATATTTTCAGAATTATTTTATCTCGAAAAATAAAACAACCTACAAAAGATTTCACTAAAATATACCACTTCACGGTGAATTATATAAAATAATTAGAACTCAATTAAATATCATTTATATGAATACCAAACTCCACCCATGTACCACAGTTTCTTATATCCAAACAAAAAACTAAACATCACAATACAACCAACAAAACTCAATGAAAAATACAAAACACTATTCTATAATATGTTCCATGTTTTAGTAAAAAAAATATACAATGTATCACTATGAACCACTTGAGAAGTGTGATACAATTCCTTTTCCCATGTCACAATAAATAATATCTAAAATATATCGAGAGTTCCAAATAAGGTATATGCAATGAAACTTATTAAGATTTCCCCAATTCATTTCCCTACTCATGCCACTAGGAAAAATTCTTTTAGCACATTTATATTAATGTTTTTAAATAAATTTATTTCAAAAAAGATTACATCAATATATAAATAGGTTTCTCAACCAATAAGTTTTTAAAAATCATTATAATGTTCCATGTAATGAGTCCAAAAATTTAACTAAAATGATTTCATATATTCCAATTTGTCATAATTCAATTCATTCTACACATCCACATATCCAACCTTGATTGAATCCTTGACATCTAATACTCATGAGTGGAATTTCATCCTCTCACTAATATATCACATAGTGAACCATTTGTATGGAAGGGGGGACTTCATGCCTATATATATCCAAACCTTTAAATTGGGGTATTTCATGCCCTTATCCATCCCAATGCATATAAAGACATCCCAAAAGCATGATAAAATAAAATGCCAAACTACCTTTTCAAACATTTGAATAAAATCATGCATTTATTTAAATCCATTAAAACACAACATTTTAGTAGAACCATACTATTTTTAAAATCCATTTTACATGCATAAAAACAAAACAATCATTTTATAATCATCATTTTAAAATAATCATACCAATACAACATTCCATAAAAATAAAAAATTTCAAGAATTATACAAACCGACATCGAAGAGGGAATCCAAAAATAAATTCACCTCAATTTATTGACAAATTTCAATCAAAATAATCAATTTTAAATCAACCCTTCAAATTTAGAATATATGTTTCTTTAGTGAAGCCATCAACCCTATATAACTTGAATTTATGCACGACATGATAGAAATACAAAAAACATGGTTGAATATCCAAAATAACATGGCCTAGATATCTTCCCATAATATCAACAACACCAAATATAATCATATTAGGAGAAATAATAAATTACCTCTATCCATTTAATATGTATATCAATGAAATGAAGGGAGAAAGGGTGATATAGATATAAGGAAATCCAAGAAAAACTACCATGGATTAAGACTTTCCATGAGAATTATTCTTCAACACACCAATAGAATCCTTAAGATGACCTCCAGATAGATGGGATAAACATATACTACCATTCATAGAAGATAAATTAATGTTACATTTTTTTATTGAGAAAAGTTTGGAGTTAAATATTAATCTCATCATAGATACACTTTTGTGGATTTAGTATGTAAAATATTGATGGTTAACCACATGGTATATAAAACCATGAGAAAACCAAACACCAGAAAATATCATAATGAGTAACCTCACAAGGTTATCTTGCATGGTTAGACAGACTTTTCACCATTTATGCTTGAGCACTCTATCCCAGGTTTCACAGTTTCTCTTAATATATCACATGTTTTGGACAAACTGTGTCCCTTCCCATGCTAATTCTTCATATGACATGTCTCATAGAAAATGATTTCCTATAGGTGTGGAAATTTTCGTCCAAACCATTAACCATCCTTTCACAATTATATAATCCATAAAGAACTCTGAACATCTTCAAAGGCCTCCAAAACTTAAAACTCATCTTTTCCAAAAAAATCCTAAAAGAAGGGTTACTTGAAACAGTGGTGCTATATTCTACCCATCATTATCCTTCCCATCCTAAAAATGTGGAAACACATCATAGAACTAAATGATTTTATGTCATTTCCTTATCATCTCATTCTCTTGATCCAATAAATCTTCTTGAAGGTTACCATGTTCCACAAAACCCTTACTGAAATGATTCATTTTTTATGCAAGACATTCTCTTTCGTATCAAAAATCTGTAATCACATGTGCACCAATAAAGTATATGGCTCTTTGTCAAGATGACCCCATATGATTGGATAGTTTGGATCATGAAGATACATTTTATACTAAGATTCATGAAACTGATATGCACAATAGAAAACCCTAGTGTCAATGCCAAATGATATTCCACCTCACCAACCTATTAAATTATCTCAAAAGTAACAATATAGAGGGAATATAACTATCCAACATCGCAAATTGAGAATTTACAAGACATGTTGAGATACTTAAGAACACATGATCACTCACTATGAATGATGTTATTTATTTAATATGATCAGAATATTATTTATTATGACTCATTTCTATCTCCCTCAATTTTCTAATCAATTGGATATTATTTGTTTTTTATGGATCATGTATCATCCTAACCAGTGATGCCACAAATATTTCCCCCAAAAAAATGGAGAACAACATGTTACCTTATATAATTATACAAGAGGATCCATACATATCAACGCATGATAACAACTTTATATTGGAACTCGACTATTGGTACATTCTCTTCCAATGATCGAGAAAAATAAATTACAAAATCCCACAACAAGTCATACCAAATTGGTATTATAATTTTTTATTGACTACCTAAATGATGTGGATATGATGTACTCATAATCATCTTATTTATAACGGATTCCAATAAGGATTTTCAGAAATGTGGTTTAATACTTAGATCTATGAATGAAACTATCGAAATCGGTACACCATGCCTATTACAGCTTCTTGGATATATATTTTTGACAAGTCCTACACCATATGATATTCATCAATATTGTGGAAATGATCTGTATTTTGGTGTGGATGCACAATCAACCATATGTAATAATGTCTATGAGCCATTATCATGAGGAATGATATAGAAAACATATTTATCTAGACCCATATCCATACCAGATAGGTACAGAATGTAACATACCTACTGGTCACTGATTCGCAACCTTAAAATGATAATAATAAAATCATTTTGAATAAAAATAAGTAACCTTTGATTTTTTACTGGGCTAGAAAAGTGGATTTAATGACATATACATTATCTTAATTTCATGGTGAACTACCCATCTCGATGAGTGGTATGTATGAAGATTTTATCTTGAACTCACCATTGGTTTGACAATCTGATTTCTAAACTATATCACTAAACTACATCTATCTGGAAACGGTCAATGGTCACCCACCATTGTGATTTGACCATGTATAAAAACTTTCAAAATCATATTTTTTTCATCTTTATCCATTTAATCTAAATTTGGGAGAATCTAAATAGTAATAAAAGATGCATCTTATCCATGGTATTCAAATTCCATATGGTTTTCGGTTATGAATCACATAAACTATCGTTCATATGATGCTTCTTTTTCTATGTGATCATATAAATGTTTTCTTAATTCATCTTCCACCATATTTCCATGAACATGTGTGTGTATGTAGTCAAATTGAAAAAATTTGTGATACTTCATATATATTATTTGTTGTAGATTTTGGTCCCAATGTAATAAAATGTGTTTCAAGCTACTTTGATTGGTAAACAAAATATATTTCTCAACATATAGATAATAATGCAGAGCCTTTAAAGATTGGAATACAACAACTAGCTCTAAATCTAGTGTTGGATAAATATCTCATGAAATTGAGACTTCCTTGACCCATAAGAAACAACATGCTCTCCCTAGATGAGAACACATCCCAACCCTGATCCTAATGATTCCAAATACACAATGTACTATTTTATTAATTCTAGAAAAATAAATAATGGTACTAATTTAATGAGAAAATTAATATATTAAAAAGACGTATCAAATTCATCATTCCATTATAGTGGATGATGATTCATTTCTAATTCTATCATTGGTGAATATAATAATGGGAAATAATGCACTATGTGTAGGTAATAACCCACTATTCCATAGAAACTGTGTAACTCAAAAACATTATCCAGGGATTTCTAAGAGATAATAGCCCCTAAAATTTCTAGATTCATAGAAACAGAACATTCAAAAATTTCAAGGACATGAATGTGTGCCTGTTATATATAAGAATAAATCATTGATAATTTGGACTACATAGAATGATCCCACAATATAACTTATATTGTATCCAAGTGGGGATCATGCATAGCCATTTTCCTTGAATACAAAAATATTTAATCCAAAAACACCACCATAATAGATTCCAAATAGCTATAAAATTTATAATTCATAAAATCTATAAATACTTATGGTGAGATCTTAAGATCGAAAGGCATTACCATGTACACTAAGTAGCCATATCTACTTTTATTTGTTACTTTTGGAATATCCTCCTAACAATATTGCAATTGGTGAAATAATGATCGTATGTAAATGTTGGAGAACCACTAATATTCTCTAAATTGATCAAACATATAATTACTGTATGGAACTTGATACATGTTATTTTTTGTATCATTTTTTGGTTTATGGTAATCCACACACAAACAAAGACTTCCATCCACCTTCTTGAAGAACAAGACCAGTTTGTCCCACAAATACATGATCTTATGAATGAAAAACATGCATTCCAACTCTTCCAACAAGACATTAATATCCATAAATATTTTTGGGGATATTCTATAATACATAGTGAAAATTTTAATGGTTTCTAGAAGTAGATCTATCATAAACTCCCATTGTCTCATAGTTGGAAATCCTACGAATGTTTTTATAAAATAATCTAAATACTAATTGAACTTTTAAAAAAATGTATTTCTTGATCTTATTTATTAATTCTAGTGTTAATTATTCCATCTAAATTGAGAATTTTCACACTTATATTGAAAAAAATGATATTTCACCTTTCTCTACTCTCCATTCTCCATGAACAAGATTCTAAACTCCATCTATAGTTTTAATAATGAACTCTCTCGTATAATAGTCAATATGATCCATGTACGTTCTCAACCAATCCATACCCCAGATTATATCATATATATCCATCCAAAGTATAGAGAATTCCTATTTCATCTCAACTCCTGTAAATAGGCATCCCTATTCCACCTCCCCCCATCATTTTAGTTCCCACCATTCCCCATGGGGATAAACATACATTCTTCTCCCGTAACAGCTAATATGTCCCTTTATGAAATTGTTTCTCAATTTACCATCACTGTGTAATATATTATGAAAATCTTGATACTCTTTGTGAAACTCTGATATTTCAGAAAGGATTCAAACATGTGTGCCTTTTTTGCCTCAATTGCAGCAACGTCGGGTACAAAACGGGCTAAATTAATTAATTTTAGACACGTAATTTATGATAGAACAATTTTACTACTTCAAGATGAATTCATATTTTATTCATTAAATTCTGAGCATATAAGGATATGTTTTTTTATTGAAAATTATCCAAAATCTTTCTTACCTATACCTTGATCTACATTATCCTATACATCTAAATCCCACCACTGGCATGAATAATCATTAATATTATAAGTCACCAGCATCACTTTCGGATCTGCTGGTGTCCTAATGAAATTGATGATATGAATGATCCTATTCATCCACACCTACATATTTATTTTTTCAGAATCATCCTAAAACATGGTTATATAATACTTCTGGGATTGGATGGAATGATCCACTTCCCTTTGCTCAGCCCTCAAATTCCCCTTTTACACATCCAATAAGGATTGTAAAATACTATGAACTAGTTGTTTTTTTCCCATATGGATCAGGTGAAACCACATTCCCATCAACATTGTCTATTTGGTTTCTATGATGCATATTGCGTGCCATTTTCTAAATAAACCAAAAACACCATATGTATCACTCTCTATCAACTTATGTCTGTACATTTGATATTCTAACACTTCATAAATTAACAACAATTTTTTCTAAAAAAAATATTGTCTACATTCCATCATTTTAGAAATCAATATATCACTTGATTTGAAATTTTAAAAAATTAAAAAAATACCACAAATAAGATCATTTAAAATTTATTCATTTGGAAAAATAATATTTTTTTTAAAAAAATGAGTTAGTGAAAAAAATAAATCATTACTCAAAATGAACTATGAAATCCTTGTGTAAATGCATTTCTATAATTCATGTCATGCTCATCTTATAGGAAAACCCCATGAAAATGATATTTCAAAACCTTGAAGTGTATCAAAAAAACATATGTAACAAACTCCTAGTTAACATGAATTTACCCATAAAATGTTTAGCTATGTATTTCTATTCTATAAATTTCATTTCCCAACAATACTTCTCATTTCAACCAACAACACTCAATAATGATACCATAATGAATTATTAATGACAAGACTAATAGAACAGATGACCACTTGTACGATGATGATTTGGAAGCACAAAGACTGATTCCAGTTGTAACACACATCATCTTCCTATTCACATGAAAGGGTAGTAGGATATTACATGGACTTAAGTGACATAATCATGATACGAAATGTTTTCAATAAAATACAAGGGCATCATTAACAATTAGAGGATGATTTTCCTTTTAAAATTAATTAACCAATCAAATATGCAATAACCAAATAAAACACAATGTGATGCATGATATTAAATAAATACAACTTATAGAAACTGCATTTATAAAAAAACAAAACTTCACAAGATTACCACAACAAAATAATACAAAACATCAAGGTAAACTATATAAGATAACCAACAAAACACCAAAAGAACTACAAAAATATATTCTCCAACATGCACTATGTACCCATCCAAAAAATAGCCTAATTATCACTATGAACCCCTAAGAAAGTGTTATACATTATCTTTTATCATTTGATAATAAATAAAATTGGAAACACATTAATGTTATAAAGAGGAGCTGAGTAATGAATTCATGCAGGCTTCACCAAATAACTTTTCCACTCTATCAATTATATTTGAACATGTTTGCGCATTTATTAAAATATTTTATAAAATAAATTTCTAATTTCATTTATCAATATATAATAATTATTTGTAACATATAATAAATAAATTTCATGCTTCAAGGAAAGAAACCAAACAACTTAATAAATCCATTTTATGAATTACAATTTGGAAAAATCCATTCTGTTTTATATATCCACACATAAAACATTTGATACAACCAAGAACTCACTATTCTCATGAGTGGTGAGTCATCCATTCACTAAATCCTAACATAGTAAACCATTTTTATGGGTGTACTTCATGCACATAGCTATCCCAATAGATTTTTGGGGTTTCCTCATGCCCTTGTCCATCACACTGCATATGAACATAGACCACCATTACAGTGAAAACCAATACCAACTAATATTTTTATCTATTACAAAAATTTGAGCATTCATTGAAATCCATTAAAAAAATATCAACAAACCAATATATTTGTTGAAAACTTTTTCCCATGCATCAAAACTAAAATAATTTAAAATCATTATTTTAAAATCATGTTACTGATTACACATTCCATAAAAATCCAAATTTCTACAGTTATATATATTGTTACAAAAGTGGGTTTATAAATATAAATACACATCTATTACATAACAAATTTCCATCAGAAAATCAATTTTAAATCATTCCTCTAAATTATAAATATTTTATTTTAGAGTTAATCCACTTACCTTGGAAACATGATGAAAATGATAAATGGGCAGGAAAAACATCCAAAAAATGGGTAGAATCTCTAAATACCCAAAATATATCTCTTCCCCAAATAACTAAAAATATAAATCTAATCATATTTATCATCAAAATCCATAGATAAATTCACATCGAACAAAGATATATGAATCTGATGGGGAAACAGAAGTAGATCTAAATAAATCCATTAAAAACTACCATGAACGAAGACTTACTGAGTGAATCTAGCTTCAATGCACCAAGTGATGCTTTAGGATAATATGAAAATAAATGGGAGAAGCCTATACATACATAAGGAGGAGAAAACCATGATTATGTTTCCATTGGGGAAAACATTTAGGGTTTAATATTAATCCCGACCTAAGTACACTTTTTATGGATCTAGTTTCTAAATCATGCATATCTAGCTACATGGTTAGGGAAATGGTTTGATAACTATGCACAAATCACTATCATAAAGATTAAACTCTCATGATTAGATCACACAGTTACAAAAACTATACTCTAATTTTTCCAAATCCTGTTATCCCATGTTGCATGATTTCTTCTAGTTGGAGGTATGGTTGGTACAAACCATTCCCCCGCCCGTGCACCATCTTAATATTCCATTTATCAAATTTCACAATTTCATATAGGGTTTCCAGGGTATTACCACACCTTGGACCAACATTACACCCTTATAAAATACTCAAAACCTTTCAATCTTTTTTCAAACCTTCCCAAACATCACCCTAACAATTTAGATTCTTAAAATCCATAAAACAATTATTACATGCTTCAAACTGAGGATGAAACATAAACTCTTAATTTTTATTCTATTGTTTATGTAATAATTATTGGAGATAAAATTTAATGAATTATAAATTAATAATTATACATTATGTTCAATTACAATCCATATTTTTTACGGGGTAATGATTAAAATGTTACTCAAGGAATAAAAGTTCATTACCTCTATAATGAATTCTTTTTGAATTTTTTTATATAATCAATTTATTTATTTTAATGGAGTTTTCAAAACCCCTGAATGTATATTTATCATATTGTATTTATATTTAAAATAAATTCCATTCCAAAATAGTTACTTTTCAAAAAAAGTATTTTGACTATGTTGTTACCCTGGTTTTAATACTTTTTTCTAACTCAATATTCAATCATTGAGTTAAGAACACATTTATTACGTTATGTGATATTTTCATTATTAAAATTAAGACAACAAAAATTACCAATTTAAATATTTATTACTTCATGGAGTATATTTCATATAGTGGATATGGATTTTTTTTAAATTAATTTTTATATGTTTAATGTTGTTTCATAATGAACATTTTTCATCTATGCATTGGTTACTCAACATTAATATTATATTAAATTGTAATTTTAAAACATAAATGGGGAACATATATTTTCATATAAATTATTGTATATTAGAATTTCTAAAATTCGACTTTTGTACAATGGTATTTTAAAAATAATAGAAATTTGTTATATTTTTCTTTTATGTTTATATGTTTTGTCTTTCTAAATTAATTTATCAATGATAAACATTATATCATTTATATGATAAATTATTATAGAATTTTTTATAATAATTATCATCCACAAAAATTCTCATCATCCATTCCAAAATAACCATTTAATTTTGAATATAACGATTCATTTTATATCAATGGTATGAATTACTTCTATAACCATTATTAGGTTTTCAATAACATTCACAGTATAAAATTTAAAATGTAAACTCCCTACTAGGTATTATATTCCATGATTGTTCATAATATATATATAGAGAGAGAGGATTAATATTGTGGTATCAAACAAATCAAGTATTGATCCCTTCTCTTTTGATATCATTCGACACACTCTTTTTACAAGGTTTTTTTCATTTATGTCAACATACTTTAATGTTTCCCTTTTCCACTAGGGTTGTAATATTTTAAAAATATCCATTATTTTATTTGGTTGGATTATGATCATGATAATTTTATGTTTAATTTAGTGTTGGGTCCAAAATGTTCATATACACCCTGAGATTGGGGTGAATTTTGATTTTGATATTCTATTTCAAAATTCTTCCAGCCCCACTAGATCATGACTTCTATATTATGTGAAAAAATTTATTTTAAATTAATTATTAACAAAGATATTATTTTTTTCTTATATTATTGATGATAATTCATTGAATGTGAATCATTAAAGAAAGCACAGTGGCACATCAATTTTTACATGGTTCACCCTTATTAGGCCACTACTAAGAACCATACAACAACGATGTGCCAATATTACCAAATAATCAAGGATCATGATAGAGAGAATATTTTCAATAAATTTATATTTATTTTAATTGTTTAAATCCCAAAACGTGTTAATTTAAGAAATAATTCTTCATTTTATGATATTGGTTATATTTTGAGCTTAATAGTAAAAATGGACCGCTTCATATTTTTAACTGTTTAAAAATATTTCAATATATTGACCATAACATTTTCTAAATTAATAAAAATTTCAAAATTATTCCATTTCAATAATTTACACATCAAGGGATTCATTTCATCTTTCATGAAAAAAATCTGAATAGACCATATGGAAGCATAAAAGAAGCTCAGATGTTGGACCATGGATATTATTTACAGATCTATCTATTTTTTGTATGGGGTCCATAACTAGAACAAGGTGGGGACAATTTATGTGAAATTCGATGGGTGGATGAGAAAGAGGTTTTTGACCTCCTTTTATTAAGTATTGGATGTGGGAATTGGGGGTTTTATTTAGAATTAAAGAATTCTAATTCGAAGGTTTTCTATTTAGAGAATCTGACTAGACAGAATATTTTGTCAGAGTAAAACTATCATACCAATTGGAATACTTGTCCAAATATGATGATATGTTTAGGAGAGATGTATTAGATTATTATGAACAACATGAAATAATGGTACAATCCTTGAATAAGTTATTTAATAGGGATATTATGCTTCAACATTTGTGGGAAAATTATGGCAATATAAAGAGGGGAGAGCTCCTCCCTCTCAAGACATATAATTCCATCTCATATCTTCTAGGAAAACAAGGTGGATAACTTTTCTTCTTTTTTGACTTATTTAATTTCTTTTCAATATATTTTTTATTGCTTATTCTTCCCCATTCATCTAGATTATCCTTACGATGGTGTGGTATCCATTTAGAGTGACTGGGGAAGGGCTGGTTTTCTATATTGTAATACTTGATTTGATGGACATAATTGAATTAAATTTAATTCTTCTTCAGAGTTATTTTCAATTTCAAATATTGGATTTTTTTATCATGTCTGATCATTTATTAATTTCAATTCTGTTATTAATTTTCATTTATTGCTTGGTTTAAAATTTTTATTAATTTTTTTTGGTTTTTCAGATAATTGTGTGTTTATTGATATAATATAGTGTTTTTTCAAGATATTTGAATGGTAATGATTATCATTTAAAATTTTGAAACCCATGTCAGTGAGTTATCCAATCTATTTCATCAAATTGAAAATAATTTAATGTTTCAATTACATTGATTCAAGTTCCAATTTTTTTGGAATTTAATTAAAGGTACTCTGAATTTTAAATCTCATTCTACATATTATTGTCTTAATTTATGAAATCACATTACTATGAGGCTTCATTACCAATTTTTTAAGTTACATACATTCACCTTATTTCATGATAGAACCATACCATTCTTTATGTAACATGAATTTGAATTATTTTTAAAAAAACATGAAAGTGTGAGGTAATTGTGTTTTACATGATTGAGGCTTTTATTTGGTTTTAATCCCAAGTTTCAAAGTAATCATTTTTATTATTTCCATCCATATAAATTAAATCTTTTATCCCTTATAATTAATTAATAGACTATTAGTTTAGTCAAATTACAAGATTATTTTCCAAATCCAACATGATTTTGAAGTGAAATTGCATGATCTTGTTGAACTTAAGTGTGTGGGAAGATGTCTTCTGGTGTACTACCTAATTTGGTGATACATTGGGTGGAAATTCAACTGATTAAGAGCTAATTTTTCTCATGATGATTTCACTTTCTAAGAATATTAACCTTTTGGGATCATTCATGATAATATAATGTATACCCTCTAGAGCTTCCAATGTAAAAACAATTTGTTCATATCTGGAGCATTGATGACAAAAAATGTTTGAGAAAAGGTTTTTCTGGTAAAACGCTAAATGGTGTGAATATTACATGAGTTATAATGATGGTTGATATGATTTATACAAAGGGGGATATAAGGAGACCATACATGAGTAAAAACTATAATCTTACATTTTTTCTTCAAAAAAGACATCCCCCCTTTTTTGGCCACAGAATTATTTATCATTTAAATCGTACCACCCAAAAGCCACAAGAAAATCCAAAAATGTCCTCATGAGAGACATGTATCCTTGACTCACATCAGGTGGAGATGTTGGAATTAATCAAGACTATGGTTACTCTTGTGTGATTTTGGATTAGAAAATACTAGTTGAACATTTACAATTGTGAGATGAGAGAAAATTCATTAGTGGTTGTTTTTTTGGGTGCATGGGACAAGAAATGATGTGTAAATATATTAAATAATCTAAAATGGAGAAATTGGAATACTTTTTTTAGGAGGCATGATATATTTAAGTTTCTTAGTGTGGATTTGATATATATTATTGGTTTTTGTTCTGGATTTTACTTGATTTATTATTGATGATTACTTGTCCATGAGTCCAAGTGCAACATTTGGGAAAATAGAAGAAGAAAATATTTTCAATCAATTTAAATTTATTTTCATTGTTTTAAATACCACCAAAGTGTTAATTTAAGATAAATTTCCACATTTTATGATATTAGAGATATTTTTAGCATAATTATAAAATAGAATATTTTGTATTTTTAATCGTATAAAATTATTTATATATTTGAACCATAAATTTATTTACATTAATCCAAATTGAAAACTTATTTCATTTCTAGATTCCACATATCATGTTCTTAATTACATGATTCTTGAATAAAATTTTAATCGACCATATGATTTCTCAATAGTAGCTCACAATTCGGACCATAAAAACTATTTACAAATATGCCTATTTTTGTTGTGGGTTCTATAACTCATTAATGGTTTTCCTAATTTCTATGATATTCCATTGGTGGATGCACAATATGTTTTCGAACTTCATTAATAATGGTGATGACAGATGAATTTTCCATTTTAATGGTCATTAATGCATTCCAATACAATGGTTTTCTATTTGTTGAGTCTGAATGTACATAATAAATTTTTAAATTAAAATGTGAATAAATCCTAGAATGGAAGTACAAATACGCTTATATTTTTAGAATAGATAGACAAGATAATTATTTACAACATTCCATAAAGGTACAATGGATGAATATGTAATTTAATGGGGATATAATGCTTCAACCTCTTAGGGACAAATTCTAGAAATAAAAGTAGGGGAGATACTCCCACTCAAAGAATAATATTCCATCCCATTCCTTCTGGGACACCAAGGAGGAGAACATTTTAACTTTCATTTATTTATTTATTTTCATTTCCATATATTTTTAATTCCTACCTCTTCCCCATTCATCTTTATTACCCTTACCATGTGGGTTTAAACATTTGGTGTGATTGAGGAAGGGTTTGTTTTCTATTTAGGAATTTTTGTGTTCTTGGACATAATAGAATTAAATTTCAATAATCATAAAAGTTTTTCTCAATTTCATATATCAGATTTTATTATAATGTGTGATGTTCTTGAATTTTAGTATTGTTATTGATTTTTTCATTGGTAAAATAATCATTATCTTCATCCACTAATTTCTGGTTTATATACGATGGAATAGACTTGAGATTAATGGTGATGTACTTGATGATCATATGTACTTATAATAGTGGTAGTGTATTTTCATGATTGTTGGGGATAAAGAAGACCCAATGCGGTATATCCCATGTCAGCTGAGGATATTCAATTTTACTCTTTTTCAAATGGAAGGAGAGTTGACTAAATTGAGATCTTGGTATGGTTTTCTCTCACCATCATAATTTCACCAAGGTGGTCATAGGAAACAATTGAGGAAACTCACTTTAATCAACACAGATGAAGTTCTTTGAATTAAATTAGATAGGGATAACATTACAATTGTTAAACTAACCCTGACCTAATCACCATTTTTATATCAAACCATTTCAATCACTGGAATTTCATGTTTACTTTCAATATTTATCTTATTTATTTATTCAAAAAACACCCCATTTTTACCATAATTTAAAAGTGAAAAATAGTTATCTATGAACTCTAATTCAGGAGACTTCCTAGGGTTAATCACGGTAATAAACATTTTGAAATTTTAAAAAAAATGTATTCCATGACCTATGATAGTCGCGATTAAAACATGGCATCATTGCTAGTGAGGTAGTACCACAATCTAATTGTAATTATTTTAATCATTTAAAATTAAAATAATAAAAAAATAATTATTTTCCATGTTTGTTATAATAGATTATTTCATTAATTCAGGGAAAACATACCCATAAGTGAAAGATCAAATATCTAACTCACCTTGGTATACAAATAATTGAATTCTTTTATTGGATAAGATGATCTGGGGTGCTCAAATCTAAATCACTAAGGGGGTGAATTTAAGGATCTCATTCAAAACAATACAAGAAAACCTCAAATATCTAGTGTTAGAGGGTTTTTATAGATAATCAATTAAACTCCAGGATTATTTTTCATAATTTTATCAGGAAATATTTGCGGTACAAAATGAGATTTCATAGGTGAAACACCAAGAAGGAGAATTTCACAAGGATCATGAATCCCATCATGAAAGAAATAGTCAAAAATTTAATCACCTATAGAGCACAATAGAGTGGATATAAATCTTTCACATGCATCCAAATAACAAAAACTGAAGATGGAACAAGGACAATATCAATAAAAATTGGTGGAAGAAGTAGACCCCCATATCATTCAAGTTGAAGAACCCTTGGAGGCCTTGATGAAATTAATAGTAGATCCATTGATCCAAGATCAATCCATGTTGGGAGATATTTATGAAGATTATTTTCCTACTAAAATTCAAATGATAGATCAAAACGATTTGGATAACTTTTTTAATGAATGAGAGCAACTACTTGTCCCAATAATTCCTCATAATGTAGAAGATCTAACACCATTCATGGATGAAACCAACTAAGTGGTGGATGTTGAAGAGAATAAAGAGGATTATTACTACTTACCTCTCTCTAATGAAATTAAAATACATGTGGTACATCCTACCATAGTATAAATTGAATGTCAAAAAACTCAGGGAGATAATATTTTCATGATCTAATTAAAATTTTACATTGCCGAAACTGAATTAAGTATTACCTCCCCTTATTTTAATTTTTCTGATTAAGAAAAATCTTGTTTTTCCTAGGAGGAAGTTGATGAAAAAGAAGATTTATATGACGTGGAAAATATAGAGGTTACCTAAATTTGTGAACATTTTTAGAGGGAGTTCAACATGAGAAAAAAATTCATCTACTTAAGAAAAATAATACAAAAGATGAAGATATTTTAAGGGAATCATTTTATATTGACACATCATGTATTAATTTTGTTCAAATATAATTACACTCATACATTGCTTTTGATTTTTCCATTTATGTATCATAAAATCTTCAATTAATTGAGATTAAAGTACATGATGGGCATGTGGAAACCAAGATATGGGATGACTCATTCATTGTGCTAACCCCACCATGCATGTTGTATATCATTACAATGGGGTGTACATGAGATATTATATCCATGGATTCCTCAACAAAAAGGAACATTTGATTTTTGGAAATATGATTATTTAATGGTTAATGAGATAAAAACCTTCCCCACCATCAGATTGGGGATTACAGATTAGAACTGCCTATCTGGAGGAAGTCAAAACCTGGGGCCCACAGATGGGATTAAATCAAGATGTATCCTTCTATTCTCATCATATTTTTTTCATTCAATAAATATCATATGTTTTCTTCTGTTCTTTTGTTTGTAGCTTTTTAGAGTGCAAAAATTATGAGCATAAGTCAATTATTCACTGTGAATAAGTCTCTTTATACCTATCCAATATAGTTACTTTTTTTTTGTGAAGCAATAAAAAATCTACGTACTTGTTAACTACTATTGAATGCATTGAGGAGAAATCATCAATTTTTTTGGGTAATTTATCATTGGTATTATTAGATTTTCATTTGTTGTATGTTTTACATTTTTTATTAAAATAATGCTAGGTTTTTAGATATTTGTGTGTTTATTTTTAAAATTTAGCCTCTTATCAAAACATTGGAACTGAAATGGTTATCATTTAAAATTTTAAAATCCATTTAATTGAGTTAACCATTATATTTCATCCAACATATCATTAATGAATATATTTATGAGATTTTTTTATGTTTAAATCATTTATAATTTCATTAAAAGTAATCATATTTTAAAGTATCAAGCTACATATCTGTGTTGTAATTTTTAAAATAATGTTCTTTTGAGGTTTATTTTCAATTTTTTCATATTATTTATATTCACCTTTTATCAAGAGTGAATCAGACCATGCTTTTGATACCTAGAATTTGATTTATTTCTATCAAAACATGATTTTTTGAGGTAGTTGTGTTCGACATAATTTAGTCATTTATTTAGATTTAAGCCCCCATTTCAAAATAATCCATTTTATTATGGACTTCATTATACCTTAATATTTATAGCACCTATATTCCATGAATAACCTATTAGTTTTTTTATATTAAAAGTCCATTTTTCCTATCTAACCAGCTCTTGAAGTAAAATTGAATGATCTCGTTGAACTTAAGTGTGGGGGATGATGTCTTGTAGTCTACTACCTAATTTGGTGATACATTGGGTGGAAAATTAAATTTATATAAGCTGATGTTTCTACAGAAGTGTTCATATTGTTCAAAGATGCGCCTTTATGGAAAATCCATGATAAAGCAAGGTATGACTTTCTACAGAATCCAATTTAAAAAAATGTTGTGCCTCTCTGATGTTTTTAGGAAAAAATGTTGGAGAAGAAATTGTTTCTGGTAAAATGAATAACAGAATGCAATTTTTTTATTATTATCATGATGATGGAGGTGTTTTTCTATAAAGGGGAATATAATGATACTATACTTGAGTGAAATATAGAATCTTGTAATTTTGATTCAAAATGAGACATGACCTTATTATTTGGCCAAAGAATTTTTTTATATCTAAATCCTACAAACCAGAAGCAACAGAACAACTCTATAATTTCCTCATAAGAATAACATATCCTTGACTCACATCTAGTGGAGATGTAAGAATTTATCAAGCCTATGTTGACTCTTGCATAAGTTTGGATGAGAAAAATCCATGTTTCACATTTTCAATTGTGTAATGAGAGAAAATTCAAGTGAGGTTGCTATTTTGTGTTCATGGGATAAGAAATGATGTGGAAATATATTAAATAATATAAATTAGATACCATGAAATTATTTTTTTATGAGGCATGATATCATTTTTTTCTTAGTCTGAATATGGTTGATCTCATTGTATGTGTTTTATATTTGATTTTATTTAATTTTTATGTTTACATGTCCATGAGTCCAAGTGTTATGTTTGGGGGAATTGTAAGAGAAATTTTTTTCAATCAATCTACATTGAATTTCATTATTTTAAATCCCTATTGTGTTTTAATTCATGATACATTTTCATATTTTATTATATTAGCGATACTTTGAGAATAATAGTAAAAACAACCTATTTTGTATTATTAACTATTAGAAATTATTTCTATATTTTGGAAATAACATTTTGTACATTAATCCAAATGGTAAAAGTATTTATTTTTTAGATTCTAAAAATATTGGGCTTCATTTTTTTCTTCATGATCAAAAGATTAATCGACTATATGAATCTCAAAAGAAGTATTAAATTTGGACCTTGAAAACTGTTTACCAATCTGTCAATTTTTGGTGTGTTCAATCAATAATTAATGGTGGGCCCAATTTCAATGAAATTTTTTGTATAAGTGAAAAATATATTTTGAAACATATTTCAATAAGGCGTAGATGCATTCATTGACCATTTTAATGGTCATTAAATCTTTATAATCTGGTGGTTTTTCTATTTGGAGAGTCTGAATGGAGAGAATAAATTGTCAAAGTAAAATAGACATATCAATCAGAATACTTTTCCAAATATGCAAATATTTTTAAGAGAGATAACCACTATAAATATAAATAACATTCAAGAAGGGAAATATTCATGAATAGGTAATTTATTTGGGATATAATTCTTGAACCATTTGGAGACCAATTCTGGATAAAAAATGAGGGGATCTCCACCCTCTCAAAGCATATCATTACATTCTATTCCTTCTTAGGAACCAAAGAGAAGAACATTTCTTCTTTATTTATTTTATTTCATTTATTTTACATATATTTTTGATGATTTATTCTTCCACATTCATATCTATTACCCTTACCATGGTGGGGTAAACATTTTGGTTGATTGGAGAAAGGTGGGAATTCTATTTAGTAATTCTTGTGTTTATGGATATTAATGAATTAAATTTTATTCTTCTTCAATATTATTTTTCAATTTAATATATCATATTTTATTATCAAGTGTGACTATTCTTGAACTTTAATTCCATTATTTATTTTTTCCTTGAAAAAATAAACAATATCTCCCTCTTCTGATTTTTGGATTATATATGATGGAATAGACTAGAAATTATTGGTGATGTAATTGATAATCGTAAGTCCGTGTAAAAGTGGTAGTGGATGTTCTTGATTGTTTGGGATAAACAAGACTCGATCGGTTTTTTCCCAGGTCAATTGAAGATATTCAATACAACTTTTTTCATATGGAAGTAGAGTTGATCAAACTGAGATCTTGGTATGTTTCTCTCTCACTATCACAATTTCAACAAGGATGTGTGTGGAAAATATTGTGGAATATCACTTAAATAATATTATAAGAATAGGTTTGAATTAAATTTAATAATGATATCATTATAATTTTGAATCCCAACCTAAACTAATTTCCCTTTTAATATCAGAGTTATTCAATAATTTGAATTTCTATTTTCCATTAAATAAATATCTTAATGATTTATTCTTAAAACCCCCATTTTTACCCTCTTTTAACATTGAAAAACTTGTATGTGTGCACTTCACTTCTAGGGACTCTCTATGGTAAATCAATAGACTACACAAAGGGAGTTTAATAAAATTGTTTTTTCCACTCCCTATGACATAAGTGCGTCAATCATGGCGTCATTGCTGAGGAGCCAATTCCACAATCTAATTGTAATTATTTTAATCCATTAAAATTATAAAAACATAAAACATTTTCTATGTTGTTTTTTAAAAATTATTTCTTTAATTCATGGAACACTTACCCACAACTACAATAATAAATTAATAAATCACCTTTCTCTATAGAGTATAGTATTTATTTCTTGTCTTAGAAAATTCAGGGAGCCTGAATCCAAATAATCTATGAGGATGAATTTAATGACCTCATTACAAACCATAAAGGGAACCTCGAATACTATGTGTTGGAGGGTTAGTCCAGAGAATTAATTGAACTCTAAGAGTATTTTATGGAATATTATAAAGAAATATTTGTAGTTAAAAAATAATATTTCATAGGTGCAACAACGAGAAGAAAAATTTAAAAAGGATCTTGAAGCCCAACATGAAATAATTATTCCAATAGTGAAACCCATGGTGATCATAATAGACTGGATAGAGGAATATGTGCATGCATCCCATTATTAAAAACTAGAAATGGAATAAAAACGAGAACCAGACAAATTGTTGGAAGAATTAGACCCACATATCTTTCAAGTTGAAGAACCCAGGGAAGCCATGATGAAATTAAAAGAAGATCCATTGACACCAGCTCAATAAATGTTGGGTAAGATTTATGAAGTTCATTTTCCTACTAAAATACATTTGGGAGATAAAAAAAATCCGGATAACGTTTGGAATGAGTTTGATGAACTAATTTTCCAACATTTCATCATAATGTAGAAGATCGAAAACAATAAGAGGAAGAAACCACCCCAGTGGTGTAATTTGAATAAAATATGGAGTATTCTAACTAACTACCACTCTCTAATGAAATTAAACTACATGTGGAACCTCCCACAAAATATGAAATGGATGTTGAATAAACTCAAGGAGATAATCTTTTCATGAAGTAATTATCATTTGATTTTTTTGAAACTGAATTGGGTATTACCTCCTATTGTATTAATTGTTCAGAATTATAAAACATTTTTATTTCCTTAGAGGAAGACTATGAAATGTAGATTTATATGATATGGAATATCTAGAGCTCTCTGAAAATGTTGAACATTTATTATAGGGTGTCCTATTGAAGATCAAAGTTGCTCTGCCAGAGAAAAATGAGACAAAAGTTAGAGATATTGAAATAGAAGAATATTATATTGATACTTCTTTCCTTAATTTTGTTCAAATGGAATTACACTCTGACTTTCACTTTGAATTTTCCATTGATGTAGCGTACCATCAACAACCACTTGAGAAAAAAAAAGATGTTATGTAAGTGGAAGCCATGAAAGATGAGGACTCATTAATTGTTCTTACTCCACCATTCATGTTCTATATCATTAAAATTTGGGTGTAATTAATAAACTATATCCATGAATTCCTAAAAAGGTACAATTTCTGGTTAGAAAGATGAATTTTTATTGTTTTATGATAAAGAAACCTCACCAACCATTAGATTGGGGATTACTGATAAGAACTTCCCATCATGAGGCAGTCAAAACCCACGACCCACTTGTGAGATTAAACCATGATCTATCCTTTTATTCACATCATATATATTCTTTTGTTTCTTTTAAAAAATATCTTTAGTATTTTTCTCTTTTGTTAATAGGTTTTCACAATGCAACACATATGATCTTAACTCAATGTTTCACTACAAATCAGCCAGGTTTTACCTCTCCATTAAGCATATATGATTTTTGTGAATAAATAATATATCTACATACATGTTAAATCCCTTTGAATTTATTGAAAAAGCTACAACATTTATGTGGGGTTGATGGTATCTTTTTAGTTTTGGATCTTCATTTATTGATTGGTTTATAATTTTTATTAAAAAAATCTGTATTCTTTCCACATATTTGTGTGTTTATTTTTAAATTTTAGTGTGTATTAACGACTATTGAATTGAAATGATTATCATTTAAATTATTTGATATTGTTTTGATGAGTGAACAAATAAAGTTCGTCAAATTGAAATTAAAGGAATGTGGTAATGACTTTGTATCACGTTCAAATAACATTATATTTTATTAAAGGTAGTCTTATATTTAAATCTCATACTACATCTCACTGATTTAATATTTGAAATCACATTCATGTGAGGCTTCTTTACTATTTCTTTCATATTATTTTCATTCCCAGCATTTTTGGAGAGAAACAAACCACGCTTTACTTAACTTGAATTTCATTTATTCTAATAAAATCATGAGGGATTGGGGAACTAGTGTTTTAAATGATTGTGAAATTTATTTGGTTTTAATCTGAAGTTTCAAAATAATTTTATTTATTCTAGGCTACCATATACATTAATCCTTATATCTCTTTGAATCCATGAACAACCTGTTTTTTTAGTAACATAACAAGCCAATTGCCCCTCTCCAACCTTCTTTTGAAGTGAAAATGGATGATCATGTTGAACATAAGAGTTAAAAAAGATTTCTTATGGTTTGATACTTAATTTGGTGATACATGAGGTTGAAAATTAAAAGTTGAGGATCAGATATTTCTACAAAAGAGTTCTTTTTGTTAATATATGTTTCTTTTTGGATCTCTCATTATAAAAGAAGTTGTGCCTTTCTGGATCTACCAATGTGAAAGTAATGTTGTTCATATCTGTAGATTTCAAGAAATACGATGATTGAGAATTAATTTTTTGGGTAAAATGATAAATGGTGTGAGTAGTCTATGATTTCACACGATGATGGATCTGATTTTCTACAAAGGGGGTGAGATTGAGACCATACTTGAGTGAAAATTAGAATCATGCAATTTTTCTTCAAAATGCGCCAAGACATCCATTTTCAGCTATAGAATCTTTTAACATCAAAATCCCACCAACCAGAACCCACAAAAACAACCCCAAAATGTCCTCATGAGAAACAGGTATCCTTGACTCAAATCGGGTGGATGTGTAGGAATTAATGAAGCTTATGGTGACTCTTGCACGAGTTTTGATGAGAAAAGCCTTTTTGAACATTTACAATTGTGAGATGAGTGAAAAATCTTGTGAGGTAAGAGTTTTGTGTGCATGGTATAAGAAATGAAGTTAATATATATTAAATAATCTAAAATTGAGAACTTGAAATAATTATATTTCATGAGGTATGCTATATTTTTTTTCTAGTGTGTATTTGGTTGATCTCATTGGTATGTGTTTTGGATTTGATTGGATTTCATTTTGATGTTTACATGTCCAAGAGACCACATTCTATGTTTGGGGGATTGATAGAGAAATTATTTTAAATCAATTTAAAAAGATTTTCATTGTTTTAAATCCCATCAAATTGTTAATTTAAGATAAATTACTGCATTTTATGATATTGTTTATATTTTGAGCATTATAGTAAAAATGGACAATTTTTTATTTTTAACCATTTCAAATTATTTCTATACTTAGGCAATAATATTTTCTACATTAATAAAAATTGAAAATTTATTTCTTTCCTAGATTTTAAACACATAATTATTTATTTCAACCTCATTTAGCAAAATCCAAATTGACTATATGGATGTTCAAATGTTTCACAAATGTGGGATGTTGAAAATTGTTTATAGATTTGTCTTTTTTTGGTGTGGGGTTAATAACTCATTCATGGTGGGCCCAATTTTTGTGAAATTTGGTGGGTGGACGTGCAAGAAGTTTGGAAACATCATTCATTATGGAGAGGATGCATGAATTGGTTGTTTTAATGGTCAGTAAAGCATTTTAATCCGGGAGATTTCAACATGGAAAGTCTAAAAGAATAAAATAAATTGTTAGAGTAAAATAATTAAATTCATGTAATACTTGTCCAAATAAGCAAATATTTTGATGAGCGACAGTCAATATATTTTTCAACACCATTAAATAAGTGTATAACAGATTAATAGTTCATTTAATGAGGGATATAATGCTTCCACTATTCGAGAAAAATGCCATGACCTGTCCCCCAGGGCTTGTGCCGTGACTACCCCAAGCCCATCTTCCATAGGCCAGGGGTTTGCGACTAGCACTGAAAGGCATATTCCCTAAAACCAGGAAGACATTTTCATTTATAACTTGTAAACAATCCCAACCATGCTCACATTAGGATATGAACACAAGTCAACTGTATAGAAAAAAAGAGTGGCAAAAGTAAAAAGGGCCTGGAATAAAGTCCCAATAGTAATTATACAAGTACAATTGAAATACAATTCAACTGAAGAAAAAAAAGGTAGCTACTGGGTCATCCTCTAAGGTTCGTCCCTAATGGGTAGGTACAGATCACCTCTACCACACTCCACATCCGCCCGTCTCCTCTACGTAACGTCACAACATATGGTCCACCTCTGAGCCTCGTCTAGCCCTGGTACCCTCATCCTCGATCTGTGATGTTTGTCATCTGAAACAAACACAACAATGTGCGGGCATAGCCTGTGTAGGGGTGAGTATAATGATACTCAGTATGGACCCCAAGACCCTAATGGTCTCACAAAATCCTTAATGGAAAACCGACATGTTAAGAAATGAACTGACTACCCAACATAGCTATATTCCAATACATAAAACTATGTTATCAAGAATACCCCTCTCAATCACGAGGAAACACAGAGTCCAATTGAAAATCTCAAAAATCAATTGTTCCACAGTGGAAGGAATACCGTGAAGGTAAGTACCACATAGGTATTCCATATAGAAGAATACCTCTAAGGTATCACCACAACGGAAAGTACCACTCAAGTTCACACTCAGCTCACACCAGGTAAAAAATAGGTACAGAAGTTGAGATGATTATATGTAACTACTGAATCATCTTACTCTACTATGAGGTACTGCTACTGACCCACACTGGATTTCTCGGTGCAGAGCCACATAGAATCGCTAACTGCTGACCCAAAAAATATCGCTCAGCGCTAACACACACTGGATCACTAGGTGCTGACCCACACATGATCGGTCGGTATTGACCCACATATGATTTCAAGGTGCTGACCCAGACAGGATCATTATTCATTCTTTATGTCACAACTAGCTACGGGGTTCTCGAACTATGCTTTCTTATCTCTGAGAGGGTCCGCTACTCAAGCCACTATTTGAGATCCAACTACCATGATGTCCCATGAAGAAGTATCTCAAAGGAACCTCATGTCATAGAGGTCTCAATGCAATAGACGTTGTGTCAATCAGATGCATGGTTTCTATCTTATAATCCTTTTAGTCCCAAGGTACTAGTTGGATTCGTGCTCAATCCAACCCGACAGTATCCCATCATTACCCAAACTCCAATGGGGGTATACAAAGGGGCCATCTCACTTCATGGTTTACATCGTCATTGATGGTTATTCAAATGGATGCTTGGTGTCGAAGTTATGACTGATAGAGTGAAAAGCACATAGTTGTTTTGGGTCTGGTCTGACAAGGTCCTACCCCGCCTGGGCCGACCTAACCAGTTTGAGTCAACCCAGAACCGTGGGTCCAGCACACCCCACGTGGGGCCACTCTGGGGCCACGAAGCGTCGCGAAGCCACGAGGGAGGCTTGGAAGCCATGAGGGCTGCAAGGCTATTAGGTCCATAAGGCCACAGGATGGAGAGGCCACCTGGGCTAATGAGGTCCACAGGGCGGCAAAGGCACTGAGTACCTAGAGGGTCATTGGGTGGCGCGATGGCCGTGGGGAGGTGGAGGCCGCAGGTGGCGTGGGGGTTGTGAGGTGGTATAGGTAGTGGGGCGCCGCAGAGTCCAGGGGGAGGCGAGGCTGTGGGGAACCGAGGAGGCTACGAGGCCATCGCGTTCATCGCAGCTGACAATGTGTCGGCCGCCACATTTGTTCTTCATCGTGGCACAAAGCCACCTTCTTCCATCGTGAACAACAAACCATTAAAGAAGAACAGTAGTGGGGTCATGCCATTTTGTTTGGACCACACCCTTTTCATTAGAGCAGTAGCTAGTAGCTCAACAAAAACATGAATGAAGAACATGATACCCTAAAACTTCCCGCAATTGATTATTCCCAAACCCAAAAAAGAAATCATTTGTGGATCAACATGTTAGATATTTGATCCGTGTTCATTGTTTTTAAATGGAATATCATGGGAAACAATAATCACACATAATTAATCCCCAAAATCATAGATTTTTTTATGGATTTCCCAAGGAAAGAGACGAAGTTTTTGGGGATAGACGAACGTTGGTGACATTGTCGTTTCCCTGATCATCAGTTCATTCGTTATTGGAGATCCTTTGACCTAATTTGGTTAATGATTTGTCTAAAGAGAATATTTCATCGTTGGTGTTTTTCATTGACGAAGCTCTTCTACATGTTCTCCAATCTCATTTTCCAACAAAAAAATAATCTCTCAAAGGATGAGGTGCCAACATAAAATATGATTTAACATTTTAATTGTTGGAACCATTACGTTGGAGTCATTTAATTGGAACAATTAATCAGAGAGTGTGGCACAATTAAAGTGGGGATGTTCAAGAGACTTCCCCACATTTAAGTTGGAGGTTTGATGGTCGGGTGGTCCCCACCTTCAAATTCAATTTTGGGGGTTGGTCCCCACAACCATAACCCATGTGGGAGGCTTTAGATTAGGTGGTCCACACCTTTATAACATCCACATGGAAGGTTTAAAAAAAATGTTAAACAATTTTATATTATTTTATTCATCCTTGAATAACCAAAAAACTAACATTCACCCTCGATCTACTACGGTCGAGGTGAAGGTCTCCTTATGTGAAAACTGGCGTTGTGAGTTCAATGTTATGCTCAGATATCAATTCCAAGCACTAGATCAAAAGTTATAGAATCCCGACCGCAATTTACAGAACATACCCGAAAAAATGTTCATAAATTCATTTCAGGGCACTCTGGGTCTCGAACTCATGCACCGTCAATTTTGGAGGTGTCGTAAAATTCACATTTAATTAAAAAAATTACATGGATATTACAAGTCTTTTCATTCTCCCCCCAAAAGGGCATTGCATCCCCAAATGCCATATCACAATTCTAGGAAAACTAGTGTTGGTACAGAGCACGAATCTGAGCCTCCTTCTCCCATGTGCTCTAATAGATGTTTCCGGGCTGCCAGTGAAGGCGCACCAGAGGTATCAACTGCCCACGAAGGAACTGCTCTTATAGATACTCAATATCAATTGGAATCTACATAAAAGTCACCACATCATTGTTATCCAGCTCACCGTGGTCGATGATGTGAGAAGGGTGGTGCACGTATCCCTCAGCTAGGATACATTGCAGACATAGTGCACCGGGTGCAACTAAGGTGGAAGAGATAGGTGGTAAGCCGCCATGCCAACTCTGATGAGGACCTGGAATTTTCCAATCAACCATGGAGATAACTTTTATTCTCCTCCAAATCTTTGTAAACCTCATTCAGGTGAGACCCATGGAAAAATGTGATCACCAACCTCAGACGTTAGAGGACTCCGTCTCCTGTCGGCATAACACTTAGGCCAGCTCTGTGCAGACTTCAACTGCTCCTAGATGATATGCACTTTCTATGTGGTAGCCCATATCAGCTCTTGTCCCACGAGTGCCGACTCCCCTGGGTCAGTTCATCACAAAGGTGATCTGCATGGTCATCCGTACAAGGCCTCAAAAGATCCCATCCTAATGGTGGAGTGATAACTTTTGTTGTATGAAAACTCCACAAAAGGAAAGTGATCCTCCTAGCTGTGAGTGAAGTTGAGGACACAAGCATGTATCATGCCCTCGATGGTCTGAATGGTCTGATATGTCTGTCTATCTATCTTAGGATAGAAGTTGGTGCTCAAATGAAGCTGCATTATGAATGCCTCCTACAGCCCCTTCAAGAGCTAGTAAGTAAATCGAGCATCACGGTCGGAGACAACCGATGGGGGTAATCCATGAAGCCACACATTCTCTTGCACATAGAGGCGTCCCATGCTCTCTACTGAACCCTACTCTCTAATCAGTAGGAAGTGGGCCATCATGGTGAGTCGGTCGACAATAACCCAGATAGAATCATGACTTCTAGATGTACATGGATGTCCTGTCATGATGTCCATGGATATCTCATACCACTTCTAATCTGGGACCTCTAAAGTTTGAACCGCGCATGCTAGTACCGGATGCTCTGACGTCACTTGCCGAAAAGTGAGGCATAGAGAGACAAACACTGCTACTACTTTCTTCATTCCCGGTGACCAGTGTTGTCGTCAGAGATCGAGCTACATCTTCACCACTCCTGGATGTAGCTCTAGAGGAGATTTTTGTATCTCCCCCAATACTTCTTCCCGAATCGACATTGGTACCATGGTATGACCTCTGAAAATTAAAATGTTCTCCCCACTTTCATGAAATCCATTAGGTTCCTTCCCTATGGATAAATGAGCATGTCGAGCCTCGCTGTCAGCGTCCCCATGCTGCGTCTCCCTGACTCAATTAAAAAAATGGGGGAGTGACTGTAACATACTGAAGGAAATCTGCTCCATCTCGATTCACAAAGGATATCTGCAAAGAGACCAGTTTCTCTATAACCTCATCTAGAATAAGTATACCAGATCTTCTATTGATTTCATCTACTACAATGTTCCCCTTCCCATGAGTATAGTATATCTCGACGTTATAGTCCTGGAGGAACTCAATCCAACATTTCTGTCTCAAGTTCAGGTCTTTATGAGAGAAGATATACCTGAGACTCTTGTGGTCAGAGTACACTATAAAACTTTCTCCCATCATAAAATTTCACCACATCTTCAGGGAAATGACCAGTACTGCTAAATCCAGGTCATGGGTAGCATAATTCTGCTCGTGTTGTCTTAGCTATCAAGATCAAAATGATATCATTGATCACTCCTGCATTAGGGCACATCTGAGTCCGGTCAATGATGTGTCGTATTAGACTATGTACCCTACACCCTCCTCTGGTAGCCCCAAGATGGGGGAACTAGTCAGCCACTTCATCATCTATTGAAAACTCCACTAGCATCTCTCTGACCAAATGCTGGGTTGACCCTTCTTCGTCACTGCTAATAAAGGTGTTGTCACTCTGGAGAAATATGGCACAAACCTTTAGTAGTACCTAGCCAATCCCAAGATTCTACGTACCTTCATCACACAGCTAGGTGGATCCTAATCAAGTACCACCTCAATATTCACTAGATCCACTACAACTCTAGCCTCCGAGATGAAGTGTCCTAGAAATGAACCTCTCGAATCCTGAACTAGAACTTCGATAGCTTTCCATAAAGATGGTTCTCTTGGAGTGTGATTAGAAATATCCAGATATTATAGGCACGCTCCTCCTTAGTAGCCGAGTAGGTCAGAATGTCATCGATAAAGACTACTATAAAGTGATCAAGGTATAGCTGAAAGATGATGTTCATGAGTCTCATGAACACTGCTGGGGAGTTGGTTACGCCAAGCAACATATCCAAGAAATCATAATGGTTGTACCGAAATCTGAAAGTCGTCTTCTCAACTTCCTCATCTTGTACTCTGAGTTGGTGATAGCATGATTTGAGGTTTATCTTTGAGAAACATCTTGCTCCCTTCAACTTATAAAAGAGGCCGTCAATACGTGGGAGTGGCTACATGTTCTCTAGGGTCACCAGGTTCAGGCACCGATAATCGACACAAAGTGTCAAAATATCATCCTCCTTCCTAGATAACAACATCAAGGCTGCCCCAAGAGAAACACTAGGACGAATGAACCCATTATCCTTTAAGACCTCCAGCCGTACCCGCAGCTCATGAAGCTCCACGGGATCCATCCAATACACTGGTGTAGATATCGGTGTCGTCAAGATGTACAATTCAATGTAAAGGTCCACCTATCTTTGAGGATTTAGGCCCCGAACATCATCAAGGAAGATATCCATGTACTGGTCTACCACTACAGGATAACACAAACTCTCCACATCAACTACTCTGAGGTCAACGCTAGCCATTTGATGATTGATCGGATGCACTTTTCTCCAAGTAAGTCCATCATGTGATTCAAAGGCTCCCTTCTCGCATGTGTATGTAAACCTTGTCCCATATGTACGGACAAACCACACATTTCCCTTAATACAGTAAATCTGAGCATGGACTATAGATAACCAGTCCTTACCTTGGATGATGTCATAAGGCATCGACGCCGCTACTAGGAGATCCCAGCCAAAGATCTCTCCTACTAGAGTAAGATCACAATGCCGACACCAGTGCGTAATCATTGAATATGATCTTATAGGGTTATCAAGCCATAAGGATCGAGTTGACATCTCCATCAATGTCACTGATCATTGAACGAGGGTTGTTGAAATAATAGAGTGTTTGGAACTTGTGTCTATAAGTACTGCAACTATGGTGGAGTAGGCAAGGATCATACCTCGTATCACATCTCGAGCACCGTGATTGTAGGCCTCCGCTACCTAGAGGTGAGATCACCCCTATCCACCATCTCCCTATAGTCAGGGGGGACCACCTGGTGGTGGTGGCGGTAACATCTCGAATCGTCTCCCACCACCAGCTACACGACGATCTCCTCTGCCATGTCTGCCTACTCCCTATTGACCTCCTCGATCGAACATATATGTCTGCTTGGGCGGTCCTTCGACCGTCTGCTGATCATCCATATGGGGGGTTAGATAGTCAGAATCCCTGTGACCCTACCCATCGCATGCGTAAAAATTTCCCCTCCTAGCATGACTGGATCTGCCTCTGGTTTCCCGCACAAACTACCATAATTCATGCGGTCATCCACCTGTAGGACTGGTCCTCTTAGACCTCTATTACATATTTCTGCTACCAGTTGCTGAAGACTCCACTACGTGATGACTAATGGTGGATCTTTCTACTTTTGAATGCTTACAGGGAAACTCTCCACTAAGATGGGTCTCTTTAATAGCCCTGCCTGTGTCCAGATGCTAAGAGTTAGCATTGAAGACCTGATCTACCATATGAGCCCCTACTCCAAGGTCTGTGCCCTAAAGAATATGTCTCACACCATATCATTGGAGTAGCATGATAGGTAAGTGCACCTCGCTGAGTACTGAGCCACTATCACACTTCCCTGCTGCAAATGAAGTGGCTCTTGTATGAGCACTATGTGAAAAGTCACTACAAGAATATTTTTTTGAAACAAGCTCTTAAAGTCTTCCAAGAGAAGCATCACCTCATCGTGAGCCTGGAGAATAAATCTCTACTATCTGCCTACTGCTACCTATAATAGGATGGAGGTGAGGATCAACATTAGATCAGATGGTGTCTTTGCCATTCGGAACACTCTAACTATAGCCTCTAGACAATCCTCAGCCACCTGTGGTTCTGTCTCTCTAATGAACCTGGGTGGCCTCTGGCGTTAGAACACATGCAATGCACTCATGTGGTGGGCACCCTCTGTAGCTGGGGTTGGTGTCATCGGTGGACCAACGGGTAATGGTACCGCTGGTGCCTCCACTAGTGCCTCTATTGGAAGAGGGCCCTCCACCGAGCCCTTGTCGCTCGGTGGGCTATTATTGCATACTATACTTGTAAAACTTGCTGGTTGTCTGTGTGGGGGAATCTTGAAAAGTAATTGGTGCGCCATGATAAAAAGTTATACCTCGAGATCTGACTCAAATAGATAATAGATGAAACAGTTCAAAACATAGATGCAATCAGTGTTTTCGTGCACTGAGACAAAAATCAGAAGTCAGGGTCCTGAAGTATGGATACTTAGTCCACCGCACCAACACTGGATTCCCTAATATCATAACCACACTCACTGCACATAACACTATTGCTGTTAAAAATTTCGGAGTCCTATGTTCTATGGTAGAAACTTCTATTTTCATACAAATTTGTTATGACCTATCCCCTGGGGCCAGTGACGTGACTACCCCAATCCCACCTTCCATAGGCCAGGGGCTGTCGACTAGCACCGAAAGGCATATTCCCTAAAATAGGGAAGGAAGTGCCTTAATAACCTATAAACACACACAACCATGCACAAAATAAGATACAAAAACATGCCACCTGTATAGAAAAAAGATTTCTAAATGTAAAAAGGGTTTGGAATACATGTCCAATAGTAATGGTACAAGTACAATAGAAATACAATAAAACTGATGAAAAAGAAAGGTAGAAACTTGGTCATCATCTAATGTCCCTCCCCGAAGGGTAGGTACAGATTGCCTCCTTAGCACTCCATTTCTGCACGTATCCTCTGCGTACTGTCATGCCCTTTGGTCCTCCTCTGGGGCCGGTCTAGCCTGGGTACCCTCAGCCTCGATCAGCACTGTCTGTCGTCGGCACCAAACACAACAAGATGCAGGCTTAGCCTATGCAGGGATGAGTATAATAATAATCAGTAGAGACCTTGAGACCCTCATGGTCTCACAAAATCCACAAAGGATAAACAACAAAGTATAAAATCAACTGAGAACCCAACTTCACTATATGCCCATACATATACCTAAGTTATCAAGTATACCAATCTCAATCATGAGGAAACACAAAGTCCAACTCAAAATCACAATGATCAATTGTTCCACAAAAGGAAGGAATACCACGAAGGTAAGTGCCACACAGGAACGCCACACAGAATAATTGCACCACGGTATTAACAAAAAGGGAAGTACCGCTCAGGTACAAACTTCGCTTACAACAGGTATAACTTAGGTACAGAAGTATAGATGATTAGATGTAAGTACTGAATCATCTTACCTTGTTATGAGGAACTGCTGCTAACCTACACATCATATCTTAGTGCTGACCCACTAATGACTGCTAGGTGATGACCCACATAGGATCGCTTGGTGCTGACCCAAACAGGATCACTCGGGGCTGACACACACATGATCGCTCGGTGCTGACCCACACAGGATCTCTAGATGCTAACCCACATAGGATCACAATTCATTCTTCACGTCACATATAGATTTTGGGATTCCACACTAAGCTTGCTTGCCTCTTGGAAGGACCACTCCTAATCCCTATAGTCGATACTCCAACTTCCATGAAGTCCCATGAAGATGTATCTGAAAGGACTGCCACATTATAGGGTCTCAATGAAACAAACGGTGCATCAATCGGACACACAGTCTATAAGTTATTAGCCTTTTAGTCACGATGGCCCAGTTGGATTCCTACTCGATCCAACCCGACCATATCCCATCATTAACCAAAACACTATGGGGGTATACCAAAGGCACTTCTCACTAAATGATTTATAGCATCGTTGACAGTTTGTCAAATGGATGCATGGTGCCAAAGTTATTGCCAATAGAGTGAAAATATTATAGCTGGTTCGGGTTCGATTCGAACCAGGTGACCCGGCCTGGGTCGACCCAACCTAGTTTGGGTTGACCCAGACCTCTAGGTCAGGCCTGGCCCAGGCTGAGTCTGGACCGACACAAGCTAGGTGGCGCAGCGGCCGCGGAGGTACGCGGGGCCGCGAGGGTGGTGCGGAGGCCGCGTGGGTGGCGAGGCCACGGGGCCTTCAAGGCCATGAGATGATGAGGCTGCGTGGGCGGCCGAGGGCCATGGGGGCCTTGGAGGGCCTCTAGGTAGGTGGGTGGCCATTGGTAAACAGAGGTCGCGGACATCGCGAGTGCACGGGCAGCAGAGGCCGCAGGGTCATCGCCTTCATCGCAACTAGCGATGTTCCAACCACTGCATCTATTTGTTTCCGTGGAAAAAACCCTTTGCCTTTCATCACAAAGAACACACAATTCAAGAAGAAAAATGGAGGGGTCAGGACATGTTTTTTTGTGTCACACCCTCACTCTTAGAGCGGTATCAAGCAGCTCAACATAAAAATTAATGAAGAACTTCAAACCCTAAAACCTCTTGCAATTGATTATTCCAAAACCCACTAAAAAAAGTCATCCGCAGATCAACTAGTTAGATAGTTGATCCGTGTTCTTTTTTTTATAAGGGAAGAATATGGGAAACAATTATCACACATAACTAAACCCCTACCTCGGAGATTTTTCAATGGATGTCACATGGATATAGATGATGTCATTTCAGATAGTCGAACGTCGGGGATGTCGACATTTCCCCGATCTTCGGTTCAATAAATGATGTTGATCCTTTGATGGAGTTTGGAGAATGATTCATCAAAGGAGAAGAGTTCTTCATTGGTTTTCTTAGTTTGAGACGATCTACCACAAGTTCTCCCCTCTCCTTTTCCAACCCAAAAATCATCTCTCAAAGGAAGAGGTGCCCACATAAAATATGATTTAACATTTTAATTGTTGGCACTATTATGATGGCATTATTTAATTGGAATAATTAATCATATGGTGTGGCACAATTAAAGTGGGGAAGTTCAATATACTTCCCCACATTTAAGTGGGAGGTTCAAGCGTCGGATGGTCCCTACCAATGAATTCAAATTTGGGGGGTTTTGGATCAGGTGGTCCCCACCACCGTAACCCATGTGGCATGTTTTCGTTCATGTGGTCCTCAACTTTATATCGTACACATGGGAGGTTTCAAAAAAAATATAAATGTTAAACATTTTTTTTTCTTCCATGAATTACCCAAAATATAAATTTCACTCTAGACCTACTACGGTCGAGGTGAAGGTCTCTTTAAGCCAAACCCAGATCTACAAGTTCAACGATGTCCTCAGATTTCAATTATGAGCAATGGTTCAAAAGTAAAAAAACATTATCACACGTTTACTAAAAATCCCCAAAAAAGTTCAGAAATTCATTTCAGGTACTCCAGGCCTTGGAATCACGTGGTGTCAATTTTCGCGGACTAGTAAATTTCCCATTTAATTAAAAAAATTACATGGAAATTCCGGGTCTTTACAGAAAAATCTTTCTATAAAAGGAGATGAACTCTTATCTATCAAAGCATCTCATTCCATCACATTATTTTTGAGACACCAAGGATGAGAAAATTTCATCTATATTTATTTTTTTCTTTTCCATAGATTTGTAATTTTTTCTTCTTCCCCATTAATCTTGGTTACCCATTCCATGGTGCGGTAGACATTTTGTGTGATTGGGGTAGGGTTGGTTTTATATCTTGAAATTCTAGAGTTATTGGACATAACTGAATAAAATTTCATTCTTCATCAATGATGATTTCAATTTCATATATCAAATTTTATTATCAAGTGTGATTGTTTTGGAATTTTAATTTCGTTATTGATTTTTACCTCGGTAAAACAATCATTATATCCTTTTACTAAGTTCTGGTTTATATTTGATTGAATAGACTTGGGATTAGTGGTGAAGTACTTGATGATTTTCAGTACATGTAAAACGTGTAGTGGATTTTTTTTTATTGTTTTGGTTAAACAATACTCCATCTGGTATTGCCCAAATCAATTGATGACAATCAATATAACTATTTTGCACATGGAAGGGGAATTGACCGAACTGAGATCTTTGTTTGGTTTTCTCTCACCATCATAATTTCACCAATGAAGTGAGAGGAAACAATTGTACATGGTCATTTTAATCAACTCAAATGAAGATATTTGAATTAAAGTGTACACAGAAAGAATTAAAATTTGGAAACTGACACCATCCTAATAAATCGTTTAATAGCATTATTTTCCAATCATTTGATTTTCAAATTTCCTTTCCATTATTATCTTTTGTATTTATTCTAAAAACACCCCATATCCCTCGTTTAATAGTGAAAAACTATTTTGTGTAAACTCAAAGTCACAAGACTTCCAAGGAATAATCAATATACTACAATTTTGGAGTTTGATAAAATTGTTTTTCCATGCCCTATGGCAGACATGTGTCAGCTCACTACCAAAAATAATAGTTCTGGATTGATATTATCTATACCTAGGCCCACTGCCTTTAAAAATGGTTTGGGGGTATTCTCAATATATTATCAAGGGTCACTCCCTATGTATCTTCCTTTGGCCCACTTCCATTGTAATGGATCACCCTCTACCTCTTCCTTCGCTCATTACACTATGATGGGATCTAGTCACAGTTTAAGGACATCTATTTCACTTCATTATCACTAATTAATGAGTTTTTTACAGCATGTCAATTCTCAATTGATGTAAAAAGTTCATCTACATATTAATATCACTTTAACATTGAATAATGGGAATTCAATTCTGAACAAACTTTGTAATTATCACAACTTCTCAATGATTTTTCATTTATGAAGCTCAAACTATCCTTCACACTATACTCTTCCATTCATGAAGCTCCCTATTTCGTAGAGCTCAAACTATACTACATAAAGATCTGGAATTTTTTTAATCCCACATAGCCTTCACAAAGCACACCTATTTCACAAATCTCATTTTCTATTCGCGGCATTCCATCCTTTCACAAATCCCAATTATCCTTTTCGAAGTAACTTACTTTCACAAAGCCCACTTCCTTCATGAAAATACATTGTGATTAATGAGCCTTATGATTTTGATTGAGTATCTCTGCTCTTCTCTTGGGTGTAGGCCTATTTATAATAATTTCCCACTGACTCCATAACCTTCTATCTACATCATCACCATTTTTTAGAGATCCGATTTTTCTATCGCAATGTACCCTTTTCGGATAAGCTCTACGGAAATTTTCAGTTTTCCATTATTGTTGTTTTAATAAACCCTTCCTTCAAATCCTTTTCAATAAAATGATGATTCTTTTCTCGTAATGACAGTGCTTCCATAAAAAATCTTGTAAAGCTCTAATGCTCTTCTCTTATGCCATTCGTGATGCTCGTTGTAATCGTAGAGATCAAAAATAGCTTTTGGTGATCTTTTGTGAAAAACTTTTAAAGAGTTCCATATTATCAAAACTCATTCATTTTCCATATTTTGATTATATCATTTAGGAATTCCATATTTGTTAATTCCATCCAAAATACAAATTTTGAACCCCAAAAATTTGGAAAACACTCGAAAAAAGCCCCACAATGTTCCTGTTCACTTTGTACAACCTCTGGATCATTCATTCCATTTTAAGGTTATTTTTCAACATGTATTTCCAATAATTTATCTAGAACTTGACAATTCAAAAGGATGACCCACATTGTAAACACACATAACCAACCCAAAAAAGATTCAATGTCACCTTGATGGAGTATTTCCCAAAAAATCTCCCACTTTGGGTTTTTTGATAACTATTTCAATATTTAATACCTCCTTCAAGGTTCATCCATATTCAAACTCCAATAACCTTTTGAGATTAATATGATGATCAATGATTTACTCCACACATACTCTATGCCCACATGAGCGATTATCATCGTGATAAACAAATGTATAATGAAATGTTCATTAATGAGACACTTCATTCTTGACACCAATTCAGGAAACCAAACACCTGACTTCATCACAGACCTCATGTTTCATGATATATATCCTTTGAACGATCACTTATAGCTTCTCAGATTTAATGATTGCCTCCGTATAACACTGAGGAAATTCAACCATGTTACTCCACCAATCAACTTTTCCCCATACCTTGCTACTTCACCTATCAGATTCTCCTTGTGTTTGGACTAATAAATTTTCAACTTGCATTTATCCTCCATTAAGATCCACAATTTCTCCACCTTTTTCAATAATCCCAAAGGTAACTCATATTTAGTATGAAACCAATCAAGGAACAAAAGTCATTACATTTGAAAATAACACATCATACCTAAGGGATTAGGGGTTACCACATCTACACTTTTTCAAGTATAGAGAGTCTTATGAGCTCCCAGAGCATGTTGATGCCTCTTAAACTCTTATTTGGGTATGGAAATTGTATGAATGTCTGCAACCTATTGTTCTATTGGAATATACTCCAACATCACAAGACCTTTCTCCAACCTCTCCTTGATTAAATGATATTATTTTAATGATCATTTTTTATTTGAGTGAATTAATGTATTTTATTTAAGTATATAGCACTTGAATTATCATAATGGATTTTAATCGGATAAATCACATCCAATCACATGTCATCAAGCTGCTACTTCACCAAAAATAGCTACATGCACGCTTGAGTAGCCACAATATACTCAACTTCTACAGTGCTCCACAAAATAAAATCTTGTTTCTTCCTCAGCCAACAAATATAAAACCTACCAAAATAGAATACACCACCTGATGTGGAATTTATGTCATCTTCTATTCTTAACAAATATGTATATGTATATCCCAATAACCCCTTTTGAGATATTTCACGGTACATCAAACCGAATTCTATTATGCCATTGATATACTGATGTATGTTTCTCACTACAATCATGTGTAATTTATTGGTATTACATTGATACCATGCTGATGAGAACATGAATGAGACAATATCATTCCTTTTCATTAACATATACTGGTGGCTTCCAATTATTTTCTTGTAATTTTTCATATTAACCTCTCTTCTATCATCATCATAAGACTGTTTCCAATGGGTATCCAATAGAGTAATCATCTCCTTGGAATTTTCAATTCCAAACATTCTCAAAACCTCCTTGTCATACTTATATTGAAAAATGAATGTTCCTGTACTTCATTATGTCACCTGTAAACCATGAAAAAAGATAATATCATCAACCATGGACATTAAAATATCATTTTAAATGAATTCAGAAAACTCTATGCATTAAAATTCCTCAGATCCACCAAATATTTTGTTATGTACATATACAATCACCATATTCCATTGATTACTAACATTATTCATATATAATTTTTAATCAAATCCACCATGCTCAGAAACATGATTTTATTGAACCTTATCATACCTTGATTACAATAATATTGGTGCCTACATCAAACCATATAATGCCTTTTTAGCTGAAAAACATTATTCTCATATTTGTAAATGAGAAAACCATCTGGCTACTCAATATAATCATCTTCCTATGGAACGCCATAAAAAATGCATACTTTTCATCCATTTAGAAAACATTGATCATTCTTTTCACTACAATGGAAAAGAATAATCTAATGGTCTCCTTCCTTGAAACTAGTGAAAATATCTTGTCGACATTGATACTCGGTATTTGGGGGTAAAATTTTCTAAATATTATTTCAATGTTTCCAATCACTACATCATATTCATTCATCTTATTGCAGAATACATGTTTAATCTCGATGAAATTCTTATTTGATGGTCTCCATACAAACTCACATATATAATTCTTCTCAATTTCTCCATGCTCTTTATTCATAGACTAAAACTAGTTTTCATCTTAAGAAACTTCCTCTTTCTCATCATAATTATTTACATCTGAATCAACATTTTAAATTTTAAACACCTTGTTTTTCCCACCTTCTCATTGCTAACATAATGAAAATATTCAATGTTATGTTAATGATTTTATTCATTCCCATATATAGTGACATCATTTTTGTCAACTACTTTTGAAACCCCATATTTAATCATTGATTTCATTTTCTCAAAGAACTTTAGTCCCCATTGCAATTTTTCATATTATTATGATATAGAATTACCCCCTATGATATGAAAATATTATATTTTTTAGGCCCACTATTTATACCTACAAACATTATTCATCTACTACAACATTTCTTCACTTGTGGCTTATTTAAATTATCCATGAACAAAACCTCTAAGCCTATTAATTCATAACTCAGTGTAATAAACAATAGCTAATGTTAACAACACAATAAATGTCTATTGTTCTCAATTTATTTCATCTATAAACCATCAACTCCAATCATGTAATTCATCTAGACTATTTCATTATCTATTTTGACTGATTTGAATTAGTTGAAATTCTAGTGTATATTACATCACACTTTTTAATATTTTCATGTCACATCCCCTTGGATCATATCTCCCATTAAACCTAAAACACATGTACATTAGTTAACACCATTTATACACATAGGGAGAGTGTAATATCTAGAATCCTCATGAAGAGGATAGTGTTCAATACTGTTTGATCATCTCTTTGATGAATATTGAAAATCATTGTACTCTTTATGTACTTGATCCAACTAACCATCCAACCTCAACTATTTTGGACATATGATTAAACATCCTTAACCAAAATTACGAGTCTTCTTCTAATATTTATCATCTATGGGTTTGGCCTTCTTTAAAATTTGGTGTATACACCCACTAGTGAAAATTCCTTTCATCGAGGTTCCACTTTAATTCCATTTCTCATGATTCTTTCTCAATGTGGGAAACACTCCACTAGATATATCCTTTTTTAATTCTTCCACTGGAGGTATATTTCTTCTTACTTCACTTCATGACCTACGAATCATGTGATATTGTCAATAAACTCTTCGTTAATTCTTATTTTATCTGTTTTTGAGTCCCCAGACCGTTTCTTACCATTGTCTGGTTCTTCAATGAACATACAATATTTTTAAACATAAATGGAGCAGTTCCACCCATTTTCTTCCATGTTTTCAATCAAATGTAATTATTTTTTGTCCATGTTGGTGAAGAGACTTGAGATTTCCCTCTATCATTTTTCTCCTGTGGTAATTGACATATACTCATATTATGTCCCTGTCTTCCACAATAATTGAATTTGATAAATGCATTCTTTTGAGATTGTTTCTATACTATCTTTTCATGAAGCTTATTTTTTATTATCATATTCATAAATATTGATACCTTAAAGTCTTAAATATATCTCATGTACTTTTAAAAAATTAGATGAATAACCATGCATCCCATATAAATAGAACATGATGTCATTAATTCTTGTAAGCCCCATTTTAAGACATTCTTTGGAAAATACTTGAAGGTTTATATTTATTGACATTTTCATGGATCTTTTCCTCTCATGAATTGGAGAGGGTTAATAATATAAAATTCCAATTTTTCACAAACTAGATTTCCTTTGGGATAATAAAATCCTTTCCTACTTCTCATAAAATGTATCATATATTCATTTCATTTTTATATAACATCCTTTCAAAAAATAAAATAAAATGTCGAGAGAATCTTTCAACTTGGGATTACCTTTCTAATTAGATTTATAAATATTATTCATTGATAATTATAGCTTTTTTATAAACTCTTTAATATTAATTTTTGTAGATACATGTTGAAAATTATGTTATCTATTGAGATTCTTCCCTCTAATCATCTAATAATCAAATTCACATGTAGGATTATCCACCATGCCCTCTTCTCCTTTATTTTAAATTTTTCATCAGTAACAGAATTAGGAAAATAAGCATTATATTATTGTAGCATTTGGCTCTTATGAATAAGTTCAGATAGCTATGAAACAACACCTATATTTCAAAATTTATGATTCTAAATTTCTTTGAATATTGATTATTTCCCTTATCTCTATCTTTGTGTTTTTCCCTTTTTAGACATATTTTGAAGTTCTGCATCTTGGGAATCATTATTCTCCCTTAGATTAGTATCCACTTCAACAAGCCTTTGATTTTAACATCATATCATATGGACCTAAATATCTATTACATTAACCCAAATATCATTAAATAAAATTTATTCAGAAAATTACAGATCTAATTCATTTGTTTTGTAGACAGCTTCGACTTCATGTGTTCTTCCAATTTCATCGTCATCAATAGTTCCAACATCACTTGGATGATCCGGATCTTCCCTTATACATTTTACATAATTAAATGAGTTTTCATTTTAATTATATGATATATCAAAATCATTACTGGGTTTACTACTTTATTCCATTAACTGAATACCTCTCTTTCCACAGACGATTACACTCTGAGGAATACTACCATAATTTTTCTTTTTCATTGAATTGGTTTTGATTATCTTGGATCATTGGGACACGATAAAAAATATGATAAAATAAATCAATATTATGATACCAATTTTATGTCCAAATGGGGCCTAGATACCCTGATAAGGGGGTGAATCAGGGTATATATATTCTATTTCAAAAATTATCTTTTCCCACATGATCATGACGTCAATATTATAAGTGTCACATTATTTTCACTTATATTTTTAAAACTGATCTATTTAAATTTTTCTCAATCTAATGATGATGATTTTAATGTAATCCTGGAAAGAAATAATAATGACACAATCATTTTTACTTGGTTCACCCTCATGGGTCTATATTCAAGGAGCATATATCAGATATGTGGAAATTGTTCCAAATTCATTAAGGCTTACATCCAAAAATGATAGTTCAAGATAGATCTAAACTATACCCAGTATCACATTCTTTACAAGGTTTATGGTATTCTCACTACATTCCCAAGGGTCACTCCCAATTTCTCATCATCTACCACATTTGTAGTGGAAAGGATCACCATCTTCCTCTCCCTCCCTCACTAATCTAGGAAGGGATCCACTCACAGTTTTATGAACTTCTAGGTCCTCTAATTATCACAAATGAATTCATCCTCGAATATTAGTATATTATATAATATTTTCCCACATTCAACAATTGATTAATATCACTTTACCAGATAAAATTGGTCCATCCCTTTTGAATAACCTTCATAAAGATCATTACATAGGAAGCTCTTTTTTCATGAAGCTCAACCCGGCTTCGTGAAGTATACCTCTTTTTTTTAATCTCACTGTTTTGAAAATCTTGACCTATCCATCAAGAAGAACATGCCTTTTCCTAAAGCTAACTAAGCCTTCATGAATGACACCTATTTTGAAAAGAACATATATTCTTTGTGATGACTCATCCTTCTGAAGAGCTCAATTAGCTTTTCTAGATTCCTCTATATTGGTGAAGCTCACTACATTCATGAATCTCATTTTTTATTTGAGAGCATTGAGATTTTTTGGAGTCTTTATACTCTTATATTACTGTGGAGGCCTATTTATAGGTTTTTCCCACCCAATCCATAACCATTTAGCCACATTTTCATGATTACACAAAGATATAATTTTTTAATCACTATGCTCCCATTTTCACGAAGCTCCACTATAATTTTCAATTCTAAATGATCTTTGTAATAGTGAATCCATCCATAAAATCATTTCCACTGCTACAATGTTTCGTTTATCATAATTGAAAATCTTCTATTATTAATTTTTTCTACCACAATTCACTTCACCTCTATGATTTTTGATGCTCATCGTAGCCTCGGAGACCACCGTTATCTCTCTTTGATCCTTCACAAAACACTCCTCAAGAATCATATCTTCCCGAAACTCATGAAGTTTCCATATATTTATGAAATTATTAAGGAAATAAATATTTGGAAATGAATTCCAAAATATAAATTTTTGGGGCCCAAAAATATGTCCATCCTTGGAAAATAATGCCACCTCTTACTAGTTATTTTTATACCACCTCCAAATATAATATTATGTTGTCATGGTTCTTTATCAACATGAAATGTCAATAATATCTTTTGAAATCATCAATTAACCATGAAAATATATTTATTCAATAAACATAACAAACCCAGAAATGCTTCAATGTTACATTGTGAAATTATTTCCAAATAATAACCATACCGTAATTACACTATCAGTTATGATCCCTTCATTTGATAAAATTTAGATTCGAGGATATTATCTTAATAAAAATTATTTTTTATTATATAGAAATTTTTTGATATTATTAGTAATTTGGGAATGCTAGAACATGTTGATTATGTATTAAAATTTAAAAAAACATTATAGGCATATCCAAGAATTAATTTTGAAATAGCATCCTGAAGGAATAGAATTAATAATCTTGGGGATTCGTATGGTTAATGAAATCTAAATAATCATTTGATAGGTGGGACCCATCATAATATATCCCAATGATACATTATCATGTTTAATAATTCAAGATGATGTGCTATTTTTTGTATACATCTATGAATATAATTATAATATCTAGGCATAAATCCAATAATACATGTTTATGATTTCAAGAATTATGCTTTCAATCATAATGAGATTAGTCTTATTAACATCCATGTTTTCATTTATTTTCATGAATATAACATGATCTCAGTTTTAGTTTAGTATGGAATTGTTTACATTATTTATTCTTATGAAATTATATATACCATGAAAATATTTTTAATTTCATGATATATATATTTTCCTTATAAAGAATTTGAGCCCCCGACTTATGATTCATTTTTTCATGTTATGTGTAAATTTAACACATGTCACATTTTTATAAGTATAATATATATGAATGAATTTTTTGGATATCTAAACAATAATTATGGATTATTTAGTATCTTAATAAGTGAAAAAACCATCAAATTAGAAATACACATGATTTGTTAGTTTATGATTTTTACTAATTATCATGTTCTTTAAATCTAAAAGGACTTATGAATTTATGTAATAAAATTATTAATTTATTGTAGGTAATTTAAATATATTTATGTAGAAAATATATAGATAGTATCAATGAAATTATGTTTAGTATATTTTTAGGCACCAAATTGGGGGGTGCAGGTTCAAAGAACTAAATATACTGTCTCTTTATTATAGAATTTTCTAACACCCACAAAAATTATTAAATAAGAAAATTATATTCAATTTTATATTTGTAAATCAACAGTAATATTTGAAAATAATATAAGACCCTTATACTTTATTATATATTTATCTTTAAATAAATTCAGTATCTTAAATAGCATTCATTACATGCAGCACTATGATCATCTTAATTTATATGCCACACCGAGTTTAGCTATCATTGCACACATCATCCTGATTATATGAAAGATGAAGTATTATTAAAATAATATTATTTAATATATACTTATAAAAAGAAGATAAATTGGTCTTTATGAATATTAATACTTAATGTGAAATATATTGTTTTTCTATAATCATGTAACAAAATAAAAATCATTTAGAATAAAAAGATGCTTTTTTCTGAAAAATATGTACTTTCCAAAGAAATGGTTTAGTTGGGATTTGTGAACATATTATAAGATATTTTTTTCTACTATAATAATATATAATTTCTAAAACAATATTCCTTTTCTAAGTCAGTATATCAAAATTATCTCAGGGGTAATTTTTTGGATTTTTTAATATATTCCATTTTTTTAATGAATATTGAAAAATAATGAATATTTATTATAAACTATATTATCTTATAAATAATTTATAAAAATAAATTATATATAAATTTATTTATAATGTAAATTTATTTCAATTAAATATGAACCAATAAAATATATTTCAATTGAATAATTTTTATTCTGATTTTTGATAATAAAACTTTTAAAGCTTATGATCATTCTCTCTTTAAAAACAATCATTCCCATCACATTTTCAAGATTAGTTTTAAATTAAAAAATAAACATATGTGAATTGAATTTGGAAAAAATTATTTATTTATTTTGAACCTGAATAAGTATTTATTTATAATATGGTTAACTTATGTTTTTTTCTAATATGATTAGTGAAACTAGAGAATAAATTACTGTTGTTAAGATAAATGGAATTTTTAGGTGATAAAATAAGAAAATATTTGATAAAAATGAAATTCATACCTGTAAAACAAAAATTTTATGGAAATATTTTGACCTTAGCTGTTCTAGGATCGTTAATGTCCAATTTTAGAGGGTCTCTGGATGGAATAAATGTTGGTATCATCGAATCCTTTAAAAAATTACAAGAGTGCCACTCACCTCAATTATAAAAAACTACCCTCAATCCTCCCTTCATCACAACACCAAGAGAAATTTTTTTGGAAAATTTATTCCCAATGAACCTAAAAAATTCTATATTTTGATCATAGAATACTTATTTTTTTAGAAATAAAAACTAGGAAGGCCTTTGGTGAAAACCTAAGGAGGATTTGTGGAAAAAAATAACAATGTTCAACAAGGGTTTTTATTTTATTTATTCCCCAACATCCTTAAATTTTTTTGAATCCATGGTCATGTATAAAACATATTAAATTACAAATAAATTTAGTTTTGTATAATAATTCATTTACCTATAATAATCTCCAAATCTATCAAATGGTCGGTGAAATCATTATTCATGTGTACATAAGACTACCTCCTCGCATATGGATGTCATTCCTTCTTCCATTACCACATTTAACAGTTTGTAATAATGATCAATATAATTAACATATATTATATTTATTAAATAATTATCAAACTAGATTGTTTATATTATATTATATATATATATATATAATTATGATGTTTTCCATATGGGATACAAAAATGTTGCTCTTGTCTATGATAGGCTACCACCTCGTGAAGCGATATGGTTCCTCTTTAAAAAAACTCTATACATGGAATGTAATTATGATAATGTTATCAATATTAGTTATATAAATGAAAAAATTATTATATTAACTAAATATTTATCATTATGAATATACAATAATATTTATTTCATTTTCACTCACTTAAAGTTGATAACGCCATTCCTGAATGTGTGGACTACATCCTTTACGAAGCGTTGTGACTATATTTTCATCACCACACTACATGGATGATGTATTTTTGTAATATTAAAACAATCATATGTTATGTATTATATTATTATCGGTTATAGAATTTTAAATATTTCATACCTTTTATAGATAATGATTGGTGAAAATTGAAACATTACTCATGTGTACTTACGATATAAAGTCTATGTGATCATAACATACTAAATTTAAAATAATTATACCTCATTACTAGTTTTAAAATAATATTTTTTGTATAAATATTATAATTATTTCATCATTTTAATTCTTGAGATTATATGACTATATAATATAAACAATAACTGTATCATTCATGAAAAAACATGCTTGATAAAACAAAGCAATTAACCCATAAAACAACGATAATATGAGAAAATTATTAAATAAATATTCATAATATGTTATAAAATATTCATATATGATATTATAAATATTAATTTGGATCATTAAAAAGTTAATAAAATATGTAAAAACACTATAATTGAGCTTAATGAACATTCAAATAAATGAATGCATGATGTCAGGGATTTTGTCTTTATTTCATTTCATTAAGGCATATTGTAATGATATAGACATAATATATTTTACCTAAATTATATATTTTCCCATTGACATTTAATAGTGTGAAAATTCAATCCTCACATTATTTTTATTCTAAATTTAAATTATTCCAACTAGTTTTATTTTTATTAAATGTTATAGTGGAAAAGAATATCAGAACTCAATTTCATTTCATTGGGTTATATTACTTCTTTATGGTAATTAATAATAAAAAATTATTTTTATAAGGAATTTTAATTATTCCACATTTTATTTACTCATTTATGAGGTGAATATAAATTTTATAAACATAATTTATTCATTTATTAATTCTTGAATCAGCGTTAAGATAATTTTAAGGGTCTATTTCATAATTTTATTATAATATATATTAGTTTTTATGGAATTTTATTTAAAGGATAATATTTCATAATTTTACAGTAAAAACATTCATTTTATTCTCTTATGGTTATTTATGACATTTTTTTACTAGTGGTTACATTTTCCACTACTTTTTACCCATAATGTTTTGTAAAATATTTTCCAAAAAACTAATATAATTTCTCTCATTGATGAGATACAATTTCCCTCCTCATCACATGTTTAATAAATATAATTTATTTATTAAAAATATCTATATGATTTATTAATGGAAATATTAATACTTATTACTTTTTTATAAAAATATTTAATAGAGTATTTATTTATTCTTACCAATAAGTCACATTTCTAAAAATTTACTTCTAAAAAGGAATGTTCTTTTCTACTTAAAAGGAATGAATGGAATTTCCTTGTAACATGGCTATCATTTAAATGGACTTCTAATTGAATGTTTAAAATTAATTTTTATATAAAACTATTTTCTTATTATTATGTAAAAAATTTATTTAAAAAATTTATTTTCAAATAAATTTCATCAAAAATGTTTTCTATTATAAAAAGTGATTTATAAAATAAAAAAGAATATTTTCCTCGTGATTTATTTTAAAGATATATTTGTGGTATTTCTATTCATAAAATAAAAAACCATTATTTTTTATATAATCCTCTATGGATAAATTGTATTTATACCATCCTTATTCTTTTATGGATAGTTTCTATGTATTTTGATAAAGGATTTTATTGAAATTCATTTTGTTGATTTATTTTGGTTCCGAACATATTTCTCTTGAAGAGTTCACATTTATTATAAAATGTACATTTAATTTACAGTAGTTATCCATATTTCATAAAATGAATATTTATTTTTATTAGCTATATTTATTTCTACATATGACATTCTACATTGAAATTCATTTATGTCTCTATAAATTATTGATAAATATGTATACATTACTCAATATGAGTATTTGATGAAAACCAATATTGTTCATGAATTAAATATATTACCTGATATATGAGTAAATTTGTGGTCCTACATTTACTAGTTATCTTCGTATTATATATCCCATAATTTCATCATTAGGTCTAGTGAAGAAAAATAGTAAGTTATAATTAAATGTGATCCAACCTATGTTTTTAAACAGTCTTATGAATAGTTTTTTCAAAATAGGTATCATGTGTCTAATAAGTTATGTCAATTAATTCTAAATTGCCTTTATTAATAATTTATTTATTAGTATATAATATATTTTTATAATAATATTATCTTTTATTGGATTTACTTCACATTTTATAAATTAAAAGGGATCTGTGATATGTTAGTCAACATTCCATATTAATTAAACCTAATATTTTTATATTAGATATGTTATATAAGTTAAATTTATTATTGTGTTTTATCATCTCATTTATATTTTTAACCTTGAGATATTCAAATTGATATTATCATTGGTTTCAATAAATTCAGATTTTAATTATTACATAACAAGTCTGTTCAGTTATTTTCCATTCCATATTGATTATTCATATTTATTCGTGATTAAATTTTATGTAATTAAACCTTACTGAGAATATTAGATGAATTCTATATTTATTACTTTGATAACAATGAATGAGGTGTACTATGATTGATATTTAAGGATATATTGGAGAGAATAATTTTATTCTCAAAAATAATTATGTTATAATTTTTTTATTCAAATTTAATGTATGACACATGTATGTATATAATTTATCAATACTATAAACCAATTCATCCCTTAGTTATATAATTAAATGTTTATAATTCCAATTCAATAAAGAAGGTACCGACTCTAGGATACTAGCGATAGGTTGCTAAAATTTTATATTTTTGTCTGGATTCATGTCAATTTCTATCACAACTATAAATTGATGTAATTTAGTAGCACTAAATCTCCTTGTGTGGGTATGGAGGTGGCTCACACAAAAACCATGTGCTGATTCTTCATGTATGCATAAGCATTCATTGAATATTCAATGACTATGATACATTTATAAATTTTTTCCATTATTTTCTTATTATACTAATTGTTTGTGTAAATGTATCTCATAAAAATGTACCAAAAAATAAATTCATAACATTAGATCTATCATTGGGAGATAATATAAAACTCTCATTTATAGTATTTGTTTTTTTTTTGAATTTGAGAATATAGATGCTAATGAAATGGACCATTTGGATGCAAATTTCAAATATTATTTCATTATGTGCTATAGATTTTTGGAGTTATATAATGTATTTTTTTATAATGGGAAAAAATTTCCTCATAAGATAAAATATTAAATTTAATAAAATTTTTATGTATATATACCATTATGTAGATAATGATTATATTTTTAATAATAATTACATGTGGCATGATAATGTGGATCATGGACTTTTACATGAGTTTATGATAACAAAACATGTGGATACTACTCAACAAGAGTGTCTGATATGATTGAAAAGGTTGATAAGACCATAGATGAGAAATTCATCAGTAATATAATATTTCTTATTGACTTATATTTTAATTTTAGATCAGTTTAGATACAGTTTAATGAGTTATTAAACTTAAAGTTTTATATGGATGATTACATTTATATAATTTATGATTACAATACATGTGAGATTAATCTAGTTCCACATGGATATAATTATTTGAAAAATATATTAGTACACTAATTCAATTTAGATAATTTTGGTACAGAAGATACAAGGGAATGATAGTTCTTAAAAATTTCAATCCAATGTATATGTTTATTTTTCTATATATTTATTACTTATATTGAGATTAAAAAATGTCCAAATAGATCATTGTAATTTTTTATTATAGGTTTTAAATATTGAGAATCACGACCAAAAAAACTATTATCATTATAGAGGTTTTTGGTTCAAATATATATAATAAAACCTAAATGTATTTTATACAACAATGGATGAACTGTTGTGAATAATATAATAAATTTTATAAGGGTTTAAGCATACACTGAGGTAGTAGAAAAATATTTTGATGCATTCCTGAGAATAAATGTATAAAAACATATTATCTATTATCAATGATTTTAGTTAATGACATTTAGTGATGAAAAAAATAATATTTTCTTATATGTATGACATGCTCATTACATTATCACATATATAAAGTATTGGTGTTATAAAATAGATATTATATTACTTGAAATAGTTGAATTATATTATGAGAAAATATGATGATATTGGGGATGAAGGATAAGAGTTATCGTAAGGTATGATCATTGATGATAGGATTCAAAAACATTCAGTAAGTTAGTGGAAATGAATGTTTTTTTCCCATGAAATTCATTTTCAATTTTTAAAAAGAGAATGAACCAAAGGAAAAAATAAGTGGTTGCATTCAAGGAAAATGTCCACTATGTATCTTCTATTTGAATATTGATTTGTGTCATGGTCAATAAATGGACAAATATTTTATAGGTATTGGTATTAGTTTATAGGTACATTTATATCCCAAAAAAATATTGGTAGGTACTAATGTTAATATTAGGGAATTTGGATGGAATAAATGAATAAGAATTGTAGTATATAGATGTAAATTCATTATAGGGGTGTTTGTGTACTAACCATTACAATTATTTCGATAAGAGGAGGAGTACAATAGGAAATTTTTTTATATGTTGATATACTATATTTGGAAATATATCTCAGTCAAAATATATTTCATAACTATCTACCAAAGATGAAGAGTAAATTTTTATAATATAATTTTTGAAGTATATGGACATGTTGAAAAAATACCATGATAATCATGGTAAAGTTTTGTTTACAAGATGTATTTCACTACGATTGTTTTAGTTTTATTCATCTTATGAATATCCTATTATTTCATTCCAGAATAAAGAATATTCTAATTAATCACAGCTAGATACAATGTTTAATATATTATTGTATGTTGACATCACAAAAGATTTATCAGACCAATAATATAATATATATGTTTTGTTGAGGATGATATTGATTGATAATTTTATGATTTTTGTTCTAAAACATGACTTCATTGATGAATGGAGGTTGAGAGGTAGAATATGAAAGAAAATATGCATGCATTTTATGAATGAAAAACATGATATCGATGTGTTGAAGTCATAGAATATTGTATTTCATGAATATAACACATGAAATTGAAGAAATTATGGAAAATAACCAATTAGATAGTGAATAATTTTATGATACTATATTAAATATGTTTTCCAATGATGGGACTGTGGGTATGGGTCGATTTACTAGATCATGATCCAATTTAGCAATATTTTGAATAGTGGAGCATGATCTATTAGATAATGTTTGATCATAATCTATCATATCATAATAATTATAGAAAGTCATACTAGTGACACTATTAGTAGGTGTTGTAGATTTATGGAATTGAATATTGTGGTGTAGTATTAGGTGATTTAGTAACATTTACATGGTATAATAACTCCATGAAAACTACTAGCAACATTACTGTAGCATTGTGGATTAATTTTAATTATTATGAATTCTAGTAATATATATTATTTTAGTATTGTGTCACATTATGATATAATTTGGATATAGGTTTATTTACTCCAGGTTAGTAAACCCTTTATTTTGATTGCTTATAGAGTAAAAATATTTACCTCTCTAAATTAAGAAACTATCCATAAACCACATAAATCCATATTTTCTTTTTCATATTCATATTTTTTTATTTATAAATCATTTAATGATCAATAGAAAAACAACTGTATTTATATCCCTTGTAATTTTTTTCAACAAACTCCAAACCAATGATTTGATAGAATTGTTTAAATAAATTTTTATTCATGATTCCATATTTTATTCTCTATGAATTGAGTTGAAAAATGAGTTGTTGGATACTATGGAGAATGGGATATGGTATTTAGAACTTATTAATTATTATTATTTTTTTATAATTGATAATAAGATCAGATACAAAAATTTGTAAAGGCAATTTAAACCCTAAATTTAATTGTTATCGGGGATATCTTTTATGAGTAACTTCATGAAAACCCTATAAATGAAACATTTAGTGGACAATTAATTGAGTTTTAAAAGATATTTTAGAGATATTTCTTTATAATATATAGTGTAATATAGATATAGAACTTTATATTCATAATTTTAATAGATATTTATATATAGTAATGTTAATGGGAAGCATTTTTTAATATAAATACATTTTTATCACTTGGGTAGTATACAGTCATCTAGTGGTACTAGAGACATTCAATGCTTATCATGTTGTAATATAGTCTATCAAATGGATTCCTTCCATTCTTCATATTAGTTAGTTGAGTCTTGAAAATATTTTACTTTCCAATAAACGACCCATTTATTTTAATGAAACTACGATATAGTAGTTTCATCAACTATAGTATGATTAATGAACCTTGGGCTCACTCTAACTATGTGGTGCTCGTAGTATGAATCATGGAGGGGCCATCAAATAGTTGAATAGAGTTGTGTATGAGGGAGGAATAATGGGTGATAAGTATGTTCATTTATGCATGGTAAACACTAGGATGCATATTTTAAATGTGTTGATGGACCATAGGATTCTCGATGTATGATTTACAATTACTCCTCACTTATTATTATCTTGATTTATATTATTCCAAATCTTCTTTTTGTATTCAAATTCCATTTTTATGGGTTTTTACATCTATATTTGAATCATAAAATTCCATTTATTCTTATTAAACAGATGGTTTATCAAATGAGGTTGGATGTGTTATGTGTTTGATAAAAAAATTTTGAGGAGATACCAATTTTCTTATGTAATATTAAATGTATTACAGAATCTATTTTTTTGTATTACTTCATATAATAATGTGTTTATTTTTAATAATATACGATGATTTACAATATTTTGAATATAGATTTCATTTTGTTTATTTTTTAAATATATTATTTCGGAATTGAAAGATTGATTTGTAAATAATTATATCTAAAATATAGAAGTAAATTTATTGTTCATATGATGTGTATATAGTTACGTTCTCTTATATAATAAGGTAATTTGTTTAATTAATTATTAAGGATGATACGATATTATCTATTAGGTGATATATTGGGATTTGAATCCAGCTATTTTCTGGTATTTTAATATTTTTTTAGTTATTTATATATGGGGAATGTGGATATATAAGAATTGAGGATTAAAATTTCATTTTCATTAAATTGTTAATTTATTCAATAGGGAGTGACTATGTGTGTCATTTATGTTTTGTTTTAAATTAATGTAGATAATATAATGACATTATGTATATCATACTAGTGGATGAATCATGTGATGGTGAAAAATCAGTATCCTTTTTCAAATATAAAAAATATGATTGATTATTTTATAAAGAAGTTGTTTATTTCTATGAATTAAATATGATATATAAATCACCATATTAGGGTTATTTATGATGTCTTTCAAATGAAATATTCTCAGTTTAAATTATGGAATATTGAGTTTCATGTAATGGTTTTTGGAGTCTTGAATAAAAGCACTACATTTATGTTGCAAGTGAGTATGTTTTTTCAACCCTATCTTAATTATTTTCAGTTTGGATTCATTGAAAATTTATTAATATAATAAAAAATTAAGTAGGATTTTATAGATAATCTAATGAATGGGAAACAATTTGTTATGGAGAATAAATTTTATTGTATAATTTCCAAGTCTATGTTTATAACTTTTTCTATTTTTTGGGTCATGATATTTCTCAATAAAAGATAGTTGTGGGCCCAATGATGAATTTTGTGGTCATTATGTGGAATAAACTGATGAATTTTTATGATGTGAGGAATATATAATGGTTTGATATTTATTATAATATTTTAGTAATCATAACTCTCCCCCAATAGGATGCCATACTGGGATTTTTGTGTAGATTAGTTACCCTTTTCGATCACCACTAATAGACCTTGGGTTGATGACTTGTTCCATGGGTATAAATCATGTAGATGGGATGAATGTTCCTAATAAAAATTATATAATGAAACAAATGACCCATAACATTTAAAAAATAAATTTTGATCCATAATAATAATCCAATCAAAAAATAATTTACAAAAAAATATAAATCCTAAATAATATAAAAATAAATATCATAACTGGTGACCCCCTAGATAAACACATTCCTTAAGATTGTACTACCCGAATCAATCCCTAAACTCAAAGTGTAATCTTAAAATAACAATATCAAGCGTTAGAGATTAAATTAATTCTTAGTTAGATCATACCCATATCCTCCAATGAAAATATAGAAATATCAACCTACTGTATGAGTGAAAAAATAAAATAACCAACAACTACCTACCATATAAACTAATAAAAATTGGATACCCATGAAACATATTCTCTATTGGTGTTTCACTCTCATTCTATGAAATAAACAATCATGAACCCCCAATATGTTATATTTCCATTTCAACTCAAATAATTGCTCATAAATAGTATATAATTGAATCATTATAATAAATGGAATCATCGAAATTCCATCTTCATACCATGAATGACGCCCACTATATAATACCATCCCATACAATACCTTATAAGGTAAACCTGAACCCCTATCTCATATCCTCTTAAAATTACCTCATAGTCTATATAAGTGAACTTATAGAATCCTTAAACCAATAGAGGTTCGGGTTTCCCAAAATATAATATACCATTTCATCAATACCTTGTAGGGTCAACCAGTACACTGTGTATTTCTATTGTATGATCTTGACTACCATGATTCATAAAAATCCATATTATACCATAATGGGATAGAAAAGAAGTGGTCCATTAATTAATTCCCTCTCTAATTTGGATGTTAGGTGAATAAAATTAAAAACCTAATAACATGGGTCACTGGTAAGGGTATCCTACTTATGTGTGGTGTGTATTTAAATTAGAAAGAAAATATTTACATTGAGTCTCAAAAGTAACCCAACAAAGAAGATCCATTGACACCACAATACCACATTTCCAAAACAACCACAAAATCACTACCTCATGTTAGCATCACATTAATTTAAAAATACAACAAAAATACACATGATATATATTGTGAATCCAAATAAATTTTTCATAAATTTTCCACTTATTAATTCCATTAGGTTAATCAAAATTTTATCATCACCTAAAATTTTAAATTAATTATTCGATTATTTATTTATTTAATGAAAAAACCCATCCAACTAATATGTAGATCATTAACAAATATGAATAAATCATTTCGACCATCAATTTTTTATTTTAAAAGTGACATTATTCAATTCAATCTAGACTGATTTCATGTTCATAATTTCTCAAAATTTATTAAACCATTGGGAAAGTATGAAATATTGCAACACCATCATATAAATACATCAAAAAATATTTCCCAATAATCCATCATTCAAACCATGTAAATAAATTCATTTCCCTACTGTGTAATCTGTAACAACAATTTCATCACAATTTTTCACCCAATGAATTTATTTTTGAAAACACTTACCAATCCACTATATCAACAAAATTTTTAATATTCCACACTTTATATGTACTCTAATACCAACTATAAAATATTTTTTTATAACCCCAAAACAATCATGAAAGCAAATATCAAAAAAAATTACGATAGATGAAAATAATTTCTATATCATGTTCTATAATATTCACCACTAATAAAACACGCTTCCAAATATTTTTCTTTCTCGAGCTTGACCAATTTATTTTAATAGATAATTAATTATCCTTTAATAATATTTAAATCCATAATACAGTCACATCATCCACACATGATTCTCCACAATGATATTGATTCAATTCCAGTACAAAACACAACTAAATATTTTTATCAATATCTTTGAATCAAGTGAACACATGGAATACAACCCCTTACCATCAAATTATTTAGTCTAGTGAATTATATTAATTAGATTAAACAATATTGTTTACCCATGGAAGGATATTATATCATAAACCAATAAAATTATAGAAATTTAAGAGTTATTAAATCTCCTACCACTTCCAGGAAAATCTAAATCACTATTCATGAACAAAGAATTGTAATAGAAATAGGAATGGTAATCGAAATTACTATTCTAACCCATTATAAGAATTCTCTATTAATAATAATATACATGGATCCCCATAAATCAATATCAAGTAATGTGCAAAGAGAAAACATCTACATTTGAAAAACAATAATCAAAATAATAATAAGGATAAATCCCCTCTAGGATGAAATGAAAATTATCTCTGAAAAACAATATTGAATATTCTAATTCAAAGGAAAAATGATAAGAATAATGGGATTAAAGCCCCCCAAAATCAACCAGTATATTACCTATGAGTCAAAATAATTCATGGAAATAATATAGTTTTGAAATGGGATTTTTAATCTATACCTCAGATGTAACTAGAAATACCATTTCACATCACCATTAAAAACATTGCTAAAAGAAGGCATGAACCAAAAACCATGGAAAACAATTCACCTATGACAGACAAAAAATGGCTCAACATGCCTCTATAAATAATATTTTAAACCACAAAAATAATCCAAAATATTATGGTAATTACCACAGAACAACATCAATACCTCATCACAGATACCCGTTAGATGATAGAGACACAAAACTCTATTCCTCAAGCTCAATAGATAAGTATCATGAATAGATTATTAACCTGTCATACCAAAATTCATCCAAATAATCCTTCCACTATGTTCATAGTATATACAAAATTTCCATCCCCTAGTGTCATTGATATAGTAGATTTATAAAATTCAACTCCTAGGTCCTTACACAACAAATGAGAGAACCACACCATAACAAGGCCTTCCAACTAGCCTTTAGTAGTTCATGGTACACCTCCAGAACAAAGTTCATCTTTTAAAATCATAATTTATCTTAACATTAATATTATTTCCTCAAACCTCCTTTTACCACCTGCATCCACCAAATTTCACAAAGAAGTTGTATGTCGTGATTTATACTGTTACATAAAAAACATTTCCATTGAATTTCATCATTTTGAATTAAAATAAATTGTAGAGGGAAAACCACTAACACTATAATCTCCCATGACATTTGTATATATATATTTTTGGAAATTAATAATATGTTTGATTGTTTTGTAAAAACTGTTCATTGAACTAAAACAACCCTTAAAATATCCAACATTAAAATAATTAATTAATAATAAAACCATTATTAAATAAATGAAATATTATAAAAAATTATATAATACATGAAACGTATTTTTAATAACATTTTGGGATTTATTTCTATATTTCGTAAATAATTTATATTTATTTAAATAGTAAAAAAACAGATTTTGTTAATAATGTAGATTTTATGAAAATTTCAAAACATAATAGTGACATTGCTGTTCTCTTTACCATTTATATATAAAATATGTTTTTAAAATTTGGAATAATTTAAATAAATTAATATGTTGAATTCATTATATCCTTGTCTAATTATTGGGAATGTTAGTAACATTTTAATCTAAATATAATTTTAGTTAACTTATTTTTAAATTTACTTTTAATCACCATTAAAAATGAAAACTATAAAAATGGATTTAAAATCTATTATCAACGTGATCATATTATGTAATTTTTTCAATTCCATTTCATGGATTTATGTTATGATTATGAAAATTGATGGTATGTAAGATGATACTGGTAAAGTAATTATATTCAAGGAATTATTTTATTATTGTTATATATTATTTATATAATCAAAAAAAATTAATGACACTAATATCTTTTAACATATATATAAATACAATATCACTCAATAAATTGGTAATCAATACTATAGTATATTGCGAAATCATATTATTGATAAATATATATTCTATAAATATATTCTCTATAAATTAAAATTTATAATTTAAAGGATAACATTTTGTTATTTTGAAATTGAATTTGATTAAATTGATTTCATAACTGCTAAATTTGGTAACAGTTTTTGTTCTATATTTTCATTAAAAAATATTATTTAGTTGGTAAACAAGCTTCTAAGGTAAGAATAATAATTACATAATATAAAACAAATTTTGGTTAATGATATCAAAATTGTTAGTGAATGTTTTCAAAAGAGTGATATTAGATTTATTTACATTAACCTCCCAAAAAGTACATTATTTATCAATTTTATATATTATAAAAATTTAAGAGTGTTATTACATTGATTAAAAATAGTATTTGTTCATATTAGTTCTATATTATTCACTTATAAAATGAAAGCACATTTACCACATCATTCCACCGTTATTTTTTATAATTTCATCATGAAACTCCACCAAAATTATACGCATGTAAACCCATATCATTTCATTAAGAATATTTTGTTTAGGCCTAACCCTAGTAATATTGGTGTCAATTTCTACTACCACTACTCAGGAATGGTTATAAGGAGTCAAATCCTAATGTTCTGTAGAGTATTATTTTCTTGATAAACAAGATATATTGATGAGTCTTGTTTTACAAATGAATACATTAATTAAAAAGGTCTAGTTTTTTATAAAAAAATTATTCTCAATTATCATATAATTTCATATATTTTTTAGTATACCAATTTTATTCCCCAAAAAGGGACAAAATATGGGTGATATCAAATTCCCAATATTGTTTATGTATATTGGAAATATTAATTAATCTAGGAGAATAATGAATATGGCGAGGTAAAAAACTAAACACACATTCCATGTTGTCCATAACCATATAAGGAGTGTTTAAATATTATGTTAGGGAAAATAACTGAAAACTAAATCCATTTAAAAATATGGATAATTCATATTCAACATTGAAAGGTAAATAATTAAATTCACATTCCTTTTAATAAATAAACTATGAATGAAAGGCATAAATAAATAATGTTAAATAAAATATATCATGAATAAAAATAATAACCTAATTTAAAATATAGGAATTTATTAAATAAAATGATTCATGTTTCCCAGTAATATTATTTATTTACCATCATGATCTATCCTCAAGAAAACTTAAAACATACTGGGGGAAAACAATATTAGCATTGGATTAACAACTGATTTGCCTCATGAGACAATAGACCCATTGAGGGGATTTCAGGAACTGTTAACCAACATAGGATGTGGATTTACAAATCATTATTCATATATCAAATAATTGATTTCATTTATAAATTACATGCCTTATCAAATTATCCAAATTTCGGAAAAGCATGGATTTATCATTATTTATGAAATTAATCAATTAACCATCAAAGTGATCAGCATGATTAAAAACGATATATTTTTTATAAAATAATAAAATAAGTTGCATGAAAATATGGATATTTAATATAAATTTTATATAAATATAAAATATTGTAATTAAGTGATAGTTTCACGAGAATGATAATACTTACAAAATAATGTGATATTACAATGAAAACTTTTATCACTTGGTGGTTTTCATGCCAACCTCCTTGAAAAAGTTAGATAAAATTGAATCATTAAATACCATTAATAAATATGTTATAATTATATTAAATATATAAGGGGTAGTATATACATCATTTAAAAGGATGTAGGATCATAACATTACATTATTCCTGAAGGAAATGAAATTGATATGAAAACCCCTACAAATTTTTTCAAACCTTAGTCCAAATATTGAAAAGTAATAACAATCAAATGAAAAATTTTGATACAATGAATATAAAATATTTCATGATAATATAAATATTAAGGGGCAGTATATACAACATAAAATAAAATTAAGTGGTGACTGTGAAATTTATCACATAGGTGTAAAATGTGATCTTAAAATCCATTACCATGTTTTTCCTTTGGTGTGATCATCCATTACCCTGATAAATTATGGTTTTATAAAATGTAATAACATATAAATAAAACATAATAATAATTATTATATCAAATATAATATTCTTATAAAATATTATTAACATTTTTTTAACAATCTTTCATGATATTGATCATTTTGGGTGTTAATTATTATATTTGTTTAGTATACATTGAATTATTTTTTTTCTTTGTATTCCAACAATGATTTCATCATATAAAGGATGTAAAACATGACCAAAATATAATATATAATAATTGTATTTTTATTTTTAATATTCTATAACATTTGGATATATAAATGAAATGAACCATTAATGGAGAATATAGGCCATATATAAATATAAATAGAAATGTCATGGAATTCTCTGTGTATAATATTTAAATATTATATTGAATTTCCTTGAGACCAGGTGATAAGACGGTGTACAAGTCTAAGGCCTTATGTGCCCATAATAAATGTTTGAATTATATTATTTTTATTAAATATATCACTTGAGCAGTTTTCTTAGTAGAATGGAATAACTTCTAAATGGGTGCTCGAATCTGATAATTGGGGGAACCATTCTGTTTAGAGTAGTGACATCGCCCTAATAAAGGCCTAACACTTGATAACATGGGTCAGATATGGAAGTTAATTTATATACATTTTAATGAGTAACATAAAATAAAGATATATATTATTTAAACATTAAAAAATGATTTAGCAATGAATTTTTTTATTAATACTTGTAAACAAATTTAGGGTTATTTCCATAACTCTGTAATCCCTTTGAATCCTTGGGAGAGAATCCTCCCAGTGATGAATGAAAATGGATCATGGATCAGAGAACGATGGGAGCTATTTTGACAAATCATTCTAGCATCAGTGATGTGATGACTGATCTTCATCAGCGAATGATCTAAAAATTGGTTGGGAATTGCTTTTCAATTACTTATTTCCATGTTATTAGAATTAACAATGAATGTAGATCGACCCACGAATAGGTTGACCCACTGTTCAATCATTCTTTAGATAGGGATGATTGTGGGAATTTTTTAGATTATTATATTGTTTAATTTATTGATAGTTATCATGGGAACATAACATTAGAAAAATGAAATCAATTGAGGTAAATTACATGCTGTTTTCCATGTGTTTATTTCTTATCCCCCATATTTTCTACGTGTTCATTATAGATTGTGAATGGTTGATCATTGTGCATTTATCTCCCAAAAAAATGATTTTAATTTGAATATCTGACATCTAAACATCCAAGTTGATTTGATATGGTGATGGTGATGGATGGATCAATGTTATTTAATAGATATCGTTGTTTGAGGGGTTTTATTGCGGGTGATCAGAATCAGATTTTGGAGATGATCGATGGCCCAAAACTCAAAGTTTCTATGTTATGATGATGAGGTGACCTGGGATATCTTCTTTCTATTTGATCAGATGTGAGGATTGAACAACAAATAATCAAATGAGGTTCTAGAGGATAAAAAAGCAATTTGAAAAACTCTATTGATCACAAAATGTATTCCAGACCACATAGTGTGTGGCCCCCACTCAGTGGTGGCTAGGGTTTCAGGAGGAGAAAAATTATCACATGATGTGTAACCCCTATCACACGAAATATGGGGACCTCCCCAAGATTCATCATATATCTAGGGAGGTACACCAACATGTGGTGGAGTACACAGATTGCCTATAGGATGTGTATCCCACCATATTGGAAGAACTAGACCAGATGCAGGGGTTACCATAGGTACTGGTATATAGGCAAGAGAACATAGGTTGAAACCACATATTGGAACACATCTATAGTACATAGATAGACCTCATATTAAAGGTCATGGCATGTCACCCATCGACATGCCATAAATACTATATTTACAAGACATGTACATATGAAATGGGCCATTATACAGTAATAGTACCCAAGGCAATGGACACAAAGTAAGACTCTATTATACACAATGTACTCTACTATACATGGATTGATTTCCTTTTCAACCATTCCATGGTCATGAATCATTAGGGTTTGTTCTCTTGATCTGTCCCTTGAATGATAGTTGGTATAGTTTCTATTCTCAAGAGTATAACCCCTTAACAGAACTTCTTGGATAGAGTAGTTTGAATCCCATCTAAGAGGCCCAGAGAAGGATCCTCTACATGTTCATGTTCCCTATTACTTTTATTTGTGTTATAATAACCAATACTACTAAAAATAAATCCTTGATTTTTTTGGTGAATATAGATAGGTTGTGGAATCACCCCATTACACTGGATGTGATCCTCAAATGTTTTTCTTGATCTTCCCCACTCATGGAGCGAGTTATCTTTTTACGAGTGTATAAAATTATCTATTCATATTTATCATCATAGCTCTCTCATAAGGGTTTGTGATGAATAGTCCATCTCGATCTTCCATCATCAATGCTATCATACTAATGAGTGTGTTCACCCGAATGAGTGCTTTGTGGAATCATTAGATTGAATGACTAGAGATGGTATGTGTTAATTGTGTCTTACCTATAGAATATAGCTATGGACTTGATTATTTATTTATATTCTTGGTATATATTTTTTAGACATATAATGTGTATATCTGATTGTATATTACTCTTTTTAATTACTTTTACGTTTTAGTGTGTCCTAATGAGTATTTTTATACTCACCCAGGAACTGTATTTTCCCGCACGTGTCATGTGTTTTAAATATCCAAGGTGGACAAGGACTAGACAAAACATTGTGAGTTTAAACATGACGAGGTGTCCCTATGGTGTTGATCAGTATTCCTAGTACATATTTTGGTTAGAAGATGGACTATATAATTATCATAGTCTTTCTTTTGATGGTCTTGTATTCTGGAGGAATTTACTTAACTTCACTTTAATTTCATAGCATACTCTATTGGATGGGTACAGTGGTTTGCATGCACTTTTCATTAGTGAATTTTACATTTTATCATTTGTGTATTGGAGATGTGTGCATGTGTACATGTTCATAGGAAATGCCTCCTTTATTAGTGACCTGTCGAATCGGTGCTAATCACTAGCCCTGGACCTATTGGATGCCCGCTGGGGGAGTCACAGCACGAGAACTATTGGGACAGGTATGATAGTGTGGTATCAAAGGTGATAGATTCAACCATAGGACTTGGAGTTTGTGAGATTTATTTGTGGAATAGTGTAAAGTGCTTCTATTCTTATTTTATTTTTGGGACTCTAGTATTGGTATCGACAATCGATGCATACATACACTGGGACTCTGCTAAACTTCACTTCTACTCAGTATTTGAGAATAGTGGTTTTAGGTAAATTAATGGTACATGCATCATATTTGAATGTGTTGTGTATCAATTTCTTCTTGATTCATCTCTCCATATATAATCATTGACATTTGTACAATTGGTTTATAAAAGGATACATATACGATGCATAAAAACAATGATTCAGAGCTCAATCATGAGGATGAACCCCTCGGTGATGGGGCTCAGATATAGGGAATCATTACCTAGTAGTTACCTCTAGGTGGAGAAACACCTATACAACCACTAGTGGATAAGCACATGGAACCTATAGTACAGGTATATGAGGAGCACATGATGAGTGTACTCAACCAGGTTCTTTGATAGAGACCCTTCAGGTTCCAACACGAGCCCAACACTAAGGTGGTTGAAGACAAGAATGATTCAGTTACAAGAGATTTGTATCTACTATGGAAACAATGGAAATTGATGGTGACCCAATTCGAAAGCATTCATCAGTGTTCAATAGGGTAATAGTCATGTTTTACCATGAAAACTCATGATGAGGTTACTCTTTCATGATTTGAGTTGTGGTGTCTCTGTGGAGATTAGTTCTCTCTAGTTTAAGTAAGAGAAGTGCATATATATGAACCTCCCTAACTTCATATGGGTGTATTAATGGTGGATGACTATTTATCAAGTTTCACAAACCTCTCCAGATATTCGATTGATATGGTTAGTGATCATTAATTCTAGGATTTGGACATTGATATAGGTCTACATGAGGACATCTGAGAAAATGTTATACCTCTATGAATTCAGAATTACACTGGAGTGATCAAGCGAGCATTGATCATCGATAATTTTTTATCTAAGAACATACAACCAGTGACATTGATCAATAAGAATATAGGTACATTGACCTCAGTTTATGGTATCCAAAGTCAAGTAAAGGGATTTGCTTGTGGGATGCTCTATAGGAGGTCCTAGGATTGGGGATTTATAGTCAAGGCTCTTAGGCTGGATCATAATAACCAAGGGATAGGATATGATACACCTGTGATGGTAAGTGACATCTCCCTAGAGATTTCCTAACCCGTCAATCTACTAATAAAGGGATGATGGATGGACCACCAAGGAAGAGGCAACAAGTGGATCATGAATATTTTTAAAGAGGAGGACATGGAAGAGGAGTTGGGATATCTACATGAGGTGGAATGAATTTTGACATACTACCACCATCATTCCCATGTGGTCCGCACCATGCTGATGGGGATATATGATAGAGGATGGAGTAGCTAAAATCTATCAAGGAATACGACCATGGAACTCCAGGGATAAGGTGAGGTACAATCTGTGCCTTTTACTCATTAGATATTGTACTACAAACACAGGTTCCTGTCATTCATTTATCACCAATTACCTTGTATGGGACCTTGAGATTCTAGATGATATTTTGAATCAACCCTTATGATTTAATACATATATGGTTTGATAATCGATGACCAAGAACTATTACTTTAGTGTGATCTCAACCTTTAAAGTGAGATTTTTAGTTTGAACATTGTGGTAGAAGCATCAAGGCCTTATAACGTCATTATCTATTTATATTGGATATCATTGGTTCATTTCCAAATGGAATGATTTAAAAGAAAGGAGTGTTGTGTCCCTAGCAATGGGGTGAGGTTTTGCATTGCTAGAAGTAAGAAAACCCAAGACAGTCTTGATGGGATAATGAATTGGTTGGTACATAAGATCACTCATTAGATGTCTAGAATTACCCTTAGATAAACAGATGATATGGGGTTTCAATTCCCATTTCTGATGGTGAAGTATGGAGACGTATTTCCAAAATATTTTCCATGGTTACCTCACAATAATAAGATCGACATCTGCATCATATTTTTACATTAGGACGACAATGATATCAGCACCAGTTTATCAGATGGATCCTATAGAGCCTCATGAGATTGGGGTACTGCTGGAGGACATATAGAGTAAGGGATTTATGAGTCCTAGTGCTTCACCCAGGGAGACCCTAGTTTTGTTTTTCAGTAATTCAAACAATATCTTGAGGTTGTTTTTAGACTACCAGTTCTTGAACAAGTTTTCCATGATGATCATGTATCCACTACCATGGATAGATTAAATCTTCAATCATTTGAAAGGGGAAAATGGTTCATAAAGGTTTACCCTTGATCAGGATGTCACTAGGTCTAATTATGAGAATTGAATATGAAAAAGACAGATTTCAGATGTCTCTATTTTCATTATTAGTACTTGGTGATTCCATTTGATGTGATGAATTCTATAATAGGGTTCAGGGGACTCAAGAACAAGATCTTTCTGCCATATATAGACTGGTTCATGGTAGTATTCATCGAAGATATCCTGGTGTATTTTTCATCTGAGGAGGAGCACATGAGACACCTATGGTTTGTTCTGGGCATAAATTGAGAGCACCATATCAATAGTAAACTCCCAAAATTCCAATTCTGGATTCAGGTGGTTCACTTTCTGGGATTTGTTTTCATAGAAGATGGCGTAGTAGTGGACTCAGTAAAGGTCGAGACAATGTTATCAAAGAATATACCTAAGTTCATGATAAATATATAAATATACCTTCATCTTGAAGGCTATTACGGTAGATTCATCCATTGTTTCTCTAGTATATCAGCACCTATGACACCTTTGACACAAAATGGGATTCCTATTGTGTTTAATGAGAAGTGATGGTAGGATTTTTTTTTGCATTTGTGGAATATTTTTATGAGTTCCCCAATCGTAATATTTTCATAGGGGCATGTCGAGTACGTATTTTTATATGATGCATTAGGGACCACAATTTTTAGTTTCCTAAAAAAAGGCAATAAGGGATTTCCAATGGTTCAAGATAATTGAGACAACATGACAATAAATTCATGAAACATGATAATGACATGGTAGTGGTAGTCTGTACATTGATGATTTTAGGGCACTACCTGATGGGTGAATGGTTTATCATCTACACTGACCACAGGAGTATCCAGTATATCTTATCTCAGATGGATTTAAACATGATACAAAATAGGTGACTATAGTTCCTTCAGGAATATGATTTTTATATTTTAAAAAATCAAGGGAATGAAAATGTGGTGGATGATTCTCTTAATAGGAGTTCAAGTTCACTATTGATGAATGTGGTTTCAGAGCATTTTTCCTCATTATTGTTATCATTCGTTGTTGGAGATGATGCAGCTTAATTCTAGACAATTTTTGTGACCCTATACTCTTATAGTGAGTCTGGTAATCACATCTTAGTGATACCTACTAAGAGACCATATGTGCTCAAATGACCTTATGGTATTATCCTAATAGATATTCATAAGGAGGGGATCATGTTGTCTATTTCAGAGGACACACAGAATTACCCGTAGTGTTACAAGAGGTGGTCTTGAGGGAGTTTCATACCTCCCAATTTGATGTAAATCCAGGTGTTTTAAATATGTACCATGACTATCAATGTGAGTTTTAGTGGCCATGAAGGATGAAGGGATATGTAGATTTTGTATCTCGATACCCTACTTGTCTATAAGTGGAGGTGGAGAAAAAATTTCAAGCATGATTGGATCAACCCCTTAAGGTGTCATATTGATGTGGAATTTGATATAATTATAATTAACTATAGGATTACATCATATGTCCAGGGGACACTATGACATCTAGGTGATCATTGACTATCTCTCCAAGTTAGTCCACTTACATGCATTCTAAGAGATGTGTTTTATAGAGAGATTTAGAAGCCTCTACATTTAAGAGACAGTTAAACTATATGAATTACCAACAACAATAGTTTTTTATCGTGATTCCCTTTTCACATCATGGTTTTGGAAGGGTTTACATGTTGATTTAAAGATATATATATTCATGAGCATGGTGTTTCATCCCAAAATTGATGGCCAGATGGAGAGGACTGTTCACGTTCTGGATGGAATGTTGTACGATTTCATCTTGTACATTTTTCATGCTTGGAAGGACCACCTAACACATGTTTAGTTTTCCTAGAACAATATTTACCACCCCACCATTGTTATAGAACCATTTGAGGCTCTGTATGGGTGACATTATAGGTCACCACTCTGCTGGACTGGCCTAGGAGCGACATCCGTCATGTGCCCATAGTAGGTAAAAGATACTATCGAGAAAGAACATATCATACTTTAGTGGATAATGACCCTATAGATCTATTAGAAATATTATGCTGACAAATGATAGATACCATTGGAGGTTTACAAATGAGATCATGTCTTCCTTCATGTCTCACCTTGATGAGGTTTATGTAAATTTTCCTAGGTAGGAATGTTATCTCTAAGGTGTATCATCCCTTTTTAGATACATTTTATAGTTCATGAGGTGGAATCTCACATATCTCTACCCATTTATTTAAACAAGGAACACGGTAGCTTTCACATATCAAAGATGAGAAGGTACGTTGATTACCCAACACACATCATTGATTGGCGAGAGCTAGACATTGATGATAGAGTGACCTTTGTTGGGTACCCAATGGAGATCAATAATCAGTAATATAGGATCCTACTTGTCCAAATGATTCTATTGTTATATTTCCAGTGGTAGCATGGGAATCTTAAATAGGGAACATGGGAGCATGATTCTTTGATATTTTCATAGTACTGACATATTTTTATGTAGATTGTTTTTTCTTTTCAGGGATGTAATGATCCATGGTAGGGGGATTTTAATGGCCTGTATTATTCTATATATTATATTTTTATATTATATTTAATTTTTTTCGAGACTAGGTACGATGTTGGCTGGAAATTATGAGGCCTCGTATACATGAAATAAATGATTGAAATATATTAAATATATTAATTAGAATTCATGATTGGTTTTCAGGAATAAGTGGAATAAAATATAAATGGGTTCCCAGATTAAAAATAAAAGGGAACCATTACATTCAGAGTAGTGTATTTACCCTAGGAAAGGCCTAATACTGGCTGAAGCAGGTCATTTATTAAAGTAATTTTTTTGGATATTTTAAAGAATAAAAAAATTAAAGAGTAATTTTATTTAAACATTACAAAGTTATGTAACAACACATTTTATTTTTTAAAACATTGTCCAAGAATTCAGGGATGTCTCTACATCCATATAATCCCAATAAGTCTTGGGGAAAGAACCCTCTTAATGATAAATAATGATGGATCTTGGATTGGAGATCGAAGAGAATTGTTTTGATAGTTCATTCCAAAGTCATTGACCCGAAAATAAATCCACATCATCAATTGATCCGAACTCAAGGAGAGACATTGTATCTCAATGACATATTTCCATACAGTTGGAATTAACAACGAACACAGTTCAACCGTTGAACATGTTGACCCACAATTCTATTGTTATAGTTGGATGGTTTGATTTTGGGTATTTTTGGGATGATAATATTATTTTATTTGTTGATTATTATCATGGGAACAAATCGATCTTGAAATGTAAAACCATCGAGGTATGCTCCTTAGTATTGATTACTTATGTGTATTTCTTCCCCACCATATGTTCTACTCATTCTTTATTCTTTGTAGATTATGAATGGTTGATCATTTCACCTTTTTCATGAAAAAATAGTCTATAAGTGATGGTCCAGCATTAGGGTGACCTAGAAGAGTTTCCAAAAATGGAAATAGATATAACAAAGCGATTAGGGAGATATCATTCTTCAATAAAAAAAATTCGGGTGATTGGAATCATATTTTAGAGTGGACTGAAGGCCCAAAACTAACCAATTAAGTGCTATGATGATGATATGGCCTTGTATATAAATTTTAGAGGTGATCATACAAATGGATCAAACACTAAAGAATCAGTAGAGGTTCTAGAGTAAGAAGGATCATTATGAAGAATTCTACAAAACATGGTATGTGTTCTGCACTCCATGGCATGGGGCTCCAACTCTGGGCTAGATATAGTTTTCGGGGGCAACAAAGTATACCTCAAAATGTGACACTTGTCAAACATTGTTTGTGGACCTCCCCATGACTAAGTGTGTATTACGAGGGGTGAAAATACATGGGGTGGCGTACCCAGATTTCCAACATGGTGTGTACCCACGACATGGCGAAACCTAGACCCGATGCATGGGTTATACTGTGTACTGGTACATGGGAAGGTAAACATGGGTTGAAACAGTGTACTAGAAAATGGGAAGTGTCCAAGGGTGGAACTTAGATGGAAGGATCTATTTTTGACCCCTCAATGAAATAGTTATGATGTTTTTACAACAAATATACTTCTAACACGGGACGTTGAACACAATCATTACCCGAGGTCAATAAACACAAAGTGTGACTCTACTACACCCCATTTGTTCTACAAGTCTTGATATCCTTATACATCGTATCTTGGAAATGTTTAATTAGGTTAGGTGCCCTTGATTTTTCCGATGAATGTTTGTTGGTGTCATTTCATACAAATTAGACTATGATCCCTTCAATAGTAATTTCGGGATAGAGTAATTGGAATCCAATCTGAGAGGCCCATAACAGGATCCTCTATTAGTTCTTTTGTCCTATGAAGAGTCTTGGTATCAGTGGGACCAATCCTAATGAATGTTGATCCTTTGTATAACAGGTGAAACAAGATGAGTTGTGGTATCACCCCGTGGCCCTAGAAGTTATCCTAATATATGTATCAATATCAGACCCACTTGTGGAGTGAGTGACCTCAGAATGATTGTTTCGTATTCTCTCTTAAGATCTATCAGTGTATCTCTCTAGTGACAGTTCGTGATGAAAATTACTTCTCGGGTGGATTCCATAAGTTATATACGACTCATGAGTGTTTTCTCCCAGATGAGTGCATTACAAAATCTTTTGACTGAATCCCTAATGATGGTATTCTATAATATTGACTTACCACTGGATTACAGGCCTGGGTTTGAGTATATCAAAATAATCATGTAATTTGTTTGTAGACATATACTGTTTTGAGATAACAATATATTCTTTTGTGTATATCAATTTTGTTTGCAAGTGTCCTTCTGAGTGATTTTATACTCGCACTAGCATGGGCTTTTGCCACGCATGTCATGTCTTATACAGACAAGCGACCATTTGACGGAGTCCATGTTGGACTAGGACCATACAATGCCTTATGTCAAGGACCAGAGAATACGTTTTTCAAAATGGAATTTTTGTACAATTTTTTGATCAAATTTTTTTTTTCATAGGATAATGATTGTGACAATGTAATTTCATTGTCCATTTTTCAAGGATATAGTGTATTTATATTTAATTTCCCTATGATTCATTCTCCTTGTTACTTATTTATCATGTCATCGTCTAGTAATCATTATTAAAGTCATATGATTTTTAATTTATAATATATGTCCTCCAATCATGATTTAGAGTCAAATATTATTGTTCCATGTAATTTATAATAATGATTTTCACTCTAAATCATTTTATCTCAAATTATAATGATATAACTCATCATTACAGGTCAAAATGTTTTACCATTGTGTTTATTTGAGTAAAAACCATTCTTATATTTCCAATCCTAATGTTATGATGATAAATTTAATGTGTGGGAAGACAATAAGGGATTATATATGAACACAATTTTAGAAACAATGTTCACAAGTGTTTTCAACATTATTACATATATTTAGTCCTAAAATATTACAAACCAAATGTTTCTCTAAATTATGTGTGATTATGATGAAATATAATATTAACATGAAAATATTTTCAGGTTTATAATAGCTCAAATAACATCGTTTCAATGTAAATTGGTAAAAGTGTGTTTTTTTAGAATTGAAAAAAATATTGTAGTTCTATGATGAATCAAAAACTACCAAACATTAATTCGATAATAGATATGACTAGAATAAGAAAAATACAACAAACAAGGAGATACAGAGTGAAATATCATAGAATAAAGCAAAAAATGACAACATTATTTGGATAATGAAAAAATAGATCATCTCTTTAGTAATTAAAATTATATAATCTAAATATCATTGGATTCTATGTGATCCTCTATAAATAAAATTCACATGCACAATCTTGTACACCAGAATGGATCTATTGAACATGAAACAATGAAAGGACCATTAATGCAACACCTTTAATAGATGATCATGGATCTCAATAAAATTCATTATGGATGTCACATAATTCATTTTTCTCATCTTTACACATATTCTATTATGAGAATAATTGTTAAGATATCATTAAATCTATGAAAAATAAAATATGTTGTGGATGTTATCAATCAACGTGGGAATTTTAATGTGATATGTGATCTTAAAAATATAAAAAAAAATAATCGAAAAACCCAATTAAATGTTTATAATGATTACCCCTATGGAAAATATTCAACTGAACATCAAATGAGGAAACCCTGAAAAACAAATAACATCTATCATCAAACTCTAATATTGTTTTCCATTAATTAGAATAATGTTTTTATGGTCACAATTTTCCTTAATCATTTTCTAATCTACCTAAATCTTATCTATCATGATCCACACCACATCTAGACCATGTAATAGTTATTCCCTAACCAATTTATTGGAAAATTGTGAATGAAATTGTCTTATATATAATTCGCTAAATAGATAAATTTCCTTGGAAGGTTGAAAGTTAATGTTATAAGAAAACTAAGAAAAGGGTAAATTGTTAATCCATTATCCATTAAAATTCAATATGTAGGATTGAAAAATATTCTCAAATGTCTAGGATGGCTTCCCCATCATCCCATTTATCTAGGTAAGGAATATAGTACTAATGTGATACATGGATACAATTTCATGTCGGACTCATCTCCAAAACAATGACGTAAAATGAGTATCATAATAAAAAATTGTGGTCTTTGTTACCCATTGAATCTAAAAAACCTATTCCACATACCACCATTCCATGATAGCCATAGTATCTGACTCCCCTTTTAATAGTATTCGGATAAATTTTATTAACTGATATATAAGAACCCAAATAACATCACATCATCCTATGATTATTATAGGCCACGTAAAAAATACAATGATATTATCTCCCATTTATATACTTAGATATCCAATAGAAATAATTATCTACTTAGAATATGGTGCTCCACATTCTCATACTGGTAGAAACGTAATTAGAATATGAACTCTACTACTCATCACTTTGTCTCAATCTCCCAATGATTATAAATCATCAAATTACAAACCATGTGTATGTTAGGATACAAAACCACTAGTGATAAATAAAATTTGTAAAGAAACACCTCTTACATCTCAATGGGGAGTAATAACAAACACAAAAAAATTATCTGGCATGAGCTATCTATTAAACGTCCCTCTAAATAATCACCATATAGGACAAGATGTTGCATCAATTCCACAACTTTTTTTCCCCATTGACAAATCTACTTCTTCTACAACCCTGTTTTTTGTTTTTTCATCAAAAATAGAACTCCACTATCACTATCCTCTTCCCCCATCATGATTTATTTACAAAATTTCTTCCAACCCTCTCTATAAATCTCCATATTAAGGAAAACATATCATAATGGCTTCCAACATCTAATATCTACAACCACTTTGTCATACACTTAAGGGTATGATATCTCAAAGTCATTATCCTCACAAAATATCATCCACCTACATTATCAAAGATTTATATCCCACTGATATAGATAATTACATGGGCTCCTTTGGCCAGTTATGACTTCGATGATTTCATTAATAAGGGAATGTAATCATAATTTTAATAAAACTCCCACCTCCATGAACGTAATATCATAGTTGTAAAATTTATGCTATATCAAAAATTAAATATTATTTAAATTAAACAGTTAGGGGGGGTTTAAATTGATGATTCCCTTTAGAATCACTAGTAACAAGTTGATTACAGTAATTTTTAAGAGAACATATAGAATAAATAATAATGGGACTATCATTAGTATCTTCTTTAATTTTCCACTAGTCCACAACAAAGTCACCACCCACTCATAGAGTGAGAGATCTAAATTTTGGTGCATAGAAGTGACATGCATTTCTGAATTTCATACAACGTAGACCAGGGAACAACCAGATTACCTCTCAGGAAGCTAAGAAGTAATTGGGATTCAGACACTATTTCCTTAATGTGAAGGTTGTACAATCTTCAAATAAAGAGACCACTAATCACAGCTTTATCTTCTACCTCCATGGAGTATCCCAACCCAATTATGACAGAAAATATAAGAAGAACCCATACCATTTTGTATGGGACTAGGACCTATCCTCATATAACACCATGATAATATAAACCATCCAAATTTATCTTTATACAAGTACAAGAAGTCTTCCACATAATCCAATTTCCATGATTAGCAAGAATCCAACATGGAGGGTCTGTCACTGGGATCAACACACTACTGTTGGTGTAAATATTGAATCCTATGTTGAAGACTCCCAACTACTCAATCAATGATACTAATTTATAAATGGTAAGTAGAAGATTGAACCTTGAGCCTTTCATGCACATGTTGTGTGCCTCCCATATAAACTAACACACTGAGGTGAAAGCCATTCCTAGATTCCTGAATTCACGAGGATGTTTCTCAAACCCCTAGAACCATAAAATAAAATTGTTCATTCCATCATCAAGAATAGTACACCCCAACTTCCTCTAATAAGTATCATAGAGAAGGAATCCCAATAACTTCTAAAAAATAAATTCCATGTGGTCTGGATATGGGTCTTCTGACAACATATGTTGTATGAAGCCATATGCAAACACATCCTCTTAATTTTTTCATCATTTGGGATTTCTCTATTTTGAATCCTACATATTATAAAAAAAAATTTAGAAACATACGGATCTCATTAGTTAAGACATTGTAATCTATATACCCTAGATTTGAAGAATCCACTTGATGTAGGAGTGAAGAAACATTTGTCTAGATCAACCCTTAGAATAATTCTCTCAGATATACCCTTTTTCTTCATTAGTATTAGTTGTAATAGAAATCAAGTGAGATCATTCCACATAAATTTAGATTTCAGGAACTAGATTTATAGGGAAATATCGAGTGGATACTTCTAAATTATCCTACCAATTATTAATTTTGCCTCTCAGAAACTCCCACAACTTACTATCTGTCATCTTCCCCAAATGAGTGATCATACACCTTGTGATGCTAGAATATTTGAAATAATTATCATCCCAACACCTTCAATGAGCTCTATATGAATCCATCCTAAAATTTTCCCATAAGTATATTCCTTCAGGTATATCATATGCTAAATTATCATGAAGCTCATGCATTACCATCTTTACATTATGAATATTGATACAGGCCTTCTAAGGATGTATATCCATTATTTTACATGAGGCCCAATGGATTCCCCCATCATGATTGAAATATAAGATGAAAGGGATTATAATTTATTCCAGCCTCATTGAATTACCATCAAATGCCATAATTATAGATCAAAATGTGAATATTCATAGAGGTCATAATGCTATTCACTAGCACTATCCATCATCAAAATGACTACATTGTGATCTTCCAATAATTAATATTCCCTTTCACTCGACTAACAAGGACATTGAAGATCACTTATTTATTCTCCCATATGAAATTGGAGCACAAAGATGGGTCATCCGCATGTGTCTTCTTTGAATTCCCATAACCAAATGAATTTGACTAGCCTGATGATTTGATCATAGTCTTGAAATATATATATATATATATATATATATATCTTCTAGAGACATATTGTTTTCCCACTCCAATGTCTAAAAGTATAAATAATATTTTTTTAATCCCGTAATGGATCTCTTCATGCCTTTTAGAATAAAAAACATGATATCCACAATGATTATTTGAGATGTAATACATGTATTAGACCTATTCTTCTATGGAATAACCTCTCAACAAGATATCACATGAGTATATTTCATTCAAATAACTGCCTGGGCTGTTATGATGATACTGGTAGACACCATATCTCCCTATTGGAGACCCTTCACGGATTTAAAGAACCCAAAATAATGACCCAGTTACGAAACTGATAGCCTTGGTGAAGCATAACACCTGAACAAAAGATCTCAATCCCATCCCCAGATTCCAAATCTGCTCATATACACTAGGATAAAATCACCATCCCTAATGTCCTAGCCATTATCCACATATATATAAATCACAATTTTAGTTCTAATGGATTTTTTATTAGGATTGTCCACCATATCATATACAATTGCAACAGGACCCTGAATACTCTTTCCCTGAATGGACCCATGTTATTTTTCATAGATTACCTGAGGATGAAATCTCCCCAATCTCTTGTTTAGGATAGTAGAAACAAATTTATAGGAGAAATTGTAAATACATATAGGCATGTATTGATTAATAATAACTTCATCCATCACATTAGGAATGAGTAACATCATTGAGGAACATATAGCCCTGGAAAGATGACCACCTCTATAAAAGTCCAACTCCACTTCACACACCTATGGATGTATAATTTACCATGTAATAAATATACAGGAACCCTGGGAATCCATCAGGCCCCAGAGTGCTCTCACCATTCAATTCAACAATATCATGCCTAATCTAATCTTCATCAGGTATAACTTATAAAGATTGTTGAAATTCTCTTGAACCAACCTTGAAATGGTTCCCAAATCGCTCTTGTATCATAATATTTTCTTCCTGATTTCACCAGAATCCATACTTGAATTATTCTAGAGGTTTTTGAAATACTTAGAAACACTTTTTCTTGACACAACCACATCTGTTTTGTATATCCCATCCTTTAATAATTGTTTGATTTTCCTTGAAACGTTTTTCTAATTTATGAAGGAATGGATATAACTTGAAATTCAATCCCCATCCATTAGCTTGAGGGATCCTATTTTTTATTCATAAATTATATCAATTTCAACTGGCTTCCTAGAAAGGTTTTTTGGTTTCTCCATTGTTAAGAGAAATACGTCATCATCCAAATTCTTATGATGATTATCATTCATTATTTTAGTGAAAATTTTATGATAATAAAGAGATACATTATTTCTGGGATCTGAGGATATCTACTACTAGAGATGACAAATAAGTTTCTTTTTTCACTCAAAAAGGCCATCCCATGATCTTCCACTCATATGTTGAACCCATGATTTCTTAACAATTTAGAGAATTTCATCCTCTAGAATGTTGTTAACTAAGAATCTCAAACCATATATCCTTCTATACTCTCTAATAATTAAAATAAACAGTGGATCATTATTTTAAATAAGTTGAGTAAATTTATTAACTGATGCATAGTGAAATATGTCAAAATCATAGAGATTAGTTAAGAACGTATCCAATCGACAATTGATTCTATCCCTGTGTTTTTTATTATTATAGAAGGTAAATGGGTATCATTGATAAACCATGTCCATGAGACCAACTATGGCTATAAATTAATTAAAATATTTCAAGAATTCTTGATATTAGTTTGTACATACATTCATTTTTGAGAAATCACAAATTGTATTAAAGTCCCTGACAAAAAACCAAGAAAACTTACCTGGATGAAATGAGGCCAAGTGCTTCCATAACTCATTCCTCTCAGAGTCGACACAACACACATAAATAAAAGAGAAGAAAAAACTGATAGATTTCCATTGATATCATAGTAGTAATAATCTAATATGTTTTCACCATATTTTTATCCAAAATAGTTCTCTTCTAGGTAATATAGACATGATTATTACATGGATGGCCATGCAAAAAATGATTGATTCAGAGCATCCTTGAAATAGCAGGTTAAGTGTCTTCATTAATTTATTGTTCCATAATATCCAAGACAAAAATAGATTCTTTAGGAATTAATCAAAGATAAGTGCAATTTTTCCCCACACCCCAATTCCCAAGCATTATACAATCTATTGGATGAAATTAAATGTATGCTACTCTGGCCTAGTCACCCTTTGATTTGGTATGTTGATAAATTGATAAAGAGTGCATAGGTACCCCAATGGACATAGAGAGAATAATTTTACCTTCTGATTCACAAACATATACCGAATTGGTGATATCAGCCTGAGAAAACCCCTCATTAGCATCTATATTATCCCCCTCCACACGGAGTAATTCCCCAAAGAGATTGGGAGAGCATGGATACAAAACCAAGAAATTATAAACACTCCAATACTGATTACTATAAATCTCAATAGAAGAAACATCTACACCATTAATGGCCTCAGAAAAAACAACCAAATCCATTACATAGTCCCTTGATGGAACTGGAGCCTTTTGATAATTCTACAGTTCCTGAGCTTGAATATCAGCATCATCCCATATTCTTGAACAATTAAAAGAACTAGAACCATGTTCTTTTGAAACCAACAAGGCCTTCTATGCCACTACAAGAGGATGACTGGTAACCCAATTTCATGGGCCTATCTCAATACCATCTGATGCTCCCTAAAAAACTATCCATTTTCTAAAAAAGGTGGGACCTCTACAACACCATCCCTATAAACTACAGAGTGAATGGAATCAAAATTTCTATAGAGAGGGCCCTCACCCAAAGAGTAAAAAACATCATTCTAATCCTAATGATCTGCATCCCACTAGACATGAAGATTCATCCAAACCTCTATTAGTGGATTCAAAATCAACTTTATCTCTTTGAATGATATGTTTACCCATATTCTTGACCAAAAACATGATATAATGAAGATAATTCTCCTAAACATTACATGAATAAAAAAAACTGGGAGAAAAATGATAGAAGACTTGTTCCCACTAGGAAAAATCTCTTATATATCATATAATGATTTGATTTTGGAGGGATGCCTCCAAATTCACAAACACATAAGTGTGAGGAGATAAATTAGAATGAAAACATTTTGTATGAAAATAAAAACCCATGAACTCACATAAGGCATCACAAATGCATTACAGAATTTATGTGTTAGGTAATGGAAGTAGAATCATAAGAAGCTCCCCCCATACCGCCACCGAGGATGAATCCTTGAATTTATGGACATCCCAAGACTATCTGTGAAAAGGGAACCTCCATCTTCCACACATTCTCCCCTCCCACAACCACGCCTTCATGAAACCCTCTGTACATATGTAGTGAATGAAAAAAAGCCTTTTTCCAGGTAGAGGAAACTGTAGGAAGCCAGTTGAGCTTCTAGGTGGCAAAAAATTCCCGAAATAAAACTATTACTAGCCGGTCTTGACCAAATATTGCATCCAAAGTCCACCTATGAAAATATTCAACTACCCACAGCTCTACAACTAAACTATCTACCACTGCAAACCAATACTCTCATGTTGGACATCACAGAACAACAATAATACCATAGATGTCCATAAAAATAGGGTTCTCAACAATAGATGAGTAACCCATAAAACCTCTTTGAAGGATCATTTATGTGGAACATACACATGAACATCAGAAAATGACCAACTGAGTAGCTCCACATAGGTATCATACAGTGAATACGAACTCACGAGGGGCTTGTTGCTAGTGAAAATGCCTTAGGAACAGAATCGAAATTCAAAGTTGGGAAAGGTGGATGAGGAACACAATTTTTCAGAACACAAGAGCTCCATGTCTACCTGTCTAATATATATCCTCATGGGGAAATAACTATAGAGATCTATAAAATAAAACAGCTATATATTCCATCATGATACAAAAATATTAATAAATGAATCACCTAAAACCATAAACATCATACCCACTATTCAATAAACTGAATAATTAGAGAATTATTCATCCAATCCTTTTATTGGTCAAGTGATGTTTGACATTGATCAGTCCAAATGTAGTACTTTTTATTATTGTTTAACGATATTCATGGGTCTATGAAATAAGATATACATAACATGAACAAAAAATAATATCTTTAGAGAATGAGTAGTTATAGATCTCTATATTTCTCTTTGGTGTTTTCAGAAAAATAATTTTATCAATTGTAAAAGGATCCATCAACACTCCATATTGAGAGACCACATGTTTAAATAAGTTCATATCCTATCTCAAAAACCAATAATTATAAAATTTCTTATAATAATGATGGTATTGGGGAACCTATATAATAGTTCTATGGTGCCTTATAGGATCCTCCTTTAACCATGATTATATAAGGATGATTTTATGTAACATGACCAGAAATTGATCCATGGTCTTAATAAACATGGACTTTTTGTGTCTCATGAATATGGCGTGTTTTTTTCATACATAAGGGATATAACATAAACACTATATTTCCATACTAACACTTAAAATCAATCTTTTTGATTTACTATTCCCAAATACTCATCTAGTGATAGTTGGATAACTTATCATTATTGGAAAAAATAGATCTACCCTATTATCAAAAAAAATCATCAATCCCTTAGAGAGGGTAATGGTTTTGGATTATTTTGCAAATCACTATTTTTCAGTTTTACAAAACTACAAACTATTTTTTACCACCTTGATGAATAAAAACGGGGAACCACATGTAATAAAAATATGTCGAACAAAACCACTCTCCATTAAATCATCTACCTGAATCCAAAACTCATAATATTTAGAAGTTTTAATTCATTAATGTGCCATAAAAATTAGGGATGTTCTAGGAAACAACAAATAAAAAAATTTACTGACTTGGTGTTAAATATAAATCCTCATCACGAAAAACATCAAAAAACTATTCAATGACCCATATGAACTTTAATAACTACACCAACATTTATTTAATCTATGAAACTAATAACAATGATAGAAATTAATCTAAACATATATATCACATATAACCCTCTTGTGGTATAAAACATAATATGATGGACCTCTCAATCAAAGGACATAACTATCCTCTAGAATATAAAAATAAACATACAGAAATAATACATCCCACCTATGTTGAGAATGAATCTATGTTGTTATATGTGATTTCAAATGAAATATCTAGATAGACGATTCTTCAACAGCATCAGCTCAAAACCATATATCATGTTGTGTAGACTCACCTAACCTCTAATTGGAAAATTCAACAATAGGCTGGATATATGCCTCTCTACATTGAGTACTAAAGCATAACATATAATAGGTTTATAAAATGTGATTTCCATTAAAGAATAATAAAATAAATGAAACAATATACATGATAACAAAATGGTACCTGTGATGATTTTTAAACACTCAATCTCTTGCATATCAATAGAAATATTTTTTTCATTATCTCGATCCTCTATATTTGTATTAAATATTTCATACACGATCACACTCAAACCTATATCTATGAGTTCATGGGAATTCATGAGGGATCCCCACTTAAAATATATATCCTTGTTGTAGAATATATGAAAGATGTTATTTTTTGACATGGATTCTTAAGAATATTCCCCTATTATAGACAATAAAAAACCTGATCACCCTTATCTCACTAATCAATGATAATGGTAATGAATTAAAACCACTGATGACCATATATCCTACATGAATAACAAACAAGCCCATATCCATGGAATGGAATATGAGAAATGATATTCCATGATAATAACATGGAAGGAAATTAAAAAGGATGAATCTATTTGGAATGAATCATTTATTTCCGAAATACATATGAAACACAAGTGAAATCCCCTCTTCTATGGGAAGCTAAATACATCCACATTTCTAAGGACCCCTATAGAGAATAGATCCTTTCAATCACCCCATATTTCTTCTAAAAATATTATTACATTTGATGTATTAATATCATAAAATCATTAAAAATAATATGATTTAGATATACATCCAATATTAGATCAATGTAGTCCTTAGCCAGATAAAAAACCATTGAAAATTTAAAGGTGATCCTACATCCCAATCCCATGCTCTAGCATGATCAGTCTCCCCAATTAAAGGGAGAGAACCTCATTCATATTCACTTCCCTTACCATAAATAATATAAACATTGTATGAAACAACCAAAAATCTCATCCCTTTAATAATATAACACATTTGGCTTCCCCATATATAATATCCACCATTATCATGAAACTAACCATCACAAACTAATATATAATATAATCCTATAATAATCGACGAACAGGATGAAATCAAAACATATCCCAAGATTCTCTAACAAGATAATTATATATATATCAAATATTATTATTTAATAGTTATTCATAATCTAACATTATAAATCTCTCCGCAACATTCTTTATATCTTATCCTATCTATCTAGACTAACATTCATATGATCGACTAAGTCACCCTATTAAACCCCACCAACCTAAACCACATGGTAATGATGACTACTGGTTATTTCAATATAAATAGAATTATAATCCTATTATAAGTATTATGTAATTATTTTAATCATGTTCATCTAATTTAAATCAATCAATTACATATAGTCAACAACTTCAAACACAAGCGTAGACAACCATAAAACATGTACCAATATAAGGTCTCTACTCATCACGAAACAACTTTTATTTTTTGATTTAATAGACTCAATTTCTATATGGCATTTTATTGGTGTACCTAAATTAACATTTAGTAGTCAGTATCTATGTTATATGTTAATAAAAAATATTGACTAGTGTTGTTTACCTAACAACCCAAATAATAACTAATAGTGCCTCATTATAATATCTATACAATATCTCAACCAATGAATTGATCTAACTCTTTCCCACCCAACCCCCATTTGGATCACATTATTAGAATATAGTGATGATTATAATAGTCCCTAAATCGACCACTATTGGTCCTAGGATTAAGATAAAACTAAGTGTATATAAAATAACGATTTGACTAATTAGTATCATAAAATATATAAATACAAATAAACCATTGATCAACCCTATAACTTAAATAAAAAGAGATTCACAATAATTCTGTTATTCACGAATAATGTAAGAAATATTAAAATAATAAATAAAATATCAATAAAACACCTACATAGAAATTACATTCAAAACCTCAATATTGTATCCCATACTACCAAATTAATTCACAAAATAGTTCACAGAAAAATAAAAAAAAATTATTTTATATAACCATGAGAATAACATGTTAAATAAATAATATCATACCCAATACAACTCATAAAAATTATAAATAAGTATACTAATTATTCAACAACAGTTGTTATAACCAATATGCACATTTCAGGTCAACCACTACCCATCCTCTCCATGGATCACTAACAAAATATTACATCAATGTATTATATAATAGTTTCATGGAATATAACAACAGGGTAACACACTTCCACATCCTCAATGGTTTGTTCTTCCCCCAATTCAACATTAAATATATTATATTAGTAATATATTCTACCATCATGATGAAGAACAATATATATAATAAAAAGTAAATTAGGTTATCATGAACATTGTTGGAATTTTTCAGATGCCCTCCATCCCAGGAACAACACCCACAATATAATATCATATCATATGACACCCCAATAGGGGTTTTTAAAAGATATATCTTGTATACCCTCCCCAAAACTACATAGATTCATTCAATGTACCTACATTATCATCATAAAAATAACCATATGTATCATTCATTAAAAATAGTATCCACAGAAAAATAAACCATAGTGTCTTATAGTAAACCATAAACCAGTGTATTGTGATCATATCTACCTTGATACATCACATCTTATGATACATAAAAGGGATAGCGAGGAATAGGGAGTACTATACATATATTACCTCAACAACCTATATGTTAGGTCGTGAATCCACAAAAACCAACGCATAATGTGAGTTAATAATGGTATCAAACATAGTTCAAGTTCATATTGACATCAAATGGAAAATACTAGTATATAGATTAACTCATAACCCAACTAGTAGGTTTATCAAAACAATAGTACCACACTACCATATCTACCACACCATCACTACCTTATACTACCATCAATTATATCTACTAAGTTTTCAGTCATACTAACATCCCATAAATTAAAATAACTAAAAAACATTTATAGATTTCTTATATAATCACACTAGTATTCCATTAACATATTTTTTTCACCAACAATATTTTGTTCATAATTTCAATAAATATCACGATTTAATGAAACAAAAAATTCATTAAAATATGAAAATCATTACTATTCATTAAAAATTTAATTAAATAATCAATTTATTTACATTATTAGTAAGGATATTAATTTATAGTTAAAAAAATCCAATTTCATAATTACAACCTTTTTACTATACCATTGGGAATCTAGAAGACATTAAATTATCATCCTATCACGATGTAAACCAAAAAAAACCCTCATCCATCATTCTATCAAGGTAATTTAATTCATAGCCTCACTACACAGTATAAATAATTATTGAAATACAAATATTTCACTCGTGGAATCTGTCACATCACACACTATATAAACCATTATCTCAACTGCACCCAACTATGCCACCCATTGGATCTGTTAGAAAACCTGGTGCACAATCTGTATGAACATGTCCACAATAGTCATTAAAACATTTCCATAACAAAATAGTTTACTAAAATGAAAAAAAAATTAATTTATTCATCAATTTAGACCACCCCAATTTATATTAAAACATTATATATATCAATCATTTTAGTCTACAAAATATTTTCACAATCATATTTAATTTATTATAATTTCATGATATTTTAATCCACAATATATTCATAGGAATAACATATACAGAAAAAAGGTAATTATTTAAAGTAGTAGTAGAAAATAATCATAAATATGTTATGAAATATATCAGAATCATTTAAAATACCAATTAATATATATTTCAATAGTCATGTTCTTTATTTTTATTAGATCAATCCATTTTGATTTCCAATGGAATAATAACTCATCTTAATCATACAATTTACACTGAAATGGGTGAGTTCTCAAATACCCTACCTCAAATAGATCATTCTGAATCATTATAAATTAATGAATAATGGTAGAGGTGATAACTGTAATTTTACGTATAATATGAATTTTGTTTAAAATCAACCAATGAAACCCCACTAAATATCCCTCTATAATATCTGTAGAAAAAATAATATTCAGAGCCACAACCATCCTATGATGAAGAGAAAAATAAAATGGGAAAGTGAGTAAACATTCCTTATATAAATAGTATAATATATCCCAATTCCAATGATATAATAAAATAATATAGTAATAAAAATAAGTCTAAAATGTCATGGGAGGAACTCATTATTCTAGATAACAATAACAAATATGATATGTTTTATAGGGATATAAAAAATAAATACCTATGATGAAAATTAAAATCAAATAGTGAAACAACAGTGAAAAATCTAAAATAATTTTACATATGTTGAGAACCATGGAATAAAGGATATAGATTCACATTCTGAATCTCAGTTCAATAGTCCTCTAAAAACAATGGCACAAACAAAACCACAGATCCTATAAAAATGGAAAAAGCCATTGTGGAACCTCCTGCCAATGTTTTAACCACCCTACATGTGGTAGATATCCAATTCCCAATAGCTTGACCTTCCCAGAAAAATATAGAGATCCATTTTTCAACCTCTATCACAAAAATTCATCCAAACCATTCATTCACAAAAATAATTGTTCAACTAATGGTTAATTCCACTAGAGTTCCTAAGATAAAATACATATTAAATTTATACCCATGGGACATAAAATTTAATCTATATACACTACAATATAATCATGACTTCCAAAAGGCATCTATGTTTAAAAGGAAAACCTCCACAACAAATGTGTTTCTTCTGAATAAAAAATAGTTCAAATCCACAACTCTCTCCAAGATAATCTCTTGACACATTCAACCGACTACACTCAAAATATAACCATCCGTTATGGTATGTACCATGACATTTATGTCTTTATTATCATGTATTTTTACCAAATTTCCTTATTTAAATAATAAAAAAAATATTTCTTATACGGATGTATTCCATGTTACTTTTGAATTTTTGAAGTATACTTTAAGGAATACTCATGTTTTTTGGTATACATCCATATCTCAACCCACTTCTATATCACTCAAGGTAGGTTCCATTAGTAAATTGACACATCGTACCATAATACATCCCTCTCATTGGTGATCCTTGACCTTGTCCCACTATATAATGTTCCATATATCACATGAACCCACCACTAGTGAAATTTTTGACCAAAGTATCTCAAGATAAGGTATATTTTATTAACACCAACCCAATATTGTACACTAAAGGTAAGTCACATCATGCACACCACTTTAGACTCTTGGGAGGTCACATCAAGAACCTGAATCAGGGGAATGGACTGTGTCCTCTCACGCATCTCACCTGTTGATCCCAAGGTGATAGATTCTCATGACCTAGCACATGATTTCAAACACTTCTTGCTTCTCCTATTAATACAGTAACTAGGTATTCACAAACAGTCATCATATCCCGTCATATATACCACCACATTCCTATCATATTCTTGTAAAAACACTAACTGAAGGATCATCCAAACTAAAAAATTAATGTCTTGTCCAAAATATCTAAAGTCAATAAAACCTCTTGAATATTCTATGCATTTTTTGTTAAATTTAATGCAAAAACATATCCCTTGGTTGTACTCCTTCATGAAATTTTTCAAAAAAACTCAAGATTTATGCCTCAAAGTATTTCAAACAATAGAAATTTTCATCATTGAAAAATATATTTTGGCCTTTCTTTATCCAATAAAAACATTTCATGAAGCTCAAGCACCTTAACCAACCTTGTATGGATTGAGAAAAAATAAACCATAAATATTTATCAAGAATCTCCTTGTTTCTTAACATATATATCACCCATGTTATCACGAAAAATTATAAAAAAAGAAATTCTCTGATTCCACATCGTAACCCCAAAAACTCTGGAAACTCATTTGTGATTGGATAAAATATTCCATGGGCCATCAGGTGTACCTCTCCATAGGCCTGATTTAGTAAAAAAGAAGAGAGGGCCTAATCCATTAAATGGGTAGACTATTCCATTGAATTATAATTCACAAAATAGTGAAAAAGAACCAAGAATCATAATCATCTATAATCATTATAATAAGAATTATAAATAAAAAATCAATCATATATATTAACAAATTATGTTATTATAAAGAACATGAACTAATATCCCACTTGGATGATCCCAAATAGAAAATAAATCAATGTAAAACACATTCACATTGGCCCTACAGAAGTCCATGGGCCTCACACCAATCTCTAATACCCATCAAGATGCTTCATCCTGATCCACTCTACATCTCATTACTTGAACTGAAATCCATATATAAGTCATGCATGAAAACTGAGATACATGGGAATTTTGTAACCATATGACATAGTAGTTTCTCTCCATGTACCTCTAATATACATAATCATATGTGATTCTATACTCAAGAAAATTAAATATGTCACACAAACACCTAAGGATTTATCTCCAATCCAAGGTACTAAAACTACCAATGTTTCATGTCACTGTGTTCTAACCAAGACACTATGAAACCCTCTTAAATATGATTTCTCACCATGAAATAATTACACTTCATCGCCTAATTTCATCATATAAAATGTCTAACCCACACCAAATGAAACCTCGTAGGGTAGCATTCAAACCTCAACCCACAATCCAAAGGGATGCGATAGTGTCATACACCCATATCTTGGCCCATTTTCTTATCACTCAATGAATGGTAAATTTTTTAAGTCTCACATAGTACCATGTCCCATCTCTATCATCGGTGTTCCTCAACATAATACTTTTATGGTAAGGTGAATCAATAATACGACCAATCCCCTAGGGTATTCTTCGACCCAATACTCTAATGGGAAGGTATAATTCATTTACACTTCTCCATAACCTCTCACAAATGGGCGAGCACAACATGTACACTAACTCATCCCTTTAGACTCAATGGAGATCACATCAAGCATGTTGACACATCCCTAAAGGCTCTAGGGTGATTAAATAAATAACATGAAACAGATTGGGGACATGCATCCCATAACACATCTCAATGGTTGATCCTAGGGTTATAGTCATTTGAGACCTAGCCCCAAATATTAAATATGACTCACCTCACCTATCAGTGAATCCACTATTTACAATAGACCTACTATTGCTTCCCCTTATGGACAACATTTCCAGATCATCACCCTCTAGTTAAATCGCTACCAAAACTCTCATCCTAACCAAAACGATAAGGTTGAATGAAATGCCACTAATATCCCTCGACACTCATGATCCTTCTTCCAAGGGACCATCTAAAGCCTCCATTGTCTACCTAACCCTTGATTAAATATACAAGGTCCAAAACCAAACTAAAAACCCCCTTCTAATACTAATTCTTAGTATCAAAATACTCCCATGTACATTACCCAGACACCATATCATATCTCCCAAGGGAGTCCTCTAAACCTATTACCAAGAGGTAACACCTATCCATCACCTTGCACCAGGTCCTAATGGAATCCTCTTGATCAAACTGAACATCATGACTCACCTCTAACCATAAAATGGATATCCTCGTCAGTCATGTTACATACTGTTGTCTCGCCCATAATCACACAACCACAATCCCCCTATACCTAATCACTATACCAAGGAACTCTCACATCTTGTATCTCATCTCATGACCTCTGATAGGTATCTATTTATATTTAAAAAATCCTTCTTCCATTGTAGACATCTTCTTTAGGATATCTTAGCTCATATAAGTTCTAAAAATCACATTGTCTCATATGGGAGGTTCAAGACCACCATGTCACCTCTTTTAATGACTCTTTTGGTCCTAAAACCTTATTCTCAAACTAAGAATGTTATTCAGTCATACACATCTTTGCAAAAAAATTATAACAAAGTTTATTTTAGGGGCCACCAACCTATACATGTATTTGACTATTTATAATGATTCGTCAATCCTTTTCTATGAGAAGTAAGCCTCATCCACTCTCTCGATAACTTTTCCCATGTAAATAATCATGAATAATTTATTATAAAAAATTATATAATAAATTATTCGGTTGAATTTAATTATGCATAATTTCTTATAAACTCATCTCTGTCATCCACTCACCAAAATATAGGGCAATGGGGTTTCATCCACACTTGATAATAAATAAGACCAAATCTATCCAAAAAACCGAATTATAGACATGTTCCACCAGCCGATAAAATTATATTTTGGAATATACACTAGGAAAAATAATAAAGTATTGTTAATCCATTGTAATCGTGTGAAATGGCATGAAAACATCATCTCGGGTCTTCCTCTACACATGTCACGCAAAAACCCTATTGATTGAGATTATTCCCCCCATTCTCTGGTTGGAATCACCATTAAACCTAAAATGAAATCAAAAAAATAAATGTTATTCAGTGAATGAAATAGTTAAGGGAAATGAGGGAAGAATGAACATTGTATCTCGATAGAAAAAGACCCATAATCACCCAAAACAATGGGCGAATAGCAGAGGAAGAGATCAGGATATCCAGATCATATGGCGCTCTCTATGTCCTCTTACATAACTAAAAACATAAGGGGGACCAAGCCATCTTTTTATTTAAAGAAATAAAACCTTTGATCGTGTAAACATGGTTAACACAATTAAATCATAAAGAAATTGGATACAACCACATGGATATCACCTCATTCGTGGCCTAAAGATACTCATTCATTCCATGAATGGAAGGATGGTACGATTTTTAAAAGAAAGGCCACGTAGTCCTTTATTTAACAATCGCTCAAACAATCATGACATGTATTGGTCTCCAAACCATATTCAAAACACCTATTAGGGAAATTCAGGTCCTTAGATTCTAAATATGTGTCCTACATATCTAAACAAACCCCTTAAGAGATGGAAAATTCTAGATCCTTCTCAAAATATTGTTTTATAAATCTATGGGTCATTATAGATGTCATTTTACACACCCTTCATGTACCATCTAGTTATTAATATATTCTCATCATGTCACCTATCACCCACTAATGATTCCTCGGAATCCCTACGACTTAAATGCACAAGTATGCTTCTTGAAAGATCAAATTGGATTAATTGTTTTGTTACTATTGTAAATTTAAAGTACCTATGATAATCATTCCCCTTCTTGGATATCAATATGGTTGTTTTATGGAAGACTATTGGGTTTTTACCACTAAGTTAAAATCCAAATTCATATATTCTTTTTTATATATAATTATATAAAACATGGGTTTCAAAGTCAAATTTTATTTTTATTATACATAGAAAAGATATTTGGTTCATAATTCATTGAATTTTTCGTCAATATATGGATTAATAATCAATTTAGAAACAAATAATGTAATAAAACAATAAAAATTGTGATCGTACTGCCCATTATTTAAACTACCAACACTAGTTTAAACCAGCACAATATTATTTTTCAATAATTCTTTAAACTATAACATATTTCATGGTATCCATTCATTTTTATGTTTTTTTATAGTTTAGTGGTGGTTTTTATATGTTTCATTTTTAGGTATTTACCTACAAATATATATTCAATTTGTAGTGATTTTCTTTAAAAATGGTGGAAATTAACCAAAATACTTCTAAATAATTTATTTATGGTTTACATTATTGAAGAAAAAAACAAAATGACTAAAACCACCACTTTAAAAAATTAGTGATTGTTATGTTTAGAAGAAGTTTCTTAAAACTGCCACTAAATATATTATATAATGATTTTAAAAATTAATTCAATAAAAATTAAGTGTGATATAACAACTCATTCAAACAATAAACAAAACCGTAAATATATAACCATTATACATCCATAATCATATATCTATATTCATAAATACAGAACCATCGGTCAACTATATAAGCTTTTTAATTATATATATATAGAAAAATATTTAATGAGAACTATCAACCAATGACAAATACTCCAATCCCACCACCTCTATTATGACCAAAGACCTTCACAATGTTATTTATCATAAGATAAATCAATCACATCATGTTGTCAAATAGAAAAATGAAAGATAAAAATCATAAATTAACATAACAATAACGAATTATAGTAGAATTAATTATAATATTTAAACATATAAAACTATGAGCCAAGAAAAATGCCTTCTGAGGTGAGTCATGTATTAGAATGGACAAACTCTATCTCGATGCATGTATGTGTCACCTATAATATAAACCATAACATTTAATAAAATAAACATGGAACATAAAATAAATAAAATATTTTTTTAATTTTTTAAAGAAATTTTATTATTTTTTTATTCAAATTGATGAGATTTTATTATAAAACAAATAATATATAATATTGAACACATTAAAAACATAAAAATATCAAATTATCATATGCTTCCAAACATAGAACCCAAAAGATATAACTATATGACACTATAATCAATTTTTAATACGATGTGTGGTGTACTTGAAATTTCAGAATAATTATTACAAAAAAATTGATACGGCAGCATTTCCTATATTTAAAAATTAATTCATTGATTTTTTTTTCATGCCATCACATTAATATTTAGTTTTTTCTATGGATTTTACCGTTATATGAATGTTTTATAGTTTAAAAAACTAAATATCAATTTATCGAATACCAAGAAAATCCTCTCTAATATTGATGTTTCATAAGCTCCTATGTTTCATAAATAAATATATTGTTGTTTCCCTATGATATCGTGGTCATTCGATTCTGTTTTCTTATTTTTGACCCCCTAATACATGATTTTAATAACATTGATATATTTTATAAATTCATATTGATTCATTCTGACTACAGCACTCATGGAATGGATGTTTTGTCAGATGTTAAATTTCAAAAATAATTCCATAGTTTTTCCCTATAATTTCATGTCATCCTAACTTTTTTTCCTAGGGTTTTGACCATTATACACACATTTTAGTCTTTTAAAAAACTAAAACCACATTTACAGACATCTTGGGAACACCGTGTATTGAATTTATGTTGAATTAGTTCCTAAATCTCAAAACAAATATATGTCCATTTTACTATGATTTCAAATCCATCTAATTTTAATTTCCATTTTTGGACCCCCATGGAGCGTGTTTTTAACGGCATTAATATCTATTAAAAATGCTTATGGAGTCATTCTAACCACACTGCAGGATTGAAGGAATGGTTTTCTACTTATACACATATAAAATAATACAATAGTTGTTGTATAATGATTTCATGTCAATATAAGGTCATTGTCTATGGTTTTGACCGTTAAAAGCTTATTTTTGTCTTTTAAACACAAAAAAAATGTATATAAGAATCTCAGAAAAATAGTCAGTAAGATGGACATAATGTTAGAACATATATTTCCAAAATCAATCTATAGTGATTGTCCAATAATTTCACGTCCATATGACGTTGTTTTACTAGTTTAGATCCCCTAGAGAACACCTTCAAAGACATTAGTATCTTTTAAAATTGATTAATGATTCATTTTCACCATACCACACATCAAATGGAAATTTTTAAACTCATACGTGTATAGAATAATTTAGTGATGGGTTTTCATGAATTAAACCAATATGGGGTCTTTTTCTATATGTTTTACTATTACATATATGTTATAGTGTTTTAAATCATGAAAAACATGTTTATGGACATCTTGAGTAAACAATAACTTAAATTTACATGGTCTCTATTAATATATTTTTAATAAAATATATGGTAATTTTTGTATGATTTCATGACCATAAAATTTCATTTTCATATTTTAAACCCAAGATGCATGTTTTTAAATACATTTATATCTTTAAAAACAACTTACAAATTAACTCTTATCAGACCACATGTAATATGGACATGTTTTCTTCTAGGAAATGTCAAAAATAATTAAATGGATATTTTCCCTAGACTTTATGTCAATATAATGTCATTTTATATGGTTATTACTGTTACATTTACATTATATTATTTTAAAAAATAAAAATTTGTTTACTATCATCATAATAAGATCATAACATTGATTGATATAGAATCGGTTTCTAGATTTTGAGAAATTAATTATTGTTATTTTCCTATGATTTCATGGTCATACGATTCTATTTTCCTATTTTTTACCCCCTAAGAATGTTTTTAAATACATTAATATCTTATGAAATAATTTATTTAGTCGTTATGAGAACACAATACATCGAAGGAATGATTTTTTACTGATACTCCTAAAAAATAATTCAGTAGTGGGTTTTCCATGATTTCACATTAATCAAATATTGTTTGCTCTATTTTTATCTATTACACATAGGTTTTATTATTTTGATACACTAAAAGCATATTTTTGAGCAACTGAAACAAACCAAACCCAGGATTATTGAGATATTATAACCACACCACACTTTCTATGAATGAATATTCTACTCTTAAAAATAAAAAATTATCCAAAGGTATTTTTCCTATGATTTAAAATCAATTTGAGAATTATTTCTATGGTTTTACTTTTACTATCATGTTTTACTATTTTAAAATAACAAAAATGTATTAATGGGAATTCATGGAAAACGTTAGTTTGATTAATGTGGAATCAGTTCAAAATTTTCATAAATCAGTGTATTTTTATTTTTATATGATTTCTTAAACATATGATGTGTGACATCCCCATCATGTGAGCCATTGGATGAGTGATTCAAGGATGTTTGGCCACATGACCTCAAACAAATCTCCATAAATTCTATAGGCTACCAACTAGCAGCAAGTCCCTTCTTAATATGTATGCGGGGAGACTATTCACTTATAGGTAATAGGTAATATATAGTTGAAGAAAAACAGTTAATAACATATAATAGAATCATATAAATAATAAAACTGTATTAGAATAAAATGACTAATCCCAAAGAATTAAATAAAAATGTGGAAGCAGATAAATAAACCAGGTACACAATTATGTCATGTAATGATGTTCGTGCAAAAGTAAAATTTTAGAAAATAGGAATACAAGAATGAAATCAAAGCTATAATGAAAAGGAAACAATGTACAATAACTGCATATAGAGTAAAGGCTATGTCCTCTACCCCCAATCTCTATCCTAGGTATCAAGTATTTCTCAAACACTAGAAGCAACATGCTTCACATTATCCATGCCTGTGAGCATAAAGTCTACTTTGGTACCATATAGTGCCCAAGAAGGGAGTGAGATAAATTCCTAGTAGTAAGACAACCACGGTGTCTAAACAATTCATTTTCATGTTTTAATACAAATATGTGATCCAATTTAAGATAAAATTAAGAAATCAAATAAACATAATAAAATAAATATATCTTGGTCAGGGTTCCCAACGTTACCCGTCCCATATCACCTACTTCAGCCTAAGCTGTGAATCCAAATAAGGACCTGTGATAAGTATAAAGTATATATATGTATATATAAGGCTAGAAAGTAGAAGGATGAAAAAAGGAACGTACCCCTATTATTTTTCTTTATCTTTGTTCAAATTTATGTGTAAACAATGTGTGCTTCAAGGCACCAGGAAAGTATCACAATTCACAAGTAACCAAAATTTCTATCCAATAAAATCATTCATGCATCAACATTATTATTATATTAAGGTTTAGAGTTGGTGTATGATCTCGTCCTGAAGGTATCGCTACGATACATCCTTTGATTTATTCAATATCACTGAAACCAACCAAGGAAATATTCTAAAATACCATTTATCGCTCGAGGCATGGTTTTATCATGAGTTTGTCCCATGTATCACACATCAGGGGTCGAGATTCACCTAAGGCATGGCATATCCACTATACCAATGAGACCATCTGTGGTTGTCCCTTAAGGAACCGATACCACTTTGGAGTATATATAAAAGATAGGGAAACCCTCATCTTGAAAATCTTAAGATATCACCTCCTGGGTATGTAGTGTAGTAACCAAGTCGGAACGGAGAGTCCATGTGTGGTCCTTAATATGGAAACCACGTTATCTCAATTCCATGAATTTTATTATATTTCAAGGATTCCAAAATCACATTGTATACATTTAAAATATCAATAAAATATTTAAAGCAACAAAGTTCCACATTCTTCTTGATCATTTATTCCAAACTGTCACAGTCAAAACACTTTATCAGTTAGAGTAAAAAAAATTAAATTTATAAATATATTGCATGATAATAATATAAAAAATTAATCCATCATGCATAAAAAACAAAACAAAAACCAAGATTCAGTGATCATAACTATCTAAAATTATTTATTTAATTTAAACGTCAACAAAGAGGGGTCGTGCAAAAAATGAAATTAATAAAATTAATTATTCATTTCTAGAAGTAAATCGACCAATTGTGTCGACATACCCAAAGGGGTATCCAATGATGATGCTACAATTAAAAAATATATTTTATCTCAAAAAAATGGTTCAATAGTTAGGTCGAGCAGTAAAATTAAATTAGAAAGGGTGAAATTAAATATTGTTGGTAGGTAACAACAGTCATCACAATGTGAAATCTAAGAGACACAATTAAACAAAGGGAAATAGAGTAGATTACCTACCTCATAATAGTAGAAAATCCTATTCTTCAGGACAATATTTAATTTGACCTAAAATAGAAGAAAAAAATTATTTTATAAGAGACCTTATTTCAGGTAAAATCCTTCTACAGAATATTGCAAAATGGATAGTGGATAGGATCCTACGATTCTTGAAGTATAAAGTTAGTCTTACTTAGAGATTTTCTATGCAATAGATGACATTAAAAACAAATGAGAAATGGAGTCACAATAGGATTATAAAGGAGTATCGGATTAGGATAAGGTTCTACACAAGGGGTGCTATTGTAGAGACCCGTGTCTTGACGTACATGGACATTACATTACTTTTGCGGAATACTTAGTACATAACAAAAACACACACACAAGGATCGTAATAGTTTAGTGTCTTTGGAAACTCAGAACGTAATCTTCTAATCGTGGTGGAAGATCTTCAACATCTCCCATAAATATCTTCCTTTTTTATACCTAAAACCTTTCTTTATATCCTGGGGAAAAGAAAACATAAAAGGGTGAGCTCAAATGGTCAGCAAGGGAAAATAAAGGAAATAAAAATCATATCATATCTTTTTGAAAATTATAACCTGCAAAAGAGATCATAATATCTTAACATGGAACAAATCATAGAAGTGAAAATGAGATCCCCATATTCATAACTTAAAACATGAAACTTTGTGGCATTCACACATAATCATAGAGAATCATTTCTTGTTAGTCAAGACTCATTGCCAAGACTATCTTAGTGGACAAAGTCCCTTTCTGAATCGAGTAACCCTCGTTTCAGTCCTGTTTCACTGAACCGGTATAACCTACCGTTCCAGCCCTGTCTATCTCATGAGATATAAAATCTTTACCCAATGCATTGGAGGGAGATATAGGTCCCACCCATCTTATAATGAATCCTTTCTTATGTGTGCCACATAATCATAAAACATACATCATAGCATAACCCATGTAATAAAAATGGGATTCTTAAACGACATGACATCATAAAACAACTCATATAAGATAAAGGAATTCATAAAAATAATTCCATCACAACATGATCAAATCAATTTAATAATAGGGATAAAAACAGAACCCTTTATTATCTTAGATGGAAAATAATTTTGATAAAACACTTGAACTCCATTCTTGAGGAAAATATCCTTTCTTCTTCAAAAACATTTTTCCTTTCATAACATGTCATACGACTTTAAAATAAAAGAAGTTGATTAAAAATAAACTTGAAAACTTGTAAAGTAATCTTCTTGGAAATAATGTTTTAAAAATCCATACATGCCGTATAAGTTAAAAAAACATTCTTCATACTTCTGTCAGAAAAGTCAAAAAGTACCTCGTACGAAAAAATGACAAAATATTCCTTTCATATTCTTTACTAAAAACACACCGAAGGGTAAAATTGGATTTAAACTATTGTAATTGGATGGAAACAATATTACATATTGAGGGAACATTAATGTGGATGATAAAATACACCCCAGTAAATACTTACGAATAAACAATCTCGGATAAAAATGAGATTGTGGTATTTTCCCTTACCTTAGGTCCGATTTGCTTGTATGTGTCCGAACCTCCTGTATAATGATTTAAATTATGTCATTGACTTATTAAAGAATCATATTCATTGTTATCATATCATATATGGTTCATTTATGACATTATATTACCTGTTCTTTTGTAAATTCCATGTTAAAGAAGCGTTTTGGGTAAAATCGTTTCATTTATCATAGGTGTTTTGACTTGTTGTTCTTGAAATTATTATTACTTATATCATGATTTAATTACTTCCAGAATATCAAATATGATTTATATATCATATATATTCAGTATATATACACATATATATAATAGATAGATAAATGAAATGAAAAACACCGTTCATGGAGACGGTAGTCCGTACGTACGCATGAACGTTGTTTTCCTTTCCTTATTGTCTTGAATGGAAGTAAGTAGATGACATACATATATACATAAATCCAGTATCTTTATAATGTCATATATTTCATTATTATTTCTTATATATACTTCTTAATCATTCTTAAATGGTTAACATGGAGAATGAATCTCATCGCGTCGTGGAGACGGTAGTCCGTACGTACGCACGAGCGATGATATCATTTCCATAAATTTTGAATTGAATTGGAGTGGATTATACAATATATAAGAATCAATATTATGTTGTAATAACTATGTATAGTTATTCTTTACACCATTATACCCATCCTTGTAAGGTGGTGGTGGAAAATAGATTACACCACGGCGTGGAGACGGTATTCCGTACGTACGCACGCGCGGTGATTTCTTTTTCCGTAGGATGGATAGATGGTGAAATAGGGTTGTTTCATACTTATAATAACATATCCGTATATGAGTGATACTGATGTTATTACTTCATAATGAAACAACCTAAGAAGAATAAGTGGAAGAAGAAATAAAGATGAAAGAATTGGTAACGGTAATTACCTCTTCTTTGAAGCGCCTCTTTGAGACCTCCTCTTAGGGCACTAAAATTGGTCTTTGAGGAAGACCAGAACCTCTAGGATGTTGCAAGGGAAGTGGAGAAGAGATTTTGGCAGGGGTTGTCCGAGCTTGAGTGCGCAAATTGGTGTGAGGAGGAGGGGGAGGAGGTGTCCTTTTATAAGGGAGGAGAGGGGCACCTTAGGAATATCTCAAAATATTATTTTATATTAAAGTAAAAATCGGTTTATAATGGTTCCAAAGGGTCTTATTTCGAAGATAAAGTTGGGATGGGTCGAAATCCTATCAACCAATAAGATTTAGACAAGTTTAGGGTATTAGTTTAACCTTATCAATTAGATTTAACTCTAAGTTAAATAATTTAACTTTTACCGTGTCTTTTTGTTTTCTTTCACTATATGGTTAATACACTTACTATAACATGCCAAACTAACCCCAAATTGAATATTATTAATACATATATCCTTATCTAAGTAATTTGGCCGAACCTTAGATTTTTAGGAATAAAATAACAATTAATAATATAATATTTGATTTAAAAACTATTTTTTGTCAATTTTGACACTATTTGATATATGATTTTTGTGAAAGTCATAACAGAATTATATGTTAGAACCAAGTTTATTAAATCAACAATAATATATCATAGTAACCTAGAAAATTAGTGGAATTCATAAAAAGTCTCAAATTACATTTATTTTGGTGTTTATAACATCAATTATGTCAATATTTCATAAATAAGATAAAAACTGCATCATAATTGTGTCATAAATAAATTAACTTATTTAATGTCTAAAAATTATAAATAAAATACCATCATGTAGGAAAGCTTTTTAGCTTTCTAATGAATATTTTCAATCGAATTTATCATATGTATAACCCTATATTAAAAATTTTTTAGTAAATAAACTTTGATTTTAACTCTTTTAACTCTTCTTTGAATTAAATAATAATAAATGTCCTAATCTAATCCAAGTGGGCCTAAATGGTCATATTTTATTCCTATGTTTGTTTTTGGTCGAATTACACTTATCAAATAGAATTAGGACATGTGTTAGGGTAATAGTAATATCATATTTACCCTTAGTTACCCTATTTACTATTAACCGCGGTAAAAAAAGTAAAAAGTTACTATTCACCAAAAAATTATTTTTATCTCATTGAACCATATTTTACTTACTGATATCAACCGTGTCTGTCGGATTTTCGAAATTCCATTCACAGAAGCGGTAAAATTAAGTTTTATGCAAAATTCAGTTTTTAACCTACCACTTAGTGGTTTCACTATTAATCAAAAATTGAAAGTTTTCAGAAAAAAACCAAAATTTCATCCTAAGCTATATTTCATATTCCGAATTCAAAAATGAAGTCTATTTTACCAAATTCATAACATAGAAATTGAATTAATTAATTTTATAATTAAATCCCGCTGTTAAAACAAATAGCGTGTTTTTAAGAAACAATATCTATCAAAAGATTGACACTTGATTATGTCTGGTTTAAATGTGAAATTACATCCAATGACCAACATTGTATTAAATTGTAAAAATATATTCTAAATATACTTTAAAACCACTCAAATAAATGATTTATCACTATTGATTATTTTGATTAAAAAAGTTGTTTTTAATTATAATTTAGTAATTTTCACTATTCATCAGAATATGAAAGTTATCCGAAAAGTACCAAAATTTCACCTTAGGATAAATTCGATACTCCGAATCCAAGAATGAAGTTCATTTTGAAAAATAAGATTTAAGGAATTTTAAAAAGTGGTTATTACTATTCATAACGGCTAGTTTTAATAATATTTTAATAGCATATCGTTGTTTAGTGAAACTCAGTATTGCGTATTACACATGCTATCGAGGAAGGTCACGATTGCGTGTAATGCAAGGCAAGTCAAGGATGCGTGTTGTGCAAGCTCTTTTTTGTGTAGCGTACAACACAAGACATTAGTGAAATTAAAAAGAATATTTTTCATAAAATCTTGGGCTGTTACATTCTACCCCCCTAAAAATGAATTTCTCCCTCGAAATTCGTCGGGGTTATAAATAGTTTACTATTCGAAAGTTTCTTTAATAGAAACCCACATCGTAAAAAGGAATACCAAAACTTGTCTTTAAAAACTAAAGTATGAAATGTAACGATTACCCAAATAAACTAATCACTGGGTTTCCACATAGGTGAAAATATGGATATGGAAGAAAAATCTAACCATCCTGTTCTGATGGAGAGTGGTAGAGAACATGGCTATGGAAAAGCCAACAATCACAAATCCATAAATTTGTGACGATCTAAGGTACCATTCGATTCATCAGGTATAAGATCACTAGGACAACATTTTTGGTTTTCAAGATCATTTCCCTAAAGTTAAAAATTTGAATTAGAATAAATACTTTCTTTATTTTGGTAAAATCTCACTGTTGTTCATGCCTTGAACAATTTCCACTTCATCTCTTAAATAAATGAAGTTGAATTTGTTATTCGTGAAGTGTTAGCAGATCATGTGATAGAATGACGGGTCATTCCATCTGTCTCAAACAAAAGGTTAGCAAAAATTATATGCATAAGTCGATCTATAGTGAGATTAATCATATATGGTTCCTAAAATGGACTTATACTTCATATATCATACTGCTTAAAAAAATAAAACTAGTTTATACTAAACAGGGACTTCCTGTAGGCCAGTGGTAGGTGATAAAGGCCAGTCGCACTTCAGTTGTGGGTTCGATTCCCACAGCCTTGTTCGAAGCGATGGGCTGTCGCCCGTCCTGCAGGTTGTCCCTTTTTCCAAAACTATATTACTATAACATCCCATCAATAATATCGAAAAAAAACAAACAATACTAACTTGTGTCCAACGTAATCCATTCCAATCTTTAGGCTTATCCATAATACTGCAGTCGACTCTCATAATATAGTGAAAACGATTACCAGAGATTTAACACCATCGTCGATCCCCATATATCATAAGATATGTTTTGTTGGTCACATTCCAAACATTCAAAGTCCTTTATCGTGTATTCTCTTGAATACCTTAGTGAAAACATGAATGCAGTTAAAAGTTAACACATTCCACATACCAAAATCCTCAAAATTCTATATACTCAAACCATGATATCACTTAGTCCTTATATCAATCATGAGCTCATGAATACTGTCAAACATTTCATTTTCTCCTTATCCCTTCATTATGCGCATATCATCTACATTCCAAAAATATCTGAATAACCTTTCATGGATACTGGTAACATTAATCAGACAACAATGTAACAATCCTTACATGTCTCTTTATTCCATAGTACCATGATACTACTTATACAACATTACACATGATAAACATGTAATCATTCCACTACATTCTTAAACCATTGACTGAGCATCAACAATTCTTTCATCTCACATATCATTGGTAGTCTCTTCATCATCATCCACATAAATACTTCCCATACGACCATACTGATTATCTTCATGAGACTTTCCCTTAGGGCATTGGTTTGCATAATGCCCGTACATTCCACATTTAAAACATTTAACCATTGTTGAAGTCGTAGCAATACCATTATCCTCATCCCTGGTGTTAACTGAACCTTTTTCTTTGCACTTACTGGCTTTGTGTCCTTCTTTTCCACACCCAAAGCATCTTCCAGTTCCTTTGAAACATTCTCCTTGATGCCTCTTCCCACATGATTTACATAGGGGAAATTGAACTTTCTTTCCTCTATGATCATCATGAAACTCCATCTTTCTCTTATTAGCTGAGTCAGGAAACTTACCAAATTTTACTTTATTGATCATATTATGAGATTGCTGATTCGGCATAATAATGATGTTTGGACTTCCAAATCCCATTTCATTTGGTTGCTCATGAATAATATCATTCCATTGTCCATCATTTCCTCCATTATCGTGAATCACCTTGTTTCCAGCCATATTCTAAAACCCAGAAAGAATAGTGTGAGAGGGAAAAAATCATAATAAAGGGGGAGTAACTTAAATATCTAACATCTTTGGTTTAATCTAATATCGTTACCATAGTTCTAGGACTATATCCTATACGTATACTTATCCTTAGGGGCATCCCTAGACATACCTTATAAATATCTCTAGGGATCTCACTAACGTTTTCGCATCCTAGTTTCCAAAGGTTGACTAAACCTTTCCTCTGATACCAACTGTAGAGACCCGTATCTTGACGTACATGGACATTACATTACTTTTACGGAATACTTAGTACATAACAAAAACACACACACAAGGATCGTAATAGTTTAGTGTCTTTGGAAACTCGGAACGTAATCTTCTAATCGTGGTGGAAGATCTTCAACATCTCCCATAAAGATCTTCCTTTTTTATACCTAAAACCTTTCTTTATATCCTGGGGAAAAGAAAACATAAAAGGGTGAGCTCAAATGCTCAGCAAGGGCAAATAAAGGAAATAAAAATCATATCATATCTTTTTGAAAATTATAACCTGCAAAAGAGATCATAATATCTTAACATGGAACAAATCATAGAAGTGAAAATGAGATCCCCATAATCATAACTTAAAACATGAAACTTTGTGGCATTCACACATAATCATAGAGAATCATTTCTTGTTAGTCAGGACTCATTGCCAAGACTATCTTAGTGGACAAAGTCCCTTTCTGAATCGAGTAACCCTCGTTTCAGTCCTGTTTCACTGAACCGGTATAACCTACCGTTCCAGCCCTGTCTATCTCATGAGATATAAAATCTTTACCCAATGCATTGGAGGGAGATATAGGTCCCACCCATCTTATAATGAATCCTTTCTTATGTGTTCCACATAATCATAAAACATACATCATAGCATAACCCATGTAACAAAAATGGGATTCTTAAACGACATGACATCATAAAACAACTCATATAAGATAAAGGAATTCATAAAAATAATTCCATCACAACATGATCAAATCAATTTAATAATAGGGATAAAAACAGAACCCTTTATTATCTTAGATGGAAAATAATTTTGATAAAACACTTGAACTCCATTCTTGAGGAAAATATCCTTTCTTCTTCAAAAACATTTTTCCTTTCATAACATGTCATACGACTTTAAAATAATAGAAGTTGATTAAAAATAAACATGAAAACTTGTAAAGTAATCTTCTTGGAAATAATGTTTTAAAAATCCATACATGCCGTATAAGTTAAAAAAACATTCTTCATACTTCTGTCAGAAAAGTCAAAAAGTACCTCGTACGAAAAAACGACAAAATATTACTTTCATATTCTTTACTAAAAACTCACCGAAGGGTAAAATTGGATTTAAACTATTGTAAGTGGATGGAAACAATATTACATATTGAGGGAACATGGATGTGGATGATAAAATACACCCCAGTAAATACTTACGAATAAACAATCTCGGATAAAAATGAGATTGTGGTATTTTCCCTTACCTTAGGTCCGATTTGATTGTATGTGTCCGAACCTCCTGTATAATGATTTAAATTATGTCATTGACTTATTACAGAATCATATTCATTGTTATCATATCATATATGGTTCACTTATGACATTATATTACCTGTTCTTTTGTAAATTCCATGTTAAAGAAGCGTTTTGGGTAAAATCGTTTCATTTATCATAGGTGTTTTGACTTGTTGTTCTTGAAATTATTATTACTTATATCATGATTTAATTACTTCCAGAATATCAAATATGATTTATATATCATATATATTCAGTATATATACACATATATATAATATATAGATAAATGAAATGAAAACACCGTTCATGGAGACGGTAGTCCGTACGTACGCATGAACGCTGTTTTCCTTTCCTTATTGTCTTGAATGGAAGTAAGAAGATGAAATACATATATACATAAATCCAGTATCTTTATAATTTCATATATTTCATTATTATTTCTTATATATACTTCTTAATCATTCTTAAATGGTTAACATGGAGAATGAATCTCATCGCGTCGTGGAGACGGTAGTCCGTACGTACGCACGAGCGATGATATCATTTCCATAAATATTGAATTGAATTGGAGTGGATTATACAATATATCAGAATCAATATGATGTTGTAATAAATATGTATAGTTATTCTTTACACCATTATACCCATCCTTGTAAGGTGGTGGTGGAAAATAGATTACACCACGGCGTGGAGACGGTATTCCGTACGTACGCACGCGCGGTGATTTCTTTTTTCCGTAGGATGGATAGATGGTGAAATAGGGTTGTTTCATACTTATAATAACATATCAGTATATGAGTGATACTGATGTTATTACTTCATAATGAAACAACCTAAGAAGAATAAGTGGAAGAAGAAATAAAGATGAAAGAATTGGTAACGGTAATTACCTCTTCTTTGAAGCACCTCTTTGAGACCTCCTCTTAGGGCACTAAAATTGGTCTTTGAGGAAGACCAGAACCTCTAGGATGTTGCTAGGAAAGTGGAGAAGAGATTTTTGCAGGGGTTGGCCGAGCTTGAGTGCTCAAATTGGTGTGAGGAGGAGGGGGAGGAGGTGTCCTTTTATAAGGGAGGAGAGGGGCACCTTAGGAATATCTCAAAATATTATTTTATATTAAAGTCAAAATCGGTTTATAATGGTTCCAAAGGGTCTTATTTCGAAGCTAAAGTGGGGATGGGTCGAAATCCTATCAACCAATAAGATTTAGACAAGTTTAGGGTATTAGTTTAACCTTATCAATTAGATTTAACTCTAAGTTAAATAATTTAACTTTTACCGTGTCTTTTTGTTTTCTTTCACTATATGGTTAATACACTTACTATAACATGCCAAACGAACCCCAAATTGAATATTATTAATAAATATATCCTTATCTAAGTCATTTGGCCGAACCTTAGATTTTTAGGAATAAAATAACAATTAATAATATAATATTTGATTTAAAAACTATTTTTTGTCAATTTTGACACTATTTGATATATGATTTTTGTGAAAGTCATAACAGAATTATATGTTCGAACCAAGTTGATTAAATAAACAATAATATATCATAGTAACCTAGAAAATTAGTGGAATTCATAAAAAGTCTCAAATTACATTTATTTTGGTGTTTATAACATCAATTATGTCAATATTTCATAAATAAGATAAAAACTGCATCATAATTGTGTCATAAATAAATTAACTTATTTAATGTCTAAAAATTATAAATAAAATACCATCATGTTGGAAATCTCTTTAGCTTTCTAATGAATATTTTCAATCGAATTTATCATATGTATAACCCAATATTAAAAATGTTTTAGTAAATAAACTTTGATTTTAACTCTTTTAACTCTTCTTTGAATTAAATAATAATAAATGTCCTAATCTAATCCAAGTGGGCCTAAATGGTCATATTTTATTCCTAAGTATGTTTTCGGTCGAATTACACTTATCAAATAGAATTAGGACATGTGTTAGGGTAATAGTAATATCATATTTACCCTTATTTACCCTATTTACTATTAACCGCGGTAAAAAAAGTAAAAAGTTACTATTCACCAAAAAATTATTTTTATCTCATTGAACCATATTTTACTTACTGATATCAACCGTGTCTGTCGGATTTTCGAAATTCCATTCACAGAAGCGGTAAAATTAAGTTTTATGCAAAATTCAGTTCTTAACCTACCACTTAGTGGTTTCACTATTCATCAAAAATTGAAAGTTTTCAGAAAAAAGCCAAAATTTCATCCTAAGCTATATTTCATATTCCGAATTCAAAAATGAAGTCTATTTTACCAAATTCATAACATAGAAATTGAATTAATTAATTTTATAATTAAATCCCGCTGTTAAAACAAATAGCGTGTTTTTAAGAAACAATATCTATCAAAAGATTGACACTTGATTATATCTGGTTTAAATGTGAAATTACATCCAATGACCAACATTGTATTAAATTCTAAAAATATATTCTAAATATACTTTAAAACCACTAAAATTAATGATTTATCACTATTAATTATTTTGATTAAAAAAGTTGTTTTTAATTATAATTTAGTAATTTTCACTATTCATCAGAATATGAAAGTTATCCGAAAAGTACCAAAATTTCACCTTAGGCTAAATTCGATACTCCGAATCCAAGAATGAAGTTCATTTTGAAAAATAAGATTTACAGAATTTTAAAAAGTGGTTATTACTATTCATAACGGCTATTTTTAATAATATTTTAATAGCATATCGTTGTTTAGTGAAACTCAGTATTGCGTATTACACACGCTATCGAGGAAGGTCGCGATTGCGTGTAATGCAAGGCAAGTCAAGGATGCGTGTTGTGCAAGCTCCTTTTTGTGTAGCGTACAACACAAGACATTCGTGAAATTAAAAAAAATATTTTTCATAAAATCTTGGGTTGTTACAGCTAGAGGGGCGTTGTACTAAAGGAGGGGAGGAGCGAATGATAGAAAAATAAATGAAAATAAAGAATGAAAATATAAAAATAATATAAAAATTAAAATAATAAAATAATAAAAAATAGAAAGAATGGAAAACAAATAAAATAAAAGGGATGGGAATGAAAGGGAAATAAAATTAATAAAATGGGTTAATTACAATTTTAATTATTTTTACTTTTCTCATAACACCCTTTTTATTTTATTTTAAATTTTATTTTTATCCATTTTTATATTTTTTTAACTTCCATTAAATACCTTTTTATTCCTTTTCAATTGCGTTTTATTATTTTTAACCTAAACGCTATGCTAGGGGATGATGTAATATTTTACATAAAACTCATAAAATCATTTAAATAATTTTAATAGCTTCATAGATATTACAACAGCTTGTGTTAGCATGCACCCCTAGTTACATTAAGAACATGGACTAAATATTTAAATGGTTTGTACCATGATTAAAGCCAAGATGTTACAACCTCCCCTCCTTAAGATAACTAGTACACCATTTTCCCTTCTGAGGTAATTGGAACATCAATTGATAAAATTTCTAGATAATGACCATGAAAATAGGTCTCCCACTCCTATGTCTCATATTGAACACTTCCATACGGCCATAGAACTTGTTCTAGAGGAACTGACCTATCTCAGAGAACCTTGGTGTTATAGTCAGCGATACGGATCAGATTCTTCTCAAAGGATTGATCCACTTCATGCTCAACATCATCAGGATCAAATGAATGAGACAGTTATGGATGATACTATTGAAGATTAGATACAAGAAAGGCGTCCTCCCTGGCGTGGTTCTTATGAGCTAACAGTAATTGATATGCTACTGAACCAACTCTCTCCACTATTTCGAATGTCCTGACGTATCTCGGTGATAACTTCCCCTATCTACTGATTGTCATATGACCCTACCTTGGTGAAACATGTTGAAAGTCTTGATGTCCCACCTCAACCTCGATTGGTCGACAATTAAAATCGATTTGACATTTCCATGTGGACTGATCTAGAGTCATATGATTTTGAATTAGTTAACATCTATAGACATCTCCTAATGGAGGTGAGGACACAACAGAGCTACCTTACCTACTTCGAGCAAGCATAATGGTGAAAGATACTATCTACCATATAGTTCCTCATACAAATCCATTTGAATTGTCCCTTAAAATTGGTTATTATCGGATAAATAAAAAAGAGGAATTTGTTTCTCCCATTAACCTCCATAATCAAGGATACAAGACTGTATCATATCCTCTAACACTCATATGGTCTGCTCAGATTTCCCATCTGTCCGAGGGTGATATATAATACTCAAGAGTACTTTTGAACACATTTATTTCTACCACCCTTTCCCAAACAATAAAATAAATAATGTTTCTCTGTTTGAGACAATAGAATGAGGTATTCCATGAAGATTCATTGTCTCACGAATATACATCCTTCCCAACTAATCAATTGAAAATTTCTCCCGTATAGGTAAGAAGTGTGTGTCTTTGGTCAATATATTTACAATTGTCCATATTTTATTTATACATCAAGTATATATTTGAAATCATGTAATTAAATTGATGGTGATTTCATTCCCTATACATTTAGGATGGTTAGAGGTTGTATATGTCTAGCAGGTCATTGGTGCTCTACCTTAACCTACTAACAGGTGGAGCATCGAGTAATGAAACTTGCTATTGTCTTCATCATACCCAACAACCAGTACTGACGACACTTGTCTTTGTACATATTGGTAAGTCCATGATGAAATTCCCAAATAGAAGAATGATATTCCTTTATCAGTTATTCCTATATATCAAAAGGTACCCTTACTCTGCTATGGTAGAGTAAAGATTCACTTCCATTAACAACAAAACCATGAAAAGGGTTCTCTCCTGTGACTCGTTCCATCAAAACTATCCCATCAGGATTAGATAACTATATCATATGGAATCTCTCTAGATGATAGGATTTCACTATAAGATTTGTTAGAATTGGTTTCCTGCACTATTCTTGATCCTCTAGATGCATATTAGAAAAAATGTTATCATTTTCCACATACTGCTGGCTTCCTGGATGGCTTGAGACTGCATCATAAGGCTCAATGTGTCAGCCACAACATTATCCATGTCAGGGGAATAAGAAATATCAAAATCTAATGACCGAATTTATTCAACTCACCTATGCTACCTTAAATTCAAGTCTCTTTGTGCTGAGATGAATTTCATGTTTTATGATATGTGTAAACAATGATCCTATCACCCAAAAAGTAGTGTCTCTAATAGTGTAAATAATGATCCACAACTACTAACTCAAGGTCATGTGTGGGATAGTTCTACTAATGAGGTCTCAGCTGGTGGGATCCATAAGCCAGGACTCAGTCTCCCTTCATCAAAAATACACCCTCTCTAATTCATAAAGCATTATTTTAAATAGTATAGCTTCAACCTCACTTGGGAAAATCGGGATCAGAGATGATGTTAGTCTTTCCATAAACTCCTAAAAATATTTATCATAATATTCGAACAAGATAAACTATGAACCCTCCTTATTCAGGGCCATAAAAGGCGCTGGTAAGTTGGAGAAATCCCGTATGAAATTATTTTAATAGTAAGAAATCCCTAAAGAACCATTTTTTTGTAAAACATTACTGGGTTGATCCCCTGAAACTACTATGTTCACCTTTTCTGGGTCAACTAATATTCTTTCTTCAGATATTATATGACCTAATAAGTTAATCATATCAATCCAAAAGTGGCATTTTCTATGCTTTCCATATAGCTAGTTCTCTCTTAGTGTACTCAGCATGATTTGATGTAGGTTTTTATGATCTATTTTGGAACACAAATTAACCAAGATGTCATCAACAATACCCACCACAAAGAAATCAATGTATGGGTGAAAACATCGATTCATCAGAGCCATAAAGGGTGTGAGCTCATTCAAGAGGATGAATGGAATAACCAGATACTTTTACAAGTCGTACCTACTTAGGAATGTTGTATGTGGTCGGTCAGATGATCTCACACACACCCGGTGATATTCTGACCTCATATAAATCTTGGAGAAAGTATTTTCCCCTCAATGTTGGATGAAGAAGTGATCTATTCAAGGAAATGAATATCGACTATTTACCATAATATTTTTGATTCAAAAATAATAAATTCATAGTTTGATCATAATATATACCTTCTTATGGAAAAGAACCGGTAAACACCACGGCGATGTTCTAGGTATGATAAAACCCTTATCCTTGAGGTCTTCAAGATACATTTATAGTTCATGTAGCATTGCATATTTCATCCTATTAGGGGGAATATTCACCGGTGTTGCACCTAGCACTAGATCAATAGTTAACTCAACATCCCTCACGGGAGGTAAGATATAGAAATTTTCAAGGAAGACTATTGTGAAATGATCCAAAACTAGAGAGAAGTCCACTAGCTATGTTCCTTGATAACTCATGAAGAAACGTGATAATTGTGTTTTGACTCTTCCCAGTCCAACACATTTTAGTACAGATATGTCTTATTGCATATCCCAATATCATTTGTGGAGAAATGTGTCACCCTTAGGGGAGGTGAAGGATACCTGATGGTGATAGAAATCCACACGAGAATGATAATAAGTGAGCCAGCTCATTCTATAAATGGAATCGGTTCTAGACATATCGAGAATTTAAACATTCAAAAGAAAATGATACCCACATATCTCAAGGGGGCACTATTAGAAATGGAATATACCCTCTATCCTAACCCATAGAAGAGTGTCGAGAGACATTACGCTGCAAAGGTACTCGATTGTAAAACCAAGGCATTCAATAATAGTAGTAGATAAAAAGGAATGCGATGCATCAGTATCAAAAAGGAAAGAAACTAAAGTAGAGGCTACCAGAATAATACCTATAACCATAGATGGTCCTAAAATCAGTTCCTTTTTTGATGGTTTCACTACGTACAAATGAACTGAACCATGGCCCTATTATGATCCCCGATTGGGATGAGCATGTATTCTCTACTGATGTTGATAGTCTTGAACATGATTTCCTCAACCACAGCATCCACCATTACTCCAGCCTAATCGGTCCATGAAAATTTATCTTATATCCTCTTGTGGAGTCATAGATCACATACCTAATCAATATGTAGGTAAGGATCCTCTACCACTAGGGGATTACGAGAAAGAATTGAAAAAATGTTGAGCGTGACACATATTTCCGCAAGATCAGCACTCCATTGCATTCCTCATGCATGGGGGATTGTTATGGTCAATCTTATCACACTAAATACATGTGATTTTATTTTCAATTCCTGTATTATGGATAGAATATTCTCCTTGTGCACCCTCAAAGTGTATCTTTCTACTTCCTGAAGAACTATCACCCTATCTTCAAACTAAACTACCATGACTCATAGGATTAGTTTCCCTGACATTTCATTCTGAAATTAGGGCCTCATTCCTGATCTTTGTAATAGTGGTCAAACGAATTACATTCACCTGTGAGTGATTTGTATATTTGAGTCTGTCCTCAAATCATCTCGTAGTTTTCTGTGAGTCACCTGTCAGAGATAGAATAAAATGTTGAAGCTCTTTGAACTAGTAGAATACTCTAATACTGTCATATAGCCTTAATGATGATGTAAGAATTCCTTGTCATGTTTATCTACCAAATTCTGTGGAAATAATTGATCTTTGAAATATATTGTAAAGTCTACCCAAACCATGTCTCTGGTCTGTTTAGCCTGAGAAATGACATCACACCACTGCTTGGTGGAGTCATGAAGCATGTAGACCACATCATTGACCCTCCATTCTAAAAGCATATCAATATGGTTTAAGATAGTATAAAAGTCTTCTATCCATGACTTTACAACATGAAAACTATCACTCCCCAAGAAAGTGGGAGGGTTATGCTCTTGAATGTCTCATGTAAGATCTTCCATAGATGGGGTAGGTTGGGGAACATTTTTTAATTGACATCATAAACATGAAGAGATTATCCATGAACTGAGAATCATGTCCCATCAAAAGATCAGTAAGAAGCGGTACCCTAGGAGGTAGCATATGTGGTACTATAGACAATAATACATGAGGCACTAAAAGAGGTACTTAAACTGGTTCAGGACCCACCATCTCTAGAATTAGCTCATTGCCACTCTCTTAATGTCTGACACAAAGATATCGTGGCAGAAATGGTCTAAAATAATTAAACACACACATGTAGATCGAATTCCTAGTAGATTAGGAATACATTAAAATGTGAAATAAAGAGGGTTGGGATATAGCCTGCCTATGAGCACTACAAAACTGATATCCACCTCCAAGATTCAGATCTATATAAGGAAGATAAAACATTGAAGGATCACAAAAATGTGGCATACCACCTATTTCCTAGGTATGCTCAAGTTAACATCTAAAAAATATCACAACATTATGTTTAACAAACGGGAAGTTCAAATTTGTCTTACAACTAAGCACAATAGTACTCACATGAAAACATGAAGATTCACACTGAAAGTAGATATGACATGGAAATGTTCATGTCATTTTAATCCTTATGGTTCCAAATCTGATTCATGTAAATGAATATCACTCATATAATTGGGAAGTAATGATAAAAACCATTACCTCAACAATACTAACATCAATAAAAATACAAAGCAAGTGTGTCACCCAATATTAAAATCATATCAACAATAATTTGTATAATCAATAACTGCAATCTCAACCCATGAATTTGGGTTTCCCCTATACATGGGTTAGCTATGTCAAATCTTTTGGTAAATTCCCAATCCCTATATCCTAGTATCTGTTCTAACCCAAATAGTAAGAAAAAATGTAAAAAGAACCTTTGATACCACTATGCAACGTCCCCGTCTCTGGAGAAACTAGCGGGGTGCTCCAATGTGGGTTGGCACATGACTTCAAGGGAATATCCATGAATTCTAGAGGCATCCGACTAGAATCGAGGGACTTTTTAATATGTTTAAGGGGGATACTATTCTATTGTAGGTAATAGTTGATATATATTAGAAGAAAAATAGTTTAAAACAAATATTGAAATCATATAAATAATCAAACTATAGTAGATGTAAATAAATAATCCCAACTGAATAGATAATCCGCATAAAAGCTAATAAATAAACCAGGTACACAATAATTTCATACTATGATGTTTGTGCTAATGTAAAGCAATGAACAACAGGAATACATGCTAGCAATCAAATCGGTAATGAAAATTACACAAAGTTCAACAATTATTTCTCGAGTAAAGGATCGGTCCACTACCCTAATCTCCATCCTAAGAAGAAAGCAACAATCAAGAACTAGAATAATCATGCTTCCCATTATCCCTACTTGCAAGCATAAAGTCTACTCAAAAACCAAATGACACCTGAGTAGGGAGTTAGAAAAAATCCCAGCATGCCAGCACTGATGATGTCTAACCATTACAATTTTTTGGTGTAAAGAAAATCAATGTTCCAATATTTAATAAAAGTAAGTAATCAAATAATATAATAATATATATATATATATATGTATGTATTTATCCGGGTTCTCAGTAACACCTATCACATTCACCTTCTTCTACTTAAGTCGGGAATCTGAATAATGACATGTGATAAAGAAAAAAGTATATAAATATATATATTAATTTATTTAAAATGGCAGAAAATTAGAAGGCTGAAAAAAGGAATATACCCTCCAAGCTTGTGCTTTATCTTGGGTCTAATTTATATGTCAAAAAAGTGTTCTTAAAGGTACCAATAAAGTATCACAATTCACAAGTAACCAAAATCAATATCAAATTTTTTTATACATCATCATTTTTATTATATAAATGTTTAGGGTTAGAGTCTGAGCTCATACAAATGGTATCTCTATGTTATTTCCTTTAATTTATCCAATACCACCATTCTCGTACAATGCAGTCTTCTGAAACACCATGTATCACTCGAGGCTGGTTGTATCACGAGTCTGTCTAGGGCATCACACATCAAAGGTCGAGTATCACCCGTGGCATGGCGTAGCCACTTTTTCAATGTATCCATCCTCGATTTCCCCTTAGGAAACTAGTATCACACATGATTACATAAAAAACCCAGGGAAACACTTTTTTAGATAATCCTAAGACATCGCATCCCTGACGCATAGTTTAGTAACCAATTGGGAACATATATTCCATATGTTGTCCTTAATACGGAACCTGTGTTGTCTCACCACCCTGAATTTAATTATATTTCAAAGAATCAGATCTCATATAGTATTAACATATAATTTATATAAATAAACATAAAAAATAAAGATCCATGCACTTTCTAATCATTCATTCTAAACTATCAAAGTCCATACAGTTTATCAACAAAAGTATAAAAAATGAAATTTTCACTTTTATAAATGAATAGCATGGTATGAATTTAAACAAGGAAGTCATCAGGCATAAAAAAACAAAACCCTAAGATTCATTGTTCATAACAATCCAAATTAATTTATTTAATTTAAATATCTACAAAGATGTGTCGCGCAACACATGAAATTAATAAAAATAATTGTTTAGGGCTAGCAGTAAATAGATGAATTTATTTTGTACATGGAAAGGGGTATCCAATGATGTTATAACAATTTAAACAAGATAAATTATCTCAAACAATGGTCAATTATTCATGTCATTTTGTTTAATTAAATTACAAAAGTTGAAATTAAATATCGTTGGTAGGCACCGATGATCGGCATAATGTGTAATCTAAGAGATAAAACCAAAATGAATGGAAGAAAGAGTAAATGAACTATCTTGTAACTTTAGAGGATCCTAATCTCTGAGAAGATATTTTATTTTACATCAAATGGAAGAATACTGATGATTTTATAAAAACCCAAATTTTAGGTAAAACCCTTCCATAGAAGACTGTGTGAAGGATAGTAGATAAGATCTTATGATTTTTGGTTGTGTAACATTACCCTTACCTAGATCGTTACTATTCAATAGAAAATGTTGAAACCCAATGAGAAATTCCATCACAAGGGATTATAATGGAGAGGAGGAGGAGGATGAGGTGCACCAAATAGTGGTGGCGACATAGGGGTGACACACCAAGGGAAAGAGAGGAGAGAAAGAGAGTAAAAGAAATGAAAAGAAAGAAATAAAAGATGAAAAGAAAAGAAAAATAAAAAAATAGAATAAGGAAGAATAAAAAAATTGGAAAATAAATATGAAATAAATAAAATTAAAGGGATAGGAATTAAAATGAAATAAAAGTAATAAAATGGGATAATTCTCATTTTAATTATTTTTAATTTTTGCATAAACTCCTTTTTATTTTATTTTGAAATTTGTTTTTATCCCTTCATAATTTCTTTTAAATTACATTAAATTACTTTCTATTCCATTTTAATTTCATTTTATAATTTTTAACCCAAACACTACATTAGGGCATGATGTAATATTTTACCTAAAACCTATTCAATCATTAATATAATTTTAATATCTGCCTAGTACCCGCAATAGGGTGCACGAGAATGCACCATTGGTTTCTTTAAGGGTATATAATAAACATTTAAATAATCTCAACATTGATTAAATTTGGGACATACATGATGCCATTTACAAGGTTTCGACACCATAAAACATGTTTTTAAATACATTGATATCTTTTAAAACATCTTATTGAGTAATTCTAAGAACACCATATGTTGGATGGACATTTTTTCTACACGTTTACCTAAAAATAATTAAATGGTGGTTTTCCCATGGTTTTATACCACTTAGATTTTTTTATATGTTTTTAACCATTGAACATATGTTTTAGTGTAAAAGAACTAAAAATGTTATTACAGGAATCCTGGGAAAACCATAAATTGAATTGACATGAAGAAAATTCCAATATTTCCGAAATCAATTTATAGTAATGTTTCTATTATACATGGCCATCTAACACAATTTTCTTTGTTTTGACACCCTAATGAATGTTTTTAAAGACTTTTATATCTTTTAAAACATCTTATTGGGACATTTTTAACACAAAACACATAATATGGATATGTTTTCTACTCATAAAAGTAAAAAAAATAATTCAATATTGGGTTTCACATTATTATACACCATCTTGAGGTATTTTGATATGGTTTTTGACCATTACGCCCACATTTTAGTGTTTTAAAACACTAAAAATATTAGTACGAGCATCTTGGGGAAACTATAACTAAGATTAATGTAGTTTTGGTGCCTATATTTCACAAATAAATCTACATTTGTTTTCTAATGATTTATTTCCTATGCAATATTGTATTAATAGTTTTAACCCCTAAAGCAAGATCCAAAATACTTTGATATCTTTTAAAACACCATATTTTTTAAGTCTAAGAACACATCACATCTTCTTGATGGGTTGTCTACTCCCACACATAACAAATCTTTCAATAGTTCATTTCCCATGATTTAACATCAATCTCTATTTTTTATATGTTTTTCACTATTATATTGATTCTTTAGTGTTTTAAAATGATGAATATGTGTTTATAGTAATCCTAGATAAGTTTTTACTAGTATAAATGAGGAATTTATTCCTACATTTTATAAATAAATCTATATTCAATATCAAATTATTTCTTAGAAACATAATATTAAATTCATAGTTTTGACCCCCCCCCATGCAAGTTTTTAAGGACATTAATATCTTTTAAAACTTATTATTCAATCATTTTGAGAACATTTTTGGTCAGATAGATGATTTTCAGACTCCAAAAAATCAAAAATAATTTTGTAATGGTTTTTACATTATTCCACAAAGAAAATATGAAGGTCTTTTCTATGGTTTTTACTATTACACGCGTGTTTTATTATTTTAAAACACCAAAAATGTGATTACTAACATCTATTGAAAATAGTAACTCTAATTGATGTGGTTTTAGTTCTTGAATTTCAAAAATAAATCTATAGACATTGCCTTATAATTTTATGTCTATATGACACCATTTTGCTGGTTTAGAAATCATGGAGGATTTTTTTAAAAAGCATTAATCTCTTTTAAAACTACTTATTAAGTCATTCTGATCATACCGCCTAACAGATGGATGTGTTGAGTAATAATTGACATAAAAAATAATTCAATGGGGGTTGTCCCATGATTTCTTTCTAATAAGAAGTTATTTTCTATGTCTATGATCATTAAAAACATGAGTATGTGTTTTAAAACAGAAAAAAACATTTTTATGGGAATCCTAGAAAAAATGTTCCTCTAATTGATGTGAAATCAGCTCCCACATTTCAAAAAGAAATCTATGGATATTTTCATACTATTTATTGTCTCATTTATGTCATTTTTCTTACCCCTAGATGCACATTTTTAAAAATTTAATACCTTTTTATATAGTTTATTAGATCATAGATTTAGTTCACAATTTACCTCATTATGATGATCTGTAAGACTAACCATTTCCATGGGGATTATTCCTGTCATCCTCTAAAATATATAAAATAAATAATTTTCCATTATCTACCTCCACTGATTTTATTTTTCCTATAAGTGTCATGTTGTTGTACATTATCTTTCAACCTTGAAATTTATTTTTGTTCTTCTTGATCATCGACATTGTTCAAACCTGTAGTAAGTGTAATAGTAAATAATGATGACGCACTACCATAGAATTTTGATGAAAGAGTTCCAGGATCCATTCCCATACATTCTCTATATTCTCCATCCTTAATATGATTGCAACAACATCATTCTAGGAAAATTATGATTATTGTGAAGGGTTCATATCTTAGGATTATTTTATTTTCAAATACTAATACAACAGTATTTAAAATGATATTGTAAATTTACTAGAATTCATAATATTCTATAATTAAAAAATTATTAATTACTATTTAATGTTTTTTCATTACAATTAAAACATAATAAAAAATATATTATAGGAAACAAACCTTAAAATGAATTAATTGGGCATGGATAGATCGGTGAAATGGATCCAATAGAACTAAGTGGAATCATTTTATTAATGTATTTAACCCCATTTAATTTTGTTCATGGATTTTTTTTACTTGATTTTTCATTATTATGTTTTTATTGTAATGAAATTATATTAAATAGTAATGTAATGTACTTACTCCAACATCTAGGATATGTTTATTCACAAAACTAGAGTCAGCATTCCTATGGACATTATTCCAAATCTCTATCTCACAAATTGAGGGACTCATTTTATTAGTAATTATCATAAATATAGATACACCTTTCAAAAAAACCTTCAATTCTAAAAAAATAATAGAAATAATAATGGATAAAATACAAATATGTTCGTACATTATCAAAAAAACATTACGACCCAATGATATGAGGAATAAATTTTTTTAATGATTAATTTTGTTTTTTTGGTCAATACCTATAGAAAATATCAACATTAAAAAAATTATATTTTTTGGTTTTTATTTTATTATGAGACTATAAAATATGCAATTACCTCATGAGAGGAATCTATTCTAATATCGAAAAATATATTCCATTACTCATGAGACATGGCTTCATGCACCTTCTCATACATTTTCTAAGGTCTTATAGATGTTTTATTAAACTTATAACATATTCTTTAATTAATGTTTCTATATTTCATTGCTAAATTTTTTAGGATCCATGGATATGAAACGGAGTAAAGGACCTCAAAATGAAAAAACATATTGAGAAAAATAATCATAAATTTTTAAAAGTATATTTATAATTTTTCACATTATTTTTAAATTAGTTATCAATGAATATTTAAATAATATTAACTTTACGTGCTTATCAAACACCACTATTTGTTGAAGCTATTGTAATATGACACTAGTCATTATAATTAATCATAAATCTCACCATCTCATAATCATGCAATCTAAAAATATTTTGAAATATTCTAACATTATCGTTGGAAGGCACCCACAATGAAAAAAAATAAAATAGTAATTATAAATTATTATTGATCCCATTCATATTTTGTGTTAAAATTTTAATCTCCTATATCATTATCTTTATCTATTTGAAATAAAAATTAAATAATATGTAAAAAAAGTTTTTTGTTCATTGAAATAAATACCTGTAATGGTAACCAACCAACATCCCATGGATAAACTAGTGACCAAATGATCTATAAACATATGTGAATCAGATGGCAAGTAACCAAAAACATCTAGGGAAGCTGTTGGATCACTAGAAGTATCTGGTATAATGGAATCTATTGGATCTACTAATGTTGATTGTATTGGTGATGTAATCCATGATTTTGATCATCTTGGATCTCTAAAACAAATTTCTTAGAATTCCTAGAATTGAAATGGTTTAGAATATATTCAATATATTTGAAAATTATAAGTAAAATACTTTTTTTTAAAAACAATAGAATAATGTATATATGTAATAAATGCTTATAAATGGGAAATTGTAATTTATAATAAATTCCAATTTATACATTAAATTGTCATCATCTCCATTTTCATCATTATTTTCAACCTCCATTGGGACAAGTAATTTTTTTCTCCCTCTCTTCAAAGTTATATTATTTCAATTTTGTTAAAAAAATAAAATAATTTTTTTAGTAGATGTGGTTCACTATCATAAAGTACTAATTTAACATCATCACATATATCATACATGTCTCTCTATTTTATGTGTACAATAACACTCCAATATTCATGAATTTCATCATCTATATAATAAACCATATTGAATTGTGATTATATGATAAATAGATCAATATATACACAATCTCCTATATAAATCACCATAGATAAGTTGATAGAAGAAAAATTTAATGAATCTTTCAATATAGCAAAATTAATTTTGACCCACATAAATTTTAATAAGATAACAAAAAAATTCCAAGATAGTTTAATTTGATTATATCAATTTGTTTTCCATATTATCTCACATCTCCAAGTATAAATAAACATAATTTTAAGTTTTTAATCCTCATTCATGATAAGTTGAATGAAACAAAAAGCTATGAATATTATAGTCATCAAATCTCTTAGTCTGAATTAAAGGACCTAGAGCCAAAAACATAAAATCATTTGATCTTTCAGGTCATTTTTAAAAATTTTGTATCTATAAAAGAAGATATAATGTTTTACTTTTAATATATATAAAATAACTAAACATAAATATTATGAATATAAGTATATATTTACATGATGGAAGAACCATTCAACAATATCCGTATTAATAACTTCTTTTAATTCCATATCATTTCACATGTGATCCCTTAGTCATCTATTTTTTTATGTCTCAATTAATTAAATGAATATGAAATTAAACTATTGAGTAGAATATATCTCTACTCTTATAGTAACCCCAATTTATCCAATGTAAAATTTTATCCCTTTACAACTATTCATCCAATAGTTAAAAATACCAATGGCTGGTTATTAGAATAATACCTATAGGTAATATCATTAACCCATCCAACATAATTGAATTAAGTTTCAGTACAATCAAAATATCCAAAACATGAGGTCAAGAACACTTCATCTATGTAACCATCAATAATATATCCTCCTATTTGAGATTTATTCCTCAAATAAGATTTCAAATGAACTATGTACATTATGAAAAAAATATCAAACATAATAAAAAAATTATACAATGATTTGATAAAATTATTTTCATCAATGAAAAAAAATATATTATTAAAATACCTCTTAATTAGATACATTCGTTGATAGTTCACTGGTCCACCATGTTTAGCTTCTTCAACCAAATGAATATTCAAATGAATCATGACTCTAAAAAATGAAACGGGAAATAACATCTCCAAATGACAGTGTCCAAAAAATTCTTTCTTAAAGTTTATCAAACTTAGATGGATTTATGTTTTCCTCCAATACTCTCTAAAAACGATATACAACTCAACTGGAAATTTATGTTACTTTTTCGGGTAATGTATTACAATGTGTAAATAGAAACAATCCCTCCATCAGAATATGGGTGTCATGAATTTTCAATCCATGATACTTTCTATGATTTAATTCATTAAACTATCAAATGTTCCTTGAATGCCCATTTTGTACTTTTACATTATTTAATTTTTGAAGTAATATGTCATTCACATGATTATTCATTATGAACATAAAAAATGAAATATTATATTATACTTTTTCTATAAAAAAAATTTATATTCATTGATTTCAAATACTTATGAGTACTAAAGTGATCTATCTACTTATGTTACAAGTTATGCTATGTACAAATTACATTATCATAGATATTCTTCTCAATATGAATTATGTTAAGATTATAATGCATGGAATTATACTCAAAAAAGAATTCGAAACAAATCATTTTATTTCACTGCTTTGTTTTACCTACTTCAGATATAATACTTTAAACCCATTTACCCCTTCTTTAAACTGATTAAATTTTACAAATTCTATAGTTATAGTCATTAATTATTCCATGATTTTTTAACCATATAACACCTTTGATGACCTTAATAAATCAAAAACTCAATTGAATTGTGTAATATCAAAACTAAATGATTTATAATAATCAAAAAAATCAATGAGGACACATAAAACACCATTTTCCACTATAAGGTAATTGTTGAGGTTCAAAATAAAAGTAACAAACCTGATAATTCAGAATTGTATAAGTGTTCCAAAGAGATAATTTTCCTAGTCTAGTAATTCAAATAATTGTCCACATTAAATTATCATGAATTTTTAATAGTTTTCTCATTGATTCAATATATGTTTTCACACAATCATCCATGCATTTTCACAATTCTTTGAATAGAGTTTGAAGGTATGCATCAATTTCATTTCCAGGAATTTGTTCTCTAGGATTGATCATCAATATAATGAATGAATTATTCTACATATGTATCTATAGAAGTATATTATATGGGATCAGATAATTAGAAATATGATATAATTAGTACATAATGTTCGAAAAGGTTTAAAACCATTATAAGACAATCCCAAATGTACATTCCTAGGATATTATGAAAAATAATAATATAACATTTCAGATACATTCCATATGTTGAATATATTTCATGTCTCATTAATCCATCATTGTTACTATCATTATCATAAAACATCATGTTTTATGTAGTATTAGATGAAATAATTAATCATAACTAGCATGGATTTAGAGGAATGTAATCTAATACTTTTATAAGAGTTTTCTTCTTCTTATTTTTCTGTTTCATTGGATTATACTATATATGTTTATAATGGAATTACATATACATATATGAAATCTTATTAATTTGTCTTTATAAGGTTATTCTTCCCGAAACATCACGAAGTCATTAGGGCATATGTGTATCTTTGTACAATCAATTCCATTATTTATAACACTTTTCTTTATCTCATAGAATGATGTAGGAGTCATGTTTCAATGAATAAATTTCTATATAACTCTAAAATCATGTTATTTAGATTATTATAAAATCAATAGATTAACATGGTATGATATAACATAAGAAAAAATTAAATCTTTGAATACCTGTCATACCCTTTGTATAGTTATTTTTTACATCCTTTATAAATTCTTCAAAACATTTTTTTTTATTTTAAAATAAATCAATTTACTATTGACTGATAACCAAACAATACTCACATTGACGATAAGTGAGAAACAAAAAATGAGAGATAGTGTGTCCAAGGTGATCCACCATTTTATACATGACTAACAACAAACCCAAAAAAATAAAAGATCACCTAATAACGTTCATTTTTCAAAGCCACTAGATCCATCCAAAAAATCATGGAACTTATCGAAGATGACCAAATTAGGGTATTGCATTAAAGAGAATGAATAATTGAAATGGCAACCAAGAGAAAATATAACAATCTAGGTGTTGGAGCTCAACATCATTCAGAACCTGAAACTGATCATGGTTGAACCACTTTCATCTATGTATGTGACTACGAGCAACATGATTGTGCATGAACACAAGGCAATGATCTTGAGACTAAGAGGATGTTGAAATGATTCCAAAACAAAAGGGATATAACAGAATGAATCTCGACTAAGTCTGTATGTGGTGGATCTATACAATAGAGATAGGCTAAATGGAGTGATGAGGGTGTTTGACAGGGTGTCACTGGTAGGGGAGAGAGGACATAGGGACGCCTTGTTCTGGTGACATCAAACTCTACCACACACAGTCTCATCCCACAAACATAGCAGCAGCCCAATGACAGATGCAATCTGGAGAATGACTTGCGGTATTGGTATCCGGGTGGGTGACTTGTGGGAGCGGGATTCGGGGGGGTGACTCATGATGGTGGGATCTTGGAGGGAAACTCACGGCAGGATCCGGGTGGTCAGCTTATAGTGTGTGGGGGGAACTCACAGAGACAGATCCAGGAGGGCGAGGTCGAGATGTCAGATATGCATCTTACAAGGGGAAAGTGGGATAGAGGCTGGGTGATATACCGAAGAAGGGGAGGCGGTGTTGGGATTATGGTGGAAGAAACCATTCCAAATAAAACATATATGTCGAGAAGGAAATTATTTCAATATCAAGTTCTCATAAACTAAGATTCTATTCAACCATCACTTCAATTTTCATTAAGGACATAAACAATTTATTCATTTATCCACTAATCAGTTTTCAATTTCAAAATCAAAAAATTCATCTTAACCCTTGGCATACCAAGGTGAGTTTCAGGATAAATTATTCCAAGTATTATTCTTATGTATTGTATTTCAACACATCCCCACATATATTAAAAAATAAATATATAAATGTTTAATCCTAAAAGTAAAATCAATTCACATCATCATTTTGTAAAAAAATTATCTAGTAAAATAATACTCATAATAAAACATATTCTAAACTAAAAGAAGAATAATAAATTAAAAATATTAGTATCATACTTTAAAATGAATAGAATACTAATAACGAGTTGATTTTTTAAATTTAATAATATGAAATTAAAAAATATTCATGAAGATTTAAGAATTTTAGTATAAGTAGAAAATATAATCAAAATATATATAATAAAATTATCAATATTAATAAATAATATGAAAACAAAACACAATAAATATAATTAAAATGGAAATAGAACATTAAATTAATATATATATATATATATGTTATAATAAATAATAATTAATCATGGTAATAAAGATTTATTAAAGATTCAATCACATTTTAATGTATGATTATGAATTTATATTAATTTGTAATTTAGTTTCTGGTCGATATGAGAGGATAATACTTTGATTGAGTGAGATTTGTTGGAAACATTCTTGGGGCTGGTCTAACCCCACTTTTTCATAGACCAGAGTAGGAACTTGATTCGAAAAAACAAAAATACAATAGGAAAAATTATTGATACAATCCAACATTAAACATACAACATGAAAAACATAAAAATCCTTAAGGAAAAAAAATATTTCAACTCAATCAAGGTTGTTGGATGACATGCAATAAGTTATATGAGTCGATCACATTGAGGTGAGGGTAACATATGTCATGGTTATTAGAGAGGTGATTACATTAACTTCTAGCTCAATAATGGATGTAGGATCAACAAATCTGGGTCATGATAGAGGGGAGAAGATGGAAGGGGGTTAATGTATTAGTTATAAGGGGTTATTTGTGGTTTTGGAGATAGGGTTCAAGGTCAAAAGGGATAGGGGATACTGAGATAAGGGGAATGGGGAGCCACCATCAGGGGTAATGCTCATAGTTCACTACCGTCAGGGTTCACGGTGGGTGTTGGTACTGAGGGGAGAGGGAGCACATGGGGTTCTATAGGGGTTAATAGCATAGAGGTCAGGAAGAAGGGTTTCTAATGAGGTAGTTTTCATCAGGGTCAGGGTGGGGGTTGGAGTCAAGGGGTGAGGGTGGATGTGGGTTAGGAGGAGTTTCCAAGGGTGGGTGGGGTGATAAAGAATTTTTTTTATGATTTGGAAGTTGTTTTAAATAATCCATTATTAAATATAATATTATTTATTATTAATTAAAAAATAACAGTGATTACGAAAAATAATTGATGTATCAGTGGTTATAATAAATTTCTCTAAGACCTTTTATTTATCTGTAAATTATAAAAGATTATTTATACAATGTTTAAAAATAATTGTCACAAAACACGTATTCTTTTTGAAATAAAATATTTTATATAAATAATCATATTTTCTAAATTAATATTAATCTTAAATTCCGTGTGTATTATTTTAATCGATATAATGAATTTTGAAAATATTTTTTTTATTATAATGTTGAGAATAAAAACATATAATATTATGTATTATACTAATATTTTCTATATTTGAATAATATATAATATATATTAACACAAATGATATATAAATAAAATATATATATCATAGTAATATGTTCAGGTATTGCAATAATACAAATTAATATGTCAAATAAAATATATATTTTAATTAAAAAAACATGTTTTGTATTTAAAAAAATATATTCACAATAAAATTTGTTATATATGATTATATTATATAATATTTTTTATATAATTAATGTATTCCCATGTCTCATATATATTTTTAAATTAATTTTTTTTTCTAAAAATTCTTGGATCTCGGACTGCACGCCAAGTTCCAGGCTAGGTCCCGCCTTAAGATTTTTGTAAATTGATAATTCATACTTGGTTTCGGACCCATTCATAGTCACCATGCAGTTGGTAGCAGCCACACAACTGGACCTAGTGTCGTGCAATTTCCCAATATTTTTTTTAAAATTTGTCATTATTTTTATTTTTATTATCATTTTTTAATATATTATTATTTCTATTATTATTGTATTATTATTATTATTAGTATTATTATTGTTTATACTATTGTAATTATAATGGTTATTGTTTAAATTATTTTTATTCGTATTCTTATTCTTATTTATATTATTATTATTATTATTGTTGTTGTAATCGTATTATTATTATTATAAGGAAACAAATTATCTAAACCTAACCCTAGCTACCCTAGACCTGCGACGACCTTTTTTTCTCTCTCCTTCCTTTCCCCTGTGTAGTGCCCTGCCCCACTTGTCTGCTCCACCACCATCACCTCCCTCATGCCCTCTTCCTCATCCCACACCCCAACCCTATGGTGCCCTGCCTTCTCCCGCTCGCGCACCGACACAGTCGTCCCGACCTTGCCACTCTATCTTGCTTCCTAGAACCGGGCTCCCCGACTCTGCCCCCCCCCCCCTTCGCACTCCTATCCCCTCACCCAGCACCCTCTCCCCCATATTGCACCTCTGGCTGCCCCCACCAAGCCAACACCCCACCACCAGACAAGCCACCTCCAGTCGCCCCTTCTCCCTGCTCTAGGCCACTAAGGCACAGACCAGGCCAAATCCACCTTCGGCTAGCCCCCACCTGCAGGGCTTGAAATGCTACCCCCCCCCCCCCTCTCATTCGCAGTGGCCCTGGTTGTCTCCCTGGTGCGACCTCGAGCCCTATACCTATGCCCACCTTGCACCCGTGTGATCCCGTCACCCATCCTCTCGCCAACTCTCACCCTCTGCCTTGCGCTGGCCAGAAGCGCACCCAAAAATCGGCATGCGGCTCCCTCGGTGGTCTCCCATTCCAGCTTATGCCCCTGCTTATGATCCCCTCCCTACTCTCCTTCATCGGTAGCCCAAAAACCCCCCTTTCCCTCCTTACATCGGACCCTTCCAGCTTTCCCGTGTCCCGGCCTCACTCTCACCTTTCTACACACCTCTGCCTGACATCCCTTTTCCGCGCCGGCTAAACCCCCCTACTCCGGTATAATTATTTAATTAGTTATTTGTCTATTTATTTTTTCCCATTTCGCTTATGGTGTTTTTTATTTGTTCTGTCTGAATCATAATACCTCGATTTGTGTTTTTTACATTCTGCTCATTGTCTAGGGCATGCAAATAGTCCATAAGGTGTTGTTCATCTTTCCGTGGATGCGTCATTGTATCTCTGCTCGCCTTTGAGGTAGGTGAATCCGAATTTTTTCATTTCTGATTAAATCCATCTAATTCTTCTGTGTTTTAATTGGTTCTTTTAATTTATTTTCACCTCTTCAAAATAATTAATTTGTTTGTAAAATAATCTATACATTGTTTGGCATGTTTATGAAAATTTATAGAAACTGGTTACTTGTTTATAAAAGTGTGTGTAAACTGGTTGAGTTGTTTGTATAAATGATTATAAATTATTCGGTTTGTTAATTAAATTGTATATGAATTGTCTCGTTTGATCATGAATATTTTTAATAAATTTTTTGGTTCATTATTAATTTTCGAAGGTGGATTTTAACTGTTTTTCTTGAAGTCGTGGTCTGTTGGTCTTGAAAAAGTTCTTTTGGTTGTGTTTGTGGTGTGGGATAAGTTTTAAAAGGTGTGAGAGTATTTTTTTCAAAGGGTTTGGTTATGGAATGGTTTATAAAATGGGGTTCTCTTGTTAGTTGGTGAAATTGATAGTGAAGCCTTTGTTTTTTACTTTGAAAGGTTTTATCAAATGAATAACTGCTTTATTCAATGATGCTTGGAATTCAAATCATGGGTGAAAAGTTCTTCGGGGTGTGTGTGGTTTTTCAAGAGGGTTTTGTGGTGTATTTAAGGTTGAAGGGGTACTTTGAGTGGGTTTAAAATGTGTTTTCACATGAGTTTTAAAATGGTATAGGCTCATTTGGTAGCAATAAAATGATTTGTGTGCATTTTGGAACCTAAGGGCACGTTTGGATTTTTAAATACAAAAGTGTTGTTAACTGTTGTTTTAGAATAGTTTTTCATTGTTTTCATAAAGGCATTTGATAATGTAAAACTAGAGGTTTGATTTATAACATCAAGTGATTAATAAAGTGTTTTGATAACCAAATGATTTGACAGCCCAGTTGGAACCTTTGATGATATGATACTTATATGTATATATATTTTGGGAACCTCTATAGGGGGATATCCATTATGGGTTATCGTATGGAGTGTCTGTGTTTTGGGTAGGCAAGTGCGGTGAGATGATTCATGTGTGCGAGGGCCTCCTACTTACACAGTATTACTATAACCACCCTGGGTTCCTGGGAATCATTTAGAGATAGAGTGACGGTTGCTGACCAACCCCGATTAGATGGGTTGGTACCCCTTGGATTTGTTGTTAGACCAAGTGGGATGTGCCACAGTATTTCTCAGTTAGGGCAGCAAGTTGGTTATACACATAGAAGCTTCACCATACGCCGGTAGGTGGTTCCGAAACAGAGTACGTCCAAGAGTCTTCTTGGTATGTTTAGGATCACCCATGGTTACTAGATAATTTTCATTTCTTTTTTACTTTTTTTGCACTAGTCTTTTTTACATTCTGTGCACCAGTCTTGTTTACTTTCTGTGCACTAGTCTGGTTTACTTTCCGTGCACTAGTTTATTTTTAGCTTTCACCCTTAATCATTTTACTCTAGTACAAAATTGGTATATTCTATTTTATATTTTCTTTATAAAACGACAAATGATTTTGAAAAATAGTATGTATCTTGTGATGGGTTTTTAAATGGTAAAAATGTGTTACTTATTTTCAAAGGTCAAAACCCACCTTTTATAATTGTATTTCAAAATTGTTTTGATAGATTGTTTCAGGAAAGGAGACGTTGGATTATGTGGTTTATCTTGGAAACCCTACTAAGAATATTTAATACTCATGCCTATCTTTATCATTTTAGTTGAAGGTTTCCTTGCTCAGGTTTTCCTGGATGGGTTGCTTGTTATTGGATCAAATTCGGCATTTGGTCCGGAGGTGACCTAAAAGGTCATGTGGAGGTTTGGTCGGTTTTATTTTCTTTCTGCTACTAGAGTTATGTTTATTGACTGTTTATATTTATCTATTTCCTAGTTTATTTTATTTTTCTATGGTCTAAATCGTTCCCAACGATTAAAATTTTGATGCCCGACACTGGTTGTCAGCCCATGGGGATCAGGAACACCATTCGAGCCAGGTTGCGGACCAGCTTGGGTGACCGGTTCAGGGTTAGCCCATCTTGGTCTGTGAAAAAATTGTATCAGAGGAGGCCCTTGTTTTTTGGGGTGTCCGGTAGATGGAGATTAGAACTATCCGGACGCGAGAGGTAGGTACGGGAAGGACGTCATGAACCCTTGCTTGTTCTGAACCTCAAGTCTCCGGGTTTAGTCCGGGAATTTAGTTATTATCTCGTTCTGATTTATTTTGGATTAATGGATGACAACATAGGCAAACCGATGTTACATCGTGATTTTACATGGATTAGTGACCCATTTGGAGTCCACGTACATGGTTTAAGTTCCCCCTATTCATTGACGCTTACTTGGGGCATGGCCCACTACCATGTCTTCAGGTTAATCATGACTAGTAGTCCCTCACATCGGTAATTTGAAGCAAGTTTTGTGTTCTATTGGTTCTTTTTGGTGTAACTTCATTCTTAAAAATAAAAAATTGTTCTTTAAATGAAAATTATTTCTTTTAAATGGATTTAAATTTTTAAAAGGGATTTTTAAAACTAAAAGCTCTTGGTCTAAAAAATATGGTGGTTTCTTGGAACTAGTAGTGATATGGTTTAGGTGCAACCTCGGGTACTCTTTATGAACCTTGCACATGTGAGGGAATGCATGAGATGTGCATGTTGGTGCATATGGATGAAAGGATATGACTACATGTGCAATAGTTCATGAGATTTATGGGGTGTGCATTAGGAATTAAAGGCATGAACTTGTTTTTCTAAAGTGACTTTTAAAAAAAGAAAATGATTTTTGGAAATTGAAATTGGTTTGAAAAGTGGGTTTGGTATTTGGAAAATGGCCCTGAAAGAAGGCAGTTTTGAAATCTAAAATAAAAAATGTGGTTTTGAAAAAGTAATTTTGGGCTGTGTTTGCTTTTTCTTGTTTCTTTTGAGATAGTTGTTTTGGATGAAGGCACATTCTTTGATGTTGCTTTGATTTGATATTGGTTTGGGTTCTATGTTTTATATGTTGCTCAGAAAATGTAACCTAGAAAGGTCCCCAAGGATTCTTAAAATTCATTCCCAGTTTTTTGGTCCTTCTTTGATATTACCTATTCTTCACAGTGATCAGTGTCCATTAGAGGCAGTAGAGTGGCTGGAAGAGGTCGAACGCGTGTTCAGGATATTGGGAACTCTTCATGATGTTAGAGTGTGTGTTGTTTTGGGTATGTTTGCAGGTCCAGCTCTGGACGAATGGGAGTTGTTCGCCCTGCCATCACTGCATGTTGGGATGATGTGGGATGTCTTTAAATTCATCTTTGTTCGGTGGTTTATACCTGAAGTGGTGAAGACGAAGAAAATATAAGAGCTCTTTCGTATCCAACAAGGCCAATGGATGGTGAAAGCATATGTGGACCATTTCAAGGATCTTGAGTCCTTTTCATTGGTGGTAGCATCACAGGATTTGATGAAGACTTCTCTCTTCATTGGGGGTAATCGTATAGAGATCAAGGAGCGGGTCCTCCTTTCTAATGACCATCATTTCATGAAGCTGGTGGATGAGGCATTCCTAGCTGAGTTGGTCTATGGAGCACAGGTTCATGGAAATCCATCGAATCCAGTTACTCGTGGAGGTTCCCCATCTGGAGAATAGAGCGTGCGAGAGGGAACTATTTCTAAATATTCATCTGAAGTGGTTATCTCATCTAGTTCATCATACCGTCCAGTGGTGTGCCACCATTGTGGCAGGTTCGAGCATGTGAATCCTTCATGTCACATCCCTCTGAAGACGTGTCATCGTTGCGGCTATCTGGGTCACCTGGAGAAGTTTTGTATGAAGTGTATCCTGAAGAAGATGATGTGACCGGAGAAATTACAGTGCCTAACTTTGAGGCAGGGGATGCTTCAGCCATCAAATCCCCACCCATAGGTCTTGGGGTGAAGCTCGCGCACAGTCAGAAGTTGCAACGAGTGTGATGCCTTGGTTCGGGTTTCATGTTCCATGTTGGCGGTGGAACATTTAAAGACTTTTCATTTTTGTTTTCTGTTGCTAATGTTTTAACATTTTTTTAATTTCATTGTATTGTTTTGATGTTATGAAAGACATGTTCTATTTTATTCCAAATAGTTTTGTTTTTCTGATCATGGTTTTTTGAATTGTTCACTTTCCTTAAAAGTGTGTTTTTCCCCTGTATGGGTTGATCTAGGTTTAGTTGTGTTCGTTTGGAGACATAAGTGACTATGAAGGAGTTAAGGCTTGTGTTTATACTCAGGTTCACTGTTTCAGTTTAGTTCTTTTTAGGTGTTTTTCTCTAGTATTCGGAGTTTTTGGTATGGGTCAAGAGTTCTAAGATTTAGTGGATGTGTTGTTTCGCTCGTGCTATAGGAGTTAGTTTAGATTGGTTGGGAGTTACCATGTTGACCCCCCTCCTAGGGTGGTATGTTTAGGTGTTACATTTCTACACTAGTTTAATTCCTGTGGTGGGGAGAACCCTCTCGTGTTCTCCCATTCTCTTCGGGTGTGGTTTCTTTCAGTTCCAATCAGGCATAAATTTTTTTTGTTTATTATTCAGGTGTGTGACATTATGAGGGCAGAAAGTGTCTGTGATGGGGAGAATTGTCACATCCTTCTTCTAAAATTAATTTTTATTCTAATAATTCTAGGCTCTTGAACCTCGCGCCGAGGTCCAAGCCGGGTCCCGACTTAAAATGTTTGTTATTTGATAATTCTTACTTGGTTTCGTACCCATGTGCAGTCACCGCGCATTTGGTGGTAGCCACACAACCGATCCTTGAGTCGTACAATTCCTCAATATTTTTAATATTATTATTATTATTATGGTTTTCAATATTTTTATTTTTATTATCATTTTTCAATATATTATTATTTCTATTATTATTTGATTTGTATTATTAGTATTATTATTGTTTATATTATTTTAATTATACTGGTTATTCTTTAAATTATTATTATTATTATTATTATCATTCATAATTTTATTATCATTACTAATTTTATTATAATTATTTATATAATCATTATTATTATTATGATTGTAATAGTATTATTATTATAAGAAAAAAATTATCTAAACCTAACCCTACCTACCCCAGACCCGCGGCGAGCCTTTTTTTCTCTTTGATGCCTTTCTCCTGTGTCGTGCCCCGCCCCTCTCACCCACTCCACCACCGTCACCTCCCTCCTTACATCTTCCTCGTCCAGCACCCCAACACTCTGGTCCCCTGCCTTCTCCCACTCGCACCCATACACTATTGTCCCGACCTCGCCACTTCATCCTCCTGCCCAACACCGGCCTCTGAGCGTCTAGCCTCCCTTCTCACACCAGGCCCCTCGCCCCACCATTGCACCTCCGGCTTCCTGACCTAGCGAATTCCCCACCACCAAGAAAGCCGCCTCTAGTCACCCCTTCTCCCTACTCCGGGCCACCTATGCGCAGACCAGGACAAATCCACCTTCATCCAGCCCCCAACTACAGGGCCCGAACTACTCCCTCCCTCTCTCTCATTCTTGGTGGCCCTAGTTGTCTCTCGGATGCATCCTCAAGCCCCAGCCCCATGCCCACCTTTCCCCTTCACGGTCCCACCACCCAACCTCATTCCAGCTCTCACCCTCTGCCTTGCACTGGCTAGCAGTGTACCCGACAATTAGTGTGTGGATTCTACATTTGTCTCTCTTTCCGGCACACACCCCTGCTCATGACCACCAATCTGTTTCCCTTCAACGGAAGCCCAAAAAATCCCCCTTTACCTCGTAACTTCAGACCCCACCTTCTTTTCCATGAACCGAACTCACTCTCGCCTTGCTACGCACCTTCTCCCAACATTCCTTTACTACACCAGTCAAACCCCCCTACTCCGGTATAATTATTTATTTAGTTATTTGTTTATTTATTTTTATATATTTCACATTTGGTGTTTTCTATTTGTTCTGGATGAATCATAATACTTTGATTTGGGTTTTTTCATGTTCTTCTCATTTTCTAGGGCATTCATATGGTCCACTAGGTGTTGTTCATCTTTCTTTTGATGTGTCGTTGTATTCATGTTCTCCTTTAAGGTAGGAAAATCTGAATTTTATTCCTTTCCAAATAAATCCATTTAATGATTATGTGATTTAATTGGTTCTTTTAATTTATTTTCACCTCTATGAAATAATTAATTTTTTTGTGAAATCATTTATACGTTGTTTGGCTTGTTTATGTAAATTGTTAAAAACCGGTTACCTATTTATAAAAGTGTGTTTAAACTAGTTGAGTTGTCTATATAAATGTTTATAAATTATTCGGTGTGTTAATTAAATTGTTTATGAATTGTCTCATTTGTTCGTGAATATTTTTTATTAATTGTTTCGTTCATTATAAATTTTCAATGGGGGATCTTAACTGTTTTTCTTGAAATCGTGGTCTTTTGTCATGAAAAAGTGCTTTTGGTTGTGTGCATGGTGTGGGTTATGTTTTAAAAGGTTTGAGAGTAGTTTTTTCAATGGGTTTGGTTATGCAATGGTTTATAAAATGGCATTTTCTTGTGAGTTTTTGAAATTGAGAGGCAAGCCTTTGTTTTGTCCTTTGAAAGTTTTTACGAAATGAATAACCGATTTATTCAATAATGCATGGAATTCAAATCATATGTGAAAATATTTTCTGCATGTGTTTTGTTTTAAAGATGGTTTTCGGGTGTGAGTCAACATTGAAGCTTAAAGGGGTACTTATAGTGGTTTTGAAATATTTTTTGACGTGAGTTTTAAAATAGAAAAGGCTCATATGGTTGCAGTAAAATGATTTGGTGTGCATTTTGGAACCTAATGGCCTATTTTTATTTTTAAATACCAAAGTGGTGTTTATGGTTATTTTAAAAGATCTTGTGCATTGTTTTCATAAAGGAATTTGATTATGTAAGACTAGAGGTTTGATTTATAACTTAAAGCGTTTAATAAAGTTGTTTTGATAACCAAATGATTTGATAATCCGGTTGGAACCTTTGATGATATGATACTTATATGTATATGTATATATATATATATATATATATATTGGGGCACCACTATATGGGGGATATCCCATATGGGTTATCGTAAGGAGTGTCCCTGTTTTGGGTGGGCAAGTGCGGTGAGATGAGTCATGCGTGCGAGGGCCTCCTACCTACACAGTATTTCTGTAACCACCATGGGTTCCTAGGAATCTTTTAGAGATTGAGTGACGGTTTCATACTAACCCTGATTAGACGGGTTGGTACCCCTGGGATTTATTTTCAGTCCAGGCGGGCCTTTCCACTGGATTGTTCAGTTAGGGTGACCAGTTGGTTATAGACTTTATAGCTTCACCATACGCCGGCAGGTGGTCCCTAACTGTGTACGTCCAGGGGTCTTCTAGAAAATATTAGGATCACCCATGGTTACTGGATTATTTTCATTGCTTGTTTACTTTCCGAGCACTAGTCTTTTTTACTTTCTGTTCACTAGTCTTTTTTACTTTCTGTGCACTAGTCTTGTTTACATTCCATGCACTAGTTTTTTTAGCTTTCACTCTTACTCGTTTTTCTCAAGCATAGTATTGGTATATTCTATTTTTGATATTATCTATAAAATGAAAAATGATTTTGTAAAATGGTATGTAGCATGTGTTGGGTTTTAAGAAAAATGTGTTACTTATTTTCAAATGTGAAAACCCTACTTTTATAATTGTATTTAAATTTTGAGTTAATGGATTGTTTTGGGAATGGAGATGTTGGATTCTATGGTTTATCATGGAAACCCTATTTAGAATCTTTAATGATCATGCCTATATTTATATTTTCATTTTCAAGTTTCCTTGCTCAGTTTTTCTTGGATGAGTTACTCGTTATTGGATAAAAGTTGGCCTTTGGTCGGGAGGTGACCTAAAAGGTCACGTGGAGGAATGTTTGGTTTTATTTTCTTTCTGTTGATAGATTTATGATTATTCACTATTTATATTTATCTGTTTTATTGATTATTTGTTTTTGTTCATGGTCCAAATCATTCTCAATGATAAAAATTTTGATGCTCGACATTGGTTGCCAGCCCGTGGGGATCGGGAATGCCCTTGGGGCCATGTCACATCTTGGCTTGGGTGACTGGTTCAGGTTCAACATGGGTTGGTTCATGAAATCCCATATATGTTGCCTCTGTTCATGTTACTCACAATCATTCATTTTTGTATCGTCCTTAACAAAAATCCACTAAATTGATGCTCTGAGATGGTTTTCCATAAGGCCTAAAGCAAGCCTCCCCATATGCTAGAGGATATCGACTAGTAGTGAGGGCCTAGGAGGTGATCGTGGGGAGACTATTCCATCATATTAGAGTAAGAAAATAGAGTAAATAGACAAGTATCATACACATCGGAAGTTAAATTGGGTGCAGATGCAGTAAACTGAAATAGAAAGGTATAATAGTAAAATGTTGTAAAACGCCTAAACATATATAAATAAAATAGAACATGGGTCACCCACTAGGCCAAAAATATAGATATGAGTACAAAAAAACTAGAAGAAAATTTATTGGTCTTAACTACTTAATATGATCCAATCCATGAACCTGATCTCCAAACTTTGTCAAACATCAACAACCCAATTAGTAGAACCACTCGAGCAGCTCCACTCGATCGTGAAATATTGGTCCTTATCCCTATCCACCATGAAAATCATGCTCAACCTGAAAATTAGACATAAGGTCTACATGTACACCAAGTTTCACATCCAAGGGTAAGAAATAATCTCAGTAGGCCACCCCGACAAGCAACCAATAACTATGCTTCTAAAAGTGTATGCAACAGCAATGTGCTCAGTCTAGTTGGAAGACAACAAAAGAATGTAAACCAAACATGAAACTAGATTCAAACTAATGTTTCTTATTCCCTATCAACAGGAAAAGTGCCACCATGGATGTCTATAACTATATACGTACACATGTATAGTCCCATACCTATACATATATACATATATGTATGAATATTCATTAATGTGTGCATCAAACAACATGAAACCACATTAGCAATCAATCCTTTGGTATATAATCCCAATATTCTACACATCCTATGAAAGGGAATTGAGATAGAAATCATGCCACTCAAGCTATGTATCACTAAATCAGTCTGTGGGTTCAAAATACCATCAACATGTACCTACATTGGCCAATTCTGGAATTAGATCTCTGATAAAGTTATGTCACCGCCGAGGGGTGCTCTTCCTACACCTAGGAACACTCTTACTAGCCTCCAATCACTAAAAATGATACCATGTACCGATGGTCAATCTTGTAAAGAAGGATATTATATACCGATGGTTAATCCTGTAAAAGTTCACTGGTTATAAAACATGGAGCAACAACCCATGAATCCAATTGAGACTCAGAACGCAATGTATGACCTTCCCATCCTATATCATAAATGATCTTGGAGAGAGTAATAATTTTGATCATAGGTCATGGAGAGAATGATCATCCCTACCTGTAAAGAAAGATTCTGGTAAGTATTCTCTGACAACATGTAGAAGGTTACTGAGTCAGTCGACATGCTACTCAGTCCTGTGAATCCAGTCCAATGTCTGAGCTCTAGATCTAGGTCTGTTGGATGTCACAACATTTGGAACTTGGATTTTCTCTAATTGGCGTACCCTTAGGCGATATATAAAGAGATAAATCTCTGATGAGACACAATTATACACTCCTGGAGTCTCATGACTAATCATAAGAGAATAATCATTCCGATCAAAGGATGATGAGAGTGTATCCTTACCCACCACTTAGGAGTGTGTAATCTACCCAAGTATTGGATTGTCATGCCTGAAATCGAGGAGAGTGTAATCATCCTTGTGAGACCACTGAGCCAGTCCAAGTTATTCCTACAATGGGAATCCATTTATCACTCATGGTGTATGCAAAAGCATCCCACTGAGCCCTTACAGGAAATCCCTATAATGGGAATCCAACTATTACTCAGGGCAAGAGAATCAACCCAAAAGACTCAACATATGGATACAAAGAAGAACCTATAGACATAAAAAAAATATATATCAAAATATATACACATTTTATCTCAACATCCAAGTCCCATATAGTACTTCTAGGTAGAGTAAATATCATAAAAAACATGGTGCTGAAGTCAAATGCCAGGAAAGAAAGTCTGGCATCCCAATAAGAAAAGCAGATCCCAGTAAGAAAAACTAGGAATCCGAATTGAAATAAAGAATGCCTCACGTATGGATCACATACCACCAACCAGGAAGCACCTCTGGTGAACATCACTCCATCAGTAAAAAAAGTGGACATAAAAAGGAGTGGGGGTGGCCCAAATGCCCAACCCAGCACTACAACCACAACCTCATGGGATAACTAGTTATGTATGTGTTCTTGGTGACACCTGAACACTGACTCTACCCAAACATGATATACAAATCTTGCTCAGTCAAACCATAGTAACTCCCTAGGTCCCTCAAGTCAAACACAATGTGGAATACTACTCAAGATCCTCTAGGTATACACAAGCGAAGGCATCCTACATGGGATCCTTAGAGAAAAGAAATGGAGGAATCATACATGGGATCCTATAATTAATAACAATAAATGCATCCTACAATATGGATCCTCTCAAAGGAAAACAGGAGAAAGATCCTACAAGGGACTCCCGGGGTCATCCCATAAGCAAAGGCATCCCTCAGCAGATCCTTTGAAGCATCTGTTCTCATGTCCTCATAGGCAAGAAGGGCGCATATCGCAAGGGTAATGTCCTCAAAATCATAGGTAATGAGAGATAGCTCAGAGATCATCTCAGATCAAAGGTCCCAACTATGTTGGTCCAAACACCCAACCAATCATCCATACCAAGTCTCACTCGTATGTGAAAAATGTACTCAATAACAAGAGGATGAACCTATATATATATAGATATAAACCCCCAACACACCATTCATATGAACTCTGAATTTTAAGAGGATTCTACCATTGTGATCTGGAGGAAAAAATTCTCAAGAATGTACTACTCACACGGCCAATTATGACTTCTAGGGCACTAAATACCCCTAACCTCTATGATGGAAAAGTATATGGTGTGTACTTTAGAGTGAAAAACATGTAATATTTCCCATCCCTAGGTTTTTGTACTTATACATGGCCAGAAAAACATGGGTTCTACCTGTGTAAAGGTACACGACATGTACTTGAAAGTGCACAATGTGTACTGTCTAAAAACTAAAAAATCTAGTTCATTTTCACATGGTCGGGCACCTGGCCATGTACACCCACATGACATTCACTTAGTGTAAATGGTGTGTACATAATAAAAATTATTATTTTTTGAATGGGAAGAACATATGGTGCACTCTCTTGGAACACAAACCATGTAACCTAGGTTTCCCGATGGAAAAACCCACAGATCGCCTGAAACCCCCATTTGGCCCCCTAAACCATAGATTGGGCCTTAAGAGGAAAAATTCAAGCAATATATCTCTATAAAAACATAAAACAACCAATATAAAGTGGTTCTATGGGGGAACACAAACATGCCTACATTTGGGTGAAATTTTCCAAAGCTTTTTTTTATTTCACTGTCCACATATGTCATATGTCGACTCAGTGCGTCGAGGGCCTCAAAACGATACCAACATCTCCTTTACTGTACCTCATTATCTCACATTATTTATTATACATTATTTCATGGAAAATGATGATCAGAATAGGAGGCATGTTCAAGAAAAAGGAAGAAATAAGGGAAAGGAAAGAAAAGAATAAAAATTAAAAAGAAGAAAAAGGGTGGACCGGGTCATCCCTAATGCCTGACATGATTTTTTGAATTTACGAGGGTAAAATCCCCATTCCACACACAATGGATGAGAATAAATATCAATCTGGCACACTACTAAAAAGATACATCTAAACAAATACGTGGGAATAATTGAATATTTAATTTCATAAATATTAATTGTTAATTATACCACCAAAATTCTAACAGCTTGGATTTTCACCAAAATATTGTCTTAGGGTAAAAACCATATTCCAAGACCAAAGGAGTGGTCATAAAATTTATCTCTGATCACCTTCTATGACAAAATGGCTATTTTACACCTCACATGCATCTGAAGACAAAATTCAAATTTCGACTAAAAACTGCGGTCTGAAAAAACATGAGTCCTTACAAATTACCCAACATAAAATTTTTCGTCCCTGGGAATCCTTGTGAAATGGAAAGAATCCAACCTCCAAACCTAAGAATCTCAAAAACCCAACAATCATGACTTTCCATTAACTAACCACATATCATTAACAACTATCTTTAACGTGGAAGACATTTAACAATGACTAATCTGGTACTCCCCACTTTAGAAATACCCTTATTGTCATCTGAAAAGAAAACTTTGTGCTCAAAATCCTACTGAAAACACTGAAGTTAAATAGAAAATGAAGCACACCACCCACAAAAGGTAAAATGTGCACTCCCCACTATATGTATTACCTTACACTTCTCCTTGAGTGCAACCTTAACAGGGTTCCCTCTTCCTCACCAGAGAAGAAATTAAGGACAAAAAGAAAAGTATATTGGAATAGGGTCGATGCTCTCTCAATCTACTCAAAATGAATTAAGATTGAATAGGAATGTCTCTAAATAGTAGTAAACTATGATTGTATAAAAAGGATTGTATAGCTCCCTCCGATCCAATCTCACATCCTTTCAACCTAACCAGGATTCGGCCACAGGTCAACCATCTCACAGTACCCAATTCATTCCACGATGTTACCTCAACTACATAGGGGAATCCCAACATAACATTTCGGATCCAAACCCATGGAAATTGTTGAAACATCGGTTCTCATCACACACTTATCCACTCCCCGATATAGATTTAGATGATACCATAGGTGACCAGCATGTATCTTCTTCACCAAAATTGTACCCCAATGAGTCATCTAATCATGAGAATCTACTCGTGCTCTGACTACATTAGAAACAATGGAAACCCTGGTCGACTAGGCTAGGCACCTGAATAGTCCTGCCTTTCGAAGCCAGTCTCAAAAAGAAAGAACTCGAGGTGTCTCGATCAAAATCTAAAGGCATAAATATGCATATAATGAAAAACTCAATAACCTACCATTCCTCAATCACAAAACAAGTGTAAATTGATATCACTATCAGAAGGAATCGGAAAACATGGGTCAACCTCTCATGCAGGTTTCCCTACGATGAAATGTATGTCGACCTACAGGGGTCCGATTCTAAACGATGGATCTCTAGGTCTCCTAGATATCCAAAAATATCCAACCACTAAAAGAAGGTAAACATCACAATGACCTAAAAAGGTTAAAACTGAAAACAGAACCTTTGAGGGCCCTAATCCTCTCTTAGCATCCTTGTAATGAACTGCTCCCAATAGATCAAAGCCAAAGAAGAAGATAAATTGAACTGACACTCATCATGTATCCGTATATAGAAATACCCCATGAAGGTATTGTTCACAAGAATATTCTTGGAACCTATTTGCATCGTAATCAGAAATCCGTCTAGATAACCAGATGCAAAATATAGAACACCCAAAAAGGGTCACATCAAAAGGGAATCACATTCCATATCGACCTACTAGGGTCACTTCATAGGAGGTGCATGAGGACTGAGTCATCATCCTCGCAAAAAAATGCATCAATATATATCCACATAACATGCAATAAGAATAAAAAGTATATGTAAGTAGGACCAACTGAATAGTCCTCTATCATCTGTAAAATCACACACTAGTAGGCCTATATGATGTGAATCCTACTTGCCAAATATGATGAATGAAACACCTCTTGCCTTTTTCATCCAAGATTCAAAATCCATCTCTATCCACTTACAATGAAGATATAGAGATCCACAAAAAAATCAAAGCACAAAAACACAACATCTGTGTCGATCAAGGTGAAAATCATATACAACTATAACATCAAAAAATCAGAACAGCACTCCCAAACCCTAGAAACTAGGATATCCTACCAGAACAAGTGTTCTTGATGGTCCAATCTAATATCCATCACAGGTTCCAACACATTCCTAATACTCCTGTATACTATATCCCAAATAGTAAAGACCAAGCAATGAAAATCCTTTGATAATACTTTGTAACATCCCAACCCAAAATCCAAAAAACTAGTGATCTGATCCTGTTCTCCGCAAAGCCTCAAGTGTGACTCCCATACACTAGATGCTTTTGACTAGAAGAGAGGGCCTAGGAGGTGATTGTGGGGAGACTATTCCCTCATATTAGAGTAAAATAATAGTGGATATATCCAATTATCATAGACAGTGGAACATAAACTGCGTATGGAAGTAGTAAACTGAAATAGAAAGGTGTAATGGTAAAAATGAAATTAAAATCATGAAACGATTTTCAATACAATACAACATTTTTCACCCACTAGTCCAACCATAAAGATGAAAATAAAAAGAAACTAAAATTAAAAGTACTGGTCTCAACTACTGACTCCAAACCAACCCACGTACTTGATCTCCAAGCACTGTCAAACTATAGTAGCCCAATCAGTAGAACCACTCAACCAGCTCCGCTAGATCATGAAACATTAGGCCTCATCCCTATCCACCATGCAACTCCTTCTCAGCCAGAAAATAATACATAAGTTCTACATGTACACCAAGGTTCACGTGAAGGGGTGAGAAATAATCTTAGTAGGTTTCCCCAAAAATGAGCCTATTATTGTGCTTCTAAAGTTGTATGCAACTGTAAGGTTCTTATCCTAGATGGAACATAATAAAAAGAAGTAAACCAAATGTGAAACAAGCGTAAAACCTAGGGTCTATCATCCCTATCATCTAGGTAAGTGCCACCATGGATTTTCATAACTATATACATACACATGTATAGTCCCATACCAATATATATATACATAAATATGGATATTCAATGGTATGTGTATCAAACAAAATGAAACCACGTTAATCGTCAATCCTTTTATTGATAATCATGATTGTATGGACATATTGTTCAAGGGAATTGATTTGGACGTCCTTCCACTCAAGATTTGTATCATAGAGTCTATCTTTGGGTCTGAAATCCCACCGACTTGTACATACATTGGCCAACACTAAAATTATATCTATGAGAAAGCTATGTCGCCCCAGGGGATGCTCGTCCTACACCTGGTTCACCGGTAATAGACTCCAATCACTAACCAGGATATCATATATTGATGGTAAATCCTATAAATAAGGATATCAGATACTGATGGAGAATCCTATAAAAGGTCACTGGTCGGAGACACTGAACAACAATCAATGAGTCTAACTGAGACTTCTAGGGAAATGCTCGACCATCCCAACGTGTCTCATAACTAATTTGGAAGAACGTAACCATTCCAATCATATGTCAAGGAGAGTGTGATCATTCCTGCCTATAAAGAATGATTATGGGATGTCTATTTGAACATCCTGTAAAAGGTTACTGAGTCAGTTTCCATGCTTTGCAGGCCTATGAATCCAGTCCAATGTTTGAGCCCTAGGTCTCGGTCCATAGGCGGTCATGACATTCAATACTCAAATGTTCCCTAAGGAGATTACCCTTAGGTTATATGTAAAGAGATAACTCTTCAATGAGATGAAATTATATACCCCTGGAATCTCATAACTGATTGGAATATCATAATCATTCTGATCAAATGATGATGAGAGAGTAATCATCCCCACCACTCATGAGTGCATAATATACTCAAGTCTTGGGTCGTCATGACTGAAATCAATTAGAATTTAATCATCCTCATCAAACCAATGATCCCGTCCAAAGTATTCAAAAAATGATAATCAAATTATCACTCAAGGTATTTACCAAAACAACCCACTGAGCCCATCCAGGTCAATCCTACAATGCGAATCCATGTATCACTCAGGGCATGAATGTCAACATGTATGGCCCAACATCCAGATACTAGGGAGCACCTCTAGACATCAAAATAAAATATATTTCACAATATATAAAAATTGAGGCTCAAAATAAAAGTCTCTGGTAGTACCTCTGGGTATATTAAATAATATAAATAACATGGTGTTGATACTAGATACCATGAAAGAACCTCTGTCATCCATATAAGAAAGGTGGATCCTAGGACGATCATCCGTGCATCCCAACAGAAAAGAAGAATGCATCATGATAGGCTCAACAACCATGAAAAAGGAAGAATATATGGTGTACATCACTGCATTAGCAATCAAAAAGTGAACATAACATTGAGTGAGGGTGTCCAGAACACCCAACCCATCACAACACCCGCAACCCCATGGGATTAATAGTTCGGCATGGGGTCTAGGTGACACCCAAAAACCATATCTACCGAAACCCAACATACAAAATAGAGCCAGTCAAACCACAAGTACAAGCTTGGTCCCTCAGATTAGACACAAATTGTAATGCCCCGACCCCAAAATCCTAGAGTCGGTGCATTATTTTAATACATTTTCATGATTACCAGGAATCATGTCCTGAAAGACTGATCAGTCTAGCAGTTTTGGAAAATAGATTACATATATAAACATTACATTACATGTTAGAAAATAAAACACAACATAAATGATCCTTAGAGAACACCAGTAATCCCCTAGATTAACCCTTCTTATATATAATAATCCATTACATGGGATCCTGGGAATATTAAAACATAGGAAGGGTGAGCTCAGATCCTTAGTAAGGATAACAATATAGCAGAAACATTCATAAATAAGCATAAACATTTAAGGCAATGTATAAGACTAAAACAAAAGCTTTTTAAACTTAAACTTCAGAATAATATGGAAAAGATACAATGAAATAATGTCATTTACTTATGCACATTGATATTCTACTAGTCGAATAATGACATGCAATATCAAAAGCCTCTTTCATAATGATGGAATGCATATTTCCAGACTTCATAACCACATAGTCAAGGCCTTGTGCAAAGACTATAAATAATATTTTGTCAAGGCCTTGTTCCAAGACACTAGTTTTCCACATGATACCTACCGATGCATCGAGGAGCTATAGCAGGCTCCACCCGTCACATACTAAGTCTACTGCATTCCTCATATGAAAAGGATTAAATATAACATAAACATTTGTATTAAAACTAGCATATGAAATGTCAATAATTTATAAATAAACCATGAATGGTATTAAAATAACACATCCACAGTCAAACATATCACAAAAACTTCAATACAATATAGAATATTTTTATCATAAAAAATCAACCTTGATCAAGAATAATATCTAGTAAGGGATGTTGACATAGTTGAAAATGATCAGTTAAACACTTTGAGAGAAATATCCTATTTTCATGAAATCATTTTAAAAGTTACAAAATTTATAAATGAAATCATTTAAAATATATTTTAGAATCAAATTGGCTCATAAAACATTGAAACTTTTTAAAGGAATTAACATTTTAAAACATTCATATTTATATAAATAAATCCTTAAAACCCATTTTGAAACCATGGACATTAATGAGAATAATTTAGAAGAATAAATATTTAAAACATTTAAGATGATGTTTTAGTTTAAAATTACATTAAAAGAATACCTTTTAAGACTCTTTCATGAAACATGGACATGGATAATAAATATTTACCAGTAGATACTTACATAAAAACAACCTCGGATAATAAAGAGATTGTGAAACTAACCCTTACCTTGCACTTTCCTTTAGTTGAGGGTATGTTTAACCTCCTGTATAAAGACCGTAGTATGTTATTAAATAATACCAAAACCATATTAATGTTTATGATATCATACATTATTCCTTTATGACTTTATACTACCCATTTAAAAATAATTTCAATGTTAAATTAACATTTCGGGTAATAATTGCTTTCTTTATCGTATGTGTTATAACGTGTAACTCTTGATTGTATCACATAGATAATGATTTAAATACTTCCATAATATGAAACATGATTTATATTTCATATATATTTATAATATAAATATTTATAATAGACGTATATATATGAAATGGAAAACAGCATTTATGGAGACGGTTGGTCCTACGTACGCATAAATAATGTTTCTGTTTTCATATCGTATTGAACAAAACTAATTGAATAAGATATATGTAAGTACATAAATATATATATATATATATAGTGTAATTATTATTTCATATATTACATACTTATTAATGACATATATTTTATAATCATCGTTGAATGGTGAACGTGGAAATGAATCTAATCACGTCGTGGAGACGGTAATCCGTACGTACACACAAGCAAAAATATCATTATATTGATGGTGAATTCATTTTTAATTGGATGTTATATCATATTTACCGAATCATTAACATGTTATATTTATTATTTAAATCAGTTATACTAATTTTTATACTCGTCCAAATAATTAATTGTTTGAATAACAAACATCCCCACGACGTAATGATGGTAATCTGTACGTACGCACGTATGGTGACTTTTTCATTTATATGATAGATAGAATAATGAATATGGTTGTACAATTTTTATAATAAAATCACAGTATATATAATATACAAGAGTTATTATTTTATAATAGATGCAATAAATAAATAAGAAGTTGAAGAAGAAAAGAATGTGAAAGAGGTGAAGAAATATTTACCTCTTCTTCAGGTTCTTCCTTTTGATTAGATCAAAAGGGATACTTAGGTTGGAATTATGACCAAAATAAGACCTCTAAGATGAATCTATGAATGTTTGGAGGATATTTGGGAAGGTTTTGGCCGAGACAAAAAGGCTTTTGAGGTTTGAAATAAAAAGAAGGAGAAGTTCCCTTTTATAAGAGGGGTGAGGGTCACTTTAGGAAAAGATTAAAATATTAATTTACTATACAATCATATTCTATTTATAATGGCTAAAATTTAATTTAATTAGATACATTGGTGGTTATGTTTCTACAACCTCCCAACCAATATGTTTTAGACATGTTTAGGTTACCATTTTAACCTAATCGTTATGATTTAACTCTTAGTTAAATAGTTTAACTTTTACTGTGTCTTCTTGTATTCTTACAGTATATCGTTAATAAACTTAATATAAACTTCAAAGAAAACCCCAATTGATTCATTAATTAAATATATAATATTATTTATGTCCTTTGGACGAACCTTATATTTTTAGTCATATTATATCAACCAATAATATAGTATTTGTTTTAAAAACTCAATAATGTCAATTTTGACATCATTTATAAAAGGATTTTTGATAAAGTCCGAAACACATTACTTCTTAGAAGTAAATTGATATGTTCAATCCTAAAATGTCATATTAATCTATAAAATTAGTGTAATTCCTCAAAAGACGAGAATTACATTTATTTGGATATTTATAATATCAATTATTTTAATATTTCATTATTAAGGTAATTACTATGTCATCATTGAGTCATAAATAAATTAAATTATTTAATGTCTAAAAATTATAAATAAAATATAATTATGTTGGAAATATTTTTATCTTTATAATATAAATTTATAGTCAAATTTATATTATGTTTAACCCTATGTTTAAAATGGTTTACTTATGAAACTTTGAATTTAACTCTTTTAAATCTTTTTTAAATAAAATAATTAGAAATGTCCTAATCTAATCCAAGTGGACCATAGAGAGTCATATTTTTTTCCTAAGGTTATTTTTGGTCAAATTATACTTATCCAATATAATTAGTACATGTGTTAGGGTAATAATAATATCATTTTTACACTTAATTACCCAATTTACTTTTAATCATGGTAAATAAAAGTCAAAAGTTACTATTCACCAAAAATTATTTTCATATTATTGAACCAATTTTTACTTTGGAAGTCATCCGTGTCTCTTGGATTTTTGAAATTCAACTCACAGAAGCGGTAAAATTATGTTTTAGGAAAATTTGCAAATGCGCTAAGAATGTGGGTAAAAAAACGTTAAAAAGTTTGACCAAATTTTATATATCTAAACATACTATAAAATGACTCAAATTAATTACATTGAACATATATAGGTATTATGTATCTATTTTTACCTAAAATAAATTAAAATAAAATAACTATTTTTTTCAATAAAAAGACGGTTTTAACCAATAATGCAATGTTTTTTTTTCACTATTCATAAAAAAATTGAATGTTTTTAGTAAAATACATAAAATTCACCCCAATATAATTTCTATATTCCAAATTCAAAAATTATGTCTATTTTACCAAATTCAAATCATATAAGATGCATTTATAAATTTAAAATTAATTCCCATTGTCAAAACCAAAAAGAGGGTTTTTAAAAAGAAAAAACTATCAAAAAATTGACTTGTGTTGATGTCAAATTTAAATGTGAAATTACTTATAATGACTTAAATTGTATTAAATGATAAAAATATAATCTAATTATACTTAAAACCATTAAAATTCATAATATATCACTTTTAATCATTTCGATTAAAAATATGTTTTTAATTAAAATTTAATAATTTTCACTTTTCATCCAAATATGAAAGTTATCATAAAAGTACAAAAAAATTATCCAGACCAAATTTTTATGTCCCGGTTCTAAAGAATAATTTAATATAATTAAATTTAATTTATTATATTGTCAAATATTCGTTTCAAAAATGGTTCTCCATTAAAAGGCGGTAAAATTGCATTTTTTTAAAAATAATTATTTTATTTGAATAAATGAATTTGTTTTTATATTATGTCTTTGAAACACATAATATAGATGCCAAAATTATATAGAGTATATAAGATTCAAAATGTAGGGAATACTATTCAAATCCGCATTTTGAACGGTTAGTTTAATTTGTTGTGGTGCACTCGAACTCGGTGTTGTGCGTAACGTAAGCTATTGAATTACTTTAATGAGATAACGTACTATGAAATATTGGGGTGTAACTTTCTCCCCTCCTTTAATAAAATTCATACTCACAATTTTACATTTTTCTTCGAAAATATAGGGTTAAAAATAGAAAAAAAAATACCTTCGTGGAAAACCCACATCAGATATTGCTTTAATAAAATTTACTCTTAATAAGTGGGAAAGGGAAATGAAAATCTCACCACCAAATTATGATATCGATTAAGAAAAAATTAGAGACACATAATTGGAGGAAAAAGAAAATATTTATAGGGAGTGATTGAGGTCATCAATCAAAAAAAGTGTAAAATTGAGGGCCTCAAAGCCATCAATCTGTGATGATTTAAAATATCGTTAGTTCAACAAAACATAAGGTATTACGATAACATATTTTTGGTTTTTACATACCTTCCTTAAATTTTAAGATTTAATTTATTTATAGAATAAGTGGAGAAAAAGTTATTTCAAAAGCAGAGTTTCATCCTTCAACTGATTCCTTTCACAAACTCATCTTTCACTCAAAAGATAATAGATTTCAATAATATTCTATTTATCTTTATCGTATAGGGTTCTAGAAATAATGAATTTATAATTCATTTTTCAGAATATTTAAATAAAACTACACTATACAAACCTGGACATCACGTATTCCAGTTGTAGGTGATCCACCCTTGTCACCCTTCGATTGTGGGTTCAAGTCTCGCGGCCTTGCCGGATGCGACCGGTTGTCACCTAACCTCCAGGTTGTCCTTTTTATGGCAATCCAAAAATAATCTCATGAAATGATTTATCCTTAACAATAGAATTCAATTTCAATCTTTATTGATTCTAACATTTAGACATATCCGAAATACTTCGGTCCGAACTCACGGTCCAAAATTTTTAAGGTAAACACAATGAAGATCCTTTTTTCCACGTAATAACTTGTGAATACATTAAATATGTATTCTTTAAAAACATGGTAACACCTTTAATTATCATATAACCATATTGGTTACTTTCATTCTCCATTATTCCTTATAGAATAATGGATATACTTATTATATCAAAAAATTTAGAAACTCCAACCATGATGATATAAACAAACCATTAACCAGTTCCAACGATGTCAATAATATCCAATATAATTTATCCATATCAATCATCTCTTATTCCAAAATCAATACATTGGTATCTGGACCATATTAATGTTTTTTCTTTCCTTCAAATATGTATTTTCAAAAAGTGTAACTTTCCATTGAGTCACTTTTCTTTCTTCCACACAATCTCAAGTACTTAATGAAATAACACTGCAGTACAATCCTTATATACTCTATGACTATTAAAATATGTACATCATTAATACAATACACAAATGACCTAATACTTTAATTACAACATAAAAACTCTTAATCATTATTCTTCATCTTTAGTAGTATCATAAATTGATTATTATCCAATAGTAGAATTTGGGGTACACTCGGATGATTTGGACATTGATTCACGTAGTGTCCCAACTCCTTGCAGCTGAAGCATTGTACATTTGATACTTTTTTATCACCCATAGAATCACATACTTGGTGTCCTTTTTCTCCACATTTATAACAAACTCACATTCCCTTTAAGAATTTACCAAGGTGGTTCTTTCCACAGTTATAACATACAAGAAAATCCTTCTTTCCCTTATTCCCTTTATCCATCATTCTCTCTAAAATCCTTTTCTTCTCTAACTTACCTTCACAGCCATAGGACTTAGAAAATTCTATACCTATCTTATTAACACATGATACTATTTCTTCATATGATTATAATATGTGGGATTCTATTTACATTATAATTTTGTTCTTAATACCATGAAAGATATGATCATTCTTACTCTTTGGATCTTCCGTATTGCTAGAGGTCTCATTACATCTACTGGGTGCCATTTCTAAATAATGTCATACACTAGGTTAGTTTATGAATCAAAATGCATAATTCCAAACATGTAAAACATTTAAAATAAATTAAACAGTTCATGGATATAATTCATAATCATAAAAATGTATTTTAAGGATGTATATACTCATAAACCCTTAATATTGGTTTTTAATGAAAACAAAAATTGTCCTAACCATATCCCCCGAGAGTGTCATAACCAATAGTGCAGCAAGGCCCGTTTTCGTGTACTAAGATACCCCAGTTCAAGCCCAAAACTCCTCATCGGAGTTTTCACACCTAGGTATATTTGTGCCCGAGCCACTTCTACATGCTTGTATCCAGACAGGGATGCATTTCTTGGAATATACACAAAATATCTACATTACCCAAATTCTAGGAAGTTCTTCTATAACAATCCTCAATGTATATCTTAAGGTAATGTGATATAATTAGAGTTTATATAAATCTAGTTTCCTTGGTTTTTACTAAAATTCTTCTAATATCAAATGCAATGCCCTAACCCCAGAATCCTAGAGTGGGTGCATTATTTTAATACATTGGCATGATTACAAGGAATCATGTCCCGAAATACTGATCAGTTTAGCAGTCTTGGAAAATAGATTACATACTTGAACATTACATTACACATTAGAAAATAAAACACAACATAAATGGTCCTTTGAGAACGCCATTATTCCCATATCATAACCCTTATTGTCAATCATAATACACTTCTTGGGATCCTGGAATAATTAAAACATAGGAATGGGTGACCTCATATGCTTGGTAAGGATAACAATATAGCAGAAACATTCTTAAATAAGAATAATCATTTAAGGAAATGTATACGAATAAAACAAAAGACTTTTATACATAAACAACAGCATAATATGGAAAATATAAAATAAAATAATGTCATTTACTTATTCTCATGGATATTCTACTAGTCGAAAAAATCACATGCAATATCAATAGCCGCTTTCATAATGATGGAATGCATAATGCCAGACTTCGTAACCACATATTCAAGGCCATGTACCAATACTAAAAATATGATTTTGTCAAGGCACTGTGCCAAGACACTAGTTTCTCTCATGAGACCTACCGATGCATCGAGGAGCTATAGCGGGCTCCACCAGTCACTTAATAAGTCCAATGCATTCCTCATATGAAAAGGTTTAATCATAACATAAACATTCGTATTAAAACTAGCATAAGAAATGTCAATAATTTATCCATAAACCATGAATGGTATAAAAATAACACATCCATAGTCAAACATATCACAAAACCATCATTACAATATGAAATATTTGTATCATAATAAATCATCATCAATCAAGAATAATATCTAGTAATGTATGTTGACATAGTTGAAGATGACCAGTTAAACACTTTGAGAGAAATATACTATTTTCATGAAATAATTTTAAAAGTCACACATTTTATAAAGGAAGTCATTTGAAAGATATTTTTTAATCAAAGTTTCCTATACCACACTGAAACCTTTTAAAGGAATTAACATTTTAAAACATTCATTTCCATATAAATAAATCCTTACAAACCATTTTAAAAACTTGGACATTAATAAGAACGATTTTGAAGAATAAATATTTAAAACATTTAAAATGATGTTTTATTAAAAAATTACCATAAAATAATCCCTTTGAAAACTATTTCTTGAAACATGGACATGGATAAAAAATATTTCCCAGTATATACTAACATAAAAACTACCTCAGATAATAAAGAGATTGTGAAATTAACCCTTACCTTGCACTTTCCATTGATAGAGGGTATGTTTAACCTCTTGTAAAATGATCGTAGTATGTTATTAAATAATTACAAAACTATATTAATATTTTTGATATCATAAATGATTCATTCATGACTTTTTACTATCCATTTAATAATAATTTTTGTGTTAAATTAACATTTCGGCTAAAAATCACTTTCATTATCGTACGTGTTTTAACTTGTTACTCTTGATTGTATAACTTAGATCATGATTTAAATACTTCCAGAATATAAATAATGATTTATATATCATATATATTTAGAATAAAAATATTTATAATAAATTTATATATATTAAATGGAAAACACAGATTATAGAGATGGCAGGTCGTACGTACGCATAAACATTGTTTCGGTTTTCATATCATATTGAAGAGAACTAAGTGAATAAGATATATATAAGTACATATATATATATATCTAGTATTATTATTATGTCTTATACTACATACTTATTAATGATATATATTTTATAATCATCGTTGAATGGTGAATGTGGAAATGAAGCTCATCGCGTCGTGGAGACGGTAATCTTTACGTACACACGAGCGAAAATATCATTATATTGATGGATAAATCATTTTTTATTGGTTAGTATATAATATTTAAAGAATAATTAACATTTAATATTTATTATTTAAATCATTTTTACTCATTATTATACCCATCCAAATAATGAAGTGTTTGAATAACAAACTACACCACGACGTGGAGACGGTAATCCGTATGTACGCACGTATGGTGACATTGTCATTTATAGGATGGATAGAATATTGAATATTGTTGTAAAATTTATAAAATTTTATCACTATATATATATATAATATTGAATTTATTATTTTATAATCGAAACAACAAGGAAATAGGAAGTGTATGAACAAAATAACTTGAAAGAGGTGATGAAATATTTACCTCTTCTTCAGGTTCTTCATTTTTATTTGATCAGAAGGGCTCCTTAGGTTGTCTCTATGACCAAATGAATGCATCTAAGATTATGGGAGGGATGTTCGGAGGTTATTTGGGTAGGTTATTGCTGATCTAAAAGGCATTGGAGGTTTTACATTAAGAGAAGGTGAAGTGTCCTTTTATAAGAGGGGTGAGGGTCACATTAAGAAAAGACTAAAATATTAATTTATTATATAATAATATTCGGTTTATAATGGATCAAAATGAATTTATTTAGATACTTAGGTGTTTATGGGTATAAAAAATCCCAACCAATTGGTTTTAGTCAAGTTTAGGTTACCATTTTATCCTTCTCTTTTTTATTTAACTCTTAGTTAAATAGTTTGACTTTTACAGTGTCTTCTTGTATTCTTACACAATATGGTTAATAAACTTACTCTAAACCTGCAGGTGAACCTAAAGTGGTTAATTAATGACATATATAATATTATTTATTCCCTTTTTCAGAAAAATAGATTTTTAGGAATATTATATCAACTAATAATATAGCACTGTATTTTAAAACTCAATTATGTCAATTTTGACATTATTTATTAAATGATTTTCGTTAAAGTCCTAAAAAATTTATTACTTAAAAATATATTCATATTTTAAATCCTAACATGTCATATTATCCTATAAAATTATTTTAGTTAATCAAAAGTCTCAAATTACATTTATTTGGATATTTATATTATAAATTATTTTAATATTTCATTATTAAGGTAATTGCTGCATCATAATTTTGTCAAAAATAAATTTAATTATGTAATGTCTAAAAATTATAAATAAAATATCATTAGGTAGTAAATATTTTTATCTTTATAATATATATTTATAGTCTAATGTATATTATGTATTACCCTATATGAAAAATGGTTTAGTTATTAGACATTGAATTTAACTCTTTTAACACTTGTTTAAAAATAATAATAATAAATGTCCTAATCTAGTCCAAGTGGAAAACATAGAATCATATTTTATTCCTAAGGTTTTTTTGGTCGAATTATACTTATCCAATAGAATTATGACATGTGTTAGGGTAATAAAAATATCATTTTTACCCTTAATATCCATATTTACTTTTAACCGTGGTAAATAAAGGTCAAAAGTTACTACTCACCAAAAATTATTTTCATTTTATTGAACCACATTTTACTTACTGATGTCAACTGAGTCTCTCATATTATTTCAATTCAACTCACAGAAGAGGAAAAATTATGTTTTATGCAAATTTGCAAATGCTATTAGAAGGTGGGTAAAAAACGTTAAAAAGATCAATAAAATTTTATATATCTAAAAATATTATAAAATGACTACAATTAATTATGTTAAACATATAGAGGTATTATGTATCTATTTTTACAAAAAATAAATTAAAAAATTACTATTTATTTAAATAAAAAGTCTGTTTTAACAAATAATACAGTGTTTTTTTCACTATTCATAAAAAAATTGAATGTTTTCAGAAAAATACCAAAAATTCACCCTAAGATAAATTAAATATTCCAAATTAAAAAATTAATTCTATTTTACCAAATTAAAATAATAGAAGTTTTATTTATTAAATTAAAATTAACTTTTTTTTCAAAACCAAAAAGCAGGTTTTTAGAATGTAAAAACTATCAAAAGATTGACATGTGTTTATCTCAAATTTAAATGTGAAATTAATTATAATGACCTAAATTATATTAAATGATAAAAATATAATCTAATTATACTTACATACCATTAAGATTCATAATTTATCACTATTAATTATTTTGATTAAAAAAGCAGTTTTTAATTAAAATATAGTAATTATCATTATTCATCAAAATATGAAAGTTATCAGAAAAGTACAAAAAAATTATCCAAACAAAATTTTCATTTCTATATTCTAAATAATAATTTAATTTCATTAAATTGAATATATAACATTGTCAAATGTTGGTTTTGAAAAGGGTTTTCCATTAAAAGGCGACAGAATTGCATTTTTTGAAAAATACTTCTTTTATCCAAAAAATGTATTTGTTCTTCTATTATGTCTTTGAAAAAAATTATATGGATGTTAAAATTATATAGAGTACATAAGATTCAAAATTTAGTTAATACTATTCATAATCACATTTCGAATGGTTAGTTTAATAAGTTGTGGTGCGCTCAAACTCGGTGATGCGTGTAGCGCAACGTATTGAATTACTTTAATGAGAAAACGTACTATGAAATCTTTGGGTATTACACAAATAGGTATCCTACATGTGATCCTCCAGGTAAACATGAGAAGAGGAATCCTACATGGGATCTTTATTGAATAAAAAGGAAGCAATCCTTCATGGGATCCTCGAAAGAGGAACAATAAATGCATCCTATAATACAGCTCCTCTCAAAAGGAAATCATAGTAGAGATCCTACAAGGGACTCCCTTGGTTAGCACATAAGAAAATTAAACCCCCCATAGATCCTTGTAAGAATCTAGTCTCATGGCCTTGTAGGCCATAAGGGAATATCTCATAATGGGAACATCCTCAAAATCATAGGTTATGAGAGATAGACCACAACTCATCTCAGATCAAAGGTCTCAACTGGGTTAGTCTGAACACCCAAACTATCATCCACCCAATGTATAACTCTCAGGTGATAAATGAAATGATAACTGGGGGAATAACCTCCAAATTTAGATATTGACCACCAAAACACCATGTATATAACCTCTAAATATCAATAGTATTATACCATTGTAATCTACACAGAAAAACACTCAGAATGGACTACTCACACGCCCAATTCAGACTTCTAGGGCACAAAATACCCCAAACCTCTAAGCTAGAAAGGTACATAGCAGGTACATTAGATTACACAGAATCCACACCTATCCCTCCCCCTAGACGTATACATATAAATGGCCAGAACAACATGGGGTTTTCTTGTGTAAAAGTACAAGACATGTACTATCTCAAAACCAAAAACCCATGTTCTTTTTAACACGACCAGACACAGATCCATATACCACCACATGGTGTGTACTCAGAGTGCGCAACATGTACTTTAGAAAACTTCTTCTTTCTTGAATATGAAGAACACACAACGTTCTCCCCTAGAAAACACAATATGTTACTATTATTTCCCAATGGTAAAACCATCAGATCTGCCAAAACCCCCATTTTCATCACCAAAACAAAAGATCATGGATAATGAGGCCAAAAGAAATCAATATATATCTTTAAAAGCATGAATCAAACAATTTAAGGAGGATCTATGGTGAAAATTAAAATGGGCCTACCTTCGGGAAGAACTTCCAAATCATTGAATGATTTCAATGTACACGGCTGCCATATGTCGATTCAGTGCATCAAGGGCTTTGAAATAGTACCAACCTCTCCAGTACTCATCCTATATCTATACATTTACCTCTTATCCCTTAGGCCACAATGAAGGAGGAGTTGTAAAGGAGGTGTGCTTAAGAAGGTGGAATTAATAAGATAAAATAAAGAAAAGAAAGAAAATATCAATGGAAGAAAAAAGGGGATAGGCCTGCCCAAACACCCAACTCAAGTTTAAGCCTTTCCTATGATAAACTTCTCATTCCAGAATCAATTGAAGAGACGAAATATCAATCTGATTCTCTGTTCAAAATTTATTATTGAACAAACCTTCACAAATAATTTAATATTTAACTTAATAAATATTAATTATTAATTATTCCGCTGAAATTTGAATGGCTTGCATTTCCACAAAACATCCATACTTGGGTAAACACCTTATTATGGGACCAAATTAGTGGTCATAAAAAATAGATATGATCATATACTTGGAGAAAAGGACCATTTTACCTCTCATGAGCATCCAAAGTAGAAATTTAAAATTTCTACTCAAAACTACGATCCTAAAAAAAGAGTCCTTAAGAGTTCACACTCTTGTTGTCTCCAACACTAATATATTTTTTTTTCCAACACTAACCTTTATCAATGGAAAAAATCACTGAAAAAGGTGTTTTCAATAACATTACTATCTAAAAGCACTGATAAAGGTTACCATTGTTATTGATTTTTTCATTTCCTTTCTTTCATGGATAAGGGAATCATTTATCACCACTAAAAACAAACTCACAACAGGAACCTTAATTAGCCCTAAAAAAGTTTGTTAAATGTTTTTTTTATATAAGGATTTGTTTTAGTACTAATAAAATACACTCTTCATTAGTCTTAGTTTTTAGTGCTCGTAAAAAGAATAATTCAAATATATATATATATATATATATATATTATTAAAAATAATATATCAATATATAAATATAGTTATATTGACATAAAGATAATATATTTCCTTAAATATGATTTTTATAAGATTTTATATTCATTTACACTTGATATATAAGTTATTTTGTAAAATATTGAATATAAAAAATTTAAATATTAATGATTATTAATAATTTTCTAATTATTATTGATTAGTAGTAATTTAATAACAAATAGATAACGTAAAAATTCAATAAATTAATGAATGTTTTAAGATAAGTTAAAAATAAGATTTGAACTTCAAATAGTCAAAACTTTTGATTCAGTTGTCAATTGGGCTCTATAATGTATCAAATTGAATCATGTGAAGAGATCTACACCATGTGGATTGGGGGAACCCTAGTTAATATTTGTTTTAGGTAAAAAATGGACTTTATATCTTCCAAAATCTAGTTTTTAGTTTGGATAGCTAAATTTTTAATATTCCAAAAGATTTCAACTTTGTTTAAGATAAAATTATTAACCTTTTTAAGTGAGTGTTTCATTCATATAGAAATTTTTGTTTTAAAATTTTTATCATATTTAATATTTTAGATTTATTTATAAATATATTAATTCATATTTTATTGTATTTACATAAAATAGTAAAAATTTGAAAAAAAAAATTAATCTTATTTGTAAAAAAATTATTTTAAAATAAATAAACTATATATAAATTAATATTTATTATTAATTTTATTTAAAATATTAAATTTTATATTTTATTTAAATTTTTTGAATACATAAATATATTTATATATATATACAACTAATTTTTATATATAAATATGTATGTCTCCATAGAAAATATAAATTTTTGTGTTTATTAAAATATATCTAAATAAATACATATATGTAAATATGTGTGTTTCTGTGTGAAAAATATAATTGTGTGCATATTTGTAGATATGAGTGTATGTATGTGTCTGTCGATATTGTGTAAAGGCCTCATATATAAATGATTTTTCATAAATATATCGTCATCATTTAATATATTATATAAATGTATTTATAGTGAATATATATAAATAAATTGTAAACAAATTATATCAAAATATACATTTATTTGTAAATTTATAAATATATACATATATATTAAAAAATATATACACACAAATATATATGTAATGTATAAAATTTATATTTTGATTTACAATTTATAGACATTATTTTAAAAATAAATTTAAAAAACATTATATAAATCATATTTAATTAATTATTATCCATTTCATATAAAATAATACTAACCATTTTTTATGTAATAAAAAAATATGATTACATATATACTTATATAAATGTATATATAATGTTCATACACATATATGTGTGTGTACTAATAAACCAAAATATATTTATATTTATATTTATATTTATATTTATATTTATAGTTATATTTTAATCTATATAAATTAATATTGATATCCAATATATTTAAATAAATATAAGTATATATATATATATATTACACACACACAAATATATATATTCTAAATAAATTTTATTTTAATTAAATAAATATTAAAAAATACATAAATAAAATATATTTATATAAATACATAAAAATAAAAAACATTAAATATATAGTAAACTGGGATTGGGGTAGTGGTAATGGGGTTTTATTATGTAAGGTAGGTTACAGGACTGTGCCCGGTTGTGAGCACAAGTGTATAGATAGCTGAGTGGTGGAAAAATGATGTCAAAGGGGCATTGTGAGAACTAAAAAAAGGGGGTGTGAGGGAGTGTGAGAGCGGATCCAAGCTATGAAAAAGGGGGTTGGTTGGTTACAAAAAATTTAGTTATATCAATTCTATAAAAAATATCGGATAAAGGTTCACTTCATCAATAATAAATTAAAATAACTACAAAATGGTTACTTTATCAATGATTTTTTATCACTGATAAAGGGAGAATCTATCTTGCCTTTCTTTCACTAATAAAGGTGGAATTTGTCATCACTAAAAAGCACTAATAGAGGCACTATTTATCTGTATTAAAATAAAATCACTGATAAAGTCCAACATTATCCATGGTTTTGTTGTAGAATTGATAAAATTCATGGTGTATAATGGTTCTTATATTTTCATCATTTTTTAATAATGAAAAGGCCCACTTCTATCACTTTTAAAAGAAATCTTTATAGATATGTGACTTCATCTATTCTCTTTCCTTCAATAATTCCAATCAATTCATTCCATCGATACTACTGCAGTAATTTCCCCCCAAAAGAATATTATTTTTCTATTGTATAATGAAGTAAATCCACCCTCCAAAGATACCACCTATTTTGATGGATGTTATGCATTCAGGGAGCCAAAGGTGACATTAGTGGAAGGAAACAAATGGTAGTAGAGATCATACATGGCTCTCATGATTCCAAATAAGATCTCTATCTATTATGCAATGATCTCATCTATATATTTTCTATATTTAATATTTTTTGTTATTAATATATTTAATATAATAATAAGAAATATATTTATAGTGTGCATCCTTATTTAATTTCAATTTAACATATTTTTGACATGCATATATGGCTACATTCATGGATTTTGGGGAGATATATCTTTGATACCTTTCTTAATGAGATAATGGTGTTTACCTTTTCACATTATAGATGCATGATCATTTTAATTTTAAGTTATAATATCTTTATTAATATCTATATTTAAAATGTTTCTTACAAAACCATTAAAAATGGGAGAATAGGTAAATAGTTGGTGACTTCTACTCCAGGAGAGTTGGTTGATGAAATATTATAGGATTTATTCAATATGTACTCCATTTAGAGGGGGAAAGTGGTTTTTGTTTTTATAATTGCGTGAGTGGAACATTGGAAAAGAGTAGTGCAATGTTAGATGGTTCACTTTTATTTATTCATGTTTATTTACTACTAATCATTATCAAAGATAAATAAAATGCAATGATAAAAGGTAAAATTTTATCCATTCTGATAAATGTAAATTTTATTAGAACTAAAAACATTGATAAAATGGTACCTTTTTCTATATATTTTTTAGTCATTTTAGAGGTTTAGGTTTAACAGTTCTATTCTTAGCGTTGATAAAATCTCCCCTTTAATAGTGCTAAATAGCATTGATAAAAGGAAGAATGAATCATTAAATTAATATATACATATTTATATATTTCAAAATATTATTTATATAAAAATAATTGAATGTGTAAATATAATATATAAATATTGTTTATATAACTATTGAATCATATCTTTTTTTCGGTACTTCCCTTTGAGTTTTTTTGTTGAACCTATTTTGTTTGGGGTTTCCTTTTTCTTTGATCCATGGTGTTCAAGTTAATTTTAACAATAGAGAGATTTTATTTGGGAAAATAATCTAATTATCAGGTATGTTTTTTTGTTTGAATTAATGGATTCGATGTTTTAATCATCAGAATGGAATATGAGGGTTCCCCATGAGTTTTTAAAGCTGCAGAAGTGGTCTGGGCTCTTCGGTAGAAGTGGGGATAAAAGATTTCTTCAATGAATTTATTTTTTGGGTACTTGTTAAATGACATGTAACTACCCCAACAAAGAGGATGGGAAATGGGTTTAATGAATGAAATGAACACACATTATGAAATTCAAACATGACATGAAATTTTGAAATGGTGTTATTTTAACTCATGGTAATGTTTTTATTATTGTAACATGAAATTAGAGAAATACACAATGTGAAAGGGTTACATGATATGTATTTCCCAAGCTCAGCTGCTATAAAGACAAATTGTGAATTTGATTCTTTCTTCATCCATGTAAATCCATCCTCTCTCAAAACATAGGTTATATCTCAGAATTTTTAGAGCGACTTATTCCCATCTAAAAATCCCAATCAAGCGTCTAAACCCTAGTGAATTGTGTCAAATTGGTTTTCCCCTCTCTTCTATTTTACATCATTATCAGAGTGTAATATTTTTACCATAGTGGAATCTAGTGTTTATCATGATATTTTTTATCTAGGTTATTTATTAGATTTATTTTCCTACATTATTTTTGGGATTGCATGTTGGAAGTGTTGTTTCAATTTGGAGAAAAATGTGGGTGGTCTAAATTTTAACCCTTTTGTCTGATTTAATGAGCACTTTTATTTTCAATATTTGAAACTATGTTGGCACACTGTGTATGCAACCAAATAAATTTGATAATATATTCTAAATAATAATATTCATTTTTTGATCATCCATTAGATCACATTTGTTCCATAGGCATAGAGATTATGGCCTGATCCCACCCGATAAGTGTTCCATCTTTGGACCTTATTCAAACATGGTATGTTTTTCATTAAAGACTTATGTTGAATTGGGAATAATTTTTATTAGATTTATGTTTTGAAGTGGTATATCAACTTTATTTTCTAATTTCATATAGAAGAATCACCTTGGTTAAATTGGGTTAAATGATATGATAATGGCCATAGGATAAAACGATTAATAATTCAGGTTTGATATAATTATGAAGGTAATTTGGAACCTAAATTAATGAAATATATTAATTCATAAAAATGGTAAATTGATAAATTGATCATTGTGAATTATGATGATGTATCTATTATATGTGTTATTAGCCTTATATTTTTTATTTAGATTTTGAGATCATGTGACCTTGATGTTATTAATTCCCAATGGTGGGGTTCTTATTGGAATACTGGGAGTCTTTGGATGTGACTCATGATTTATGTTGATTCATGTAGTCCAAGTTCATGTTTTCATACCACCTGTGGCCTAGGAGCACTGGTAATAGATTCCTAAGGGTGGATTATATGATTACATTGAATGTATGAAGACTAGATTTATAGTTCATAGATGATCATGTTTGAGAATCAGGATAGCCTGCTGGAAGAGGCCTTTGGTAAAATTTGATATTTTTTGTGATTCATACTCAGTATGAGAATATGTCACTGATTGGGTGATATGTCTTGATGTAAGATGATCCTTACATATAGAGATATATCTTGGAAGGTGTTGAAGCTGGTTATGGGCTGGTCTCAGGTGTCACCCCAAATCTTGAGTGTCAGTGTGTTTTTTTCACATGTTGTATTAATCCATTACATTAATACCATCTTATTCTATTGAAGGCTTGAAATATTTATCCCACACTAAATTTGTTTATAAATGGTGGTGTTAACCTATGGAGTTATACTCACTCCATGGAATATCTACCATTTGTTACCCTAATTGTTTTGATGGATAAAGGTTTGGATAAGTTCAAGGGACCCTGTTGTTGATTTGTGGCTTAAGAGATGTCTTGGAGGTTAGATATGAGACCTATATGGTTTTTGGGACCCAGGTATTTGGAGTATTTATTTGTGACTTTTGTGTCTTTCATCTGTATAACTTCAAGCAGGTCATTTAGTCTCATTCAGCTATTTGTTACATTATTCTTTTACTATTTTTTTTATTTACATGGTCCTTTATCATTTTTTATTTTAAATTATTTATTCAAATTATTTCTATTATATCAACTATAATTTTATTATTTAATTCCTTTATTTAAACTGTTTACTAGAGGGTATAGTCTCCCCACTATATTCATTAGACCATCATTTCTAGTCAGCATCCTCTAGCATACATGGAGTCACACCTGAGGTCAAATAACCAATTGGTAAGGTAACATGATGGAGAACTAGATCAGTGATATTAAGAAGTTTTACGAGAGCATCAAGGTTTCTTTTCTATTTCATTACTATTTAGGAATGGTAGAATGAATAGTATGATGTATCCGGACTTGGTAATGATATTTTTCATGAAAGTAGCTAACCCATGTATGGGGGAAATTCGAGTGCCTTGGGATGGGATTATTTTTTATGATGTTCTCTTGTAATAGTTTTACATTTTTTCTCTTTGGGGGATTCACATATTGTGTGGAGTTATTTTTCCTTGATATTTATACTTGATGATCAATATGGAGTGATATGTGTATGAATTCATTGTGATAGGAATATATGGATATTTATTTACATTAATAATATATGATAGGAAAATATTTAATTCATGTGATATATTTTCTTGTATAGACTCTGATATGATGTACTTGTCATATCTCATAATAATGTAATAAGTGAATAATTAAATCATTCCAATTAAATTTATAATTCATGTTTAAAGAGACCAATAGATGTTGTTTCTATGTTGTTATCACCTTTAGTGGTTATTCTTTTTTACCCTATGTTTTGTGGTGTGTGTTAATCTTGTATAGAAAATACCTCCTCGCCATCTTCAAGTTGATCATCAGGAGAATAGAAATAAACATTATATTAACATAGATGAACAATATATTCATGTAGCTTCTAAGAACTAGATTGATGTTCAATTTCTATAAAGATTCCATTGTTTCATGAGATTGAAGGAGAGGGAGTTTTTTTACATTTTTCTTTTGATGTATGAGTTCATGAGAGACTTCCAGCTACAAAATCCTCCTACATTCAGTGGGTAGGGAGGTCCTAATGAAGTTGAGTTTTAGATCATGTTAATTTGGGTGATATTCATTCACCTCATGATATCCATATTTAGGTGGGTAAATCTTGATACAAACAAGATTCATGGACCATCAAATAATTTGATGGATATTTTAGATAATTCCAGGCATTATTAGGATTTATCTTAAAAGGACTTGGGGGAAAAGTTTCTAATCCCCTTTTATCATGATATGTTGAGGTATGAGAAGGCTTATGAATTCATACATCTATCATAGGTGGTCGCATTAGTTATGGACTATTCTAGATGCTTCACTGACCTGTAGTTCTTTGCTTCTTATATAGTAGTTGATGAGATCTATAATGATAGACATTTTCAGGAACGACTTCACTATGATATCAGGTTTTAGGTGAAGTTATTTCACCTGATCATCCATGAAGATTTAATGAATCGGGCCCTTGTCATAGAAGGGAATCAATGAGATTTAGTGAGTGGTGTCATGATAGTTTGAGAATGGCGACCCAATAACTCTTCTTTTCACTATGAATGTTATTTGTACGTAAGTAGTGGGAAAATAAGTCAATGGAGTGAACTTCTTCCTCAAGGACATGGTTTAGTGCAGTGATTTTAGTATGTTAGGTTTATAAAAAGTTCTTGTAGTGACACCCTATTATAGTGTATTTCAATGTTTGTGTTATGATGGGTCGCCATTATTTGTTTTGTAGGAAATATCTATAGTATAGTAGTTGTAGGGGATCAGTATGGGAACCTGAGACTAGAAAAGACTCAGGTACCCCTTAATAGAATGGTAGCGATAGTTCCACTGGCTGTTTATGCTAAGGTGCTGGATGTAGTACCCTAGTGCAAGGGTGGAAGTTACACTTAGTGGTAACATTATAGGGATTCATATTATATCCCCGGGAAAAGGTTAGAGCTAGATACATTCTATACAGTAATCTTTGATTGATTTGAATAAATGATTTTTTACTATATTAGGTATGACTCTTATTGAATCCACCTTAGATTGAATTTCTTTTATATTGAATAATCACAATCCTTTAATAATTATCTTTTTGAAAATGGTTTAGTTCTATCTATGGAGAGTATTTAAGGGTGAATGACTATTGACACACCATTTGGGAATGTGCACTGATGGTAGTAGGTGATGAAAGTAGTGTTCTCTTGGAAGCAATGGCAATAAATGCATTTGGGATGTTTTTGTGTTGTAAATAAAATTATTAAATTTGATTCTTATTATATATTGGATATTTCTATACCATTATTATATAAACTATCATTGGAATATAGTAGAATCATTATTTCTAGTGAGTGGCATGTATACTCAACTGGGTGAGTTGGATCTTTAGGCTATCCATGTAGGTCCAATTCATGGAAGATTAGATTATCACTTAGTTCAAATATCAAACCGTGTTTTGGAGGATGGACGAATGAATCAGCATACCTTTCCACCTATGGTAGACCCTTTTTCAAGTTGCTTTTATTAAATATTCTTATGGTTTACCACTCATGTGGGAGAATGAGTTCATGATCGAGTTGCTGTTGGGAGCGAATCCTATTTATATTCATCCTTATAAGATGGAACTAGTAGAGATTCATGAGTTGAAAGTGTAGTTGAAAAATTTGAAATACAAGGTTTCTTTATATCCTAGTAAATATCTATCAGGTTATCCCATTATTTCTTCGAAATGATGATAGGAATTTAGATTATGATTGAGTTATCATATATTGAACTACATGATGGTCAATAATCATAATATCCTCCAATATTTTTAAAATATATTTGATCAGTTTAGTGGTACTAATATTTTTGGCAAGATCGACATGAGGTCAGGGTTCCATTAGTTGACGGTGAGACCATCATACATTTCTCATAATGGTTTTTGGAGAAGTTATGAATTATATTAGTTCATAGTTATGTGTTTTGGTTTTCTGAATTCACTAATGGTATTCATGGTATTGATGAATCAGATCATTCATCCTTACCCGGATAATTTTTTGGAAGTTTTTTTATGAAATATTTGTATACTCCCATTTGGAAGAAAATAATTCCAAACATATTTAAATCATACTAAGAACACTGAGAGAAAATTGTATTTATGAAAAACAAACCAAAATCAGTTTTGGGAATCATAATGTGAACTTAATAGGACTTTTCATTTTAGAGGTAGTAGTGTTAGGGGATGCAGAGAAGGTTGTATCCATTTTATCATGGGAGAAACTAATGAATGTCTTTTAAATTCAAACATTTCTAGGTTTATGAGGTTATTATTAGAAATTTATCTAGGACTTCTCACATCAGGTATAATAGATGAATGAGAAGACAATGAAATTGGTGAAGTTAGTTTGGTCTGATTAGTGTAAGAGAGATTTCCAAGAGATGAAGAGAATGATTATCTTAGAATAGATCTCACCTTACATAATCCAAGTATGGAATATATTATGTACTATTTTGTCTCTTGTGTAGGACTAAGATAACTAATGTTGGAGGACCAAGGGGTTTTTTATGGCTCCAAACATCTGACACCACATGAGTGGAATTATCCTACTCATGATTGGGTGTTATTTTTTTTGGTAAATTCCTTGAGTTGAAGATGAAAATAAAGGTACTATAAGAGTCTTGTGTTGAGTGGAAATTGATTTCTATCTTTTCAAAAATTCATCTAGATGTTTTGATGTCTGAGGGATCAGTAGCTCTGACTTCTACATGTATCATACTCATGTTACTTGACAATTTCATGGTAGAGAAGTTATATGATCATGAAGGCTTAGTTTTAATAGACATATTATTTGTTGGGGATTCACCATTGTGATCGTATATTGGCATCATAAATTATCTTAATTTATGGGACTAAGTATGGGTCCCTTCAAGATTTTATAAGGAGACAATGAGAGAGTTTCATGCTTATAGATGGGTGGTATATCCTAGTTTTTCAAAGATTTATTGTCATTTTTACAGACAATACTGGTGTTCAATAATAAATAAAATTGTAGTTTTCGTTGTGGTAAAATGTTTTACTATTTAGCATGTGAAAGAAGAGTATTAGAATCCTACTATCTGGTTGTATCCTCTTTGCATTCCGAAGTGGAAGTGGGATGTTGTTACTATAGTTTTGGTGATCGGATTACCCAGGACCCCATGTAAAAACAATATAGTACGGGTGATCATAGATTGACTGATGAAGGTATACCACTTCTTATATATCATAGAAACCATCACAATTGATGAAATACCTATACATTAAATGTGTTAGATAGTAAAGTTGCATGTTGTTCTTAGGATTATTGTTTCTGATCAAAATACTTGTTTCAATTCACAATTATAGAAAGGTTTTAAGAAGTCATTGGGATTAAAGGTTCATCAGAGTAGAACCAATCCTCCATAGACAGAAAACCAATCTAAGAGAATAAATTTGAATTTGGATGATATGTTATGAGCATATGTGTTTTATTTTGGTGTTTCATGGAATTAGAATTTGGATCTCAGGGAGTTATTGGGTAATAAAAAATTATGTGCATCACTCCAAATAGAACCCTTCAAGAATTTTATGCATGGTTGTTCAATTCACCTAATTATAGGTCGTAGGTAGGTGAGTCAACTGTTGTTGGACCTAGTCTTCTGTAGGATGTGTATCAGTAGGTTTGGTAGACCATGAGGAAGTTAGTTACCATGAAGAGTAGGAATTAATTATATGATTTACATCAGATATGACCACTAGATTTTGAATTTAGTCATCATATTTTCCTTCAGGTGTCTCTTTTGTTTAGGGAATTCAGTATCGAGAAACTAGGAAAGTTGGAACCTAGGTTTTTCAAGTCATTGGAGTTATCAGAAATTTTCTGTCCACGGGCATACCAATTAGCCATTCCATAGTGTTATACTCCCATGAATGAAATTTTTCACATGTCACATATTCATAGATATCATCCTCTTCCTTATCATGATATAGAATTATATGACTTATATCTTGGTACAGATACATCATTTTAGGATTAATATATACCAATTGTGGAACATAGTGAAAAGTATTTATAGGGGATGATAATACCTTCAAATCAAATATAGAAGAAGAATAGGTGTGTTCAAATGGAGACCTGGGATATGGAATCTGATATGTGAGCACAGTGTCTAAACTAGTTCATTGATACCCCACAATGATTTTTGGAATATCTCATGGATGATATGTTATATAGTGGGGAGGATCACATCTTTTTCCATGTATAGTCCTTGTTGAGTTTTCAATGGAACAAATTTTTTTTTTGGGTTTTCCTTTGACTTTGAAACTTGGTGCTCGAGTTCCATTTGAGGTTGGAAATATTTTTCCGTATAAAATGACCTAATGATACCAAATATATGATTTTTTAAAATTAATGGAGTTCAGGTTTTAATAATTTTAAGAAAATATTAGTGTTTTCCATGAGTTTTGAAGGCATTGAAAGTGGTTAGGGTACTTTTGTAGAAGATGTGATTATGTTTGTCTCTTGGAAATTTACACATTACGTACATATAACATGACGTGTAAATATCATCAGGAAAATTACATGAAATGAGATAATGTAATGAAACTAGTAAAAACCTTGAAATTGGTACATGATGTTTAATGTTTGATTGGGGTTATTTTAACATGAGGTGATATGTTTCTCAGTATAACTAAAAAATAACAAAATACACTATTTAAAAGGGTTATATTTCATGTATTTCATGGTATTTGTAGTTTTAAATCCACATTGTGAATTTGATTCTTTCTTCATCCACATAAAAAATAATCTCTAAAATCCTACTGAATCTACAAGTGATTTTATTGTGCATTATTTCCTTCAAGATGTCTAGATCAAGTGTCTGATCCCTGGTGAGTTGTTTATCTTTGGTTTTCCCCTCACTTATGTTATTTATCCATTATCAAGGTGTAATGTTTTGAGAGATTTCAAATCTAGGGTTGATCTTGTTTTTGTTTGATCTAGGATCACATTAAGATATTCTTATCCATCGGTCTTGTTAGTGTTGCCTATTTGATGAGTTGTTTTGATTTCCAAATATCGGTGGGTCATTCAAATATTATCTGTTTTATCTGATTTAATTTTCCCTACTATGTGCAATATGATTTATTATTCCAGAGCACCATGCACAGGACCAAATAAATTTTCCAATTTCTATTAAATTATAATTTACCTATTTAGACTATCTATTCAATCATGTGGGGTTCATAGGCATGGATACTAAGACATGATTCACTTTAATAAGAGTTATTTAATTAGAACATGTTGACACATGGTCAATTTGAAATTAGAATCCTATGATAAATTTGGAATAAATTTATTGATTTTTGGATTAATCTTATGAATTTGAATAACATGTATATTTAGTTATTACATATAGTAGAATAACCATAGCTAAATTTTGTTAATGGATTTGTTAATTACACTAGGGTGAAATGATAAATAAAATAGGATTTATATAATTATGATAATAATTAAGAACATGAATTAATGAAATATATTTAGTTAGATAAATGATACATTGATAAATTGATCATTGTGGATTATGATGATATATCCGGTGTGTGTTTTGTTTGCCATATAATTTTTTCATGTTAAGATTTGGAAGGTCATGTGACATCGATGTGATAGAAACTTGATTGTGGGATTATTATTAGCATGTTGAGTTATATTTGACGTGACTCATGATTTATGATAACACATAAAAGTTTGGTGCATGATTTTTACAACATGTGGGTTAGGCACACACATTACTAGATTCATGTGGGTGGAGTATATAATTATATTGGATGTCAAATTACTACTTTCAGATTCCATCGATTCCTTAGGCTGAGAATTTGAGTAGCCTATGAGTAGAGCCCTTTTTTAAGAAAATTGATGTTTCATACGATTTATCATTCATTGAATAATATTAAATGAATTTGTGATCCTCTTGAGGATGGAGGATCCTTACCTGGATAGATATATTTAATAGGGTGATGGAGTATTTTTTGGAATGCACTCATGTGTCACCCTAAAACATCAGGGTCTTCATGTTTATATCATCTGTAGTGTTAATCTATTATAATAATAATCTATTATTCTATTTATTTCATGAATTATTTTTCTCATACCAAATTTTTTAGACACGATGCTATCAACCCACTATGTTTTAATCACACCGTTGAGGGTTCATTGTTTGGTACCAAAAAAATATTTCTTGGATGCAGTTTTGGATAATGGTTAGGGACCCTGTTATATATTTTTGACTTTTTGAATGGGTTTGGGTTTTGAGAAAGGATAGACATTGGGATCTATGTTGGGGATATTGGAGTCTTTATTTGAGTATTCTTGGTTTTTCATCTATATGATTTTATTTATGTCATTAATTTTCATTCATATTTTCATTACATTTTTTATTATTTGTATTTATTCACTTGGTCCTTTATCATCTTTGGATGAATGGTTATTTATTCAAATTTTTTATTCTACTTCTGCCACTCTGTTAATATTTTCCTCTTTCATTGAAACTATTTACAAGAGGGTATTGTCTCTCCACTATATTCATTAGATACTCCCTTCTAGTTAGAATCATACTGCATATGGGGAGGCATGCTTGAGGTCATGTAACCAACTATCTTAGTCCCTGAAGGGATCATTTGTTTAGGTACATTACAATTTCCATATTATAATAAAAAAATTATTATCAATTTTATTTTCATAATTTTTAAAACAAAAAATATCCAATAAAAATTAATCAAAAAAATGGAGGGTAATATATTAATATACATTAAATACAAAATATATTTACGTAAATATAATATATTATTATTTTTTATAAACAATTATATAAATATAACAATGAATATATATTTGTTTAAATGTATTTCATATTTTAATTTATAAAATTATTTTCAAATTAAATAATTTAAAATATAAACAGGTAACTCTATGTATGTGTTTGTATGTGTTGTTTGTGTTTTTATATGTAATTTTTGTGTGTGTGTGTTTCTAGATGTATGTTTTTTATGTGTAAGTTAATGTGTTCATGTGTTTATGTGTGTGTGTTTCCATATGTATGTATGTGTATGTGTTTCTCTGTAGATGTACATGCATACATGTCTGTTTGTATGTGTATGTTTAGGTGTATGTTTATGTAGGTCACTGTTTATGTATCTATATATGTTAATGTATGTGTTTTTTTTGTAGTACATGTATGTTTATATGGTATATGTATATATTAATATCTTTTTTTACATATGTGTATGTAATTATATGTATGTGTATGTGTTTACATTTGTGTATGTGTATGTATATGAATATGCAAGTATTCATATGTATTTGTCTATGTATGTGTATGTGTATGTGTATGTGTATGTGTATGTGTATGTGTATGGGTATGGGTATGTGTATGTGTATGTGTATGTGTATGTGTATGTGTATGTGTATTAGTATGTGTATGTGTATGTGTATGTGTATCTGTATCTGTATCTGTATCTGTATGTGTATGTGTATGTGTATGTGTATGTGTATGTGTATGTGTATGTGTATGTGTATGTGTATGTGTATGTGTATCTGTATCTGTATCTGTATGTGTATGTGTATGTGTATTTGTATGTGTATCTGTATGTGTGTGTGTATGTGTATGTGTATGTGTATGTGTATGTGTATGTGTATGTGTATGTGTATATGTATGTGTCTGTGTATGTGTATGTGTATGTGTATGTGTATGTGTATGTGTATGTGTATGTGTATGTGTATGTGTATGTGTATGTGTATGTGTATGTGTATGTGTATGTGTATGTGTATGTGTATGTGTATGTGTATGTGTATGTGTATGTGTATGTGTATGTGTATGTGTATGTGTATGTGTATGTGTATGTGTATGTGTATGTGTATGTGTATGTGTATGTGTATGTGTATGTGTATGTGTATGTGTATGTGTATGTGTATGTGTATGTGTATGTGTATGTGTATGTGTATGTGTATCTTTATGTGTATCTGTATGTGTATTTGTATTTGTATGTGTATGTGTATGTCATGACCTGACCCTACCCGGGCTCGAGCCGCAACTCCCTCAAGCCCGCCTCCATAGGCCAGGAGATAGCGACGAGCACCGAAAGCACAACAAATCGGGGAGGCTTTTGCCAAAGTACCTGTACACACACACGCAGCACACTCGATGAAAAGGTGCAGAGTAAAAAGATAATAAAAGTACCAACTGCTATAAATAAACCACAAATGTGCATCGACCTCTAATCAGTACAATGTAAAAGATGAAGGTAAACTGAAAAGAAAATGGCAAAACACGCGCCCAACCAGAAAAGTGCCACAACCCGGCAACAGGTAAACAAAAGCCAACAGCTGGGAGGTTCCCATACCTAGAACCTGACTATGACCACCGCACGCGGTCCAATCTCCCGAACTCCAAAGCTCCACTGAAGTCACGACCAACCTGTCCGGCTTCTGCAAGGTCACACCAAGTGCGGGCTAAGCCCAAGCAGGGGTGAGTACAAAAATACTCAGTAGGATACCCCGAAGGCTCGATGGAGAAATAAAGGAGGTACCTAAGGGTGAGCAGTAGATCAAATATGGAAAATAAAGGAGTACAACCGAGAGTGTAGAAAGGAGTACAACAAGGAGATTAGTAGAGTAATAGTAGAGAGTCTAGATTAACCCAACAAGAGAAAGGAGGTAGACTCGTCCAGAAACAAGGTGCTGGAAATGGTGAGAAGAAGAAATTCTAGACGAGTCTTCGCTACCTATAGCAGGAGATTAGACTCATCCAACCATGAGAAGCTAGATACAGAAAGCACGTGGCATACCCCGTGTGTCTTCACCTCTCATGGAGGGAGAGTAACCAAGCCCAAGAAGTGGGTACTATAATAAGGTATACATATATATATGCTCTGTCAAGAAACCCGAACAAGATCGTAAGGGGATATCCATCCCGTAGCTCAGCCCAAGAAAGTGAGTAGCCAACAATCCCAGAAGTAAACACCATTGATGCCCAGTATCCCACACGTCTGCCCCGAACTGCAAGTCAAGGGGCTCAAATCACCGCACCTTGACACTATCCTCTTTGGGCGGCACTGACTCGCCTGTATGGTTTTAGATCGCATCACAAGGATGCATCTCGGTGGGGATGTGCCCCACATACTTGAGAGTTCTAGGGGAACATCAACCCACACCTCGTCATTGCCCCGCAGACAAGAGCTCTCCTCAATGTCAATAGGAAACCCCCTGCCCAGCCTCGCTAGAGGGTAATCCCTGGAAGTCAACGGGTTCCAACTGGAGGGAGACCCGACAAAAGTCAAAGGGTGGCACACTGCCTAGTCCCGTAAAAGCGTAATCGACTAGAGTGAGACCTGGCTAAAGTCATCAACGAGTACCAATGCCCAGTATCGAAAAAGGGTACTCCACTAGAGGGAGGCTCAGAACAGTCATTGCGACCACTTCCCAGCCCATCTGGAGGTAAACCCGACATCGGGGACCACTTCCTAGCCAAACTGGAGGTAAACCCGCCATTGGGGACCACATTCCAGTCCCACTAGAGGTAAACCCGGAACTACTCTGGCCATCCCTACTGGATGGTACTGCTTGGGGAACATCGTTGTACTGGACATTCCTGCTGGATGGTAACCCACTTACCATCCCTGCTAGATGGTACTTCTCTGGCCATCCCTGCTGGATGTACCCCACCGGCTATCCCTACTGGATGGTACCCCACCGGCCATCCCCACTGGAAACAACCTCCTGGCCAGCCCTGCTGAAAATAACCTACTGTATAGAGGATCGGTGCCCGCGTTATGTGTTGGTCACACCAAATCTACAAGAACTCTACTAGGTAACACAAAGCAACTCTGTCAACCAAACCATCGAAAACAGAACCAGGTTAAACCACACAACCCTGTTGGTTGAAACCATCGTGAACAGGACTAGGGGAAACTCAACCCTGTTGTTCAACAAATGAGAACAAAAGTAGGGGAAAACTCAACCCTGCGGATCCACGAACGAGAATAGAACCAGGGGAACTCAACCCAGCTGGTCAACAAATGAGAATAGAACGAGGGGAAAACTTACCCCTGCTTTTCAACAAACGAGAACAGAACCAAGGGAAAACTAAACTCTACTGGTCAATAGATGAGAACAGAACCAGGTGAAAACTCAACCCTGCTGGTCAAAAAACGAGAAGAGAACCAGGGGAAAACTCAAACCTACTAGTAAACAAAAGAGAATAGATGGACCGTCTAAGTCGCGAGAGGTCAAGGTTACACAAATAAAAACATGACACACACATGGGTCCCACAAGACGGGTGGCCCCAAGTCAACTCCAACCAATCACACAAACACTCTCAAGTACAAACATCCACATGTACCTCCAAGTGTTCTCACATACTCCTAGAGTATGCCACATCTCCATCCCAAAGGCTAACGTGCACAGGGCACCCAACGTCAACGTGAAGGCGTAAACGTAACAAATCTAACTTTCCACCTCATCGGCCTAGGCACGACCAACTACATCTCTTCAAGAATTACTCCACTCACACGGGAGTCCATGTGATCACACACCAAGGGTACTCTATAAACACAGTAATATTAACCACCACTAGAGCACCTTACTTTCTTTTGTATTTAAAGATATCTCGAAAGACACTCCACACATCTAAACAGATAGTACTGTTGTAATCCTCATAAAAAAATGTGAGATAGACTATCTACTCACCTCCAACGGATATCCGACGTAAAAGTCATCCAACACCGCTTTATGCCCGAACGGCATCCCGTGATCCCGAGCCTTGACCTCGAAAACAGTCGGGTGCATCACACCATTGCGATCCCCTCGGGAAAACACATAAAAAGGACATCTCACTTGAGTGGAACGGATATCAAGATAAAAAGATGCATTCTGACATACTGAACATGAGTGTTACTACATGGTACCCGCATCTTGATCCTGAAACTCGGCAAACGGATTGTACCGTTGTGATCCTCTCGAGAAAGTACAGAAGATGGACTATTCACTTGTCCACAACGGACACCCGGTGATAAAGCTGTAAATCACCCCCAACTCCCAAAACGGCCCTCGCGGGGCCTGCACCAGCATGCGGAATTAGAGCGGCCAGATTGCGCCAATGCAATGCCCTTAGAAAAACAACCAAAATCGACTGCATGCATGCCCCGAACGGACTCTCGATGAAAAAGTTATAAATCATTCCATGCAGCTCAACAAACGGGCCATGGTGCCCACACCTCAACTCCAGCTTCAATGACCGAAACCACACTAGTACACTCCGGCTCAATATCAGGGTCGCAACGCCACTGACGGCGCTCAAAACGGACATCGGATGTGTCTGCGCCGCCCAAAACAAGAACCCCCTAGAAAAACACTAACCAACTTAACGGTCGTGTCGCGCCACCGAGCCCCCCCCCCTCTCGATATTCAAAAATCCCCGAGACCATATTAAATTTTGTTCCTTGTCGATATTGTCTCACAGCCATAGACGACACATCAAACGGACATTCCGTTTAAGAGATACAGCCCCCCGAATGCAAGGGAACCGTAACCGGGTCGGTCCGCCCTGGCCGACCCACTCCAGAGCACCGGCCCGCGGGTCCGGTCAAGTTCGCCACAGCCCACTGGCCCCAGCCCGCCTCCAAACCACCGGACCCGCCTTAGGTCCGGTTTTTTTCAAACGGACCGGCCACCCTGGCCGGTCTCCTCTCCTCGTGCCGTGTCGAAGAAGACATGCAGTGTGCGGGTCTGGCTCCCCCGAGGTCGCCACCTTGCCGATCGCATCGCGCGCCCCAGCTCGCTGACGCCGCTCGCCCGGCTGACGCCCTTTATGCAAACCGCCTGCTCCGCTCAATTGCGACCCCCGGCATCCTCCGCTGACGACCAGCCATGCCGTCGCACTGGGAGCTTGCCGCCGCACTGGGATCCCACCGCCACTGCCAGAGCTCGCCAGAAAAAAAAGAAACCGCTGGAAAATTCAAAAACCCGCGAACTTCGTCGTACATTTGAAAACACGTCGGGACTCTGATTTTAAATAGGAAAAGTGTGTTGGGGAGATTGGATTATCCTATTCACAAACACAAAATTCTCTCAACAATACTACAGCATAACGACACTATAATTGGGATTCAAAGAGGGGTTCAGAAATTTAAAATTGAAAACAACGACCGCTTACCTGCGAGGGCGTAGCCCAGATCTTTGCCGCACGTGCCGCTACCGCTCCCACTGCTCGACGCCACCTTGATCGGAGGAGGGAGGTTGAGAGGGAAGGTTTGAGGGTGAGGGGGTTTTTCTAGGGGGAATGAGGATGGGGGGAGAGGGAGAGAAGAGTTAAATAATTATACTCTTTTTAATTAAAAATTCGACCCCCAAAAACACCTGCGTCCAATACCCCCGATGTGGTCAAGATTATGCTTCCCCTAGGGTAAACACCACCTCTCAAGCATAACCGCGGTCTCAAAATTTCAATATGATTCCCCATTCAAAAGATATTAAACTCAACGCTCAAGGACGCCAAATTATGAAAACGCCCCCGGGGCCATTTTCCACTGACGGCCCGCACTAGCAAAACATATACCCCCTACTGTAAACGTCACACTCTGAACTCAACGGTGCCCTCATTTTTCCAATCCAAGCCATTGTTTAAGAGATACCTGAGTTTAACCATTAAACGAATAAAATAATTGTTTTAATTATCTATTTAACGTTCTGTTAACGAGAGAGGGGTCCCAACATCCCGTGTTGACATGTTTTATGACATTACTAGGTTAAAACCTAATTTCAGACCAATCCGTACACTCAGATTTCTGATCCAAAACACCATTTAGGAGTTATCCCATTTATTTGGTGTACCCAGTGAGAACTCACTGAAAATTTAATTCCTGGAAGACCAGTGCACGCAATCACACACTGTCTGAAGGTGCTGCTCTAGAATAAAATCAAAAATATTTCAAAGTCTTTTATAGAAAAAACCGAGTTCTTGCATCGTTCCTTCCTTCAAGCATTTCGTCCCCGAAAAGCAAAACCAGGGAATAACTCGGGGTACTAAGCCCATATCCGGCTCTCCTGTACCGAGAAGAACTCTTACACAGTCATGCTTCACCACACACATACCAAAGGATTTGATCTGTTTAAGTGAGGTCCGCCGTCGCGGATGACGTGCATAGGAGCACGCACACCTCTTCTCGGGTGAGTCACGTGGGAGACGCTATGCACCCAAACCAGCCATTGGGGTTAGGGAAAGGAAGTAGGGAACCTCTCCATCCATTCTCACGGTCTCAAATGTCCCGAAGGCTCTCAGGGGTAGCTTACCTCCTTGGATGAACCCCCACATTGCACGCCACGACTAAAGTCACCTCCCACACCTAGAACAAAGCCCGATGATTCCCTCCTTCAGAATATCCATGTTGGTGAAACACCCTAGGATATCTGGTCATGCAAGGATTCATAGTCGATGTCTCACAATGAGGATATCTTTCAAACTTGGAGAGCGAAGGAGTCAACACCATCAACTAAAGAAAAAGGTCCCACGCCATTTTACCTTACCAACACAGGGTTACAAAGATGCCCTGCATCACCCTGGTAACACCTCAAGCAAGGACCGGGGAGAAAATCATTTCACACAGAGTCTACCAATTCTTCATGCAAAAATTAGAAGCACTGTAGATAGTACCAATTATCACCTCATGCTCTGTAGGATTGTAGACATCCAAAGCTCGTGGATATCCATGGTCAAAACTGTCAGTTCCTGGAGCCTGACGTGGACCGCCTGGTGGTGATGGGAAGACCTCTTAAAGATGAACCCCACTACCAGCTCCTCCCTCTCCTCTACAAGCACCACAACTTTAGGTGCTACTCTGATCAGGGCGCTGCCTCTACCGCAGTGGTGCACTTGCTACCTGCCCGAAATTCTCAACGTTCCTGGTCGGGCAGTCTCACGCCAGGTGACATCTCTCATCGCAAGCATAACAAAGACTCTCTTCGGGTTGCACTGGTTCCCTCCAACACCACTTTGGTGTACGACCACATCCTTGAGTCCGGTTGTCTGAAAGCCACCTGCATCGAGGTTCTGTTTGCCGACACCCACGAGTTGTGGCAGACGTCTCGGCTCTGTCGAGCCTGCGGCCACCACCAACTGTAGAACACGACAGGAAGCTCTCTGTCACCAGCGCCTGGTCTAGAACCCCGGCATATGTGGGAATACACAATGGTACTATGACAGTACGAATCTCTCTGCGTAGACCCTGCTCGAACTTCCGCGCTTGGAAGTTGCCATCGTGGACCATGTCCGGGTAAAAGCATGCACGGTCTGAGAAACTAGCGGCATACTCGGCCACCGTCATCCCTCCCTGCTGAAACAGTAGGAGCTCCTGAATCCAAATAGAGCGTAAGCTGGAGGGGAAAACTCTTCAATAAATAAAAATTGAAGTTTTCCCCGTGAAAGAGACGACTCATCAAGAAACTGAGTCACCAGACTCCACCAATGCCAAGCTGCTCCACGGAAAAGGTTGGCGGCCAAATCCACCATAAGATCTACCAACGTCTGCACAAGCCTAAAAACGCGAACCACTATCTCTAGACAAACATATGCTTCCTGAGGGTCTAGCTCACCATTGAACCTTAGCGGTCTCTACCACTAGAACTTGTGAAGCGTGATCAACCTGCGCTCAATCCCCTTCTGCTCTGCTGGAGCTGTCTACTGCTCACCAGGTGGGGGTGCTGCTACCGGCCCACCCGAAGAAAGGGGCTCGCATGATGGGTCCTGGACTGAGGCCTCGTAGCTCACAGGGTCTTTGTCATGAACAAAAGCTGGTATCCTGGCTGGCTGTCTTCGCGGAGACATCCGGAATTTTATCAAGGAGTGTCGCGGTCAAATGATCATATATGTATATAATAGTAACAACAATGGGGACCTGACTCAAGATGGACAGTCAAGACTCAATCCTATTTGATGCACAATCCAATTTTACCTTAAACAAGTGTCTCAGCATTCCGAGTCGACAAGCAGGTTATCAGGGTCCTGATGAATGGATACATTGGCCGCCACACCATTACTGGACTCCCTATCCTGAGAGTCGCTCTCGAGACATGTTAACACTGTTTCCCTAAATCCCAACCAATTCCTTTTTTATGGACGTCTAAACAATGTCCTAAGGAACGAACCAACTCTGATACCACTTTGTCACGAACCGAACCTACCCGAGATCAAGCCGCAACTACCCCAAGCCCGCCTCTATAGGCCAGGTGCTGGAGACCAGCACCGAAGGCACAACAAATCGGGGAGGCCTTTGCCTATGTACCTGTACACACACACGCGGCATACTCAATGCAAAAGTGCAGAGTAAAAGCAAAAAAGAAAAGTACCAACTACTATAAATAAACCACAAATGTGCGTCGACCTCTAATCAGTACAAAACATAATTTGTAGGTAAACTGAAAAGAAAAGTGTAAAACATGCGCCCAACCAGAAAAGTGCCACAACCCAGAAACATGTAAACAAAAGAAAATAGGTGGGTGGGTCCCACACCTGGAACCTGACTACGACCACCACACGTGGTCCAAGATCACGAACTTCTAAGCTCTACTGAAGTCACGACCAACCTTTCTGTCGTCTGTAAGTGCACACCATGTGCGGGCAAAGCCCAAGCAGGGGTGAGTAAAAAATAATCAGTAGGATACCCCGAAGACTCGAGGGAGAAACAAAGGAGGTATCGAAGGGTAAGAAGTAGATCAAATAGAAAAAAGTAAAGGATTACAACTGAGAGAGAAGTAAGGATTACAACAAAGAGTGCAGTAGAGTAACAGTAGAGAGTCCAGCTCAACCTAACAAGAGAATGGAGGTAGACTCATCCAGACACAAGGAGCTAGAAACGGTGAGAAGATGAACTTCTCGTCGAGTCTTTGCTACCTATAGCATGACTGTAGAATCGTCCAACCACGTGAAGCTAGACACAGAAAGCACGTGGCATACCCCACGCATCTTCGCCTCTTCTGGAGGGAGAGTAACCAAGCCCAAGAAGTGGGTACTAGAACATGGTATTCACATATATATGCTCTGTCAAGGAACCCGAACAAGATATTAAGGGTATCTTCGTCTCGTAGCTCATCCCAAGAAAGTGATTAGACAAAAGTCCCAGAAGTAAACACCATCGATGCCCAGCATCCCACATGTCTGCCCCAAACTGCAAGTAAAGGGGCTCAAATCACCGCACCTTGACAATATCTTCTTTGGGCGGCACTGAATCGCCTGAACGGTTTTTGGTCGCATCACAAGGACGAGTCTCGATGGGGAAAGCACCACTCATAATTGAGAGTTCTGGGGGAACGTCAAGACACACCTCTTCACTACGCCGTAGTCGAGAGGTCTCCTCAAAGTCGACAGGAGACCCCCTCCCCAGCCCCGCTAGAGGGTAATCCCTATAAGTCGATGGGTTCCCACTGGAGGGAGACTCGACAAAAGTCAATGTGTGCCACACTGCCCAATCTTGTAAAAGGGTTATCCACTGAAGGGAGACCCGGATAAAGTCATCGACGAGTCCCAATGCATAGTCCCGTAAAAGGGTACTCCACTTGAGGGAGGCTCGGAACCGTCATTGAGGACCACTTCCCAGCCCAGCTGGAGGTAAACCCGGCATCGAGGACCACTTCCCAGCCTAGCTGGAGGTAAAGCCGGCATCGGGGACCACTTCCCAGCCTCGCTGGAGGTAAAACCGGAACCGCTCTGGCCATTCCTGCGGGATGGTACTGCTCAGTGGACACCACTTATTGGTTATCCTTGCTGGATGGTAACCCACTGGTCATCCCTTCTGGATGGTACTGCTTAGGCCATCTCTGCTGGAGGGTACCCCACGGGCCATCCCTGCTGGATGGTACCTCACCGGCCAGCCCCGTAGGAAACAACCTCCTAGCCAGCCCTGCTGGATACAACCTCCTCGCCAGCACTGCTGGAAACAACCTTCTGTGTAGAGGATCGTTGCCCGCATAATGTGTTGGTCACCCTGAATCCACAAGAACTCTACCAGGGAACACGAAGCAACTCTGTCGGAAAAACCATCTAGAATAGAACCATGGGAAACCACTCAACCTTGATGGTATAAACCATCATGAACAAGACCATGGGGAAACTCAACACTTCTGGTCAATAAACGAGAACAAAACCAGGGGAAAACTCAACCCTGCTGATCCAAGAATGAGAATAGAACCAGGGGAAATCAACCCTGCTGGTCAAAAAATGAGAACAGAACCAGGGGAAAACTCAACCTGGATGGTCAAAAAACGAGAAAAGAACCAGGGGAAAACTCAACCCCGCTGGTCAAAAAATGAGAACCAAACCATGGGAAAACTCAACCCTACTGGTCAACAAACGAGAACAGAATCAGGGGAAAACTCAACCCTGTTGGTCAAAAAATGAGAATAGAGGGACCCTCTACGTTGCAAGAGGTCGAGGGTACGCAAAGAAGAACACAACACACACATAGGGCCCACAAGACGGGTGGCCCCAAGTCAACTCCAACCACGCACACAAAATTCTCAGGTACAAACATCCACATGTACCTCCAAGTGTTCTCGCATACTCCCAGATTATGCCACGTCTCCAGCCCAAAGGCTAACGTGCACACAGCACCCAACGTCAATGCAAAGGCGTAAACATAACAACTCCAACATACCACCTCATCGGCCCAGGCAAGGCCAACTACATATTTTCAAGCATTACTTCACTCACATGGGATTGCATGCGATCAGACGCCAAGGTTCAGCTACAAACACAGTAGGACGAACAACCACTGGAGCACCTCACTTGCTTCCGCATTTAAAGAGATCTCGAAAGAGACTCCGCACATCTAAACGAATCGTACCATTGTAATCCTCATGGAAAAACATGCAAGATAGACTATCTACTCACCTCCAAGGGATATCCAATATAAAAGTCGTCCAACACCGCTTTACACCCGAAAGGCATCCCGTGATCCCAAGCCTCATCCTTGAAAATAGTCAGGCGCTTCACCACATTGTGATCCCCTCAAGAAAACACGTCAAAAGGACTGCTCACTTGAGTGCGACGAATATCCGGGGAAAAAGATGCATTCTGACATACCGAACATGAGCGGTGCTGCGTGGGACCCCCATCTCGGTCCCAAAATGCTGCCAACGGATCACATCGTTGCGATCCACTCAAAAAAGTACACACGATGGACTATTCGCTTGTGCAAATGGACACCTGGTGATAAAGCTGGAAATCACCGTCAACTCCCAAAACGGCCCTCATGGGGCCAGCATGCAGAATTAAAGTGGGCAGATTGCGCTAATGCAATACCCTCGGAAAAACACCCAAAATTGACTGCTCGCACACCCCGAACAGACGCGCGATGAAAAAGTTAGAAAAAGCTACTCGCAGCTCAACAGACGGGTCGTGGGTCACATGCCTCAACTCCAGCTTCAACGCCCAAAACCACACTAATAAACTCTGTATCAACGTCAGGGTTGCAATGCCACTGACGACACTCAAAACAGACAGCAGATGTGTCTGCACTGCCCAAACAAGAACCCCTAAGAAAAACACTAAACCACTTAACGGTCGTGTCGCGCCACCGACCCCCCCCCCCCCCGTATCAGGATTCAAAAATCCCTGAGACCATCTCAAATTGTTTTCCTCATCGATACTATCCCACAGCCGCAGATAGCGTGTCAAAAGGGCGTGTTGTTTAGGAGATATGGCCCACCGAATGCAAGGGGGCCCTAACCGGGTCGGTCCACCCCGGCCGGCCCACTCCATACCACCGGCCCGCCGCCCAGCCGCGGGTTCGGTCCAGTTCACCGCAACCCGCTGGCTGCAGACCGCCTCAAACCACCGGACCTACCTCGGGTCTAGTTTTTTTTCATACGGACCGGCCACCCTAGCCGGTCTCCTCTCCTCGCACCGCGTCAAAGAAGACCCACAACGTACGGGTCTTGCTCCCCCAAGATCATCGCCTCGCTGACCTCGTCGCGCGCCCTAGCTCGCCGACGCCGCTCGCCTGACCGACACCCTCCCTGCAACCGTCTGCTCCACTCAACCGTGAGCCCCGACCACCTCCGATGAAGACTGACCGCGCCACGGCGCTGGGAGCCCGCCACCACGCTAGGAGCCCACCGCTGTCGCCTGAGCTCACTAGGAAAAAAAATAAACCGCTGGAAACTTCACAAACCCGTGAACTTCGCCGGGCGTTTGGGAACACGTCGGGACTCGGATTTTAAATACGAAAAGTGTGTTGTAGTGATCGGATCAGCCTCTTCACAACCACATCCTTCTCTCAACAATCCAACAGAATAACGACACTATAATTGGGATTCGAATAGGGGTTCAGAAATTAAAAACTGAAAAAAATGACCACCTACCTGCGAGGGTGTATCCCGGAGCTTCGTCGCACATGCCACTACCTCTCCTGCTGCTCGATGTTGCCTTTAGTGGAGGAGGGGGGTTGAGAGGGAAGGTTTGTTGGTTAGGGGTTTTTTTAGGGGGAATGAGGATGGGGGGAGAGGGAGAGAAGAGATAAATAATTAAACTCTTTTTAATTAAAAACTCGACCCCTGAAAACACCCACGTCCAAAACCCCCGACGCGGTCAAGATTAAGCTTCCCTTAGGGTAAAACCCACCCCCCCCCCATGAACAATGGTGGTCTCTGAATTTCAATCTGTGGCCCCGTTCGAAAGTTATTAAACTCAACACTCGAGGCTTCCAAATTACGAAAACGCCCCCGGGGCCATTTTCCAGTGACGGCCTGTGCCCACATGACTTATACCCCTAGGGTAAACGGAATGATTCAAACTCAATGGTGCCCTCATTTTTTCAATCTGAGCCACCATTTAAGAGATATCTGAGTTTAACCATTAAACGAATAAAATAATTATTTTAATTATCCGTTTAACATTCTGTTAACAGGTGAGGGGTCCCCACATCCCATGACGACATGTTTTATGTCGTTCTGAGGGTAAACACCCCATTTAAGAGCCATCTGTACACTTAGATTTATGATCTGAAACACCGTTTAGGATTTATCCCATTTATTTGGCATACCCAGTGTGAACGCATTGAAAATTTAATTCCAGCCACACCAGGACTCGGGATCGCACGCCGTCTGAAGGCGCTGCTATGCAATAACATCAAGAATATTTAAAAGTATTTTATAGAAAAAAAACAGGTTCTTATAGTGTATATCTATGTGAATGTGTACGTGTAAGTGTATGTGTATGTGTATGTGTACGTGTATGTGCATGTGTACGTGTATGTGTATGTGTATATGTATGTGTATGTCTATGTGTATGTGTATGTGTATGTGTATGTGTATGTGTATGTGTACGTGTATGTGTATATGTATGTATCTGTACGTGTATGTTTATTCATATGTTTGTGCGTATGTGTTTGTATGAAATGTGATATCATGTTTATTCATTTAATATTATAAATTCATTTTTAATATTTATTTTTTTAAATAATTTTTGTGAATTTTTCATTTTTAATATATTTTCATTTTATATTTTTTATATGACATTTAATTTCAATAGTCATTTATACATCTCTAAATATTTATACATTTAATTAAATAATAATATTATTAAATATTATTAAAAAAATTTAAGGTAAAAAATTTGTTATACTTTTTATATAAAATTAATACAATATATAGGTAAATAATTATAAATAATATTATTATTTAATATTTATTTTAAATTCATTTTTATGTGTTTATATTTCATGTAATTAATTTTATGAATTCCCTATTTTTAAAAATATTTTTAAAATTTTTTCAATTTTTTCATATATTTTTAGTATTTTTCATTTTATATTATTTTTCCATTATTTATATTTCTTTATATTTAATATTTTTGGAATTTATCCAATTTCTAAAAAATAGAAATATTTATTTAGTATGTTTTAAAACAATTCAACATGATTGTAATTTATATAATTAATATGTATTCGTTTTTATTTATTATGTTTTAATATTTTAATATACTGGAAATTTATAAAAATTATTTTTTAAACTCTTTAAAATTCTAATATTTTTTTAATTTAAATAGTAAAAATTAATTGTTTTCAATAAATAAATGTTGAAAATTAATATTATTTATTTAATCAATTTTATTCATTTTTTTGTGTTTTCAAATTCAATAATTAATGTTATGAATTTGCTTTTTAAAATTTATTTATTCATTTTTATATTCATTAATTTAATATTTTTTATTAATTTTTATTATTTATTAATTTTCACATTATTTTGGAATTTATTCATCTTTAATTATTTATTTAAACAATTTTTTTCAACTTTTTAATATTTTCAATATGTTTGTAGTTTTTTAATTAATATATATTGATTTAAATTAATTAATATTTCATATTTTTCAAATGTATAAAATTTATCTCACTAATCTATTAAAATGTATTTTTAATATTTTTTTTCAATTTAAATAGTTAATATAATTAATTTTTAATATTTTTTATATAAATTATATAAATTATTTTTTCTCTTTTTTTATTTTTTTATGTGTTTATAATTCTTATAATTAATCATAAGAATTCACTTTTTAAAATATTTTTAAAATTTATTAAAATTTATTTATTCATTTCAAATATTATCTTATTTATTATTATTTAATCACTTTTAACATTTTTTTTAATTTTTAATTTTTTTAATTCATGAATTTTTAAATATATATTTATACATATTTATTTATTATGTTTTTATATTTTCAATATGATTTTAATTTATAGGAATAATAGTTATTCATTTTTTCATCAATAACATTTATTATTTTATTATATTTGATATTTATATAATTAAGTAATTTAAATTAATTTTTCAATATTTTTTGTAAATAAAATAGTTGATATTATTCATTTTTAATAAAAAATATTTTATATAATTATTATTATTTATAATTTAATTTTAATCATTTTTTATGTATAAGTAATTTACATAATAAATCTTATGAGTTCACTTTTGTTGATATTTTTTATGATTTATAAAAATTTATTTATATAATTTTAATATCCATCCCTTCAATATTTTTTTATTTACTAATATTTTCCACACATATTCTTTTTTTAATATTTATTTATACATATTTATTTAATATGTTTTAATATTTTTAAAATGTATATAATTATATACAAAATTAATTTAAATTCTTTTTTCTTATTTTTTGTAATATAATTTGTTAGTATAATTAATTTTTTTCAAACAGTTATTTACATAATTAATATTATTTTCTCAGTCATTAATATTTCTTTTTTACCATTATTGTTATTTCTTGATTAAGCGCTTCTAAAATTTTATTTTATTAGTGCTAAAACATCAGTGCTGAGAAATACCACTTTTGTGAGCATTTTTTTCATATTGATAGGTGTATTAATTTATCAGCGCCAAAAAAAGTGTTAACAAAAGCTTTATTTAGGGGTACTTATATTTTCGCACTACTAAAACTCTTCACCCTTTTTAAAATGAACCTTTGCATATAATTTCTACAACCTTCACATTTAATTTCTCACAGAACTAATCCTCTATAACAGCCAAAGTCAATTTTTTTAGACAAGTCGACCTTCAAAAACCTTGGTATGAAATTGCAAACATGGTTTTACGAATTTTTATGTGATCGTTAAAGTTTTTATTTATTTTTATGGGTTTTAATTACCATGTTCATCTGCAATTTCTGAACTCATTAATTTTTGATAAATTGAACCTCTTAACTATATATATTATATTTTTAAATTTTTTTTAAGGATTCATTATCGATCTTTCATTTGTTTCTCGGGATTTTTTTATTTTCTCTTCCTCTATTAACCAATAATGGTTATTCCCATATATATTCATCTATAATCATATTTTTGTACATTTCTTCCATTTTTTTGGATATGTTGATAATTTTTTGGTGCTCTATATTTTAGTTTGCTGATTTTTCTTAATTTCCCTAATTTTTAAATGTTTTTTTATTTTTATATATAAATATGGACTATTGATAAGTATTACATTAAAAATAATTAAGAAATTTTATTACTTGATATTAATTGATAATTAAAATGATGTTGAATGGAATTGAAATGTATTTTATTGATTAGGTGGTGAATGAATGGATTGGGAAATTTTGAGATAAGAAATAAATGTTTTTACTGTTATAAATAAGTTCAAGTGTTATAAATATTATTTGATTAAATATTATTCATTGGTTTATACTTTGGGTTAAACTAGTTAATATATTTGAAATGATAAAGATTGATGAATGTGATTAATGGGTTTTTAGAGGAGCATGTCATGATATATGATATCTTAATATGGGTATGTGTTTGTTTGTTTTTGTACGTGTGTTTCATTTATTTTTATATGTATAAGTATTAAATTATACATTTTGTTTATTTTTTTTTGTACTTATATATCTATTTTTTATGTGTATATGTGTGTATGTGTGTATTTATATGTTTTTTTATGAATTTAAATTTATATTTAATTTAAATCCTTAAACTTCCATCAAGAAAACCATCACATTATATCATCACATTTCACATGAAGTTTTCTACTCAATACTAGACAAACAATCTTCAACAATAGAGAAGACTCGATTCTTTTCAAAACATAATTTTTTTTCATATCATCACATATGTGTGTGTATCAAAAATTATATAATAAATTGATCTCTTATGGTATTGGGTAACCATTATAGATTACTTTAGTATTTATAAATATGTATTTCTAAAGGAACCGATATATTTAATCTTTAAAATGTCCCAAAATATCCTATTACTATATAAAAATAATCATGGAATTTTTTTTGAATTTTTTTATCAAACTTGAAGGAGTGAATACCAAGTTGAGGAGTTTACTAACAATATTAGTGGGTGTGTTATAGAATCATAAATCGCTAATATTTAAATACCATAACATAATCTTGTATTAAAATAATAAAAATTAAACATTGTTGAAACAATTGCAATTTAATACTAAGTTTGTTCTATTAACTTGGGATTTTGATCTAGATTCAATAACATTCATAGTCAAACTAGTTCTATTTATGAAAACTCAAAACTAACTATATGATATGCATACGAGAAAACAAATTAATGTTTTATAAGTATTTTTTCTTCATGGTGACCTCTAATGAATTATGATGACCATGACAACCATTAATGATTTGAACTGACTAGAGATAGCAATTTCCATTTTAAATGTCTGCATTATTTTATACCTAGATGAATCAATTTAAAAAATAAGAATGATTTATGATATGTGACTACTTTTAGTAAAAACAAGTCTTATAACACTTTAAATTCATATAATTCTGGGTCTTTATATGTTCTAATAAGTTTTTGACAAAATAAAAATTTATATCAAATTTGAAGACTATATGTGTGTGTGTATAAAGAAGAGCCTTTTAGGATTCTAGGAAAATATATTCTATGTATTTATTTTTTTCTGTAAAAAATTAATATTAATAAAAAAATAGGATAGATATGAATAAAATATTGATCGATTCCAATCCTATGATAATAAATTATGAGGAATAGATTAAAGAGTCCATCAATTTGGCAAATTATCATGAATATAACCCTTCTCATATACTTTTTCCAATTTGAAATTGTTTTGATTAAATTCTAATTACTCAAGAGGATTCGTAATAATGCTTGATCTATCATGAAATAGATCGAAGTTATAAATTTTTTACTAAACATAGATAATAACAATATATTGCTTGATTTTGTAAATAAGAAAATTGAGGAATTTGGAGTAGGTGGTTATTGAAACAAATTATAATGTTATCTATGATTCAATTATCTGGAATATCTTTACTCCTAGGTGAAATACATACCATATCATATATTTCAGTCGCACATCTATAGCTAAATAGAGATTCTCCACCGTTGGTACGAGAGTAACTAAGCTATATATTTCCTCACCTATGTGGCTACTCCATATAAATTGTTTTGTTTATATAGGAAAACCTGTGGGGAGTCATTACTTCTTACAGGGATAACAAAATTTAATAATTTAATAACCTAATACGAACTTACTAAAAATGCAGTACTTTTTAAGCTTGGGTGACGATCCCAAAGGAAAGAATCATATATTCTAAATTAATTAAGAAATAGAAAGTGTAATTTTTTGGTTTGGTTTCAAAGTATGAGACAAATAACAAGATTGATTGGATTTAATATCAAGATGAGAGGTATGTTAGGTTCAATGATTTCTGGTTCATGTGCTAAGGATTCAATTTATATAGGTTTATTCATGTTTGGTGTCAGAATTGGGTAAGCAGATATCCTTAATCATGATATCCCACCCTAATCCTATTTTTTCACCTTTGCAATTGTTATCTAATTGTGTAATCCCAAATTAGTTAAACCAAAACCTTGTTTAAACATAATTGAGATATTTTTCATAATAATCATCTTTAAAATAATCCAATTAATTGATGCAATAAAATGAAACACCTCAAATCACACATAATGGTCATGAAATAGGAAAAGAAGCCGAATAGTATTATGATAGAACAAGTTGTACCAATACAAAACATGAATAATAAAATAAAATTCATCCCTAAGTACCCATCCCTGAACAATAACATCACCATAAACTAAGTATAATACTCTCTCATGATAGGCATGACGAGAACGATCGTCATTGGCACCCGAAGAATAATGGAAGTGAAGAATGGTGTTGAAGCCGAACCTCGGATCGTCACTCCGTGCTCTACAGCCTTAGTTGGTGTCTTATTGCCTTCTTCTGGTCCCAGAGTGTGTTTGAAGAGAATATGGAATCCTTTTTTGACATGAAAAAACATTTAGGAACTCATTCACAACATCAATATTTCTTTTCTGCATGTTGTCACTTACACAACGGGTAACTGGGTTAGACATCATGTGATTAAAATATGTTTTTCCTCCATGTTGTGGGAATATTACATATGGATTTTACTATTTTACTGACTTCACAATGTGACTTGGAGACTCAATATGGGTAATTTCTTTTCATACTATGTACTAAAGTCATTATATGTTTATCACAATGATTTTTTATTGAAACAATCATGAATTGTAATGTTATTACACAACGTTTAATTTGTGTCTGTATGATTTCTAGTACTGCTTCATCTTCAATAACCTGGTGTCGTGCTGCTAGGGAATCTTTCCACACAAAGGGCTATTTCACTCATATTTTTACCCCTTTTGTTCTTTTTTCACCAATCTGTCATTTCCAGCCTTGAAACCAAAAACAAGTTCAATTTTCCAAAAATTATAATGATTATATAATTAAATACAAAAATCTGTACATTAAACCACTCAAAAAAACATGCATGAAATATACTTATCAATATAAAAGGGTGGGTTCCCTTCCCCAAGAGTGTGTGAACATTGTTATAGTATATTCTCCCAGAAATTATTTCTTCAAAACCCCTTACCTTTCCATTCTATGTCATATTCCTTTTCTCTTCACCTTTAATAAATATATATTTTTTACCAATGATATGATTAGAGTTGTAAATTATGATGAATATTGTATTCTAGAATTTGAAAATTATAGATGAATATGAAATTCATGATTTTATAAACCTATTTAATAAGTTAATCAGATTTTCCAATATTACATAGTGTGCTGGTTATTCTAAATAAATAACATAGTGATCTGTTCTAAATCTATAGTGTGTAAAGGGTAGCAACAGATTGGGTGACACCGGCTTTACGGAACCACTTCCTCTCATGAATGATATGATACAATAAAATAATTATTTTCCTTGTCAAACGTACGATGATAAATAAATATTGTGTTGAATTGGTATTACCTTTTAAATAATAAATGTCTTTACAAAATACAATATACTATTTTTAATGGACTATGAATCACTTAAAAATTACCAAAAGTGTGTTGTGTCTCAATACAAAAAACATGAACCAAGACCTTCAAATTTTTTGGGGTACTTTTCAGTGATTCAAATGTGTTTGTAAATATATAGATGTGAGGAGATTGTATGACAATTAATGTTGAAAGTGGAAATAAGAATTAAATATGGGTAAATTTTTCACGTAGTAAACTCTCCACAGTAGAGAAAAATTGATTAGGTGTATCCTTAATTTATAAACACGCTAAGAAACATTCATTTCTCACTCTCTATAGATAAACTTTATACATTGAAAGTAAAATGTTGGACTCACATTACATGGAAAATTATGTTTTTAAATTATAACTTTCCTTCATTGTTATTCATGATGTGAAAATATATTATATAGTATTTTATTATATTAGGATTAAAAAACCGAGTAATGATATTAATGTTTATTTGGATCCATTGATCAAAAATCTGAAATTAATTTGGGATATAGGTGTTACATTGTATGATTCTTATAGACATGGAGATTTCATGAGTAGAAATGTGTTTTACGGGTTGATAAATGACATTTCATCTTATAAAACATTGTACGCATATAGCATTAAATAAACATAGGGTTATTTCATTTGTGAACAAGGTACACACTCAGTTAGTTTCAAGCATTCTTTAAATAATGTTTTTCTCAGACATTATAAAAAAGTTTCCCTGATAGCATAAATACAAATCTTAGACTACACCGTTCAATGAGAATTTGGAACAAGATACAATACCGTATTCACTAACAAGGGATTAACTATTTTATAAAGTAAAGGATATGGTCACCAATTTTGTTAAACCTTATTTGAAAAAATATTGGTAACTAATTGACAAAAAATATTATATTTTATAAATTAACATACTATAATTGTTTTTATACTATAAATTTCTAGGATTTCATGCATGTATAAAAAAATACATTTTATAGTTTCATTGGAGCATTACTAAATGAATACGTGAAAAAAAATGATGTCATTAAGGAAATGTATGACATGATTGATATGGGGATATCATAAGAGTTGGATCTATTGAAGGGATAAATTTTCTTCCTTCAGCTTCTTACACTGATTCTATGAAAGGGTGATATCAGTTTTTCAACTTCACAATTGATGTAATGGCTCTAGAGGGGTCTCCATCAAATATAAATAATATTATTTAAATCACTAATTTAAAGTTAATGGGAACAAAATCACATGATATTAATGTTTTGATGAAAGATTAAAAGCTTATAGATGTAACCTACCTTTTATCTAAAATGTTCAATCATAAATTAACAACGATTTGTTTCTTTTTCAAAGATATATGCCGGAAAATTATAAAACAAGAAAAATTTCCAACTATATAAAAGTAAATTTATTCCATATTATATAATTTGGAGATATTCTTCTCTCCATCATGCTTCGATATGATGTTTCAAATGTTGGTTCACTTGGTTATTGAAATCATACTAGGTCCTATACATTATTGATGGATGTAAAACATTGAATGGTATATGAATATTATTATAGGGAATATCAAAAGTTATATTTATCTATAAGGTTTTAATACGAAGTGGTATATTTTTGAGGATGTTGTTGACCTCTATACCAAATACATATCTGATGTAGAGAACATTGGTCAAAAAAATCTCATAACAATGAGTGGCATGTGGGTGATGGAATTTCTAGAATAGATTTTATTGTAATTGCCATTACAGAGTGAGAGAAAGATTGAGTTTAAATTTTATATAATAGTTTAGAAGATATTTCATAAGTTTAAACCCACAATGTAATTTTTTTGGAATTTGAATATATTAATGGAATAATTTTGGATATCAAATACAGTTAATTGATTTTTTATATTATGGTTTCAAGACCATATTCTTAGTATTGAACTGAAATTATGAATTCAAATTTAAAATAACATCGATGGTTAGCCAGAGAACCTACTGTTAATGTATTGTCTTATAATGGTTATGTAATTAATGGTTAAATTTTTTATAAAAAGGGACACGATAAATGTGGTACCATGAAAAATAGTGGAGTTACTCTTATTACTTAACTAATTCACATATCTGGTTCTAAAGAATAAAATTCTAAATTATTATAATATTTCTTTATTTAACATCATAAAAAATATGGTCTTTGGATTATAATATATTTAATGTATTTATTTTTTAATGCAAGTGGGTCAATAATAGGAGAGAAATTTAAATCAATGAATTGAGTTCAATAAAAGTGGATTTATATAAGAAATGATAAAATTATGAAACATTAATAATGGAATTAGGAGAAGTATATGTATTTTATTTCCTAGATTATGAAAACAGAAAGTGGTAAATTGTCCTGTAATCAAACCGAACCACTAAATGTCCAAATTACAATGCAATTAAGTGTGACTCTTTCATTGGAACATGAAAATCATATCATGGTGTTCTCAATGTAGATGGGGTATTGTATGTAAAAGAAGACCATAATGATGGAATTTGGATAATTTATAGAGTGGTCAAAACCATTAAAACATTAAATATAAATAATAGTATTCAATAATCACATTTAACTTATTTGAATATTAATTATATTATCTTATAGTATTATGCATTCATTTTTATATTTATATCATCTAATTTGAAAGTTCAAGCACTTTTATAGATATTGTCTTTTCCTCATGTCAAAGCTCCCAATCATAAGGAAAACTCGTATCTTCACAAATTGATGCTTCAAAATAGAGGAACAACATATTGAAAATGTTGAAACTAAGGATAATGTTCATGTTTGAACAATGTTTACTGAGAAAAAAATATCTTTGTAGCTTGAAAGTCCTCAAAATTAATTAAGATGGAAATAAAAGGCACAAAATTTAATGTTAGATGGAATGAAAATGGATAACTTGTTAAACCCTACAAATTAATTTTCATTAGTTTTATTAAGATAAAAACTCTAATGAATGTGATGATTGATAATGATACATGGAAGATTGTTGTGTATGTGATGAAGGTGCTAATGTGGGAAGATATTAGAATAATATTATTATATACTTTGTCCATTTTATTAAAAAATAAAATATTGTGATATTGATTTACCCTTTATTATTCTTTTTAGAGTTCATTTATATTAAATAACTATAAAATAAAATTTTCATTAATATATAATGGAAAGGATCATTGATCCTTTCAGAAAATTATTATGAATAATTATCTTAGGGGTGTCGAAGGGAAAGTAAACCTGCACCCACCTTAGATATGTTCACACATGATAAAACAAGAAACATAGAATGTGTTTTTTTCTATCATGAGGAGTTGAAATTTTTGGTACATTGTGATTTTTTTAATTCCCTGCCACCCCTGACCACTTATCGGGGCTCGGTCAAGAGGTCTTTGTTATACAACATGTGTGCCTCCTTGTATGCTAAACATAGCTGACTAGAAGTGAGGGCCTATAAGGTTGTCATGGGGATACTATAACCTCATTATAATATTTTGAAACACATTACAGGTAATATCAATTAGATACAGATCTATATAAATACCACAGTAAAGGAAAGATCAAATAAAATAAATACAACCAATGAAATTGTAAATGAATGTTTCAAACATACTAAATAGGATCCTTCAATGGTGGATCATATAAAATATGTTCAAAAAATAATAAAAAAAATCAATGATTATAGCCATATCTAACTGGTCTTGAGTCCATCCCAATCCCATTACCCAACATTGATCAAGTAAGGATTCAAAATCAATCAATGATTAGTCGTTCCTTGAGACATGCACCGATGAATAATAATTGTGTTTTTTTGGGTACCCATGTGCCATAGAGGCCTGAGAAGGGTTTTATTTCAATATATTCTTCCACCACAAATGATGTCTCTAAAAATAAATAGTCTTATAAATAGTTCACACAAAGGTTTTCAAGTTCAATATTTATAAAACTTCTATTATAACTTTTTATAAAACAATACCACAAATAAACACCAAACATGAGAATTGGGTTTTCCCCAGGAATGATATATACCTAAATCAACCAGTGTCGGGGTCTCTCTAAGAAATTAATGTGGAATATTCTAAATATATAATTAACATGGGTAATATTCCCATCCATGGTCCAAATAACTGGATTTTAGGTGTAATATAATCATTCCTAGAGCTCTAACATCAACCTATGGTTTGTGATCACACCAAGATTAACCACCAGTCTTAGTATCCACTAGGGTGAAATTTCACCATGGGTTTAACCATAAGTACAAGAGTACCCCTAGATCCATTCTCCCCCTTGGTTAACCATCAATCATAGAATCCACTATGTTTCATCTTCACCCTCAGTTAACCATCAGTCTGAACATTTCCTGGGGTTCATTTTCTTCCTAGGTTCAACCATCAATCCCAACACCCCACTAGGATTGCGTGCACCCAAAAATAACCATCACAACTATTCATATTTTTTTAAAACAAACCAAAAAAATTAAATATTTTCAATACACCATAGTAAACAAAGTAATGCATAAAGGGGAATTTCACATTTCAATTTAGAAAACAATTCCATTTCTATTATCCAAATCCATTTCAGAATATATTTACAACATCAATTCTATTATACTATTTCAAATACCATTTCCAAAATTTCATTTTATAAATCCAAAATAATTTCATCTACACTATTACAAATTCCAATTCCAAAATCTAAATTTATTATCTATTTTCAAACCAAATTGCATTATCCTTACCAGTCCATTTTTTGAACAACATTTACATTTATCATTTCAACATAAAAATACAATATGCTAGTATTTAAAATATCATTTAATGCACTATTTTCAACTTATATTTCAAAATACAATTTACAAAAAAAATTAGAAGAAAAGTTTCACTAACTACCCAATTCCAAGGGTCTATATGCCACGAAGGTGTTACACTATGAATCACCCTTATATAAGGCTCAAGCCATTTTGAGGGGTGTTAAAAAAGGAAATATTCAATTTAAAGCAGTACCTAGTTTCTACATTCATCACTCAACAATTGATGAGACGTTCACCATATTCACTAAAAGAATAAAAAAATAATATGTGGGAATTTATGGACCACCTACCATATTTGACACTTCCATGTAATTTTTCTATGGATCAGAAGTAGCTACCAATGCCTACCAACCTCATATTACCAACTGAGTACATAGTCAAGCTATGATATAACTAAATATTAATTTTAGTCAATTTGATATAATTGAAAAGATAATACCAAAAGTTATAAGTGATGGAAAATCATTTATAATATCTCACCATATCAGAAAAAAGGTAAAATGCCTGTGAATTTCCCATGGCATTCCCTTGACTACATATTGAACTTTCTACCAAACCAACAGTGCCAAAAAAATTACCTGAAAAACATAATTTTAAGGAAAAATCATTAAAAAAATTATGGTGCGACATAATTCCAAATAATAAATGTGAAATAAGATGAATATATCATCTTAGGATCTTCTCTACATAGGCCACATGGAATCCCTTGGAAAAATGGGTTATTCCACAATACAATGGTGAAACATCTAAAGGATCCTAAATCAAATATATTATATTTTAGATATTATAATGAAGTAGAGTAAAGAAAATTATTAGTTGGGAATATGTACTACAAAATATTTATGAATGAATCATGAACCACAAAAAACCCTTGGGTGTTGAAGGGAGATGGGAGCTTTTTTGGTCTTGTGGGGGGAACACATGACAGAAAATAGGATAGAGGGTTCTGGGATTAATAATAAAAATGTGAAAATATCCTTTTTATACAATTTAACATTTTAATGGTTTGTCTTCATGGTTGGCCAAATCATGCGCCAATCATTTATACCCCTCCTCATGAAAACACTTCATATTTCATAATTTTACAAACCATGAACAAACCCTAAAATAAGGCTCTATAATAAATTGTCATTCAATGTACCTCTCAGTCCACGTCACATAGATTAATGAATTTTTCACCACCTCATATCACGTTTCAAGGTTGGGTTCCACAGTTAGAAATAAATGTGTGATAACTAGCACCCCTTTTTTATTTCCCAAAAACCAAAACCCCAAACCTCAAGCCACCAAAAAAATTCGAGGAATATAAGTGAAGCCAAGATATCCTATGATAATTATTCCTTGTGTAAATAAAATACATTAAGGAGTCCAAAATCTTCATATTACATTCAGAATCTTCAATAAATATTTTATATATCAAATAATCAAAACTCGAAACCCCTTTTAAGATTAAAATATCATACAGACAGAGGATATTACAACCTCCCCATCATAGTTCATTTCATCTCTAAGAAGACTCAGTGTTCATAAATTAACATCTCTTATCCTATGTGAGAACCAAAACAATATTTAACTTCTTTTTTTCTTCTCTAATTAAAAAATCAATTCCATGGATCAACATTCAAATCAATGTGCCTCAACTTCCAAGAAAATGATCCAATTCACATCATCAAAACTGAAATCCCAATATGGAACTTACTTGAGCCCATTTTCTTGGATCACCAGTGGTGTATTCTTCCAAACTCCTGATGGGACAATAGTTTTCCCCACTACAAATTTTCATTTACAACCGCAAATTGTGATTCTTTGGGATCTCTAATAATGGAATCATCTATTAAAAAAACACACATTTTTTCCCATGACACTCTTATTGTGGTTTATAACCTAACACACCAAAAATCCATGAGATAACCAATTAATCCCTGAAATCCATCCTCATTTAAAAATTCTAACTTGGAAGGATGCATAATCAACATTCATGCATGAAATAATAAAAATAGCTTTTACTCAAAACCCTATTTTGAGTCATGAAATTCATCTGTCATAATCATAAAGACACCAAATATGTGTTTTAAAATTTACTACATTCCAAAATTATTCAAGAACATAGGTTAAATCAACCTGACATGACTCCTATTGAAAAAGCTCTACTCCAACTATCAATGTGTTACCAACTGACCATGTTATGATCCCTTCAAGATCTAAGTCATCTTTTTATCACTCGAATACACTCACCAGATTCCATACCCAACTCCCAATTAGTTTATATAGATAAGTACAATTTTTTATAGAACCACCATCATGTCCTTCAATACACTAATGCATCTCTAATCCCAACACGATTGGATCACTTTAATCCACCCCCTCAATCTCAATGACAATGCTCTATCTTAGTCCACCACCACATCTGATTTATTATTTGTAATTTCTTGACGAGCCCAAGTACACATCTCATTTTTTATACTCTATAATCCTAAGGCCCCCAAGTAAATTCCACAGTCTACTCTACACCTTCATGAATCTTCTAGTACATGTTTTGTAAGCCCATAACAGGTACACCACTCTCCATAATATCAGTTTTGTTATCATCACTTCACCTAAGAAACTCCAAACCAACATGGACTATATTACTTCAATTGTGGAACATAGTTATTGGATATGAAAACCCGTATTTCATGGGATCAATGAAATTAATCATTAACCCCCACCCACTCCTTGCATTCAAGAAAGATTCCCATAGAATTCACTGATATTTGGTCCACAAGGAGGAAATAACCCTGCGATGGCTAATGGTGAACTCCTAACACTACAAATTACTTTATAATTACCCTTAAGCATAAAATTAAAGTTTCAAGATGAAATAAACACATTCCACTCCATTGATCCACACTAAATGAATCCAAGGCATTTAATGCCTCTATCTATGTTAAAGATGAGATTATTTTTCACCACTTTGTTCCTCCATGATATCACCACTCACATACCAAAATATTTAAACCCATTAAAGAAATTTGTACTCCTAGTCTAAAAGTGTCTTTAAATCACTGTCACCTCTCTTACAGAGTGAATCATCAATTGATACCTGACATAACCCCACATCCCACTACCAAGAAGTTATGAATCTTGTTTGTCATTGATCTATCATCACTACATCTTTCAAGATTCTTCAAGACTAAATTTATTCTAAACCAAATAATAGGATGTTTATTTTACCAAAATAAACTTAATATTCCCTACGTATATCCACTATGTACTAATATGAAATTTTTAACATTAAATGGGGCCTCACTCTCATGCCACCGTATTACATAACCAAAACAAAATCACAAATATCTTGCTTGTGTGACAGCCATCATGAATAAAAAACACAGTGTCACATGATCCCATTCAATAATACATGAATTATGTGTTATTGATTCCATTCTTACACACCCACTAAAACATATAACCATACCACCTAGCTAGTCAATTGCATTGAGCATGTGTTATCCTCAGTGCCTTCATCCAACAAACTTACATTCATCACATGTCTAGTATCACCACACAACCACTCGTCATCCCAAAAACCATTCCCCATATTGGAAACATCCTCCCATTCTATAATATACATAGACCCATAAACCTAACTTAAACACCAATTACCAAACTAAATCTACATGAAGAAAATAGTTCTATACATCCAGAAAATCTCACCCCTCAAAATCAGCCTTAAATAAAACATAATCACTCAATGTTCTTCCCATTTGAAAAGGATCATGGTACAACTATTCCTTTAACAAAAACACATTTTCACTTTATTTACATTGATTCATTTTTCTAAAACATATCTTCATGACTCACATAACCAAAACATCTACAACATAAGGATAACCTCTCTTGGTGGAATCCAAAATCACTAAAATTATGGTCAGGACACTACAATTTCAATTCATAATAAAAAGATCACTCATATCTCCCACATATCCCTTTACGTATGGTCTTACACATGAAACATCCCCAAAAAACACTTCTATTTCTTTTCCAAAACACATTGAATCAAATGAATCAAAGCTAAATGCTCACCCTAGGTCACAAACCCATAGATATCTGACTATTTATATTTCATCCAATGTACAGGGAACCTACACTATGGTTTAACACATCGAGGAAAATCAAAAACCATAACAATGAAAAGAATCAATGATACAATAAACCATCTTAAAACCCCAAGTTCACTTCTCAATTAATGGTAGCAGGCAACATCCAACTATCTAGTACATCAAAACCCGTAAATTTATTACAACTCATATCCATCGGTCTCACCACCTTGGATCTCTCTATCTATCTACAAAAACTACACACACATTGGTTTAAGTCAAAACATATGGGATACATTATATAAGGGGTCCCTAAATGTTCCATAATTTCTTTTTGACATTAGTTTAACGTCACAATTTTTATACCCAAGGATACACATTTTATAACATTTCATTTTACACCGTGATTTGAGGTTTTAACTTTTCACTATTGATTTATATGTAACAATTTAGGTTTTTTTATATATAATTTCATTCACATGTTAAGAGTGAAAACACCTTATGGGTTTCTTACATGAACATAATTTCACTGATACGATATCATCAATTCATTTATACTTACATATTAATTATAAGTCACATGAGAAGTTAGTTAAGTTCAAATCCACCATAAAATTACATGTAAAACTTATAAATGGATGATGATAATTTATATACCAAGCCCTATAATTTTTTTAAACCATATGTACATATAAATTACTAGAGGATATAAATATATCTAATAAATAAAATTTCATTACCTGTGAATCCCATGAATCTATCAATCATAGGCATCAAGAAAATGACACCCAAATCCTATATTCCTAGCATGATGACTGAGTTCACACACCCTCTATTCATATCATCCAAGAGTGAAAAACACATAAATCCATAATATAATATCACTTTACACCACTCAAGGTGGAAATAAGTCATGTGTAAAAAATAAAAAATAAAGAACAACAATTCCCAACCATAGTAACTTGGATTACCCTTGTGACTTTGTGATGATTCACCTAGGAAAAAAATCATTAACAATCCTCAAAACATCCTAGTATCTTTACTACCATGACCAAATAGTAAAAAAATAAGAGAGAATCTAATACCACATTATAACATACCACCTCCCCAAACCACATATAGTTTCCTAGATTGGTGGTCGTTATTTTACCACATGTTCTCCTCGATGTATGACATATGATTCAAACAAGTAGTGAGGCCTATATATTGTTCATAGTGACTATATAAACTCATTATAAGTTTTTTATAACACATTATAAAAATTATAAATTAGATTCAAATCCATATGAACATCAAAACCAAGGCAATTAATACTAAATTTAATACAACCAAAAAATTCAATTGTCAATGAATGTGCCAAACATACCAAACCGGATACATCACTGGATTATCATATATAAGTAGTAATAAAATAAAGAAATGAGGCTAATATCCATCTCCAACTAGCCTCAAGTCATACTTGGAGCCATTATCCATCTGCAACCTAGGAATCTGACAACATGCATCAATGAAGGGTCAGGCCCTGAGACCTAAACATATGTACAATGATGGTGTATTCATGTGTACACAAGTGAAATGAAATCTTGAGAAAGGTGTGAAAATAACATAGTAGGACACCATAGACAACATAATTAAATATAACCATTCTAATAAAAAATTAATTTATATGTTCTCAAGGTAATTTTTTACAAATCATATATTAAAACAATTAAAAAATAACACCATAATCCAATGTTGAACTCAGAGGCCGAGTTTACCTGAGAAATGAAACATTTATTAATCCTCAAGTTTTAGGATGTCTCTAAACACATAAATATGAGTGTTCCAACTGTATCCCCACCAAGGATAATATACCTATGTTTGGTCCATAAATGTGTAAGTTGAAGGGTAATAAACCTATCTCTGAATCCCTAGTGTCTACCCAAGTGGCCATGTTAAACCTGAGATTCACCATAAGTCTCAACAAACACCTGGAGGTTATTTTATCACTATGTTAAACCAACATATCAGCATATTTTGAGGTCCATGTACACATGTGGTTAACCCTTAGTCTCTGCATCCCATAGAGAGCATTTTCACCATGGTTTAACAATCTATCTCAGTGTCCACTTGAAGTTATGGGTTCCACCCGAGTATAACCATCAATCATAGCATCCCCCAACTATTGTTTCACCCCTATTAACCATAAAAACCATTCACATAATTTTAAAATAGGACATAAACATTCATCATTAACATAAAACCAAAATGAATAATAATTTCAAATTTCAAATTTGTATTCTGAAAATAAAATCAACTTCCATTATCCAAAACCATTTCAAAAATCATTTCCAACATGGAAAAAATTTACAATTTTAAATATTATTTCACAAATACCTTTTTAAATTTTTTAAAACATGTCATTAATGCCATTTCACATTTCCATAAAAAATTTCAATATGATTTCCAATTTTCAACCCAAAGTCCATGTCCCTTCCCAATCACTTTTCAAAACACCACATCTAATTATCATTACAAAATACTAACGAAATATAATAATTTCAAAAATACTTATTCACAAAACATTTGAAAATTAAATTTATAAATTCATTTTCCCAAAAAATATTGTTTCTATTAAAAACACTTTTTACTAGAAAATTACAATATTCCATATACTCCGAAGGTGTTACACCATGAATCAACTTTTTATAGGATAAAGATAAAAATATGGGTGTTATATAAGTAAATATAGAGACTAAAATATTTAACAAATACCTATGGTCATCACTCTATAACCTATAACAACTGTACCACATTATCATAAATTGTAAAACAAAAATATGGGTGAATTTAGGGACAACATTCCTCATTCGATCATACAGCTATTTTTTCCAAGGGTCAATATCACCTGTCAAGGAACTATAAAATATAATCACCAACCATGGACCTACATCAACCAATAAAATCAAAAAAAATATATTATAACCCATTTCAATTAATTTAAAATCTAACTCAAAGGGGTATAATATATGAAAAACTAACCAAATGATCTCTCCATATTATAATAAAGGACACAAACATGCCAATTTATATTGGTGTACCCCGAGCACCTATTAACACAAATTTTTAACAAACAATTTGCAAAAATTTACAAAAACAATTATTTTAAGGAAAAAAAACTATAAAATTATCAATTAAACATACCTCTAGTAAAATGATGTGTGATAGCATTCTAATGTCACCTTAGGATCTTTTATATTCTATCCATATGAAATACCCAAGAGAAATCAAAAATTACACTATGATCAGGTGGAATCACTAATAATATCCTTAACCAAGGAAAAAATAAATTTTAGTTGATGAATAGGGATTAAAAATGTAGTTCTCTAAGGTGGATCTTTGCCTAATTTTTTAAAAAAATAAAAAAACCCACTAAAAACTAATGGTGTTGATGGGGGAGAGGATCTCAATTGGATGGTAGGGGTGCATGCATTGGGAGAGAAGGGAAGGAGAAAGATATGATTAAAATTAAATAGGGGAAAACAGAAATTTTTATAATTTTAAAGGGTGATCATTTTGGACATAAATTTTTATAAACCATGCACCAACCATGATAACCCCTCTACTGAGAAATACTCTATATTATACGGTAAGACACAAGGTTTTACAAATCATTTGAATTGCATGAGAAATGGAACTTAAATAAATAGAAGAGAATTTTTTATTTCCTCAATCCTTTTCATGGTTGAATAAGTCAGGATCTTCCACTAATTAATATGTGTGGTTAGGGTTCATAGTTAGCATGAACAATGCGCTAATCATGCACACCATTTTATTATTCCAAAAACCAAAACTACAAACCTCAAGCCCGTCAAACACTTTCAAGCCTTATCTAAGAAACTGAGATAACCACAAAGACAGATTACATGTATAAATAGTCCACTTTAAGGTATCCCAAATTATGTAATTATTTTAAAAATATCTAATCAAAATTTGGATGGTCCACTAATTGAATACTCAAAACACATTTGAAGATAAAAATTCTATATGGGAATGGGATCTTGAACTATTCATAATTTACAAATAAATACATGTATAAACTACTTTTTTTAAAATAATTCAATTAATAAAAAAATAACTGAGTAATTAAAATACAAAAATGTATCAAAACTGAAAAAATGAAACCGTAAAGTAAGGACGGGTTACGCATCACTAAAAATAAATGGTATGTGTTTGAAATATAAAATAACATTTATGTATATAATGAAACAAAAACATAGTTATGTTCCTTTTTTTATATTAAGATTATTGATTCTGAATAAAAATCCACTTTTATCCCAATTCATGTGTTATAGAAGAAGTCTTGTGTAAATAAAGATAGAATACTTGTACACAAAAACATATAAATATTGGGATAATTTATAAGGGTGAAATATAAAAAAATTCCTTATTTAAATATATTTTAAATAATAATGACTACAGATACTATTATATTTTTTATTTTTGTAGACATAGGAATAATTATGAGTTGTACATGATGAATGTCTACTTTCATTATCATGACTAATATCACCACGTCATAGGTGAATCTTTTGGGATATTGCCTCAAACATATTGTTAGAAAATAAATTCACAAGGGGATTAGTATAAAAAATGGATGATACACGGATGAAAATAAATGTTCTAAACTAATTTGGTAGTTTTATTTTTTAAGAATTTTATAGGAAGGAATCAAAAATAAGAAACAATTAAAAAATAACCGTTAAATGAAGACCCATCCCCCCAATTATGAGGAAAAACATTACCGTCAAAAGTCATACTTTCAAGAGGTAATAATATTTTTATAACTTTTTTGTTAAATGTGAATTAAGTAAATGTTGATAACATTATTATACTAATATTATATAGGTTGAAATTTAATGTGATTTATATCTATCATCATCCACTATATAACTAGTTGTGTGTGGTAAAATATAAAACTTTCAAGTGAATATTAAATAAAATATACAACTTATAAAAGACCAAATGAGATTAGGGTGTCAAGTATCTCATGATACAAGAACTGATATACTTGATACTATTGATGATATAGATGATCACATTATAGAATTTCTATAGTATATTTCATTTTATCTTGTAATAATACATGTTGATAATGATTTATATCATTTAAAATTTATTTTTTATGGAAAGACATTAAAAATTAATGAACAAATCCTAAAATGAGGATTGTTATTAAAGAGGGAGAAAATAAAGGTGAAATGGAAGGTTAAATAAAAAAATCTAAAGGATAAACTAATCAATCAAAAATGACATCATAGATTATAATTACTCCTCTAGTTTAAAGAAAAAATTTATTAATATTACAAGTTCATATAGATATAATTCTTAAAGATGGGAATATTATCACCATTGATTTTAAGAAAATAATATATCATGAGGTCATTATAGATTATCTTGGTCATAAAAATCTATATGAAATCCTCATGGATAGATGGTTTAGAGTAACAATTGTTAATGTATAGATTAGGTGTGTTTTCATAATTTGTTTTTCCAATAGTTGATTCAATATGTTAATTAAATTTAAATAATATTCATATATTTTTTAGGTGTAAATAACAGTACGATTTTTAGGGAAACCCTTATAAAAAAATTATTCATTAGGCTTCACATTACTTTTAAAAAATTATGGCCATTGGAAGAAAATTTATATTTTGAAATAGTAGACCAACTAATAGAAATGATTGAAAAGAAACTTACAGATGACCCTCTTTTTAATGACTATATTATATGGATAAAACATTGAAATTTAATAATATTAAATATATTTTTGTTTATTTTATTTATTATTCTTTTTGGTTTTTGTAAGGAGACTTGGATTCTCATTTCAATCAATTTTCATACTCAAATATTTATCTTTAGGATTCAATGTAATTATTAATAACAAATCAACCATACATGATGAATTTTATCAATATTTAGTACACTTTATTCCACATTTTACTAATGATCATCAGGTTATAATTTTTATATTATGTAATAATGGAAATTTTTTTATACTAGTATTGAGTAAATGCATTTTAAAAATCATTGTACAACGATTGTCCATTAGTACAAAATCCTGTCAAATTATTTAACAGTATTAGTATAAGTTTATACATAAAAATATTTCAATATCAAAACATATTTAAAAAATAATAATTAATTTTTAAATGAATCTGTATTTTATGAACCAAACTAATTGAAAAAGTTACAGTTATTGTGAATATAAACATATTAATGATATCTTATTCTATCGATAAACTAGGATCCCCAAAGTGGGATTTCTGATGATAATTAAAATTTCTTTTTGATTATTTATTAATTTATTGTTTATTTTTATTTTTCTATTACTACTATGATTCCAGTAGTCCACATATTCAAAATATAAGATAGATTATTTTAGAAATTAGTGGGTAGGAAACATTGTGTCAAAATGTATATATACATTCAGAATAGGTGACTTCCGGCAAAATATTTAGTTAATTTTGTCATCATTTTATTTGTTTTTTTTTTTGTAAATGTTATTATCATTTCTTTCTACTGATAATTTTATTAATTTTCATAAATAACGTGAAGAGGATACATCATCCAGAACTAATACCTATATAACCATTTTTTACTATAGAGAACACAAAATTATCATAAAAATATAAATTATTACCAATATATTTTACAATGATGATTCACTCAAGTACTAATTATTCTCTTCATAGACCTATTTGTTCTTTACTTGATATATTTAGGTTTAATAACATGTTTTTTATATTTATAATGTCTCAAGTTTGTTTTTTCAGTTTATAAATGATATTTTAGTTAAAAAAACTTGTCACTCACTGAAAAATAATCAAACATACTCAAATAATATTTATAATTTATAAAAAATTATTATAATTTATTGGTTACATGTATAAACCATCTTCATGTCAAATTGATACATAGTTTAGTCTGTATGACTCAAAGTACCTGTTTCAGTTTAAAAATAACATTATAGGTCAACAAGCATGTCAATCACTAAAAAATGTGAAAATAAAATCATATTTTCTTGATAATTTAGGAAAATGATCTGTGAATCCTTTTTGAATTACAAGAATTATCCACATACCAATCTGACTCATTGTGTGTCTGTTATGATTGAAAGGTAACTGTTTTATTTAAAAGATATAATTTAGTTCAAAACACATATCACTAATTTAAAAACCAATAAAAAATAGACTAATTATATTGATACATCAGGATAACATTTAATATATCATTTATTATGTGTAGAAATTTGGCACACATCAATTTGACATGTTTGGTGGTTTATATGATTGAAAGAGAGTGTTTTTATTTAAACAAGAAATTTTTGTTTAAAACTTGTGTAATTCACTAAAAATTATAAAAAAAATTATTTTATTGTCTTGATACATTATGAAAATGAAACCAAACTAGTTGTTTAAATATATGGATCAATGTCATGTCAATCATACACATGTTGAGAATAGTATAACTTGAAGAATGTGTTTTCAGTTTAAATATGAATTTTATTTTTCAAAACATGTTTTACTCACTATGAACTATGAAAAAAAACTCACACAAGTGTGATAGCATAAGAAAAAATTTGTACAAAATTATTAACATGTTATAATCAACTTCAAATTAATTTGACATATAATTTTAACATCATGACTATAAGTATTTGTTCCTACTTTCGAAAAGACATTTTAGTTTAAAATAAGTGTCACTCAATAAAAAAAAATAACACACACCAATTTGACTTGATATTTTAGGAAAACAATCCATAAGTCACTTGTGAGATGTCGGAATTAACCATGAATTAATCTAAGACACGATGTGACGAGTTTGACTTAAGGTTGATGTATCTTACATAAAAATTCCATCTAGTTAAAAAACGTAATCGCTGTAAAGAAATAAAAAATACTAACATTGTATAGATACATTATTATAATGATACATAAGTCATTTTTTCTTCATTAATCAACCGAACATCAATCAAATAAACAGTGTGACCCATATGACCAAAAGTTAATTGTTTATTTAAAAGTCAAATTTATATTCAAAATATGCATGACATAAAAAATCAAGAAAACACATTCAGATTATTTTGATACTTCAATAAAATAATCTATGATCCATTTATAATGGTTAGTAATTAGCCTCGCCTTAATATGATACACATTGTAACGGGTATGACTCAATATGTGTGTATTCTGTATAAATATTCTATTTTAGTTAAAAAATTATGTCATGAATTGAAATTAAATAAAAAAATTTATTATCTTTTCACTTAATTATAATAACAAATAAGTCATATCTATGTATAGGAATCATCCATATGTCAATTTGTTGCACACTGTGACTCGTATGAATCAAAGTGAATGTTTTCAACATAAAAACACCATTTTAGTTAAAAATGTATAACTTCATAAAAAATTAGAAACAATGGTCATATTTTATATATATTTTAGTAAAATTATCCAAAAATATTTTTTTATGAGTAGAAATCATTTACACATCAATTTGATCCATGATGTGACTTGTATGACTCAAAGTCTGTCTTTTTATTTTAAAAATGACATTCCAGTCACTAAAACCCATGAAAAACACTTTTATTGTGTCAATTAATCATTAAAACGACTCATAGATAATTTTTTTACATGTAGTAATCAATAAAAATTATATCTGAAACATGGTGTGACTGGTACGACTCAAACTGTGTGTTTTTTGATTGATAGATTCATTCAATTCACTCATTAAAAACTCAAAAATGAAGAAATAAATATATATTTTTTTTGAAAATTTAGTATAACAATATATAAGTCATTTTTTATGTGTATAAATTATTTTTTAACTCAATATGACACACGGTCTAATAGGTATGACTCGAAATGTGAGTTTTTAGTTTAAAAGTGACATTTTAGTTAAACACTTTCTTCACTAACATAAAACCAATAAAATTAACTCATATATTCCTTTTAATTTATAAAAATGACCCATAAGTTATTTTTTACAAATAGTAATAACTGACATGGCTATCCAACACACATTGGTGCATGTATGTATCAAAGGGTTTTTTAGTTTAAATATAAAAATTTTAGATAAAAAGTTCTATTAATTGAAAACAACGAAAAAAATAAATTTCCCTGATATTTCAATAAAAATATCCATAAATAATTTTCTATTAGTATAAATTATTCAAACTTCAATTAGATACTTTATGTGATCAGAAGATCTCAAATGGTGTGTTTTTAGTTGAAAATGACATTTTAGTTGAATACATGTTTCACTCACTGGAATCCAAGAAGACACACTCATGTTGTATTAATAATTTATTAAAATGATCTATTAATAATTTTGGACATTTAGGAATCCATCGTACAATAACAGGATGCACGGTGCGATCGGTATGACTTAAAGTGCATGGTTTTATTTAAAATTGATATTTTAGATCAAAACACATGTAATATACTCAAAATTCATATAGCACATTAATATTGTTTTAATAATTTTTTTATAAGGATACATAATTCATTTTTTACATGTACTAATCACCCATACCAAAATATGAAAAATGGTGTCCCTGGTTTGACTCAAAATATGTGTTTTTAGATTAAAAGTATCATTTTATTTAGAAAATTGTGTCACCAAAAAAACAATAAACTCTTGCATGGTCATGATATGTTATAAAAATATTCTATAATTTATTTTTGATGTGAATGAGTTATCCACCTGTAAATATAATTAAGGTTGTGATAGTTCTAAGAAAAAGTGTGTGTTTTCAATTTAAAAATAAATTTTAGTTTTATCATGATACTCATATAAAATGAATTAAAAAACTCATAATTTCATAATATTTTAGGAAAAAATCCATAAATAATTTTTAATGAGTACATATATCTCTTCAATCAAATTAATACAATATGTAACCAATATGATGTAGATTGTTTCGTTTTTTTAAATTGAAATTTTAGTTCAAACAACGTTTCACTAACCTAAAACTAAGAAAAAAAACTTATATTATCTTTATACTTTTGTAAGGATCCATAAGTCATATTTTATGAGTAGATATTAAATCCACATCAATCAGACACACATTGTGACCATTATGAATCAAGCTATGTGTTTTTCATTAAAATTTGCATTTTTGTTTAAAAAAATTGTTAGAAACTCAAAACTAATCAAACCAATTTGATTGTTTGTATAATTTATGAAAATTAATCATAAGTGATTTTTGACATGTAGGAAATATCCTCACATCAATATGATACACAATGTGATTGGCATGGATTAACATGTGTGTATTTAGTATAAAATTGAAAAATTATTTAAAACATGTACCACCCACTGAATACTAAGAAAATATAGTAATACAGTTTTTTTAATTAACTAAAATGTATATAAGTTACTTCATAAATGTAGGAATCATGACCACATCATTCCAATTCATGTTATTACTGGTATGACTAAAATTTAGTGCTTTAAATTTAAAATTTGAATTTTAATAAATAACATGACACTCACTAAAAACAATGAAAAAATACCCATATTTCCATTTTATTTTATTAATCTATAAATAATTTTTGAAAAGTAAGAATTATTCACATATCACTATGACACATGATGTGACTAGTATGACTCAAAGTGTGTATTTTCAATTTAAAAACAACATTTTATTTCAAAAATTAGTCTCAATAAAATCCAAAAAATCAAATTGCGATTTATTTTATACATTATGTAAATTATCCATAATTGATTTTGACATGTATGAATTAACCACACGTCAATTTGGAACACGGTGTGACTTGTATGAATCAAAGTGTGTATTTTTATTTAAAATTTACTTTTTAGTTCAAAATAAATGTTAAATACTCAAAATTGATCAAATGAATTGAGATTTCATTGATATTTTATGAGTTAAATTAGTAATCTATTTTTTATTTGTAGCAATTATACACACATCATTATGATGCATTGTGTGACCAGTGTAACTCAAAGTGTGTGTTTTCTGTTTTAAAATGACATTTTAGTTAAAAAAAATCTACTAACTGAAAATCATGTAAACACACTTAAATATTTTATTTATATTTTATGAAAAATATATTTAAATAATTTTTAATGATTTGGAAAAAAATTCAAATCAATATTATACATTATTTGAATGGTATAAATAAATGTGAGGTTTTATAGTTTAAAATGACATTTTAGTTCGAAACATGTTTCACTCACTGAAATCCAATCAATCTTACTCAGATTTTCTTATTACATTAGGTTAATAATCAATATGTCATTTTTATTAATAGGATTCAATCATATGTCAATAGGACACATGGTGTTACCGACATGACTCAATGTGCATGTTTTTAATTAAAATTAATTTTTTAGTACAAAACACAGACGACAAATAAAAACCAAGAAAACCCATTAAAAATATATTTATACTTTAGGAAAATGGTCCGTATATTATTTATGACATGTAGGAATCAGCCTCACCTCAATCTGATACATGGGGTGATTTTAATGACTTAAAATTTGGATTTTTATTGTTTAAAAGTGAAATTTTACTTAGAAACTTGTGTCTCTCACTAAAAACTATGATAACACGCACATATGGTTCATAAAATTTAAGAAAATGGTCTATAAGTCATTTTTTACATGTATGAATTAGCAAAATGTCAACCTGACATAGGACGTGGATGGTATAACTCAAAGTTTATGCTTTCAGTTTAAAAATTAAATTTTCATAAAAAAACACATTTCACTCACTAGAAACAAATAAAACACACTCTGATTGTCTTGATGTTTTATTAAAATAATTCATAAATCGTTTCTAATTTATAATAATCAGTCGCATTTTAATCCAACACGTGGTGTGGTCAGTGTAACTCAAAGTGAATGTTTTTATTTATAATTTAAATTATAGTTAAAAACACAGGTCCCAAACTAAAAACTAATAACATTCACTTTAATTGTCTTAATACTATATGAAAATGATCCATAAATTATTTGTGATGTGTATGAATCAACCCCATAATAATATAATACGTTGTGTTCCTCGTATTACTCTATTTCTATTATTTTAGTTTAATACTGTAATTTTTTAATTCATGGTATCATATTTATAGTGATCCAAACATTGAATACATTAATATTAGATCATTTTTAATTTATATTCAATATATAAAATTAAAATCCATGAAATATCTGTAATGGTTGAGTTTATTTAAAGACTATATACATGAACATCTTACTTTGGTGAATCCTTAAACTTCTCTCATACATTTCTTCTCAATTTTTACCCTTCCTTACATGCCCAATTTAAACCCATTCTTCATTACCTAGTGGAAGAAAAAATTATAAATAGAGTGTGTAGATTCTTGATAAGGGTAAACATTGGAGATATTAGTCGATGATCATAAGCAAGAATAAGATAATCATATTGTTATTATTTCATGATCATACTTTACAAGGTTCATACCCAATCTATCATGGATTAAAATCATTAATCGTGATATAAAACATTCTCATTTTTAAATACAAGAATCATAGAGTGAGACAATATCATCAATTAATCGTGAACCATATATATAGATCAAAATCATGTCATAAAATTGAGGTGCCATCATCCGCATAGAAACCATTTCATATGTCATGTGTTTCTAAAAGTACCATAAATACATAGTGTATTAGGAATCAACACATATTTCCATACCTTAGCAGATTATAAATCATCACCTTTTTTCTATAGTGGATTAGAATCCCCACCTATTTCTGAAATTGGATCCGGAATCACTAATTATTTCTTATAGAGGATCGAGTAATCAAACATTCATTCCATAAATATTTTTTTATATATAAAACATTACCCATTGAATATTTGGGATATATAATATTATCCTTACTCAGCACATAATGAAAACAATGTATATATTTTTGGCATAATATCATAAAACATATATCATATTATTCTATCATAACTCCTGAAAAGAAAACGGGTTTCATGAAGAGTTTATCACAAAAATAATAAACAATATAAAAAATAATATTTATTGTATCCTTTGGTCATACTACGATTAAATAAAAAGTAATATCAAATGATTTTATCATAAATTATATAATTTCTTTAAAATATATTTGGAATATTTCATAAGGAAATTACCATTTTCATTTTCAAATAAATTATTTAAAATCAAAATATTTATAAAATCTAAAGTGAATAATTTTATTTGAAAATAACCATGTAAAAATATATTATAATCATCAAAACATAAATTATTCATGATATTGTAAAATTATATACATTCCATTTACGTTAAAAAAAGATTGAATTCACATTTTTGGTAAAAAGTCAAATGTATCTCATTTACAAAATAAAAAGATGATTCCTTGGAAAAAAATTATATAAATATAAAAATGGGTAAAAATTTAACATATCATTCATTATATGTTAATAAAAAACATTCCTAAAGATATTTTAAAGAAAATATAGACATAAAAGAATAGTATTCTCGACCAAGAAAATCAATGTTTTTCCCTTAAAAACAAATTCTTTCGGTCCCTTGAGAACAAAATGTGGGTAAAATGAAATAAAAACATGTATTATTCATATATAATCATATTATAAACATAATTAAGCATTTTTATTATACAATAATGAAAAAAATTAATGGAAATTCAGAAATAAATAATCCCAAATATAATGGGATTAAGACATAAATCCTTTATCATAGGTCTCTTCTTTCTTTGTATATGTTCAAACCTCATGAATAATAAATATTTATTTATTTTACAATTATTTCATAACCATAGTCATATTTTCCATACCATATATTATTTATTTATAATATCTTTTAACTTTTTTATTAGTAATTTTTTATTGAAACATTATTCTGGGTGATAACTTCTTTATTTTTCATGCATTTTTGTTTGATAGTCTTTGTCCTTAAACATTGATAATGGTTTCAGAATCTCTAAAATGTTAATCATGTCATTAGTATCATATTTAGACATTATATATACATTAATAACTATTCACATAATTTTGTGATTAAAAATTAATTACATCACTTTGTGGAAATGGTAGTCCATCCATACACACGAGTGATAAATCTCTTATTTGATGGATGGAATGAAAAAAAGGAAAATAATAATTCACCATTAAATAATAATTATTATATAATATTATATACATATATAACATTTATTGATTTAACTTATTATCATTATCTTCTATGTAAACTAGTAGAAAAAATGAATCACATCACTTCTTGGAGGTGGTAGTCTGCATGTATGAACGTGTGACATTATCATTTTCCAATAGATGTGATGAAGGATGATAATGGTTGTTACATCATCATAATAACAATTAATTATATTTATTATTCCTTAAAAATTATTTCATAGTAGATATCATATATTTCTATGATATATAATAATAAAAAAATTGAAACCACCCATTTAAGAGTTATACCTCTTTGTTAAGAAACCTTCTTTAGCTTAAACATTGAGCTTTTAAAGGATAGAATTTTTGAAATAAATTATTCTATATGATTATTTTAATGAATCTAGTATGATATTAGTGTGGGTATTGGATTATTTATAAGGCCCAAAAAATGTGAATAATGAAGGAGATGAGATACACTTTTATAAGTGTGGGTAGGGGCACTCTTGTGATTACATAAGTACTAAATTAGTATAAATTAATTTTCATTATAAAATAGCTCAAAAATTATTATAATATAAGATGATTATATGTATATTAAATCTCATATAATAAAATTTTAACTATTTCTTGTAATTTTTTCACCCTTATCTCTTAGTTTTAAACCACCTATTAACCATTTTTACAATTACTACAATATAAAAATTTCCACTATTTAAGGGTTAATAGTGTTACTATAAAAATGTAATTGGCTCAAAAATAGACAATTTTTAATATTTTATACCATATCATATCAATTTTTGAAATATTTTATTATTATGAAGTTTAATTCATTTTATCAGATATTATTTATTACAAAATATCTTTAATGTCATTTTTGGAACTATTCATTTATTTTAACTATGAAAAAAAAAATTTGGAAAATGAATGAGAATATAAAAATTACACTATAAAATTCATGTGACACTATAAATAAATCAAAAAAATTACTTTTATAGTTTTAAAAATAATTTAGCTGATTTTTCAACGGCATGCATGGGCATTGTACCATTGGTGAATAATTATTTAAGGTAATTATTCCAACAATAATTTTCTTAAAATAATACTGCCACAATAAATTTAATTAATTGATATTTCATATTACCATTTATAACTTATTATATTTTTGTATCCCTATCATAAAATACTATGATTGTTAAATGAAAAAAGTTATATTTTTTACATTATCATTTTCTTAAATATTATAAATATATAAATCAATGTTCACTATAAAAAAGGCCATATTTCAACATTTAAATGGTTATGGATAAAATAGACAAATAAAATTAAACAAATTAATTTTTTTCAATGAATTTTAATCCTTAACACATTAGTTGTAATCATAACTAACCCATTTTACCTTTTTTTGGTAACAACATTTTTTGTGGTTCCTATTTATATTGGAAAAAAAGAAAAGTAAAATATTATAAACAGTTTTAAATATTGATACCAAATATGGAATCCATTTATCAAGATTCAATTTAAATAAGTTTCAGAAATTTATTTAACAAAAAATATAAAATTTAATAGAAAATAATTTTTTCAAAAAATGTCATTCTGAGTATAAAAATGATTTTATACCAAACCCGAACAAAAAAATTTATTCTATTGAAATTAATTTGATTATTTATAATATAATATAACTAAATTTACGTTGAAACCATTTTAAAACAATATGTATCTATTTTACACTTGAATCAAAAACACATATTTCATCAAAAATTAGTATTTTAAAATATTAACTATAAAATAAATATTTTCAGAAAATTCCAAAAATTTACCCAAAGAAGATAATGACATGATGATTTTAAAATTATATACTTATTTTAAAATAAAATGTTTCAAACTTCTAGAAATTAATTGTTATATTCTCTCATACAAATAAGTAAAAATCATTTTTGAAGAAAAATAATTTTTCAAGAATAAAATTTCTTTACTAAAAATCGTGTTCTTATTTATTAAGAATTAAATAATTAATTTCTAATTAGTGTGAAGTTAATATATATATATATTTCTTTATTTTCATAAAACTATTCATAACCACCAATTTTATGGTTTGTAAATTGTTTCCACATTGAGTTATAATATTTCTATAGTATAATGTTGATTTTTAACTCAGCATTGTGTGTAAAGAAACATATTAAAGAAATAAAATTTATTTATAGAGACCTATATCATAAATTCTAAAGGTGTGACATCCCACCAACCTTAAAATTAATAACTCACCATAAATTATAACACTCCCTTACAAAAAATTTATGATATCTCAATTTCATAACATCTCCAGTTTCTTAAGTAGCTTCCTCTAATTTATGGGTTTAACACTGAACTTTAACCAGGTGAGTGCTCTTGTTTTATATAAAATTATCTCTATGATCAATAATATCTATTGATTGATCCATATAACATATATCATTATCTAATAGTATGACCACTACATTTAGTACCTATTAAGGATTAGTTAGGTGATTCCTCAAGAGAGATACATGGAAAACATTATGAACCTGATAGAGAATCAATGGAATATACAAATGACATACTATTGTCCAAATATGATAAATAATTTTATTGAGACCAATATATATTGGTCACATGTTTTATTTCATTCCAAATCTCATAACCTTATTCCAAGGATATATTCATATAAATACATTATCTCTATCATCGAACTTCATATCACATCAATGATTGTTAGCTTGAATTTTTTGCTGACACTTATTTTACCTTATATAATTTGGATGGATTTAAATTTTTTTCTATCTCCTAAAATAGATCAAGTTCCAATAACTTTCGTTCTGCATAATCATCCCAGAACATTTCAGTTATGCACTTCCTTCCATATAGACCTTTATAAGGGGTTATTTAAATGCTTGAGTGAAAACAATTGTTGTAGGAAAACTATAATAGAGGATTTTGTTGGTCCCAAACACATTATAAATCTAGAGAAAAATATCTAAACATGTAATTTATAGTTTGAAATGTTCTAATATGAATATAATCTATCAATGGACGATAAGAAGTATGGAAATACAACTCTGAGTCCAAATCCTACTCAAGAATTCACCAGTACTTTAAGTTAAACCATAGCTCGTTCTCAGAAATAATAGAATATGATACTCTATGGATTCTCACAACATAATGTATGACATTATTAACTGATCAATATAGAAATATTATCTGATGTTAATAAATTTTTCTGACATCAAAAGGTGATCTACTATGACCCAATTCACATTGGTCACTTTAGATGTGTTGGGGAGTCTAATGATGACATCCATTGTAATATTCTCTCATTTTCATTTATGTATGGATACTTGTTGTTGAATCCACTTTGTTTTATGTCTCTTATTCTCAAATTTCCGACATAACTATCATTGAGATTCATACTTTTTAATATCCCTTTTCATGTTATTCCAAAAGAAATATTCGTTTAGATCTATATACAACATCATACTTCTAGGATGCATAGAGAATAATAAACTATCAGTAACATATAAGAGTTAATTCATCAAGTATTATATTGAATACACACATAGTCTATTCTTGAACCATATAATTACATTGCAATCATGGATGAACTTAGGAAAAAAACTTTATTTCTTATATAATTATACAAATTCCCTTTGCGCCTCTCTAATATTCACTTGGATTAATGGTTGATCAATCCTCTATGAAACACGAGAATTTTCCCCTTTCCTCAACTATTAAATTTAATTCTTCTAAAAGTCCATAAGTATTAGACTCTTTCAAACCACATCATGTCCAAATAAGAATGGTCCTTCCGATTCAAAGAATCATCCACCTTGTTCTCCTTCTCAAGGTGGTAATGTATTGAGAATTAATAATATTTAATCAATTACAACCATATTCTATGGCATATATTCAACTCTTTCTATGTGAAGAAATACTTTAACCATGTATTTTTAATTGTCATGATCCATATCCAATCACCATATCATTATTTTTGAGGATACACCCTATACCCTTTATTGATACATAATTATTAATCACAAACTCTTCTACACTATAAGTTTTTATGAGAACATGTCTACTAATAAATATTCTATTCAATTCCATAAAATTATATTCACATTCCTCAATCCATAATAAATTTACCCCCTTATCAGTCAACTTGTTTAGTGGATTAGATAGTCCTGAGAAATCATTCCACAAACATTTATAGTATTAATCTAACCAAATAAAATAAAAAATTTATATTATTATGGTTGGTATAAGGTATTTCTAAACAACTTATTTCTTTTTAGGATCGAATGATATACTGTCACATGGCATTTTCTGACCTATGAATGAAAATTGATGAAGCTAGAATCCAAAATTATAAAATTTTTCATAAAACATCTATTTCCCAATGGTAATTAATACAATTGTCAAGTGATATTTATGCTCTTAATTAATCATGGAATATATAACAACATCAACTATAAAGGCTACCACAAACTGGTCATGGTAATATATAAGGTCTCTATTCATGAAATCTATTAATATAGTATAGTAATTAGAATGTCTATAGAATTAATAAAAATTAATAATGCACATACCACATACAAAAGAAATTCTTGGTTATATCCTCCTTCTTACCCTTAGTTGATGATATACATAATGATGTTAAAATTTTGAAAAGTATTTAACTCTTCATAATTAATAAAATCAATGATATGGGGTAGAATCTTCTTTTTTCTTGATAATGATCTTAATAAGTTCCAAATAATAAATTCAAAGACACAATGATCCAATGTTCTTCATAATAAAAATAATATTTTTCCTTGTAATAAATCACTAAGGAATGTGAGTCCCTTATCAATATTCTCATGGAGCTACTTCTTTAAATAATTTAACTTAATTGGGGCCACTAAAAAATGGGTCTTTTAATAGGAGGATCACTATATATGAGTTCTATTTAAAACTAAACATCGTGATTCTAATAAATAATAGGAAACTCATCGTGAAATACATAAAACAATATCATACAATAATAATATCCTCAATTTTAAGTATATCCACAACCATCTGAGATAAATACCCTTCAAGGATAGTAATTAAGACCCCCAAGATAGAAGTACATTCCTTTGGAAGTTTGTATTCATCCTCACACTGATAAATGATCATGGGTTCATTTAGAATATAAAATGTGACTTCCCTTCCTTGTTAATTGATATAGTGTATATATATATATTGAAATATAATCCATTCCATTAATAATATCAAATTCAACTAAATGGATAATCATAGGATTTTAAGAACGTTCATTCCCACAAAAATTAATCGGAGAGGAACTGTATACATGAGATAAAGCCATTTTACCATTATAATTTTTCACCACTAATTCAATATCAAATAATTGAGGATATAAATTAAAATTCATTGGTATTTTCATGATATATATGAATTATTATATCTCCTCTCACATAGGGTAATTTAATATTTTATCATTACTTTTACCACCTCAACATCATCATTCTATCTTCAGTTCCTCACTAAAACTGAAATGGTTTGCATGACCATCAAGCATTATAATGAGAAATAATAAAATCATGAAAATTAAATTATTTTATGTTTAAATCATGAAAAATCCTTATAAATCTATTGAACCTCATTTTTAACATAGGTTATCTATGATCCTTTCCAAAACATTATGTTATTATCCTATACATATACTTATCACCAATATTTTTTCTAATTTTTTCTAAACCTTGTTTCCCAAGATTTACTAAACAACATTATGATACCAAATAAATAAATCCAAACATTTCATTCTTAAATATTACATAATTTTAGATGAATATTCATTATATAACAATATAATCCATTCCAAAATCATAAATGTTTAGGGTCATTGAAGAATATATACATTAAAATCATATTAATGAAAATTCTTCAACATCTCTAAAAATTTCAAATAACCATATATTCTTATTGACATTCCCTATTTAATACCATTCTTCATAAATATGTGAAATTAAACATAATAAGGGGTGATATTATTTGCTCGATAAGGGTAAATAAGGGATATATTAATTGATGATCATACGAAATATGAGATAAGCATATACTTATGAGTTAATGATCATAACATAAAATATTAATACCCAATATATCATGGATTAAAATCATGATTCATGGAATAAAAAATATCATTTTAAAATAAATTAATCATAAGAGTGATAAAATATCTTAAACCAATCATGTGCCCTATGTTTAGATCACATTCATATCATAAAAGTGCTTCCCCACTATTCCTTTATAAACCATTTAATATTTCAAGGTTAAATATTGAGACTATCAAATAACAGTAGATATGGTATCAACGCCAATTTCTTATATCATAAGAGATCAAGAATCCTCACTTTTTTCCCATATTAGATCATTAATCACCACCTATTTCACTTAGTGGATTGAGATTCACTACCCGTTTCTAATAGTGCATTGAGCACATTAGCATGCATCTCATAGTTATATTAGGAGATATAAAATTTTACCCAATTCATTGGTGGTCTGTAAAATTTTTCTCCCACCATTCACATAATAACAACCATACATATGTATCCCACATGATCATAAAACATTCATCATATTATCATATCATAACTCATGCAATGAAAATAGGATTCATAAACATTTCATAATAATAATAATAAAACAAATAATAAAATAATAATGATGTCATACTTGCATAATAACCATAGTAATTAATGAGTAACAACAAAGTATTTTATCATAAATGAAAAAAAAGATATTTATAATATCTCAGTAATATTTCTTGATGAAAAGACCCATATCATTTTGAAATAACTTATTTAAAATCCTGCTATTTATAAAATATTGAAGAAAAAAATTCCTTGAAAATGCCCATGGAAACACGTATGTAAATATTCAAAATATTGGGTAGTTATAATAACATAAAACTATATTCATGTAATATATTTTAAAATAATGATTCCATTCAAATTTTTTTGTAAAATTTCAAAAGTAACTTGTTCAAAAAATGATATAAAAATTCTTTTAAAAATATATATATAAATTCAAACATGGGTAAAAATTATTTTTTAAAATAAATATATAATAAAAAATATTTTGAAAACATTTTATTGAAATCATAGTTCTGGATGAAAAATATCCTCAATAAAATAGAAAAACATAGTCTGGTTTTCCTTAAAAACATTCATTCAATCTCTTGAGTACTTAAATTGATGATAATTAATAGAAAAATGTATTATCCAAATATAAATTTATTATAATTAAAATTAATGGGATTTATCATATAAGAACCATAAAGGTTTCTCAATGAAAATTTAAGCATATATAATCTTGAGTAAAATGGGATTGAGGCGTAAATCCCTTAGCTAAAGTCTATTATTTCTTCGTATGAATTTGAATGTCGTTTATAATAAATATAGATTTTTAATGAATGTAATAAGGATACAAATTAGTATCTAACATATAGTAAATAGTTTAATTATAACATCTTATTACCCTTTTATTAATAATTTGTTATTAAAATCATTGTTTCATGTTATAATTGCTTCATTTTTCATGGATGTTTTGGATAGCCTGAAACGCCCATAAAATTAGATAATAGTTCAGTCTTCTATGGAATTTCAAAATGGAATAATTTAAATATTTAATCACTATATAATCTTTTATAACTATTCATATAAAGTGGTGATGAATAATTAATTACATCCCTTCATGGAGATGGTAGTCTATACGTATGCATAGGTGATGTTTCCATATATTTATGGATGGAACAATAGAAATGTAAATAGTAATTCAACAATAAAAATAATTATGATATCATATATATAATATATATGTATTATGTTTATCTTTATTACTATTCATGTAATGTAGATGTAAAAAATGAATCACATCATTTTGTGAAGGCGGTAGTTTACACGTAAGCGTGTACATCGTTATCATTTTCTAATGGATGGGAAGAAGTTTGATAATGATGGTTAGAACATAATAATTAAAATACTGAATATATTAAATACTTAATTCATTATTTTAGACTATATAATATATATTTATAGGAGTTATAATAAGAAATAAAATTTAAAATTCTCGGTTAATAGTTGTACATATTTATTGAGAAACCCTCTTTTCATTACAAAGTAATCCTTGAAAGGATGGTTCTTTAGAAATAATGGAAGATATAAGATGGTTTTAAGGACGATAGAATGACTCTATAACACCCCAAGATTTTATAATATTTTTTATTAAGTAAATTTACTTTTATGTATTACCACGCATGCTACACCATGATAATCCTTTTTTATACGCTATGCGAAGAAATAAATTCTCTACTTTCAAAATCGATTTGGCTTGCTATATAGAAAACACTAAGATTATATGAAACAATATTTTATTATTATAATTATGTGAATAAGGTATTTCTAACCTACCCATTAAAAATAGTAATAGGAATATTAATTAATAATTTTTAAAAATTATGGTTTAATAAAAATAAAAAATATTGAATATCAAATAAATAAATTTTTTTAATGTTTTTATATGTTTGAAAACACTATTTTTAAAATGAATTTATTTTTATATCCTTGTGTGAAAAATAATAAAATTATCTTTAGAAATTTTTTGAAAATTAATTTGTTAAATATACATAATTTTTTAATTCATAATTTAAAAATTATATTAGGTTTATTTTTTATGTTTTTTTGAAGAAACATCTATTTTGGATAAGTAGTGAAAAATATTAAATTTTAATTAAAAGAACCATTTTAAAAAAAATTATTTATATAGATAAATTATATTTTAATTTTTTTTAAGTGTAATAATATCACTTATACTTAAACTAACACAATATATTCCATTATAACCAATTTCACATTGCAATTGGATATAAAGACAATTCAATCTTTAAAATATTTTTTCTTAAAAAATCATTGTCATGACATATATCTCGAATTAATTTTAAATTATTTTATTCTACTTATGTTATTATAATTTTTAAAAATTTATTCCATATTTTGAATAATCATAATTTAAAATTTCTAATAATTTAAAAAAAATTGACTAAAAATATTAGAGAAAGTAATTAAAATTAGTTACAATGATTAATGTATAAATTAGTTTTCATAATGATTAAACCTTGATCTTAAGAGGCCAAATGACCTATAAAAATGTAAAATATACATTTTATGGACATATTTATACCAATTACCCAATTTGATCTAATTTCGTCAGAATAAGGGGGACCTCTTGATAGTGTAAACGTTTTTATATTTGCAAGAATTCCACACCTCCTCCATTATAAAAGGAAACACAACCCCTTAATTAGTCACACATCTCAAGCCACTTTGTATCAGAAAAATAGTAACAAAATATTATCCCAACTCCCCTATATATTTCCTAAAATCCCCCCTTTGGGTAGAAATCCAACAAGGAATCTCTTTGGCGCAAACCAAGAGGAGTTACCCAAAGAAGAGGAAACATCCTTCCTTAAGGTCTTTCATTTTATTTTCATTCTCCACCGCCTCTACTATTATTATTACATGCTTATATAATAACTAATGTATCCTAGATTTTTTTTAAAATTTTTTATTCTATGGTTTCAATATACACATTCACACACTTCCATATAATGGGTGACGAACATATTGTTTTTGTGTATAGCAAACTACTGCCTCACAAAATGGTGTTGTTTGTTTTTACATTACAACTTATCATGATTGGTAATTTTGATGGAAACTATGTTTTTATTTGTTATTTATGATATTTTTTATGTATCTATAGTTCTATAATTATTATATAAAACATTCCATCATGTTTTCCATTTTGTGTATATATTATAACTTTGTTTGTGGACTTGTGGACTATCGTCTCCTCAAAGTGATAAGATTTGTTCACACTTTACATGGAATATATTAAAGATGTGTATATAGAAATTATATTATAGTAATGAAATTAAAATTATAAATGATTTATATATATGTGTCATTTACTTTCTATCATTCAATTTGATAATATAATGGAAATAGTGTTCATGGTACGTACGACCAAGCGTCTCTATTAATAGTGTATTCCATTTAATATTTATATATTTTATGTATTATAATAAATAAATACATAATGAGTATATATGATATTTATATAATGTTTTAAAATCACTATCTTTACAAGAGGATCAATAATAAAATGTAAAAATGTGTTTGATAAATGAAGCAGATATTACCCGAAGCATTACATTAACATGGTGTTGTTAATAAATAGTTAATATAATTTCATAACCAAATGACATATGGTATTAGATATAATAATTTGTTTCTATAATATATTTATAATATAAATATATTTATAATATAAATATATTTATTATATAGTTTTTTTTATGAGTACGACGAGAGTAAATATAAAATGTAAGGGTTTTCTCATCTTACTTGTATTTCTATGAGATTTATCCCTTATTCACCACTAATATATTTTGGGTTGTGTACATAATACCCCTTGATATATTATATTGATATTATAATAAACTATATGGGTATTTACATATCCATTTTATGATCTCTCTTTTATGTGGTTTTTTTTTAAAAAAATTATTGAATATGTTAAGTAATTTTGTCTCAATTTTACTTCTTTGAGACACATGTTTTTTATACGCCTATAATATTTTATGAGGTTTATATTTTTTCATATGAATTTTTCAGTCATGTATATCATTATTTTCAAAACATTTTAATCTTTATTCAATTTCATTGTCTTACATGGGTAGTATGATTCAAAGTTACCAAGTTGTAAGGTTTTATTTCAACAATATTTTTGTTAAACTGTATTGTTTATGATTATGCTTCCATTAATAAAATATAATGATCTATAACTCCAAAAAAATCATGAAATTTTATCTAATATGGTTATTCATGATGTATTCATGTATTAGTACAACTTTTACACTGTTGTTTACTTAAGATAATTACGAAAAAACATAAGAAAATATGTCCTCATTTATCTTTTCAGTCAGAAATCTATTTTATTCAAACAACCATATTTTTAAAATTTTCCAAAAAATGTATTAAAATATTAGTTTTTGTACATTTTTTAGGAAGAGGTATTTTTTATAAATATGGTTTTCAAGATACCGTTATATGTTTTCAAATAATAAGTCCTTCAAAACATTTTTAAGAATTTATTAAAGTTTTCAATTAAAATTTAAAGAAAAAGGTTTTCAAAACATTTTTATGATGTCATTATTTTTAAATAAACAGTTATAAAATAGTTTTCATGAATTTTTTATATGTTTTAAAATTATTTTCAAAGAAATTTTTTTTAAAAGGTTTTGGAAATTTCTTTATAAGTTTCCAATGTTATTTTCAACGAAATGTTTTTCCAAATGTTTAAGAGAATTATTTCAAAGTTTTAAAATTATTTCCAAATAAAAATGTTTTCAAGAACTTTTCATGAATTATTTATAAGTTTTAAAATTCTTTTTTAAATAAATGTTTTTAAAAAAAATCATCCATTTTTCAGAAGCATCAAAATTATTTTAAAATGGTTTTCAAATTGTTTTCAATTTTCCATTATAAGTTTTCAAAGTTATATTCAAATAATGGTTTTCAAAATGATTTCAAGATTTCTCTATAAGTATTAAAAGTGTTTTTAATGGAAGAAATTTTCAACCATATTTTAAATTTTTATAATGAAAATGGTTTTCTAGATTCCATTTTTTGTTTTTATGTTTATTTTCATAGAAAATGGATTTCAAAACTTATTATGTGAAAAATAAATAATTTTTGAAAGAAGAAATGATATTTTCCACAAAACATATTTTTAACGGTTATTTTAAAATTATTTGACATATAATATGAAATATTTTGTTGTTACTCATTCATTTTCTAAGGATATGATCCCAGGTATTCATTCATATTATTTCTTTGAATTGTTTATGTTTTTATAGAAGGATGTTTATGAATCCCTTTTTTCATTCACGGGATATATGTTTATGTATCATGTTTCTCTTTCAAAGGTTATATTCTTATGAAACCCATTTCAATTTCATGGGTAATATGTTTATGAAAACCAATTTTTTCAGTGATTATTCTTTGATTAAATGAAAATGAAACCTGTGTTTTTTCTACAGGTTATGATATGATTAAAAGTTTTTGATAACCATTTCATTTCATGGGTTATGATATTGTGGAAAAAAATGTGTGATTATATTATAATAAGGGTGAGAACTATATATTTCACTAATTAATTGGGTAATGATTTATATATCATGATATTGACATTATAAGAATTTTGAGTGAACTCAGTTCCATAATGGGATTTGTCTATTAATATGGTCATGGGAGTGAGCCTTGATTACTAATATGGTCATGGGAGTGAACCATGACCACCAAGATGGTATAGGGATTCAACCCATACTACTAATTTTTCCTTGGAAGTGATTCATTCACTACTACAGAAATAATATTATATAATTCAATGTCTGCCACAAATTCTATGTTTTATTCCTCTGATATATTTGTATGGCCTATTATCTTGATTCCCTTAGTATTTATGTCTTTTTAACTACAAATATTTATTCCATGATTCATGTTTATTATTTTATTTAGGTATAGTATGATGTTCTAATTTCATGATCATGTTATCATGCCCTTATGTTCATGTTTATGCTTGTATATCACCTTTGTTTTCCCATACTAATCATTTGAGATAACCCTCTTTTTATGTTGTCTTTTCCAAGGTTATAAATACATGACTTTTGTATAACGTTTCTAAGAGGTTTATATTCTTTAAGAACCTATTTGGCAATAAATTATCTCACATATGTGCTAGTATTTATGTTTTCGGGTTTCTATAGGAACAAGTCTATTATTTTCATATAGTGGATTTTGTGTATTGTATTGAGTATTCTGAAAAAAATGATTTAGTGTTAATGTTTGAAAAGTGAGGGTTGTTATAATTGGTATCAGATATAAATTTTAGTTAAACATTGGAAACTAGGATGAGAAAAACTAAGTGAGAAACCAAAGGATATGTCTCAGATCAAGTCTAATGATAAAGGAAAATGTTCTAAAACATTGGTAATGGATAGAGGGAGTGTTCTGTAGCAATAAATCCATGGTTGGATAATATATGTGGATGTGTCTATGGAATATATGTACCTAGGTGTAAAAATTTTGAAATGTTTCTTTAGTCCAGACTCAAGCGTAGCCTGGTACATGAAAATGTGCCTTACTGCACACCTAGTTTGACTCTCCCAAGGGATATGATTTGGAAATTCTAATACACATCATATACCAACATGAAGGATTTAAATAGATGGTGGATATCAATAACATTGGACAAACCTATGTTTTTATACATTCAGTATGGTTTCGTAATTTTGGCATCTTATAAGTGGTTTTTCATAATTATGTAGTTACTCACTATGATATTTGTTTCTTACTCCATAAATTTTGGTTTTATCCAATTGATTAAACGTAAAGGAATCACATTAATGGTGATTGTTATGGAAAATGAAATGAAAATTCTCCTGAGCATATTAATGTTATGGGATAAGGAATGAAAAATGACACTGTTATACTCACTCAACATTCTAAAAATATGAATCATGATGGACTTAAAAATGATAAAAGGAGGGAAAAACATTCTATTGAGTCCTTTATGCGGAAACATCCACCTTCTTTCAGTGGGTATTCTGATCCACATAATTATTAACAATAGATTAGTAAACTAAACAGATATTATCCATTCTCTATAGTTTAGAACATGATAAAGTCATTCTATTTGTTTATCAATTTGAAGAAGAAGTGGGATAGTAGTGGACTCTATTCTAGAATCAGAGGTTGAAATATGAAATTCAATCCATGAATTGGGTTGAAGAAATGATCTTATTTTTTATTAATAAATTCTCTTGTATTCTTCATACAAATATGCAGAAAGAGTTCCTTATGTTAAATAAAATAGATGATAAATCTATTGTTACCTATGATTCTAATTTCACAAGACTTGTGAGGAACACATAAAGTATTATGATCTAACCCAAAAGAAAATGTGATATGATATTAAGTAGATTAAATTGAAGTCTTATAATTTTGAAGTCTATAAAACACATTAATAGAAATGGAGATATTTTGCGCTGTGAAATCAAGGTTAAAATGGTGGTTTAGTTTACATATCAATATCATGGTTTTGAAAAATAAGGAAGATATAGTTCAATGTCAAATCTAAATATAATGAATAATAGAACATAATCTTTTCATTGTGCACTTTTTATGGTATGAAGAATAGAGGAAATTTTCTAAAGGGGTCTAATAAATGTTTCATGTGTGGAAGGGAAGGTCATAGGGAATTTTATGGCTTAATTGATGGGAAAACATCATCTAATAATGTGAATAGAGAGAAAAATACATAGAATAGACCTACCCTACATCAAGGATAAATGTATAAGGAGAATTGTCATTCTATTAACCAGTGCCCAAACTGAAGGGTTGGTGATGATGATCAACATCAACAACTTCGTTAACCAATGGAAAAGGGTAAATCTAAAACAATCACTATTTCAAAATAGGTTTGTGACAATGACATGGGGAAAGCTATACTTACCCACCACTCTATAACATCTAATATTATATTCTATTTGGGATCTACCCACTATTTCATATCTAGAAAATTTACAAATTGTATTAATAATTCACCCAAATGATTAGATATTTAATTATCTATGAAACCACCTAGTGGTACAGTGGTTTAATCTCAATTCTATGCTTCCTCCCTGTCTGAAATTTTTGGGAATATTCTTCCTAAAAATCTCATCATTATTCCTTTTGTTGGATTTGATGTCATCTTATCCATGCATTGGATTTCTATTCATAAATCCAACATCAATTATCAAGGAAGTGAAATTACATTTGATATTTCAAACCAACCTATGATAGTATATCAATTTGATGATAAGTATGAACTTCCTATGGGAATTACTTCTAGTGTATGTGTATTTATTCCCATTCATAAAGCCATTTTATCTTAGATGGTTGGATAGAAAACCAAGATTAATTATATTCCTATTCTTTGAGACTTATTGGATGTCTTTCTAAAATATTTATCTAGTCTTCCACCAAACCATGACATTGAGTTATCGATAGTTCTCATACCTAGTTCCACCACAATTTCAAATAATCGCTAGAGAATGAACCCAATTGAGTTTTTGGGGCTGAAGAAGAAAATATAACAATACCTTGATAATGGATTCATTTTTCTATGTGTGTCACATTGGGGTGAACATATATTTTTTAAAAAATAAAGATGGACCAATGTGACTCTATATTGATTATTGGGAGTTGAACAAGATCATGATCAAGAACAAGTATTCTATTTCTCAAATTGATGGCTTTTTTGACCAACTGTGTGGATCTCAATAACATTCCAAGATTGAACTTCATTCTAGATATCATAAATTGAGGTTTAATAAAAATAATATACCCAAGAGACATTTTATACATGGTATGGGCACTATGAGTAGAAGTGATTCCTTTTGGTATTCATAATTTCATTCCTATCATCATGGGTTTAATGAATAGATTCTTTATAGTTTACCTTCATACGTTTTTTTTAGTATTTTTTGATGTTATTTTTATGTATTCAAAGAGAAATTAAGAGCATGAAGAGTAATTGAGACTTGTCCTGAAGACCCTAATGATGAAAAAACTATCTAAAAATTTTATAAAGTATTAATTTTCGTTGGAAAAGGTTTCATTATTTTGGTCATATAGTCTCAAGAGAGGTTATTTTAATAGATCCATCTGTGAAGAAGGCTATTGAATGTTATCCCAGAACAACCAAAATGATTGAGATTCATATATTTCTCAGTTTATCTGGATATTAGATATGATTTTTGGAGGTTTTTTTATGACTATATAATCTTCAGACTGAGTTATCTTGGAAGGGTTCCATATTCCCATGGATAGATGAATATGAGGAAAATATCGTGTAACTGAAGAAATGTTTAGTTATCACAACTATGATTTCATTACCCTTTAATGGATAAGAGTTTTTAATCTATATTGATGTATCCAATAAGTTATTGGGATGTGTTGTTATGTAGAATAACATGGTTATAGCCTATTCCTTAAAACAGTTGATGATTCATTATAAAAATTACCCAACTCATCATTTGGAGTTAGAAGTAATAATTTCTTAATTAAATATTTGGAGGAATTATCATTATGGATAACATTTTGATATATATACTGATCATATAATTTTAAAATATATATTTACATATACGAGGTTAAAAATGTTATAGAGAAGATGGTTAGAGCTGATAAAATATTTTGACTGCTCGATACATTAACACCCTATGAAAGATTACTTGTGGATGATTCTTTGAGATGATAAAATTATTTTAGCTTATCCATGATGAGGATTACCAAAGACACAATATTTCTAGACATGAAAAATATGGATCTAGAAATCCTGAAGGAAGGAGAAAAATATTATCTTGCTCATTTGAATGTTCAACCATTTATCCTAGTGAAGAATAAAGAGGTTCATAAAGAAGTTGTAGAGAGGATAAATAAGGTTATAAATTTTCATATGGTTAACCATTAATATGATTAAATGATATGTTTTAGGAACCATGTTTGTGCTCTTTCCATATCGTATTTTATGAATGATATATTAAAATAATTTCATATTTATTTATTCTATATTGGTCCTATATGTATTGAGTTGTATAAACAACTTAAAGAATACTTCTGGTTGGATGGAATGAATAGGGATATCTCAGAGTTTTTATATGAGTGCTTGGTATGACATAAATTTAAGGCTAAAAAAATTATAAGGGGATGTTGAATCGATTATCCACAAAAAAATGGAAGTGATATATTATTACTATGGATTTTTTCATTGGACTCTCAAAACCACTAAAGGATTTAATGGTATATGGGTGGTATTTGATTTCCTTACTAAGTCAACAAACTTTGTCAAAATTAGAGAAGACATCACTCTAGATCATCTTTCTAGGATATACATTAAGGAAGTGGTAAGGATGCATGGAGAAGCAAATTATATTGTATCTTATTGGGACCTGATGTTTACCTTAATGTTTTAGCAATGTCTTCAGTAGGAATATGATACCAAATTGAGTTATAGAACTTTTTATCATCCTTGGATGAATGTTCAGTCTAAAAGAACAATTCAAAACATATAGGATATGTTGAGATTTTATTAGTTGGATTTCAAAGGTGGTTGGAATCAACACCTTACTCTAGTAGATTTTTCATATGAAAATATATTTCAGTCAAGCATTTAGATAACTGCTTATGATGGTATGTCAGTTTGATTACATGAATGGATTGTTCATCCATTTTTCTTGAATGTTGCTTTTTGTGAATAATTGTATAGTTTTAAGTGTTGAATTTATGAATTGGTGAATTGGTGAAGTGGTTAAGTGGTAAAATGGTGAAGTCATGTATGGTTTCACACTTTTTCCTCAAAAGTGTTTTCATAATAAAAAAATTCAGTCAGCATTATGAAGACTTTTTTGGATGAAAGGTAGAGCTCCAATGTGCTGGGATGATGTTTTAGAAGGAAATAAATTCAGAATTTACATTTTGAATAAATGGATGCTAAGGTTAGATCCATTCAAAATCATATCAATTCAGCACAAACTTGGATGAACATTATATTTATAACCATTGGTAAAATATATAATATGAATTAGGTGGGAATTTTTTTCAATGAATATCTCCCTAGAAGTTGTTTTAGAGATTTGTGAAGAATGGTAATCTAATCTATAAGTATATCAGACACTTTGAAATTCCGAATCATATTGGGGCGGTAGCATATCATTTGGAACTTCCTCCAAATCTCTCTCAACTCCATGATGTGTTTCATGTATTTCTTTTAAGGAGTCACATACATGACCCTTAACATGTACTAAGCTCATATTTCAAACAACTCGATCATGATCTTCCTTATGAGGAACAACTAGTTGTAATTCTAGACCATTCAAAGAAGGTCCTACGAAACAAGACCACTCACATGGTCAGAGTTTTGTGAATAAATCACTAGTTATCAGAATCTTTATGGGTACATGGTAATATAATGATGTAGAAGTATCCTTATATTTTTGTATGAGAATAACAAATTTTTAGGCTTTAATTATTTTTAATGCGGGTATAAGTTTACACCCTAGGTTATTATGAATTTTTTTGATTAAATTAATTTCCCTTAATTTCAAAAACATCACGCTACTCCAAGTTAATCTTTTTTATATTATACATCAATTAAAACATTCACTACATAAAAAACTGACTTAGTTTGTGATACAAAAAACCATAATCTTATATAAAACATCATTTTATTATTATTATTATTATTAGTGTAATGTCTTAATATGCTTGAAAGTAATTTTTTAAAATGAATTGATTTATTAGTCCTTCTGTGGACAATAATAAAATTAATTTTAGGAAATTATAGAAATTTTATTTGATAAAATAAAAAGATATTTTCAATTAATAATTTAAAATTATCTTTTGGTTAATTTTTGGGTTTTTTCTGAAGAACATCTTGTTTGGAAGAATATTGAAAAATACTGAATTTTAATAAAAAAAAGTGTTTTCATCTAATTTATTTATAAATTTAAATTAAATAAGACATTGGTTTTAGTATTTAGATAGATAAAGTTTAAAAAAATTAATCTAATTTAGGCCATTTTAAACAATTTTATATTGAAATTGGATATAAAAATGATTCAAATATTTAAACATTTTCACTTAGAAACATGTTGTCATGACACGTCCACATGATTAATTTTGAATTACATTATAAAAATTATATGATAATATTTTTAAAAAATAGATTAATTATTTTTAATACTCATTATTTATGACTTATAGAATGTTCATCTTTGTTTTTTTCCAAAAAAAAATTAGTGAATGTAATTAAAATTAATTACAGTGATTAAGGTAAAAATCAATTTACATAATGATTAAACCTTAATCATTAGAGGAAACAATTTTCTAAAAACAAGTAAAAATAAATGTTATGGACATATTTTTTCCAAATACACTTTTTTATTTAATTTAATAAAGTATTGTATTACCATGGTGTAAGGGATACCTCTCAATAGTGTTTATGTTTTTATATTTACAATAATGACACTCCTCCTCTATTATTAAAGGGAACTCAAAATCCACACATCCTCACACCTCTCAATCCATATTTACTCAGCCAAAACCAGACCAAATATCCTCCAAAGATACATCCCTTCATTCTATAATCCTCCCTTTTGGAATGAAGATAACTAGGAATATTTTTGGGGAAAACCATTAGGTGTTACCCAAAAAAGAGGTAAAAACATTCCCTGATCTCCTTTGTTTTATTTTTATTCTCAAAAACATGAAATATTAATATTAAATTATTATATAATAAAATAAGTTTCCTAAATATATTGAGATGTTTTTTTCTAAGGTTTATACATATACTTACGCACACTTCTATCTAATTGTTAATGAACTTATCATTTTTGTGTAAGGTGAACAACCACCTCACAAAACGATGTTGTTTATTTTACTATACCACCTCTCATGGCAGGGTATTATGATAGAAATTCTATTTTTATGTGTTATATATGATATTTATCATTTATTTATACTTATTTAATTATCATATAAAAAATACCTTCATGATCTCCATTTTTTAAAATATGATAACTTTATTTGTGGATGTGTGTATTATCACCTCCTCAAAGCGTCGAGATTTGTTCACACATTACATGGAATATATTAAGGATAATTTTAGTGAAATTATATGATATATATGAAATAAAAATTATAATGAAATGATAATATGTATATATATATATATCATAAAGGTTATTTCTTTCAATAAGATTTTATAACAAAAAAAAGAATTCATGCGTACGTACGACATATCGTCTTCATGAATGGTGTATTCTATTTCATATTTCACTATTTAATATATTATTATAAATATATATATAATACATATATATATATATATTATTTATATCATGTTACACATTCTAAAAATAAGTAAATAATGATATATATAATAGGATCAATAAAAACAAGTAAAAACGTATAAGAAAAACAAAGCGAATATTACCTGAAACAAAACATTAACATAGTGTAGTAAAAAATGGGTAATATAAGGCATTAAAACATTAAGATATGGTATTATATATAATAATATGTTTCCTAAATAGTTATATAATTAAAAATTATTTTTTATAAAGAAACTTTGTATGAGTATGATGATAGTCAAGACAAAAGGTAAGTGTTTTCCCATCTCACTTTTATTTTTAAGAGATTTATTCCTTATTCAACACTAATTTCATTTTTGTGGTGTATATGCTTCCCATGTATATATTAAAAGTCTCTTATAATTATGTTTATGGATATTTATATATCTATTTTACTATCTCTCTTCCATGGGGTTTATGTTTTAATAATTACCAAATTGGTTATGAAATTTTGTCACAATTTTCCTTCTAGGAGACACATGTTTTGTTATCAACCTATAAAATTTTAAGAGGTGTATATATTTAAATTTGAAATGTTATATCATGAATCTAATTATTTTAATTATATTTTAATACTCATGAAATTTCATTTTCATATATGGGTAGTATGATTCAAATTTATCAAGTGATAAGCGTTTATTTCAACAATCTTATTCTTTATCGGGATTTTTTAGGATAATGCTTCCATTGATGAAATATTATGATCCATATCTTTATGAAACCCATTAATATTAGTATAATATGGTAAATAATTATTGTTTAATTTATTATTAATTTTTTTTTCTTCTTGGTACTTAATATAATTAAGAAAATATTTTTATGAAAATCTGACATCATTTTTCTTTTCAGTATATAACCTATTTCATTTAAAATACCATGTTTTCAAAAATTTCATAAAAAAATATTTCAAAAGGTTCTGTTAATATAATCATTTTGATAATGTATTATAAAATAAATATTATTTTCATGATTCATTTATAATTTTTCAAAGAAATAGGTTTTCAAATTGTTTTGTCTTTTATTTATATGTTTTCAAAGTATTTTCAATGAAAAACATTTTTAAAACATTTTCAAGATTTAATTATAAATTTTCAATATTAGTTTCAATGAAATGTCTTTTAAAACGTTTTCAATCATTCATTAATTTTTTTCAATTAATTATCAATGAAAACAAATTTTCTAAATGTTTTCCATATTTATTTATAATTTTTCTAATTTATTTTAAAAGATATGGGTTTCCAAAAAAAATCTAACATTATTTATATGATTTAAAAGTAATTTCAAATAAAATGGTTTTCAAAAAAAATTTATGATTCCTTTATAATTTTTATGATTTCTTTATAATTTTTATGATTTATTTTAAAATAAATTGTTTATAAACGTTTTAAATAAATATTTATATGTTTCCATATTATTTACAATGAAAAATGTTTTCCAAATGTGTTTAAAAATTATTTACAAATTTTCAAAGGTATATTCAATGAAATGGTTTTCAAAATGTTTTCAATAATTCTTAATAATATTCAAAGTGTTTTCAAAGAAAAAAAATTCAAAATATTTTAAATACTATTTTATATGTTTTCAAGTAAAAAGATTTATGATATTTTGTTTTGTGGTTTAATGTTTATTTTTATTGACAATTGTTTTCAAAAGGACTAGTGTTTTAAAAATTATATTACAAAGATGAAAGGATATTTCACTCAACAAGTGTTTTTATAAGGTATTTCAAAATAACAATACATATAAGATGAAATATTTTTTTGTTACTCATTAATTTTCTAGGGATATGATCTAAGGGTTCCATTTATATCCTTAATCTGAATGGTTTATATTTTGATGACATAATGTTAATGATATCTGTTTTTATTTTATGAGTTATATATTTATAAATCCTATTCCTATTTTACGGATTATGTGTTTATGAAACCCATTTCACTTTCATGGGATATATTTCTATGAAAGTCAATTTTTTCCATAGGTTATGATTTCATGAAATGATTATGAAACATGTCCCCTTTCTATAGATTAGTATTTGATTAAATATTTATGATACCCATTTCATTTCATTGGTTATGATATGATGAATTTTAATGACCTAGTGGCACACATTGGTATGATTTCATTATGATGTGGGTGGTACCTTTGTCTACCTCAATTCATTGGGTAAATATTTATATCTCAAGATATATACATGGAAGGAACAGAGAGTAAACTCAATTAAATAAATGACTTTGTTTGCTAATATGTTCTTCGAAGTGAACTTAGACTACTGAGATGGTGATGGGAGTGAACCATACCTACCAAGATGGTATGGGGAGTGAAATAACACTACTAAGATGGTAGATTCAGCAATTCCTTGACTATTATTTAAATCATTTTATATATTTATTTGATTTCCAAAAATTCTATATCTTATTCTTATGTTATTACTTAATGTATTATACTCTTTATTATCTTAGGATTCATATATTATGAAATTCAAATATTAATTTTGTGATTCATTTTTATGATATTTGTTATGAAAGTTATTATCATTTAATGTCATGATCACATTCTCACATTTTTATGCTCATTTTTTTGCTTACATGTAACCTTTGTTTACCCTTACTAAGAATCTGATCTCATCATTTTTTGTGTTTACTTATTCTGAGTTATGAAGATATATATTATTTATGATGTCTCTAAGAAGGGTGTTTGTCCTAAACATCTGAGTGGCAGATAATGTTACTAACTTATGTACCAGTTTTTATATATCAATTTTTATAAAGGAACTAGACTAATACGGTCTTTGGGGGTCTTTCATATAATATATTAATCATTCCATAAAAATGATATACTGTTAATATATGAAAAAGAGGGTTTTTATAGTTGGTATCATAGAAAAAGTTTAGATAATATTTGGAAATAAGAATAAGAAAACCTTGGTAAGAACCCTAAACCAATATTTATGGATAAGTCTAAGGATAAATAAAATTACATGAAAACGTCCTAGTATTTTGGTAAAGGATAGACTAAGTGGTTTCCTAGAAATACATCCTTGTCTGTATACTAAAATTGGATATGGTTTTAGTATACCTGTACCTAGTGGTAAAAACTAAAAAATGTGCATCAGACCAAACTTAATCATAACCCAGTACATGACAACAGGCCTCACTAAAAAATTGGTTTGACACTCCTGGGGAATTTGATTCGAAAATTCAGACACTATTCATGAACCATAATGACGGATTTAAATGTAATTTGTCTATAAATAACCTATTATAAAACTAACGTTTCATAGATTAAGTATTATTTCATAATTTATAAATACTATAAGTGGTTTTCATAATTATGTGGTTCCTCTCTTTAATAATTGTTTTTTACTCCAAGTATTTAGAATTATTCAATAGTTTGAATCCAAAATAACCATGTTAATGGTGATTGTGATGGAAAATGTAAAAATTGTTCTCTTAATAATTTAAATGATATAGGAGAAAAAATGAAAACCCTCATTTATAGGCTCACTCAACTTTTTTATGCTATGAATTATTATTGACCTCGATATGATCAAAGGAGTGATCAAAATTCTATTGAGTCCTTTGTGAGGAAATTCCCACCTTTATTAAATGGGTCTTCTAAGATACTTTATAGTGGATAATGATTAGTACCACTAAATGGATATTCCCTTTTCTCCAGTGTTTAAAACATGAGAAAGTCATTCATGATGTTTATCAGTTAGAAGGTGAAGAGGAACCATAGGGGAATCTAATCAAGAATGTGAGTAAGGAAGATGAAATTGAATCCATGGATTTAGATTTTTTCAAGAATATGTTTTTTAATAATTATGTTCCAATAACTCTTCTTATAATGTTTTATAAAGAACACCGTGAGTTAATTAAAAGGGATTGATTTTGCTTTTACTTACAAGGATAATTTCATTAGAATTGTGAGTTATGAATCTGGTATTATCATCCAACCTGTAAGAAAATTTGATTTTTTCATCAGTGGTTTCAAACCAAGTCTTAGAAGGGAGTTTACCATAACTGAAGTTAGTATATATGAAGAAATTTTGCAGTGTACAATAAAGTGTGAAATGGATTCCAGAGTTACATATCAATCTCATGGTTTTGAAAAAAAAGGAAAATGGAGTTCAAAGTAAAATCCAACAACCGTTAAGAGAAAAAGATAATCTTTACATTAAACTCTATGTGCGGTAAGACGCGTAGATGAAATTTTAATAATGGTTATACAAAAAATTTATGTCTGGAAGGGAATATCATCAAGAATTTGATTTCCAAAGTGATGGGAAGAAGTCAGATAACAATGAAAATGGAGAGAAAACTATTCAAAATAAACCTCCACTACATCAGTTCTATAATTGTATGGGGAATGTGAATTATGATAACAAGTTCCCAAACCCATGTGTTTTTTATGATGATTGTAATAAGAAACATTTTAAATATAGGGAAAAGGGTAAATCTCATTCAATCATTATTTCTGATGAGAGGTGAAACAATTATGTTGTGAACGGTACACCTAGCATCCACTCTAGAACTGATAAGTTCTTATTTAATTCAAGATCTACCCACTATTTAATATCTAAAAAATTTCAAAGTGTATTAAGGTTTCACCCAAATGAATATATTTGGAATTAAAAGTGAAAACCCCTAATGGTACGATGATTTCATCTCAAATCCATGATTCCTATCTAGTAGATTTTAATGGGAATGTGCTTCCTAATAATCTTTTCATTCTTTGTTTGGTTAAATTTTATGTCATTGAAGGAATAGATTATATTTTTCTTTATAAATACCCCAAAAATTATCATGTAAGGGAAGATAGGTTTGATAGTTCAAACCAAACTATGATTTTCTATTACTATGATGATAACTATAAACTTCTTATGGATATTACTTCTAGTGTATGGGTCTTAATTCCGATTTAGAAGGGTTGTTTATCTTAAATGGTTTGGTGTAAAATTGAAATCAATGATGTTCCTATAGTTTGGTACTTTTTAGATCTTTTTCTAGAATATTTTCTTATCCTTCCACAAAAATACATGATTTTTATTTCTCGATAGAGATCACACCTAGTTCAACACCAATTTCAAAGACTCCATATATAATGGCCCTAGATTAGTTGTAGGAATTAAATAATAAACCTTAAGAAAACCTTGATAGGGGATTCATTTGTCCATGTGTATCAAGTTATGGTGCAACTATCCTTTTGTGGAAAATAAAAATGGATCAATGACACTATGCATGGATTATTTGGAGTTGAACTACATCATGATCAAGAACAAGCCTAATCCTCCCTGTATTGATGGCTTGTTTGAGAAACATCTTAGAGCTCAATAATTTTCCAAGATTTAACTTCTTTCTAGATATCATCAATTGAGGTCCATGAATAAGGATACACCCAACACATCATTCCATGGATGGTTTGGTCACTTGAGTATATAGTGATTCTTTTTGGTCTTACTAATTCCCATACTATCTTCATGTATTTTATTAATTGATTATTTATAGATTACATTGATCAAATTTTTGTACTATTTTTAGAGTATATTCCTATCTATTCAATGTGAATGTATAAGCATGAAGAAAACTTGAGAATTGTATTGAATAATCTGGGGATGGAAAAACATTATGAAAATTTTAAAAACTATAAATTTTGGATATAAAAAGGTTTCATTTTTAGGTCATATAATCACAATAGAGGGTATTGTAGTATGTCCATCAAAGATGGAAGATATTCAAAGTTGGGATAGAACAACCCTAGTGAATGAGATCCATAGTTTTCTTGGCTTGGATAAACATTTTCAATAGTTTTTGGGGAATTTATCATGACTATCTTATCCTATGACTGTGTTAATTCATTTGGGTTCCAAGTTTCTCAGGATAGATTAATGTAAAGAATATTTCAATGAATTGAAGAAAATATTATCTCGTTCACATGTGATTACATAACCATATATTCGATAGGGATGTTTTACCTAAAATAATACATCCAACACAAGATTGGGTTGTGTTCTTATGAAGAATATCATATTTATAGCATATGGATAATGACTATTGATGATTTATGTGAAAAATTACATAACCCGTGATTTAGAGTTCGTAGAGATAATTTTTTCATTAATGATATGAAATAATTATCTTTATAAAGATAAATATGTTATATATACCGATCATAAAAGTCTGAAATATATATTCACACAGAAGGATTTGAGCATGTGCCGGAGAAGATGGTTAGAGTGGATAAAATATTTTGACTGCTCGATACATTACCTCACTGATAAAGCTAACAAGGTGGCCAATGATTTGAGTCGAAAGGATCATGATATCTTGTCTAAAATAAAGATAATCAAAGATCCAATATTTTTGGATTATCAAAATATGGATCTAGAAATCCTGAAGGAAAGGGAAAAATATTTGTTTCTCAATTTAATGATAAACATTTTATCTAATTGATTATTAAAGAGGAAAAAATAAAAGATGTAGAGATGATTAAATAAGGTTAGAAATCTCCCATAATTTAATGTTTATCTAGATTAAATGATATAGTTTTGAATCCATGTTTTTATTCCTCATATACTAGATTTGATGAAGGACCTCAAAGTTCATCACTCTCCATTCATCCAGGAAGTATGAAGATGTATAGGGATATTAAATAATACAATCTTTTGAGATGGAATGGAGAGGAATATCATATAGTTTTTATCATTATTCTTGGTATTACTACAAGTGAAGACTGGAAGACCAAATCCTATGGGGATGTTTCATCCATTACCCATACCATAATGGAAATCAAAGAACATCACTGTGTATTTTTTCATTAGACTCCCCAAAAACTCTAAACGGATTAATGTTTTATGGGTGGTAGTCGATCCACTTACTAAGTCAGCATACTTCATCACTATAATAGAAGACTTCTCTTTAGATCATCTTCCTAGGATATATATTAAGGATGTAGTATGTTTTAATGGAGTACCACATTCTATTGTATATTATTGGGACTCGAGGTTTACCTCAATAGTCTATAAAAGTCAATCGGAAACACATGATAAAAAATGATTCTCAATAGTGGTTATCATCCTTATATAGCTGGTCAATATGAAAGAACCATTCAAACTCCAGAGGATATGTTGATATCTTTTTCATTGGATTTAAAATGTGGTTGGGATCAATAACTTCCTCTATTAGAGTTTTCTTACAACAATATCATTAAATAAGGCATTTAGATGGCTCCTTATGAAGCCTCTATGGGATGAGATGTTGATCTCCAACATGCTAGGATAATGTTAGTGAAAGAAATAGATTATGACCTAAGATAACTAAATAAATGGCATAGAAGGTTAAGGCTATTCAGAAGCATATCAAGGTAGCTCAAAGTTGGAATAAATGTTATACAGATAATCAGCAGTGTGATCTATAATTTGAAGCTGGTAAGAAGTGTTTTCTACAAATATCTCCCTGGAAGAAGGTTGTGAGATTCGAGAAGAAATGGAAACTAAGACCTAGGAATATCATTCCCTTTAAAAATATTGACTATATAGGGATGATAGCTTGCCTCATGGAATATATTCAAAATCATTATCAAGTACATGATGTGTTCCATGTATCTCACCTAAGGATATATATAACTAACCCTTTACATGTACTAATCTCATTGTTCATGCCTCTATAATAGGATCTGTCTTACGAGGAACAACTAGTTTATATTATGGGTCATAAATAGACATTTCTACGAAATAATACCACTTACCTGTTTAATGTTTTATGGAAAAGTCACCAGTTAGTGGAATCTATGTGGGAACTTTAGGATAGGAAGAGGCAGAATTACATTCATTTTGTTTGAATTTGAATAGTGAATTTTTAGGTGGACATTTATTTTATGGGGGGCTATAAAGTAACACCATGAGTTTTATGAACTTTTTTTATGAAATTATTTTCCTTTGATGTATTTCATCACATGGTACACTAAATGAAACATTATTTATATGTAACGCCAATAAAAAATGTTCTACATGCAACACCGACTTGGGTTTTGATACACAAAACCCTAAATTTGTATGAAACATCATTTTATTATTATTGTTATTTAAAAAAGGTATTTATAACCTAGATGTTAAACATAGTTATATGAATATTAATAAAAAACATTAAAATATTACATTTTTATATAATTAAAAAAATATTTATATTAGAACTTATAATTCTTTATCAACTCTTTATATGTTTGAAAATACTATTTTCTCAAATAAACTGCTTTTTATGTCCTACTGTGAAAAATAATAAAATTTATTTTATACACTTTTATAAATTTAATTTGATAAAATAAAATTCATATTTGAATTCATAATTTATAAATTATCTTGCCGTGATTTTTTGTGTCTTTTCTAAAAAACATTATTTTTTAATTAATAGTGAAAAATACTGAATGTTAAGCCAAAACATATTTTTCATCTCATTTATTTAAATAGATATATTGTATTTGAATTTTTTTAAACTTTAACTACATCATTATTTCATATATTAACCTAATTTAGTCAATTTTAACTAATTTCACAATGAAATTGGATTTAAAAATATTCAAGAATTTAAACATTTTCTCATAAAACCCCACTATCTTGACACATTTATGGGATTACTATTAAATACAGTTATAAAATTTATGTGGTTATAATTTAAAAAAATGGATTCCATATTTGGAATCAAATTAATTTTTATTTTATAAAAAGATCCAATTAGTTTTTGACCAAAAATATTAGTGGAGTTAATTAAAATTAATTATAACAATTAATGTTAAAATTAGTTTACTTAAGGATTAAACCATAATAATAAGAGTCAAAATGGAAAAAACACGTGTCCCAATGCCATTTTTTGGCCATATTTTGAAATATTCACCTCTTGAAAAAAAAATTATCAATCACGTGATTCCCATGAATTAAGGGAGACCTATCGGTACTATTTAACTTTTATATTTACAAGAATACCACTCCACCATTATAAAAGGGAACTCACTCCCCTCACATCCTCACACCTCTCAAGAAACATTGGATTGAAAAAAACCTTCCCAAATCTCCTCCAAAAATCCTCAAATTATTTCGAGAATCCTCCCTTTATGAAAAATCCAACTAGGAATCCCTTTGGTGAAAACCAAGCGGAGTTACCCAAAAGAAGAGGTAACATCATTCATCAAGCTCCTTTGTTTTATTTACTTTCCTAACACCAAAACTATTTTTATAAAATAATTATATAGTAACCAAGGTATAATAAATATTCTAATGTGTTTTTATTCCAAGGGTTCAACATACACTTACACGCACTTTAGTATAATGGGAAAAGAACATACCATTTTTTGTACTGAGAACTACCCCCTCACAAAATGATGCGGTTTGTTTTTCCTTTACTACCTATCATGGTTGGTAATTATAATGGATGCTCTATTTTTATTTTTTTTATATGATATATATGATTTATTAATACTTATGTAATTTTTACATAAAAAATAATTCAGAATTTCCATTTTTATAAATATGATAACATCGTTTGTGGATGTGTGGAATACCGAGTCCTCAAAGCAATGAAATTCATTCTCAAATATAGACCTCAGATCAGGCTATCACCAACTCAGATTTCAAGATAAGGATGTGAAAAAGACGGCCTTTAGGTGTCGTTACGACCACTATGAGTTCTTGGATATTCCATTCGGCGTAACCAATGCTCCAACAGTGTTCATGAGTCTCGTGAATAGGATATTCCATCCATACCTCGATCGCTTTTTCGTAGTCTTCATTGATGACATACTGATTTACTCGACTAATGTGGAAGAGCATGCCTACAATTTTTAGGTAGTACTAGAGACACTCTAAGAGAACCAACTTTATAGTAAGCTCTTGAAGTGCCAATTTTGGATTCAAGAGGATCACTTTTTGGGGCACATCATCTCAGATGATGGAGTTGCAATGGATCCAGTAAAGATTGAGGCAGTGCTTTCTTGGGAGCCACCCAGGAGTGTGACGGAGGTACCGAGTTTCCTGGGATTGGTTGGATACTACCAAAGATTCTTTCCAAATTTCTCCAGAGTTTCAGCATCGCTATCAGCCTTAACGAAGAAGGAGAAACCCTTCATGTGGTCAAAGAGATGTCAGCAGATCTTTTAGGAGATGAGGCAGGGGCAGACTAGTGCCCCCATCTTGAGGCTTCCAGAGGAAGGCATAGGGTATGTAGTCTACTGTGATTCATCTGGGACTGGACTCAGGTGTGTCCTAATGCAGTAGTGAGCAGTGATCACATATGTTTCTCGGCATCTAGGATAACATGAGCAGAACTACACTACCCATGACCTGGAGTTAAAATTAGTGGTCTTCACCTTGAAGATATGGTGGCACTATCTGATGGGTGAACATTTTACCATGTAATATGATCACAAGAGTCTCAAGTATATCTTCTCTCAGAAGGACCTGAACCTGATACAGCGGTGATGGCTTGAGTTCCTCCAGGACTATGTCTTTGAGATAGTATATACTCCGGGGAAGGGGAACTTTGTTGCAGATGCGCTCAGTAGGAAGACTGGTATACAGCTGCTAGGAGAGGTGACAGAGCAGATGGCTGTCTTACAGATATCCTTTGGGGATATAGGTGGAGCAGCCTATCTACAGTCTCTTACAGTCACTCCCCCACTTTTTCAGCGAGTCGGGGAGGCATATCATTGGGACGCTGATTGTGAGATGCAACGTGCTCAAATATCCTCAAAGAAAGAACCTGATGGATTTTATAAAGGTTGGGAGAACGTCATCCTCTTCAGAGGATGTACCATGGTACCAGGTTCACTTCAGGAGGATGTGTTGAGGGAGTTCCACACTTCCCCTCTAGCAGTATATCCCAGAGTAGGGAAGATGTACCCGGACCTTCGACGACAGCACTAGTGGCCAGGTATGAAGAAGGCGGTAGAAGAGTTTATCTCACGATGCCTCACTTGTCAGTAAGTGAAGGCGGAGAACCAGGTACCTGTAGTCTTGGTTCAACCCTTTGAGTTCCCAGAGTGTTAGTGGGATGGGATATCCATGGACATCATTACGGGTCTTCCACATAAATCCAGGAGTCATGATTTTATTTGGGAGATCGTTGACCGACTCACCAAGTCAGACCACTTCCTACTGATTAGAGATTAGGGCTCAGTAGATAGATTGGGACGCCTCTACGTGCAGAAGACTGTGCGTTTTCATAGAGTACCTTCTTTTATTGTCTCCAACCGTGACACAGAGTTTACTTCTCAACTATGGAAGGGGTTACAGGATTCTTTTGGGACATAGCTTCACTTGAGCACCGCCTTCCATCCTCAGACAGATGGTTAGACCGAGAGGACCATTCAGACCCTCAAGGACATGATATGTGCATGTTTCCTTGACTTCGATCATGGTTGGGAGGATCACTTTCCTTTGGTGGAGTTTTCCTACAACAATAGCTATCACTCCACCATAGGTATTTCACCTTTTGAGGCCTTGTATGGCTGACCTTTCATATCTCCACTGAGATGGATAGACTCAGGGGAGTCAGCACTAGCGGTACCAGAGATGGTACGGGCTACCACAGAGAAGCTTCAGATCATCCAAGAGTGGATGCAGACTACTCAGAGTAGGAAGAAATCTTATGCTGAGAGGAGACGGAGACATCTGGAGTTCGAGGATGGCGACCACATTTTCCAACGGGTCTCACCTCGATGTGTTCTATGGAGATTTTCCTGAGGCGGAAAGTTATCTCTGCAGTTCATCGGACCTTTCCAGGTCCTTGGAAGAGTAGGAGAGGTGCCTTACCGCTTGTCTCTTCCACCTCAGTTGCATCGGGTGCATGATGCCTTCCACATATCTTAGTTGAGGAGATATGTGCATGAACCATCCCACATCATTGACCATGAGGAGATGAACATCGATGACGGGGTGACATTCACGGATGTTCTAGTAGAGATTGAGGATCGACAGGAGCAGGTCCTACATGAACGGTCGATACCTCTGGTGCGCGTTCGCTAGTAGCATGGGAACCTCCAAAAGAGCACATGGGACCGGGAGGCTTAGATGTGTGCTCAGTACCCCCATTTGTTCCCCTAGTTCGAGCTGTAGCTTATGGGTACGTAAATCTCTAAGGTGGTGATAATGTAAAGACCCGGATTTCTTGTGGATTTTTTTATATACATTGGAATTTTACGAGTCTTTCATTTCTGACGGTGCTTGATTTCGTGGCCCGGTGTGCCCGGAATCAATTTATGAAGTTTTGTTCGGGTACGTTCAGAAAATGTATGAGTGGGATTTTATAAATCTTTGAACCGGTACTCGGAACTAAAATCCAAGGGCACCGTTGAACACACAGTGCCAGTTTTCTCTTAGTAATACTTTCACTTCGACGGCAGTGAGTAAGGAATAAAATTTGTTTTTTTGCTTTTTATAAAAAAAATAATAAAATCAAGTACAACACTTTATTTTATTTTTTAAGCTACTATGTGTTGAATGTGTTGGTTAAAACCACCCCTTGAAGGTTGGTGGTTGAACTTCCACACCCTAACCTTCCATTAGAGGTTATAGTGGTGGGGCCCACCCAAGCATAACCTCCCACGGGCGGATATTTGAGGTGGGGACCAACCGAGTCGCAAAACCTCTCAATTAATGATTGGGGTGGGGACCACCCGACCACTATTGATGGTGGAGGATAAAACCTCTCCACTCTCCCTCATTAATGAGGGAGATCCTTTGACCTCCCTATACAATTAATTGCGCCAACGCTTGTGTTTTAATAAGGAGAGCCTCTTGGCATCCTCCAAATTTGTGAGACAATAATCGTGCATTTAATTCAGAGGATCCAGGATTTTAATTGACCCTTTTGAATTGCATGCCAACACTTAAAATAATAGGAAAACTATTATTTTATTTGGCTTGGAATTATCTTCTGGTGGGAATGTTGGAGAAATATCCCAATAGGGAACCACTCTCCAAACAAAGAACATGAAGAACGCGAATAACACCGATGATGCTCTTTCTTCGGATTCTTCATTGGACTTCCTTCACGATTACCTACCGACGTGGAGACACTTACACAACCATCGTGTGAACTCAGAAGTGGAAGTATACGATGGACACAACGGACAACGACCACGTCTTCTTCCCACGACTTCACCGTCGATGTCTGACTTTTCAGGTTGGGGGTTTTGTGTTATTTTTATGTTTGAATATAAACCTCATTCTTCGTCGAACAAAGATATGGTATGAGAATCACCAATTTCTATCACCATAACGAGGAGGTATTGGGATGCATGAACACTCTCCGACCCACCCCTTTTTTACTTGTTCGATGAAGACGTCTCGGCAAAGAGGCGACGACGATGAAGACTGCGAACAAGGGTCGCGCTACCCCCGGCCTCCACGAACTGCGTCACCCCCGCGGCGCCCCTGCACGCTTCACGTGTCCTAGGGCACTCCCCTAGTGCGCTTCCCACATGGCCCATGAACTCCCCGGCTCAGCCTGCGCCCCGCCGATGCGCTGCCCAACACCCAGCGCCCCCCGTGCCACTCTGGTGCGCTGCCTGGTGCCCTGGCGCCCTGCTGGCAACCGGCTTGGCACCCCCGCGCCCCGCTGGTAGCCTACCCGGCGCCCCCGTGCCCTACCGGCGGCCTGGATGGCCCCTGCTGGTGCCCTGCCCGACACCCTGGCACCCTGCTCGACGCCCTGCCTGTGCCCCCGCGGCCTGCCGGTGCCCTGCCGGCTTGCCCGCGCCTCGCGCGGCCTGCCCGATAGCCTCCCGGCCACCGGCCTCCCAAGCTAACCCGCGGCTTCCCTCGCGGTGTCGCTAGCTGAACCGGCCCGGTCTCCCGGGACGAGTTACCAAGCTGCCTATGTGATGACTACTATGTTGAACCGCCCTCACGGTCCACCAAGCCGGGCCCAGGGGACCAGGTCAAAACATAGCGGACTGACCAACCCAATGGGCCAGTTCAGAGCCTGTGAGTCCGACCGGGTCGGCCCAGATCGGTTTGGGTTGTGTCAGTCCGACCGGGTCGAACCGGACCTGAGCCCATTGCTGACCCATTACCTTCATGGTCCATATCTTTGGCACCAGACGTTCGTTTGAAGAACCATCAGTGGCGTTGGTATTCTTGGAGTGTAGCAATCCCTTTGAGTATACGCCACTGGAGTTCGGGGTATAGTTGAGTCACGGTGAGGTTGGTTCGTACACAAATCCAATCAAGCCCTTGGGACTAAAATGCTAATAACTCACAGACCGGTCGTCCGATTGACACACAGTGTGTTGCATTGAGACCCCTATGACGTGGTGGTCCTTTAAGATACTTCTACATGAGACTTCATGACACATGGAATATCGAACAGTAGATCATGGAGAAGATCATTCCGGTGATAAGCAGTCTGAGTGCGGAGACCTTGTAGCTGTATCCCTGAAGACTATTTGACCGATTCGACTCGGAGTGATTCGATTAGCCCAGTGGATAGAGCGCCCAATATTTGTTGGTAGACCCATGGCGGACGGAGTGCCCGGTAGTTGGAAGCAGACTCACAATACTCGACAGGAGGAGTACCTCTGTAGGCTATTAGGGGGAGCGACCGGTAGTTGGTGGTAGACCCACAGTGGACGGAGCACCTGGTAGTTGGCAGCAGACCTATGGTACTCGACAAGAGGAGTACCTCAGTAGTCCATGGTTAGTGAGAAGTTCCTAGGTGTCACGACATGCCCACTGTACATGACAGAGGAGGTGTTCTCCAACATCTATGGTTTCGATAATGAAATTCCTTGTTTGATCTTAGTCAATGACCTTTGTGTTTTCCTCATGATTGAGATGGGTTACTTGATAACTTAGGTATATGTATGGGCATATACCTAATTAATGGTTATCCATTGATTTCATACATTGTGGTTTATCTTTTTTGGATTTTGTGAGACCTCGAGGGTCTCGGGGTCCCTACTGAGTATCGTTATACTCACCTCTACACGGGCTATACCCGCACTTCGTTGTGTTGAATGCAGACAATGGATAGCACTGATGGAGGCCGAGAGCGCCAGGACTAGACGGTACCTGGAGGAGGACCTTACGACGTATCAGTACACGGTGGAGCCTAATGGACGTGGAGTGCTATGGAGGCCATATGTACCTACCCTTCTGGTAGGAACCATAGAGGACGATCAAGGAGCTACTAGACACCTTCCAGTTGTTTGTCTTTTAGTTGTACCTCTTTTTTATTTTCCTTCTACTTTATAGTTGGGATTGTTTTCTGGCCCCCTTTACTTTCAGCACACTTCTTGTACAGGTTTTTCTATGTTTTTTCTTCCGCTTGTACTATGGTTTTGTGATTTTTATTTTTTTAAAGGAAATGCCTTCCCAGTTTTAGGGATTCACACCTTTGGTGCTAGTCACCAGCCCCTGGCCTCTGGAAGGCGGGCTTGGGGTAGTCAAGATACGGGCCCCGGGGTTTGGGTCGTGACATAGGGTGTGATCTAAAAGTCCCCAATAGGTTTTTACCAAAGTTTTTATACAATCCATTTATATGATAGTCCAATAATATTTGTGTTACATACAATTTTAGAAAATAAATTCCATATAGATTATGAAAAAAACTTTCACAAACCTCATAGATAATTTTAATAAAACAAAAAAACATTTTAGATAAAGTAATAATAGTTTATATAAATCCACTTAAAAGTAATTATTCAAAAAAACAATGAAATACCTTTAATCAAATTCATAAAAAGTGTTAGTTGAGTTTTGAAAAATAGTTTTTACACTATTTCCCCAAATTCCTTTCATATCATTAGAAAATCCAATAAATAAATAGTTATGAAATAAATATATACAAAGTTGGCATGCATATAGAATGATATAAATAAGTAAACTAGAAAATGATATAACTTCATGGTAAAACAAAATACAAACATTATGCATATAAGGCTAGAATAATAATGTAAAAAACCTCAAAAAATGATAATAAATTGATTATAGTAAGTAGTCCTTTGATGATTCTAATAATCATGGTGATGTGGTTTGAAAGTATATAATAACACCCTGATTTGTTAATATAGACTGAAAAATCTTGTATTGAACTACACTCTCTATATTATTTTATACATGAATGAGAATACATGTAAATAAATATCCAAATCAAGCATCATTGAATACACCCTTAGGTAACTAAGGATAAGGAACACTAGGTTCCACAAACTAACTTAGTAAGATAACAAATCATATCAAACTACATGCAATCCTCTAGGGAGAGTAATCTCAATGCCTAGTAGAAAGGGTAAAACCCAAAAAATGATACCCTATAAAAACTATAGTAATTTTTAGATAGTGTGGTTTAATCCAAATCTAGTGATAATATCATTAATTCTAAGAGTAGCTACAATAGGTCCTAACCTAAGCACCCAAGGTTCCCATGAACCTATCTAGGGGAGGTGAAAAAAATTAACTCTCATAAATCAAAAATACCAATAAAATTGCATAAGATGAATGATCATAATAAAAATACCTTATATCACCTCCCCACACCGCATCGATATGAAATTCCCCATTAATATCATCTGAACCAAACTATAGTCTTCATTATTTAAAAATATACATAACCTGTATCAAGCATAATGATATGGGGCTCAAATCGAAGTATGTATTGTATATATTGGAATCCTTTATCATAATTTTGAAAATGAGTCATTAGTTTTAATCCAACCCAATAAAATGCTGAACATTATCATTGAAAACCATGTTGAAACCAATCATTGATTATAAATCAAAATTTTACTAAAGGGGAGTACAAAACCACTTTTACATGGAAAAAATACCATAATAGAAATTAAATTTCAATAAAAATGTTTATATATATCAGGAATATATCCCAATATACATGAGATAATAATAAAATATCAATAAAAATAAATGGGCTCAATAACAAATGAACTTATATCAAAAACCTACTCAACCCCTTTAATAATTCCATTAATATATGAAATATCACAGCAAAAATAATTTGGAAATAATTTAAAAGTCCAAAACCCCACTTGAATTATAAATTATTTTGAAAATATCCTCTTAGGAATTTTAAAAAAACGTAGGGTGTCTCAATTTCCTTCTAGGTGTATATAGTTTAGGAACAATTGAAAATACATTTTCGTGTTAATCTAGAGAAACAACAATAAAGGAAAACCAATTAAAATTAATCAATATATGAAATTATAAGTTGATCATAATTAAAATAGAGGGTTTGAAATCTTATTCACATGTGACATGAAAAAAAACTATATTCAGTAGAACCAACTACCTTAATCTAAGGAAAATACAACAACATAAATGTTAAATTTTGGAATAGCTCTCAAAAAGAGTTTCACATGAACTAGATATCTAAAGACCCATGTTTAGACCAACCATAGTCATTAATCTCAACTAACATATCCATTAGGTCAACTAAGAATAAGAAAAATGAAAAACTTTGAAGGATAAAAAGAGAAAAGGAATGAGAGGAAGACAAAATAGGATATTTCTAGAAGATACAAAAACAAAACCACTATAAATTCTTGGAGATGGGAGGGGGTTAACCATTGAAGGCCCTTTGTATGTCATGATTAACTAGGGGAAGGAAAAGGGGAATACCCAAATAAAAGTCACATAAAAATACCTAAATACCCATTTTCGACCAGTTTTCATGGTTTCCCCACATTGTTTACAAATTTAATAGACCATCCCAGCTCAACCAAACATTACACCTAAGCTAGCCAACAAATGGTAAGGTAAGTAATGAAACCAAAAAAGTATTTTCATTAACAAAACAATACAAAAAACAAGATTACTATGTGTAATAAAAGATACAACATGATCCATAAAATGAAATATAAACAGGCTATACCTTAATGTTTGAATAAAACAACACCATCATGTCTCAATATGACAAGTATTCACCTCCAAACCAACCTGAACCAATGGAAAATACCAATGGAGAAGCTAAAATACTATAATATTCCCTTCCCATTAATTGTATCTTGTAATACAACATCGAAAAGCACAAAAGGAAAAAGTATGGTGTGGGAACAAGTCCTCGTAGGATACCATTATCAAGTCAATATAAGGTCTAATAACAAAAAAATAATATCTCTAGCTTCTAAAAAAACAGCTTGGCAGATAATTTTCAAAAAACCAATTCATTTATAAATAATTTCCCTTTTGGTTCTCATAAAACCCATTTATATTCTCAAACCACAAATATAAAAAGTAGAAGTGATATAAATAGAAAACTATATACATGCTTGAAGAGGAAAAAAATTAAACACATATCCTTCAAATATTTTATCATGTGAAGTTATTTAATATAACCTCATATAAATCCTATGAGAAAAAATCAATAATAAAAACAACCATGAGATAAATATCCATAAATTAAAAAACACCTCATACTAGGCCGTAACTTTTGGAATAATATTTACTAGACACTCATGAACCTAAAAAATCATAATGTTGGATTCAACAAATATCAAGTCCTACTATAGTCCATTGATATCCAAAATTTTACCTTCTAGTGGTATCACACACACTAAGTCAACCTATGTCTCTTTCCCTACACACCCATGGTTCCTAAAGTGCCAATTTTGAAAATACATTTTCAAAATCATGATCTCAATTTTATAAAAAAAATTCAAATCCTAGAAAATCCACTTCGATGTTTGAAAACACATTTCTAGATTAGGAAAATCTATTTCAAAGAAAACCCCTTTTTGTAAACATTTTCCTATCCAATCAATCCTTTAAAAACACATATCACTTAAAATAAATAAATAACCCAATGGAATTTAACAATAATGAAAATAAATTCATTTAATTACCTAATCAAAAAAATTCCTACCTATAACTAGTGTAAACCTAGCAGAAATTAACAAAGTAGATTAGAAACTAAGAGAACCACCTTTGGAAGACAAGGAATGATAAGAAACTGAAAGGGATAATTAGAAAGCACTATATGATCTCAAATATGAACATAAATGAATCTAAAACTATAACCATAATCAAATCCAAAGTGGAACCAAGATGGATTATTACCCATAGAGATGCAACCGAACTACAAAGGAGATAAATCATTGAACAAATCAATTCGGAGGGAGAAGAGGTCTTCAAAATCATTATCAAGAGCTTCTAGGTTGAGAGAGGTAATGTTGTAGGCATAATGAAATGAAAATAATCCATGCCACAACCTAAAATACCAAATTCATACTATTTTATATCATGTAATACCATTACATGTTTTGTAATCTATGATGATCATGTAAACAGAAAACCACATTTTCAATCAATTAAAAAATTTATTTTTCACATTACATGATGTGAACCCAATACACAGTGTTTAAACACTTCATGACCCGAACCGATTTTATGAAATAGTCATGAATAACATTAAAAGAAATTTAATACCTTTACAAAGTGTGTAATAAACAATAAGAAAGAATAAAGTGTATGTTTAATCAAAATTCATGGAAACCCCACTCTAAGTGTTCTCCCAACATGGGAAGAACCCTGATAAGTATTTATCAATTTTATTACTAGATTTAAGTAATTAAATAAAAATACATCCATGGAAATTAGGTTATTTTCAATAGAAAATTATCTCTATCCCGAATAATTCTTAAAAGGAACACAAATAAGGAAAAAAATAAAATCACAAACAAAGAAGTACCTAAAATACATAACAGGGTGTTACAATCACCCCAACATGTATGATTTATGCCCCAAAAAATCATATAGATTTCAAAACTCACAAAATGTAAAGGCCACTACTACCTTATCAAAAAATCCATCTCCCACATCTCATTTTTATAACATACTCACTACCACAGTACACATACTATAGGAATAATTTTATTGTGAAGTCCCTTCTCTCGATAATCTATAATCATAATTGGCTGCTCAACCAAGGTTCTTTCAATCTCAAGATCAATATCCTCCATTCCAATCAAATGGGAAGGACCTGGAATACACTTCCTTATATGGGAAACTTGAAACATGTCTAACATGTGACTATTACAGGGTGTGGAAAAAAAATTTCTAGAAAAACTACCAATGAAACATAGTGGCTGAATAGGGTCCTCTCACATGAGAAGATTTTTTATTTTTCTAAATACTTAATCTAAATCACCTAAACAAACTATTTTTTTATGAATACAATTATGAATTTGGTATTTGTTTAATTTTTTAAATTATGAAAAGACATGAAAATGAAAATTTAAACTAAACTAACATGAAATGCTAAACATAATGGGATTAGTAAGAAATAACATTTCCTTGAAATTGGTTTTTTATTCTCTCATTATTCTCTTTCAATTTTCTAAATTATATTTGATAATCCAATTCTATAATTTCATGCATTAACTATTATCCATTTATTTATTTGTTTCAAATATTGAATTCATTTAGCAATCTAAATTCCCCCTCCTCCTATAATCAAGTTTGATGGTACAACTCAATCAAGAGTGTGACATCTTTCAGGACCTAGATCCATCATATTCCAAATGATCAACTAAATGGCTCAAATCCATCATATAAACTTATTGTATCCTATGTAAGGAAGTTAATTTTCTTAATAAGATCATAGAAATATATCTGAGTTACATGTAATTCTAAGAAATCTCCACACCCATGCATTATACTCACATTTTCCACAAACATAAAATAGACTTTAACCAATAATTCAAGAACATCAAACCTCTCCGAGGACAATCCATGGGTATACCCATCATTATTGGGGGTATGATATAATTTTTGTGGAAAGAGGGAAGCAGTTAAATGAAAAAATAAAATGTATGAGATAAGATGGAGAAAATATACACATTAAATTATAGGATATCAAACTTGATTTGGTATCCTTATAAAAACATAGAAAATATGATTTTTGAAAACATGATGATAATAACTACCATTTTTAATCCATATTGACATGTTTGGTTTGGAACAAAATATTGTAACTAAGAATATTGAATTCACCTTGAGAGTCAAGGAGAATTATGGTGTTTCTCAATTTATACTTTTCTTTGACCATATTTTCCCATTTATTAGATCTTGGTACCATTTTCTAGGAAGACATTCAATATCTCAATACGTTGATGAAACTCTACCTAAATAATTCAACATATATATATATATTTAACAGAACATTCATAATAATATAAGGATTTTAAATGGTTCACATGCACTAAACTACATCCAAGGAGAACACACCAGCAATGTAATATGATAAAATCAACCATAGTCATGTTTAGTGGATAAAATCTAAGCCACATTCACTCCAATTAACGGCTCAGTTCCTTTAAAACGTTCAGGTATGGTGTTCTCCCATCCAAGGGCTACTCCCTCTTCACCATTTTCTAACACTAATTTATGTTAGGGATCATAATTTTTTTAGACTAGAGAGCATCTACTTAGTGTATGACATCAGTATAATTTATTAAAACTCCTCACATATGCCTATTTAAATAAGATTATGCTTTTATCTCCACTTCATTTTTCTCTTATTATCTAAATCCAAATGAGATGAACTTCTCAATGAATGAATTGAGTATTTATCTTAAAAATAATCATAGTAACAGTAACATGTAGATAGAAATAAAATTATATTGATGTTATCTTTGATATGAGTCTTCTTAAAATTTTAATACATAGTAATGGAGAATCATATTTATTTTTCCTTATTTTAATGATCTATATATAATAATAAAATTCTATTTAAATGCATCTTTACATTCCTTCCTCCTTCTGGAATAAAATTTTAAATATCATTCACCATATCTAGAAACTATTGTGAGCATTTTATATATGTTCTTTCAAAGAATATAACCCTTAAATCAATTGTTGGGATGAATATTCCTTTCTCTAATAATCCATGATTAAGGAAAGTGCCCCATGTCTTTAAATATCGTCAAATATATCGAAGTAGGTTAAGTCAATTCCTTAAATTCCATAATATATCTACTAATTTTTTCTCCCAACCAAATCATTAATATTTCCTATAATTTTAATTTTCATAGTGTAAATAAACTCAAAATGGAGAAAACCTATTCAAATTTAACCATATTATAATGTAACATCCTATATTATTATGTTATCTTTTAGTAAACCATATAACCAAAAAATCCTAATAATATCTCATTTAATAATCATATAAAATCACAACCTGATATTTCATATCTCCCCAAATCATTCCTAGACTATAGTGTGATTTCATACCATGTGAGACAACTATATCTTTTCAGTAATCCTTTGAAAATAACTGCATTATCCAATTTTCACACTATCATGTCAAAACCTACTAAATTACAGCATGATCTTGCATGTTTTTGATCAAATGAGGTATGTAAAATTTCTTAATTAAGAAATCATTCTTTAATTATCAAATAGAGATGAAATATATTTTTCCATGGTATATAATTTTATCAAGACAAAATCCTAAAATACTCACTTCTATAAATTCTCTATACTAATTACATAATAATCAGTAGGTTGTGTTGTTACCATGTTGGATTTCATAGAAATATCTCTAACCATTTCAAAACCACTTATTAATCCAAAATTTAAATTTATGGATTGATTATATTGGTTGTGAAATGGTAGTAAAACATTTATTCATTCTTATATTATGTGTATTAATTTCTATGAGCAATTTTAGTGTGTTACATTATTTTATGGAACATCCAATCTCATTTATCCAAGAATATTCTTACAAGGAAAAAGTTATGGCATGGTATCATCATCCACAAAATAATACTCTTCCATCTCTAGATTAATTAATTTATTCATATCCACCCTTGTGATTTATAATAGTCTTTCAGGGCATGGTGTATTTTTTCTAAATCAGACAACTTCAATTATTATCAAGGATCATCCAGGTATATCCAAACTTCTTCCAGTACCATGAAAAAGTCAAAATACACATATTTTACTCGTTAAGTATCCTTTTAAACTAGGATTATAATCACACTCCACATCTTCATATCCAAAATCCAACAAAATATATGACATTTATATTTTCATATATCGGGCAACAAAACCTAGAAATAACAAAAACTTTTTTGTCTTTAACATTTTTTCATTTCTTCTTCCAAAACATCCCATATCATACTCAAACTCTAAATACATCTACGATAATGTCTTTCATCCATCACCAAAAGTTGTTTATATATATAGTAACTATATACACATTATATTATATCACTATTTGTTTATCCAATATTCTCAAACAATTCTTATCTAAAATCCACTCATCATATCCATCAATTGATAATATCTTCTACCTAAAATGAAAAACACATCAAATCCCATAGATTAATATTTTATAAATACTCAATTTTTTTTCAATTCTATCATAAATACATATCTATTATGAAACTCCAAATATTTTAAAATCATGTTTGGATTGTTGGTTCATTTATTTATCCCAAATTGAAAATAATGTAAAAGGTCACATTGGCTAGATATTTATATTATCCAGTTTTTTTATTTGGGGATCTCACCCCTTTCTAAATAAAATTAACAAGGGTATCTTAATCAAAGCTTCTCCCCCTTAGTAAATACAATATTTTCAAAAACTTTTTCAAGGAAAAGTAATTAATAATACTATTTTATTCTTTAAACCATCCCACTTGTTTAGAAAAGATGAAATGCCAAATTTAAATATTCTAACATATCCTTTTTCTATATATGCCAAATATTCACCAATTTTTTAACTCAAACATCACTTTTTAAAATCCATATTTAAAAGTTAATACTATTTTTTTTCCATGATACTTATCTCTTTCAATTTTGATTCCACTTGTTAACATGCATCGATCTAAGAATTTCCATACATTTGGAATCTATCCTCATAATATTTTTTTCACTTTTCCCCACTTGAAATTTATTTTATCTCTATTTTACAGTTTCACATTAATAATTTGGATATATTTAACATTTATAGTATTTTTATCACATTCCATTTAATATCTAGATCTTTTAATCAGTAAATTAATTTATAAACCCAATAGATTATTTTTTGTTTATTGAAGACAATTTCCCAATTATTCATTTCAAAAAAAAATACATTAAAATAGATTCTCTATCAAATATTTGTTTGACTGAATTTACCAAATACCAATGATAAATAAATCAATAATATAATCCTAATATGTAAAAAATTAGTGTAGGAATAAATATTATATATAAAAAAATTATTTTTTTTCATGTCACATGCCAAAACCCATAAGCACATGCCGCTTGAGCATTTAATTCCTTTAAAACACCACTCTATGATATCAATAAAACATAAAAATTAAAGATAAAACAATACATAATATATAAATTATGTGATTCATACAACATATTGAATTAATTAATGACACTTGTTTTAATAAATTTGTGATACCACTTGTAATTCATGATATTCTTGTAGAATGTGGTAAATTTTTCCAATTACTATGTGGTAAAAATACATTGACTAATCACCACTAAATTCCCTCTTAATTTCGTTATCATTGGAAGAACATATTACAACTTGTACAACATTCTAAAGTACACCATGTGATTAAACATTCAACGTATTTTAGTATCTTGAAAAAAATGATACCACTATGTCATATCCAATAAAATTTGATTTCAATAGTGAATTTTGTTTCTTATCTCTTAATAGGTATTATATTTATTGGTTTTACGATACCTCGTGGATTATAGCCTGATATCAATTTTTAATCACCAAATTTAGCTTCATAGTATTTGAAAATTCATATAAAAACTTTAAACCATTTAAATTTTTAATCGGGCTCCAAATCACTTACGATTCTATATAACAACGTGAAATTATATATAAAGTAATATACCACTAAAAAAAGATGAATTATATTCAAATATATATGTGAAATAAATAGAAAAATATAATCAAATTTTAAATGTCTAATCAGATCCTATAGATATGGTAACCCTTGGTGAAACCTGGTTGAATAAATACACTACAAAATTTTAGGTCAATTAGGGTGTTTTTTAATTAACATTTTTATTTGATGAAATTTTCTCCTTTATCTAATATTTTTACCCTGTGATAAGTAATGCATTCACTCTCTCAATCCACGAATAGAACTCTCCCTAAATCATTTGAAAAGTATTTGTGAATATAAATAATTAAAAAAATCATAAGGCTTTTACATGGTTCACCCACACTTGGATATGTCTAGGGAGTAAACATAGATGATTTATTGATGTTGCAAAATCCACTAAACTCTTTTAAGGTATATAAAATTTTGATCAGGATGACTTTGTTCCAAGTATCACTTCATTTTAAAGTTTAGGGATGGATCACCACCTCCCAAGGGTCACTCCCTCTTCTTCTTATCTATAAACTAGTCTTGGGAAGTACTCGTTAGTTTATAGACATTAAGTTCTCTGATTAGTTTATAAACATGTAGGTATCTTCTATATCAGTATAATCATATGAAACTCCTCACATCATCTAATCCATACATGATGCTACTTTGATATCCACTTTGATGTGCCTCGCCTCTTCATAGACGTGTTTGATTAACTCCATATATAGTGAGTTAATAATGTATCTACTAAATAATAACAATGTAATAAACCTCCAGATAAGAATAAAATTTCCCTAAAGTTTAATTTTAAACACCCCATTCTTAAATAGTCAGATATATCAATGGAAATTAACATTCCTGGATCCTACCATTAATAATATAGATGTATCAATGAATTCATCAATCAATGGATCTCAAATTTCATTACTCCCCCTAAATTATATTTTGAAATATCATTCTTGATATCTATAAACTAATACAAGTATTTTTTATAAGTTTATCCAAAAATATAACACTCTGATAAGTGGTTGGTATTAATAATCCTTCCTCTTATCAACCTAAATTAAGACAAGTATCCAACATGTTAAAATAATATAAAATATATCCTACAAGTTCAATCCAATTCATCAAATTTAAATCCATATCTTTCCATTTTTAATTCCTACTAGATCTTCAATATTTCTAATAATTTTCTATATCGTGGTCTGATTCTCCTCATCACGGAATTATCTATTCAAGCATCTACCAAATTGTGGAATGACATCCTCTATTGTTGTGATCTCTTTGAGCCAACCACAGAGCAAAAAAATCCATATAATATCTTATTTGATACTCCTAAAAGGCCATTGAATGATCTTAAAAATCTCATAAAATCATCCCAATAAATATTATCAAATATTTTCATTATAATTCCATTATTTCATACCATAAACTATAAGGCCTTCATATGAAGAATCCATTGAAAATAAAAGATTTTATAAATTTTCCCACCATCAGGTCCCAACATACTTTATTTTAGAATTATCTTCTTATATATCACATAATTGAAACATTGAATATGGATTCACCACATAGATTTATTTCCATCACCAAATAGATATACACTTTATTTTTTGTGGTTGGTCATTATGTTTTGGTATTAACCAGTAATCCCCACTTCAAATATTCCCAACACTTATTGCAGTGTGATAAAAAAGTTATAGTTTAACCATGTCATTTTTTAAGCTATATCTATACTACTCAAAACCTATTATTTATTGGTAGGTGACATTTTGGAATGATGATATCTATTATTAAATTTTCAAACATAAGTTACATATACATAACATGAGTTTAGTCATTCGTAAGATCTGTTGTTTTTGGTCACTTCCTTCACAGCACATCTAATCATCCTACAATCTATATTAATCTTAAATATAATATATTATAAAATGGTATCTCCATTCATTATTAAATACTCACCAGGATCTACATTCATTTATTAATCTATTTGCACCCTTGTTGTGTGTCCTGGTCTCATGAAGCATGGTGTTCTATTCCTTTATAAAAAACATCATCTCAAATCTATTTTACTCCATGCATATTCACACTTCTAATATTGCTAGTAAATGTTAGATTATATGTATATTCTTTGTAAAAACCCTCCCAAGACAGGTTTATCAACACAATTCTTGTCTTGATCTCCTAAATCCATGTAAATCCTTGTCCTAGATATTTATGGCCTCCACATAGCCATTGGATATGATTCAAAATATTCTTACTGAATATAATTAAACATACTTCTTATCCTCAAAATCCTTATCCATATATGTAAATATTATGTATCCTTTAGAAAAATTGGTTCTTGTGTGTCATAACCAACCCAACTTTCCACCATATCACTATCAGGATAACTAGGATTTTAGCCCCTTACTCTCAAAAATTCATTCAGCATCTCCATAAATTGAAAACATATTTCTACTATAATGAAAAAATACAATCTCATAACCACTAGTTGAAACATTATCCCCCATTGGATAGTTTGCATCTAACATTTTTCCCTATTATTTTTAGCATTACACTCATTATCTTCATCTCTTAAATCCATCGAAATCAATGTCTATGATATCCATAGAAAAAATTCCTACAAATATCCACTAAAGTGGTGTCAAAAAATTATCATATATTCTTCTTAAATTTTTTATGATCATCCTAAAACTAAAAATCTATATATTTCAATTCCATGCATCCTTCACTAAATTTTTTTCCCATGTATGGAATCTATCTACATATTCCTTCATAGAACCATTGGGTTGAAAAATATTTTCAATAACCTATTTTATGAAATCCATTCATGACCTCCATTAATTTAAGAAATATTCCAACTATAATTACTATTAAATCCAATATCATATCTTCTAGTTGAAACATACAAAAGCTTAGTCCCATTTTGTATTACTATATCTAAACTTTCAATTCTATAGAACCATAATCAGCTAAAAGATGATAATTTTCAAGCTAGTTTATGATGTAGGGATGAATACCATGGCCATTTTTAGATTCTATTTAGATATCCTCCAGGACTATAAAATACCAAATTCATCAAAATAGTTATTTTCCACAAACTCTTTAATGGAATTTTTATTAAACAAACCACAACATGCTTTTTTGAACATTAATCCTTATTATATGTATCTTAAACATTATTCATTCTTTTTATAGTTACAAAACTCCATTAATACTATAAAATATCCATTATATAGTTGATAATGAATACAATATGAAACTAACTTCAAACCACATTAATAAGTAATCTAACAAATATATACATATATTGATTATAAAGAGAGAGTTATATAAACATCACACCATTGAATAAAATTACATTTTTAGAGAGTTATCCAACCTTAGGTGTAAAGATAAATACTCTATTTACCAATTATCAATTAAGGTCTTCATAACTCACCCTTTGTTAAACTGAATGTCTCTTCAATACCCAAGGGATATTCATATCCCCCTTTGGATTTATTATGCACAATTTATATATCTTAAAAAATAATCAATTACCAAAAACAAGATCTCTTGTATACCCCAATAAGGAAAATATATTTCTATTTCCACCATTCATTAACTCCTAAAGAAAAAAATTCCCTTTAACTTTGTAAGAATATATGTTAAAGTATTATCGGTATTTTTAAAGAATTAAAATGAATTAAATAGTAAAAAATGAATAAAATTACTTGAAGTGATTTTAGGAAATAATACACTCCAAAAACACTCCCAAGTACAAAAATGAATCCTTAACTATGAGATTTATTAATATTTACAATACATTATCCTTAATTGAAACGAATTCTACATTAATTTCTCTATATTCATCATTTAACATTATCATGTGTACTTGATGTTAATATGGGTCAACCTCGAATTTTTCACTGGATTATTTGACTAATTGATTTCAAATTTTTTTCATTCCCAATCATTAATGGGTATAATACTACCACCGAAATATCATTAAATTGTTACTTCATGCACATCATTTGAGTTGTGTATCGTGATTCCAAAAAATCACATCATCCATTTTACTTAATACAATAAAAAATTTCTTGAAAGAGTTATAAGTATCACATATTTCTATAATTATGAAAGCTCCTCCAGGAGTTTACTTTTTATCTTAAATGTCATATTCACAATTACTATAAAAAATATATAAAGTTATAAAGATGTGTCTTTTATTTTATAAAGATAAAATTTTATGTTTCCTTAATGGATTGAAATATACCATTCACAACAATAATATGTGAATCCATCAAGATAAATTTAAATCAAGTACAAAGTGTAATGGAAAGGTAAATGTCTATTCATAACACTATCATGATTAGTAGGTTTCTAATTATTATTCAAAACTCCTTTCAATTAATAACAATTATATATTTTTTCCAGGAAAATTTATTCCCCAATGAAATTGGAGTTAGAACTTTTTTTAAATCTTACATCCTCATCGTTTTTAACAAAACAGGTCCATACTTCTCTTATAAGAGAAAAATAAATTCAACCATGCTCATACTTGAAACCCAAAAAAACATTTTATCTATCATTTTCAATTCATTCTTAATAAATATAATTTAATATATATACACAATCACAATGATTGATTTTTTCCTCTCTCTAAACATAAATATTTCAATATAATTTAAATTTCTTTAAATTTATTCCCTTTAAACTAGTATAAGTCATTAAATACCAGACTTGGGGAAATTTTTAAATCCTACAAAGTTATTCACAAACTTATAAACCCTAGATCAGTCACTATTAATAATAAATCCTTATAGTTGTTTGATTTAAACAACCTACTCAGAATCTTCATTTACGAGTGATGAATTTATATCCATTATAAACAATTTGAAATTTATTTTTGAAAAATTAGGTAAAAATGTCAGACTATTTCAGTCCTTGTGTCTTGGTAAAATTTCTTATAAAAAATTATACACTTAATTTTTTTGTACCCATTGAAAAATAAATGATATTTATTCCATTTTACTTATAATTTTTCACTAATCTTATTTAAAAAACTCAATTAATTCAATTTACTTTCTTATCATCAAGAAGTGACACCAATTACAAATTTTTATTCTTAAAAAATGTATTTATCTAATTATATATCGATTTTATTTAATCCTCATATTATAAGGTTTTATAATCACTATTCTATTTAACTATCCTAATCAAGAAGGTAATATTTTAATTTCTCAAACATTTCCAAGTGTGACCACCTATTTTTTCCTTTCTAATAATCTTTTTTGGGTATACATGTTTTATATATTTAGATAACATAAGGCCTCATTTCTTATTCCTTTTTCACTAGATGTTTCATAATTTTCCTAATAAATTCATCATGTTTTTACTTTATATGAATTTTTCTTATATTTTCCATCATAATATATATGAGATTATTCAACTTCATCCCCAATATAAAATGATATTATTGATGTAACAATATATTCCATGAACATAAAAAAACAATCATCAATTTTATTCAAATTCATACAGTATAACGAATAAATTCTTCCATCTTGTGTATAACCAAGAAATGTCCCCTCATCATCTCTCTCATTAAATTTTCAAAAAATTCATACTTTAATAATAATGTAACAAGAGTAGTTTATAACCTTCAACCTATTGAATTTAGGATTCATTCCAAACCAAATATAATATGGTATGTTAACTAAATTTTGATGAATTTGAAACCAGTTAGGAATATATAGTCACTATTGAAACTTGTCTCTAAGAGTATTTTATAAAGTGACATGCTTAATTAACTTTATTTTTACCATATACACTAAAATTATGATTTTCCTCTCATATAATCTATTTTTCTATGGTATTTATGATGTTTTATAATAAATTCAATTCTGAATATTCTCAAGATATAGCTTAGAATATTTTTTTCATTCAGAACCATTATCACAACAAAAACATTTGATATCACTTCTGATTTGGTTTTTATTACATCATTGATAATTTTTAAAACTGTAAAGATAATTTGTTTTACTAGACATAAAATAAATATAATTCATATGCTTAAAATTATAAATAATTGAAATAATGTACTTATAATATTTTCTTAACTAATGGCTATTAGGATACACAATTCCATATATATAAATTCATGTGAATGCATTATTTTTATATCTACCTTATTGTGAAAATTGTTCAGCATCTTTCCTTTGTGACATAAATCATAAAACTTGAGTCTTTAAAAATTCATGTTTGGTATATTTATCATGTATTCGTACCTAAATTTTTTAATGTTCTTTTTAACACAAATAGTGAATTTTTCTATACTAAATTTCATTCTATTCATTAATACATTTGTAGTGAAAATTTTGATCATTATAAATTTGAAATAGATTGTCACTTTTTTTATCCCTTACCGATAATATTTTTATAGTCCAATATTTTAATGTCATTTCAATTATTCTAAAAATTAAACTCAATTTTAGTTTCAAAAATATTAGAAACACTTAATAGATCATTAATAACAAAATGATCATTAGAATAAAATATAATTCAAATTTATTTTTCTTAATTTTGATACTTATAAAACAATTAATTTTTAAAGAAACATTATTGGTTAATGTTAATGATCCTATATTATAGTTATATATAATTTTTAAAAATATATTTATAGTCATATTTGATGAGAAACCACCATCTAAGATCAAAAACATTTCACCATCCATAAATTTGAACGTTACCTTAAAAAATATTTCATTCTCTAGTGCTAACTCAACTTAGTAGATTTAAAATTTTTATTAATCTCCAACTAATTTAACTATAATGTGGGATTATTTTTGGTATCATGTTTGGGTTGATCACACCTATAAGAAGTTTCCTTCATAGTATAAAAATTATTAAAATTTTAATTTATCTTTGAGATGTTACCTCATCTGGCCCACCTTGTCTTTATATTATCAACCTCAATACATCCCATATATTTTATTTTGTAATAAATTTATTGTATCAAAAAAAATATTCTTTTTATATGTTCACTCAAAATTACCAACCTATTCCAACACATCGAAATATTTTTTTTAGTTTATATTTTTTTTCTCAAAATCATCAAAGGTGTTTTTATTTGGATTTGATAATAAATAATTTTATAAAAAATCTTCATGCATGTAAGTTAAATATTTTATGCTGAATTTAACCTTAGGTTTATCCCCAATTTTTTATTCTTCCATAAATCATTGTTTTTTTATTTTTAAAACCACTTGAATTAATATTGGGTGAATCGATTTTCCTTTGTAACACTTCTACCATATTCACATCATTTTCTTTTCTAAAATTATTTATATTTAAATATTGAGTGTCCACCATATGTTTTCTTTATTTATTTGGATAAAAATAAACCTTTTGATGGCCATAATAACTTTTTACACTATTTTGAAAGTTCATATAACCTATTAGAAATAATGTGTATTATCAAACTAAAATAATTTCATAGAATTTCAATTTCAATAAACTTCATATCAAGGTATTTAAAACCATATTTATTTAAAACCAAATTTATTATTAAAATTTGGAAATTATTTTTTCTTTCTCCAAGGATTAAATTCAGATCATATATATTTTTTGATATCTCTACTCTTATATCATAAATACCATTATAATTTAAATTATTGATGAAATTTCTAATTTAATCATTATTATTTTTCTTGTTTTTTTTCTTCAATTTAAATATTTTCTTTCTTTAGAAAAATGATATCTATCCTCTATTGGAAAAAATTTGGTTTTTATAAATTATTTTTTTCTATAACGATTCCTCCTTATTTACTATTGGATTATTTATAAAATTTTATTTTTTCTATAAATGATTGATTTACTTAAATCTGTGATCCCTACACTTCTATTTCGCTCTATTTATTAAAAGAAAACACATCATTTTTTGAGAGTATATTTCTATTCTGAGGTATATTATACTTTTTCATACTTTATACAATTTTCCACAACTTTTATAACTTTTATACTTGTTTTTTCTATGTTAGTTGTTTTAATTACTTATCCACTTCTTTTCATTTATTCTTATAATGGAAGATAGATGAATATTGTCTAATATTTCAATAATTAAAACACATAAATTATATTTTTCCATTTTTACCTTTTCCACGTTGTATTATTTTAGATAAAAATTACATAACAACATTTTAATTAATTAAAAAATATATATACTATATTTCATATTCATTGGGATTATTTGATTCAATATTATTTGAACCTTTTATATGACTTCAATGTTAGTTCATTTTCATATTTTCATTTCTTATTCAAGGAAGTACCCCATATCATATTGTAAGTTATCAAGATGTTTTTGAGATTTTATATGGTAAAAAAATCAATATATATATCATAATTGTAAAATTTTATAATAAAAACTTTCTACTAGAATTATTATAAATTTGTTCAACACAATAAACTACTTAATAACTTCTCTAAAAGTTTAAATCGAGATAGCATTTTTATTCACCTGAATGAAGAATTTAAACCCCGAATCCTCTTAACCAATTAAAATATCCTCAAATTGATCATGAAATTTTCATAATAATGATTCCTTTATTTTTAATCTTCTTCATGGATATGATGAATCTTTATACATCTATTCTTCAGAATTTTAGAACTATAACTCTGGTCAATAATTTATTTAATTTGTATGAGTGTGACATATAACAATTTATATCATCATCTTTAATATTCGTCTCATATTATAATGTGAAGGCTACTAAAAATTTAGTAATATAAACACTATTTTATATAATTTCATGAATGTAGAATCTAGGAGAAAATGAATATTAAAACATTATATCTATACATAAACGAAATAATTTCTATCGAATATGGGAACACTCATGTTGAATATGGAATTCACACTCTTTATTGAATTCTTCAAACAAAATATTTGATAAATAAAGAGAAAATTTTTATCCCTAATAATAACTATAGATGATCATATGGAACTAATTAGATTAATGATAAAATATGTACCCGTATATTCAATACTAATTTATATTTATAAAATAAATTAGATATAAAAATTTATAATAATATCTTTTTATGATATTAATTTCATGTAATAGTTTATATATTCAAGACAAATGACATGGTTTCTGAAGAGATGATTTTTTGGGCTTCATAATTAATATTAATTTTTAAACCCCAAATAATTATATTAAGGAAGTTCTATAGGGGTAATTATACCAATGAATTAGTTACTCTCCATTCTTCTCTTTTATTTACTATAATTATTTTATATATTTTCTTTTAAAATAATTAAATACTTTTGGTTATAGTGCTTGTGTGAATGGGAGAAAATATTATATAATTAAAAAATAAGATAAATAATCAAAGATTGGTCCTTGGATATTCCTCCCCAGCCACCGAATCATAATTCCTTAAGAATGAAACAAACTCTCTAATACTCAAATCAATAACTGACTCAAAACCAAAAACCAATATATCTCTACCTTGTTATGATTTTCTAAGAATTATATAAAATGAAAACTACGTCATTTATTTTATATTCTCCTAGAAACCAAGTAAATTATATAACTATTTGATTAATCATCAATCTATTCAACCATAAGTGAAGTGAAGTAAATCAACGGTGGAGTGTGTGTGAATGTGAGAATTTGGAGAAGGAACTGATCAAAATGTATAGAAAAATGAAAATATTATTTTACATCATAAATAAATGGCATGAAGATATTATAATTCATGAATGGGGTGGATATGTTCCCCTTATCCTGACCATAAAATGGACTACAACAATGTCATTGGAGTTACATGAAGAAAATAAAATAAGAAAAAAATTGTAGATATCATTTTTTAATTGGTGAAATAACACTTTCAAGTTTGGAAATAACATCCTTAGGATTCCCATTATAGCTCCATAAGGATCTTCACATGAAACTACTAATTTTATTTTTTGTACATGTGTTTGACTTCTAGAATATCCATTCATCTTTCCTTCTCCTCAAAATTATTTTCTATCACCCCCTGATACTCAGGTGTGTTTGATATTTAGTAAATGGTTAGATTCCTCTAATTCTTCATGATTTTTCCAAACTAACAAAGTGAGAATATTCTTTCAGGTATAAAGGCCTGTGTAGGGATGAAAAATGTATATAAAATTCATCAATGGATTCACGTGCATGTCATGGTACTTTATGGTGTTTTGTGATCAATCTAGGAAACCCATAAATAATGATTTCACGATTTTTGGTTATTATAAACATGAATATTGAAAAAATCATTCTAAACCAATGGGGAATCCCCAATAATATTATTTTTGTCATATACATAAGGGGTTTCACCATGTATCACCAATTATTATATAGTAACCAAGTATGTTTCTTTATTCTAGACTAAATGTGATTTTAATCTAATATAAGCTCAGTTCTATAGGTGATTGTTACACACAAAAACATGGTCGTACGATTTTATTTTGATGTAGTGAGAATGAAAAGTTAATATTACATGAAGAGAACTATGAAATAGTTAATCTTGTACAATCATGTGGCTTTTTCTGGTTCTCTTTACACAATCAGTTCCCCCTGTACTTAATCTCATGCAACATATAAGTTTAATCGTCTATTCTACTCCTCCTAATACATTCATTATCTCATGACTATATGAACATGTGTTTATTCTTACCTGGATGTTCAAGTGTTGGATTTAATCTCGTTTATATGATTATCATGAGATTCGATTCATATGTGAGCTAGTTTTCGAGGGAATTATTCTTATATGTCTAGAAAAAAATCTAATTCTAATCACATGAAACCCTTAAACCCCCAAATTAATAAAATTCAAGACCTAAAAAAGTTAAATTTATCATTATGAGATATTAAAAATACACAAAAATAGAATATTAATGTCTATCCTTTCACCATTTAAATTAATAAATAAAATAAAAAAACTAAAAAACCTTTTAGGTTATTTTTGTAAATTAATCTCAAAAAAACTCTATACAATAAAAATGATAATATTCATAATATTTTAATATAAAATATACATTAACTAAAAAAATTTATAATTTTGTTTTATAAAAATATTCATTTATCACTCCCCCGTACATATACTATTCTAGGTCCTCAATAAATTACTCTCAACAAGTTATCTATTAAGAATTTGTTTTCATATCATGTTTAAGACATATTTTATTTAATGTTATTTATTTAAGATTCAATTAAATATAATTTTTAACTTTCAATAACCTTTTTATATTTATATCCTTCAATATTATCACCTTCTTCCTAATTTCAAAAATAATGATTCATAAATATTAAAGTAACTAGATAAATTAATTATTTTCTGGATCATCAATATCATATAACTTGTTCACATATTTTTATTTTTTTCCAAGACATGAATGCTTAATTTATTTTATTGAAGTGAGTAGGGATAATCCTGAAATTTTTTGTTCAAAATATAACACATCACTTGAGTCTATTTGTGAATTTTGAGGAATAGAACCAAGGTTTAGACAACTATATCAAAAAATAATCTAACACTTTATTATCAATTTTTATTTTTCGTTCAGACACACTATAATTTTTTAATTTTTGAGAGATTTTTGGTTTAGATACAAACTTTTTAAATTACTCTAATTCAATTTAATTTATTAATTTTATTATTGATCAATAATTTAATATTAATTTTTTAGTAAGTGATTTCCCCCAAACTCAAGCATATTAAAAATGTTTATTCACATTTAATTGTTATATACATAAATATTATTCAATTAGAACTAAATGAAACTATTTTCTAATTCGAAAATTATTATTTAAAAATGGATTTGTCTCTTAGAGAACTCAATAACTAGATTCACTCAAGTTTGATAATCTCAAAACACACCATATTAAAGGAAAACAAAAAGAAGAAGAAAAATACAAACTAAAAAACAGGGCTCCTACCCAACATTTATTAATCACATTATCATTAATTATTTAAAAACTCAACTATTAATGAAAATTAGAAAAAAAAATTATTCAATCTCACACACAAGTGATACGATATGAAACAAAAGGAAACCTGAATACAAAGGTGGGAAGCTCTTTATTTTCTCTAAATTACAATCAATGTAATCTAAATACCAATATCCACCTTTAAAATGTGTAAAAAAATTAAGTTTAAAATAATTAATTTATTAAAAAAATAAGAAAATTAAATATGTGAGGGAAAATCAGTGGTAACCTCTCCCTAGAGTGATTTTATTTTCACTATCCATTGTAGAACATCTTTTCAGTTACCCAAGAATAATGGGGGATTTGATTTTTATAGAAACTACCACATCCTTCTAGACTCAATATTTTTTATTATACACTAATTATGGGTGACTTCTTTGTGTTGATAATTTTTAAGGTCCATCATTAATTTTATATTAAACCTGTTAGTTTGTGTAGACGAAATTGAAATGTATGGTTCTTCCTCTTGTTCATGAGGCTGGGGAACAATTATTTCATCAATACATTTCATCACCAAGGAAAATTCAAGTAGTATAATAAAAGGATGTGTATTCAAATCATATCTTTTTTCATCACAATTTTTCACATCATCCATGCCCTTCTCATATTCATATCCCAAGGAAATCACAATTATAGATAAATCGGTAATGATACAATAATGGTCATTAGAATTTAGTTTAAGATCAATATAATTATAATAAAATCTATTCAATGTATTTAATCTGCCATTAATTAATTTGATACTTTTCTATTTTCATTCATCAAATTCCATTCAGATATTTCTCATTATCCCTATATGATTTGGGTCCTCAATTCCTTCCTCAAAGTAAAGAAGATGAATTCAATTTTTGTATTATTCATCCAGGGATAGAATCCATGGTACTAAATTGTACATTTTAATTAAAGGGGTATTAGTTTGTATCATTTATTGAGAAAAATAAAGTTGAAATGAGATGTAAATTTGATCAAATCCTAAATAGTATTAGTATCTAATTCTTTCTCATTGATCAATTTCTTTTGAATGTTAATTATTTTTTATAGGTAGTTGATAATCAATATTTTCATCAAATAACGTCACCTACATTATTTCCCCATCTTAATTATCCACTTATAATAGTGGATAGACTTAATATAAAAAATATATTTATAGAGAGTTAGTGGGAAATTTAGAAAAAGATATATCAAAAAATATGAATTTTAAAATAAAGTATACTGCATCAATTAATATATTATAAATATCCTTCAATTTTTCATTTAATAGAAAAAAAATTAATGGACTCATGTAGTAATGTTTACTGTAGTTTCACTTCCATTTCATCAATATCAAAAGTCAAGGTTCCTTTTTCTTCTTTTTGTGATTATATTAATCCATTATTTTAAAAAAATTATGAAAATTAGAAGTGAATTGATTAAATGGGACCCTTAGTTCATCAATGAATAATTTATATTCAAACTTCTATATATGCACTTATGGATAAAAACAAGTCATAGTGGAGTTATTATTATGTAATTGAGTGACTGTAGATTTGATCTCATAATACACTTTTAACTAGTCATAATATTTATAATTCATAATTAGGTAAAACGACTAATCACTTCTTATAAACCATGTATGACAATAAATAAAATAATTTATATACCTGGAAATAAATCAATGGGAGAAATAGAAGAGAGACATAATGCATAGAATGCGAAAACAATAAAATGATGCATTAATCCCACCCAAAAAAGGTCTAGTTATGTGAGGATATTTTAGGCCTCACAATCAATATTTAATTATTGTAAAACTTATAATATAGATAAGAAATTTGAAAATGTCCATTCTACCAAGGAAGGGATTACTCATCATTATTATCCAGTATTTAATCAAATTATATTTTTTATTTAACTTTAAAACAATTAAATAATGACAGGTATAATATGTTTTTGAAGAGTAAAAGTATTTCATAATAGGTCAAATTAAGATAAAGAAGTTATCACTAATCCTTGTATATTCCTTATAAACCCCTCAATCATAATTTATTATGAAAAAGAAACTTCTACTCAAATCAATAAGCATATTGAAACCTTAGTTGGATCACTATATAGCCTGGTATATTTGGTTAGTATGTATATGAAATGAAAAATTTATCACTTTTTAACCTTCCCATAGAAACTGATGAAATTATTTCCCTCAATAATAAATCCTCACTCCCCTATACAATATTAAAAGTGAAAAACATTCATGGGGAAGAGTGTGTATAAACCAAAATTTAGGAAATGAACTGAAAAAAATGTATGAAAATAATTAAATCCCTCTATTTCATCATTATTATTCACAACACCATAAGAGGTTCTAAAAATAAGTGAATCGCCAATCTATTAGAATATAAGAGTATTTGTGTAGACATTTTACATGGGAAAATAACTAATCTTCCGATAGAACCATCACTATATTTTTATAGAAAAGAATAAGATAATATCAAAATTTGGTATTCCCATGATATGGGGGTAAAATTTTATTTTAAATACTTGAAAGAACAATCATGATCTTCCCACTATAGCACTCAAATGTTCTCCATATTGAATGACTAGTGAGGTGGTCTGCACATGTGGATCAATTCTTGAATAACCCTCCATATTTCCTTATCCTATAATGGATTTTCAATCACCCCATGATCCTTGGGTGGGTTTAATATCTTCCAGATGGGGCTAACACCACTTCTTTCCTAATTTAGTCAATTTGGCATAATATTAATATTCTTTTATGTGTAATTCTCATGTACATGGAGAAAAAAGTTCATGACCTTCATCAATATATTTGTATGTATTTAATGATCATTATTGGTATTTATAAACTGATATTGGGACCCCATGCATGACAATTCAATGGTTTTTTGTGATATAATCCTTGATGCAAGGAAATATAGCTTTATAAAAATCTAGTGACATGACCAAATGTATTTTGTTATTCCTAATGTATAGGGTTTTCCCCATGTCACATCTAATTTATATTGTAACCAATTTTATGTATTAGTTTAATGAAAAATTAATTTAATTTGATGTGTTCTAGGTATTGTGGGTATCAATCACATTTATAAACCTTGAAAATGGATTTCATTCCAATGCAGTGTGAATGAAAAGCTAATCTCATAAATAGAGTTATATACATGGAGTTAATCTCACACGATTATGGTCATTACTAGATTCTCATTATGAAGTGACTTCCACTTGTATTTAATATTATATAATATGTTAGTTTAATCATATATTTGAAAACTCATATGTTGGATATTCTTATGTGACTTATTAGTTATGTGTTGATTTTAAAATGATGGTTAATATAGTGTAGTTAATCTCACATAGAATGTTATCATGGGATTAATTCAAACGTGACGTTGTTAGGAATAGGATCACTCTTAGATGGCCATAAAAACACCATTTTTAATCACATATATCTCTTCATCCACACAATTAATTTGATGTCTAGCCTAAAAATTAAATTTACCCTTATGTAATATTGAGAATCAAATAAAAAAATACTAATATCTTAATTTTTATCATTAAATTAAAAAATAAAATAAAAAAATGAAAAATAAAATTTTAGTACATTTTTCATATTAAGATCCAAAACAATCTCTAAAATGAAAATGATATTATTTACACAATTCAAGTTTAAAATATATTTTAAATAAACTATAATTATTTAATCAAAATTACTAAAATTTATGTGTTTATCAGTGTGTATGAGTGGAATCTAGAAAAACTCTTTAGAATATAACTATTATTTAATCAGTTGAAGAATATAATAGATGAACGAATCCAAGAAATTAGTGATTATATTTTATATATATTAGGTAATAATTCACCTTAAAAATATATTTTTCTCATTTTTTACTCACTCTTTTTATCAATTGGTTAATCATTGTTATTTAGTGGTTTTGATCCTACATCCCACATACATATCTTATTATAGATAATGAATAAAGGAAAGGATAAATAATATGGTTCTAAACTCTAATTAAGATAATGTCTTAATAATGTTTCAAGAATTTGAAAAATATTTAATAATATTATTCATGTTAAACTAGTTGTGTATTGGGTGTGTATCATTATTCTTCTCCGCAAACATAGTTAATATGTTATCCAAATCTTTATTTTAAGGAGTTATTAGAGTGAAGATTTCTGTCTAAAGAATACGTTTCATGGTTTGATGTTTGGTCTCACTTCATGAAGCACCATTAATAATATCCATCTCATCAAGTTGGATTTTTATAGATTTGGGTCATAGGATGTGAGAGTTAGGTGCCACACTATTATGGGGTGTGAAGTTCAATCATTGTGTGAACAACCTTGGTCATGGTATGAAGTGTTTTGTGGAGTATTTTAGAGAATATATTTTCATAAATACTCTTATGTATGGTTTTTTTTACTTTTATGTTATCCATTTTCAATACGTTTTCAGGGAGTGAAGGCTTTTTATTACACTGTGATGCCATGGATCATGGGTTCCTTGGTTCTTTCATATTTAAGATCATTGTGCCATGGTGTTTGGGCCATGTTATGGATTCATTTTCATGGATTTTGTTCATTAGAATGAACACCATAGTCATTTAATAACCATACTGTATTATATTATATCAATATATTTGATAATGTTTTAAAAAATGGGAGGAGTATATCACTGTCTGGATCTTAGGGATTCTTTCAATCTAGACGCATCATGATGTGACTATAAAATTTAATGGTTTGATGCCTTATGTTTCTAGTTTTGATAAAAATTTATGATTTGAACATAGCTATCCTTGCATCCTCTTTCTTCTCCTGATCTCTCAGTGGTTTTGGGGTAAATTGGAAGATATTAATCCCTTATGATAGATTCTAGGTCCCATTATTATGTTAAAAAATAATTAAACCAAGGTATCCCTCTATTCTTCCGTTTTCTTCTAATTATTCTCACATTCCTTAATTCCTAGATATATAAGTCCCTTCCACTATTTTTTAGAAATTTCATATCAATTTTTGATGTAGAACTCATGATATATGATGTCCTCAGGAGTTTCGGTTTCACAGTGATGGTGTTTGTTGGTTTTCCTTATCCCTATACCCTATCTTATTTTAAGAATGTTGAAGCTTTATATTGAGGTAGGGGTTCAAAGATTATGCATTATTTTTAAAAAAAAATTGTAATATTATTCTCTACTCTACAATGAGTATATATATTTGGATAACCTTGTCAATATTATAATCTAAAATTAATTTTATTATAAAATTTTGGAAGGGTGTTCTGATATAGATGCGACTATGCTTCTATTCATGGTGGTTTTATCATTATTGTTTCTAGTTGATTTGTAAGTCAATTTCTAGGATTATTATTATTTCTTATCATCTATTAAGTGAATTAAATTGACTAAATAATATAAATATGTTAATATAATGAAAATAATGGACCGGGAATTCAATGTATTTTATAATTCTTCTTTAGAAAAGAATAATATGGAAATGTATAAATTGAGAATGTCTTTGACTGATTCCTTATGTTATATATTATTTTTATAATAGTTTTAATTGAAATATTAAAACAAATCATAATTAATTAATATAAACAACCAAATAAAGTGAAATTTTTTTTATTTTTATTTTATATTATGGTTAGTTGTGTTTGGGACTTGACTGTTATAAGGTTTCATGTTTATATTGAACAATTATTGATCATACATTGAAATTATTTATTTATTAATATATGATTTCATTCCATTATTAAAATTTTAATGATAGATACATTATTTTTAATTTAAATAAAACCACGTATGGTTGGAATATTAGTGAGGGATTAGGTTTTTTTTCATAGTTTTAGTAGTGGATTTTTGTGGTAGATTTTAAGATAGTATGGATGATGTGGAAAGGTTATGGGGTGATGATATGAAAGTTGTATTGATTTAGGAACCTTGATTGGTGGTTTTTTCCTTGATGCTAAACTATGAATTTTATTTATTTGTTACGATATATTTCTTATATTTCTTTTGATGGGACTTGTTGAGTATTAGAATACCCATAATTATAAAATGTAAATTCATTGATGAATTAACAGAGGGAATGAAGATTTTTGAACCCTATAAATTGTTACGATATATTAATAAATAGATACCATTGATTCAATTGGGGTAAATAATTAATTATGTGGGAATGAATTAATATTTGGAAATTTGTAATATGAAATAATTCTGGATTTAATGGTAGATGTAAATAATAAAACTAGATTTGATGATTAATATTATAAATGATTTGTATTTTTTTATAATAATGTTTTTGCGATATCATTTAATCATGATAATTGTGTGATAAGAATAAAAAAATTCTAATCATTAGTGATGTAATTTTAGTTTTCATGTAGGATCATAGCTATGGTTTGAGTCTAGTGTAGGGTAACAATCCTTAGAATGTTTGAGGTTTATATCTACCATTTGGTTATGCTAATTCATAAACCCTGACACCCAATTTAGATTGGTACTTGATGCTTATATTTTTTTATAGGTTATTTCTATCATACTAACATCTACATTTTCAAGGATATAGATAGTAGACTACTCCCCATAACCCTCTCCCTCCTAAACATATATTTCATTTACAGGTATATGCTTGTTGTGGGGGCTTATAGGATAGATTATGTGCTCATACAGTATGTAATTGCTCATAGTTATGAAATTATTACAAATTAAGGTTGGGTAGAATTAATTTTATAGTATATAATTTTATCTATATATAATATATCATGGAAGTCAGATGTTCACTTCCACATGGGATATTATGGATAATGTCATAATATTTATTTACATGGGTTGTTATGGATCTCGGTTTTCTATATAACATTTTGGATGAGATTATTATCTGGTTGGGATGTTTTTTTTGGATTTGAAGTGTGATTTGATTATTTAGTTGTGATTTGATTCAAAAATGTAAATGATGAATGGGATGGGAGTACTAGGATGTCATACTTTGGGATTTTTGGTGACTGATTTAGTGGGAAAGTAAATTCATAGTGCCTATTATTATATATATATTTCTAATATTGACACTTACATATGTTCGATATGTGTTAAGTGAGACTTGGGGGGGTTGGGTATGTTGTTTACCTAATTCATGTGATGAGTTGATTTCCATAATATATTCACTATGATCTATTATGCTTCTACCACATTTGTACAAGATTTTTGTGGATAATCATACAGAGTATACATATACGCTAACCCATATATATATACATATAAATATGTATTTCATGTCAACATGATGGATAAGCTTATTGATTTGGGCATTACTTGATCAAGGATATTGTTCATAAGTTATGGTTTCTGGTCATTCCCTCAGGTGATTCTACATTATATTTATATTTTCTTCTCATATTCTATAATATTTCATGTATTTGGATTATTTATTTATTATTATAGAGTTTAATGATGACTTATTTTACTCCATGCATATTTAGGGTAATAACTCCCATATTATTCAATTTTATACCCTCGGTGCTAGTCACCAACCCAAGGCATGTTGATGGAAAGCTTCACTAGTCACTCTCATCTTCACTCTCACCCCAGGAGGGATTCTTGTGGGGGTTGGTCATAACGAAGTGGTTTAAAAGATTTTGGTTGATACATATTATTGTTCATAGAGATAGTTACTAGTGAATATTTCATGTGTTGGTAGTACAACAATATAAGTTGAATATAGTATTTGAAGTAGGAAATGGGTACTTGTTCGATCTCAAGATTTTATTTTCCACTGTGATATAATGTAAAGACCCAATGATTATTAAATTTACTTAGTTATGTAATGATTATTGTTGGTTAGATACATATTTAAGGATAATGCATAATTATTATATATACCTAAAATTAAATTGGTTATATAATGGGAATTATAGTGAATTTTAAATAAATAATATTTTGTATTCCATTTTCTGAGATTAAGAAGCCCCTAACATTTTATTTTTTGTATGTATGGATCTAGGTTAATGTCCCTATCAATATCATACCAATAATGGTTAGTGGGATTCACCAATATATAACCATATATTTGAAGTCAACCAAGATAATACTTGGATAAAGATACATTCATAGTTTTAGTATCTTGTTTTACAGAAGGATGGGGAATGTTTTTCAGACTAGGATATTTTGGATTGGATAGAGGAAATTGATATTTACATCCATTTGATCCATGCTTGAAATAATCACTAGATTGTATTTTTTATCACCATGTTTCATGGAGCTACTCATTTGTGGTGGTATTTATTACTTAGTGTTTTCAAGGAGTCAGTAGTTTCATGGGAGAATTTTTATGATCATTTTCATGATGAGTTTCTTTCTTCATCCACTAAGTAATAATATTGATATGATATGCATACTCTCTTATAAAGGTGTTTTTTTATTACAGAGTTTGATATTGGATTCTAGAATATCCACTATTTTTCTTCAAAACTATTCCAAGAAGAGCATATTGAATTGAGACCTTTCAAAGTGGCACTATATCTAGATATGCAGTGGTCACCCCATTCATTTTTTTGATTTGTCATTAGGTGTTTCAAAGTAGATACCATTTATAGGAAGATAAATCAAGACAATTTTTTACATGGGGGGATTCATGAAGACTCTCAAATGATCATAGAAACAAATAGGTGTTCTCAGGTACCTAAATAGTTGATGATTCCGAAAATAGGGAGTTAGTTTCATCATTCTTCATCCCATTTCTTCGGAGATAAAAATTCATGGACCCTTATCTGAAGATTGGATGTTGTATAATTTTATTTCGGAGGTCTTTTCTATTAATATCATGAGTTTCCTACCATAATTGGATTTCATCATGGAGATGGAAGCTTGTTGTAGGTTTATCCATTGATAAAATAACCTCCACATTAGATGAAATTTAATGCTCTAAACATTTATCAGCAAAGAGGATATAAGAAGGGTAGAGGAATTCCAAGTGATTTTATTCTTGATATGGGACATAGATTAGAGTGTGACTGTAGAGTTTTTCACTATCATTTCAAAATATGTCGATGAGATGGACATAGTCAAATGCATGTATTAGATATCCCAGGGCTATAGGATCTAGATGTTGTGTGATGAGACATCTATCATTATTCAACTTGGTTATCTTTTTTATTTGATTCATGGTCTGAAAGTTAATTTATTATATAACACCCCACACTTCCATGATATGCTTCTCTTTGAATAATACAGTAGCGTGTATGGTACGCAACATCGAGTTCTAACCGACACCACAACCAATAAAACTAGCCGTTATGAATAGTAATACCCACTTTTTAAAATTTTATAAATTTTATCTTTCAAAATGGACATCATTTTTCGATTCATATTATAGAAATTATCTTAGGGTAAATTTTTTGTATTTTTCTAAAAACATTCAATTTTTGATGAATTGTGAAAAAACACTAAGTTATAGTTTAAAACCGAATTTTTATTTAAATAATTATATATTTTATATAAATTTAATTATGCATAAAATAGATACCTAATACCAATATATGTTCAATGTAATTCATTGGAGTTAGTTTATAATAATTTTAGATATATAAAAATTTTATCAAACTTTTCACCGTCTTTTACCCACCTCCTAGGAGAATTTGGAAATTCACATAAAACATAATTTTACCGCTTCTATGAGTGTAATTTCGAAAATCCGAGAGACACAGTTAATATCAAGGAGTAAAATGTGATTTAATGAGATGAAAAAAAATTGTGAATAGTAACTTTTTAATTTTATTTACCACGGTTAAAAGTAAATAAGGTAATTAAGGGTAAAAATGATATTAATATTACCCTAAAACATGTCCTAATTTTATTGTACAAGTGTATCTCGACCAGAAACAACCTTAGGAATAAAATATTATCATTTAGGACCACTGGGATTAGATTAGTACATTTATTATTATTTCATTCAAAGAAGAGTTAAAAGAGATAAAATCAAAGTTTAATAACTAAAACATTTTTAATATAGGGATATACATCAGATAAATTAGATTATAAATATTCATTAGTAAGATAAAGAAATTTCCTACATAATGGTATTTTATTTATAATTTTTAGACGTTAAATAATTTAATTTATTTATAACATTATGGTGATGCAGTAATTTCCTAATTAATGAAATATTAAAATAATTGATATTATAAATATCAAAATAAATGTAATTTGAGACTTTTTATGCATTGTGGTAATTTTATTGGTTAATATTACATATTATGATTGGTTTTATAAATTTATTTATAAGTAATAATGATTTTATGAAATTATCAAAAAAAATACCCAATAGTGTTAAAATTGACATAAAGAATTTTTAAAACAAATATTATTATATTAATTGATATTATATTCCTAAAAATCTAAGGTTCGGCCAAAGGACTTATATAATGATAGGTGTATCATTAATGGACCACTTGGGGGTATCTTGGAGGTATATAGTAAGTTTATTAATGATATAATAAAAAAATACAAAGAGACATGGTAAATGTCTAACTATTTAACTAAGAGTTAAATATAAATGATAAGGTTAATATAGTAACCCAAACCTGTCCAAAATCTATTTGTTGAAAGGATTTAGACCTATCCCCAACTTAAACTTTAAATAATCTACTTTGGAGCCATTTCAAACTGAATATTAATTTGTTATAAAATAATATTTCTAGCTTTTCCAACGGTGCCCCTCACCCCTCTTATAAAAGGGCACTCCCCCTTCTCACTAATTCACAACTTCAAAGCCATTTAGATCGACCAAAACCTGACCAAATATTTTCTCAACTTCCCTAACATCAACCTAGAGGCATTATTTGGATCATAAAGTCATCCTAAAGTTCCCTTTTGATCAAATCAAAAGGAAGAACCTGGAGAAGAGGTAATGTTTTCATCACCCTCTTTCGGGTTCCTTTCTTCTTCCACTACTTCTTTCTTTTTTATTTATGTTATAAAATAATAAATTCAGTATCTTCTATATACTGTGATGTTATTATAAATATGGTATAACCATATTCAGTATTTTATCCATCCTTTGAATGACATGTCACCATATGTGTATTCGTACGGCCTACCGTCTCCATGTCGTGGTGTAATTGTTATTCAATATATTATTATTTGGATGGGTATAATAATGATGATTAATTCATGTAAATAATATATATATAATGAAAATGATTCTGTATATATGATATCACATCCAATTATATATTATTTTAATATCAAAATAATGATATTGTCGCTCCTGCGTACGTACGGATTACCGTCTCCACGAACGCGATGAGATTCATTCCTCATCATATCCATTCAAGACTAAATTTCATTTGATGATTAAAAATAATTTTTAGAGCCGTGATATCATTCAGGATATGAATATGAAATATCCCATCTATAACAAATATGGCTCACATAAAAAATAATGTAAAGGAAAATAAATCCGTTAACACCTGAAAATGACGACAATACTAAGATATTATCAACAAATCAATGTTAAAAGATCATATATGATATCATATTAATGTATATGATTCTTTTATAATTCAATAGAAATTATTTCACCATTATAAAGGAGGTTAACCTACCCTTGACCATGTAAAAAGTACAAAGTAAGGGGTTTCTTATCTCACTTTTAATTTCATGAGATTTCCATTGTTCACCACTTATTTATTGCATGTGGTGTGTTTACTGCCCATGATTGTATTCATTGTGTAATATTAATTAATTTATGGATATTTACATCATCATTGTATTATCCTTATTTCATAGGTGTATGTTTTTTATGTTACCAAATCAATAAGGGAATTTTAAATTTCAATTTCCACTCATTCAGCTTTATGCATACTTCATTGATTAAATTTACTCCAAGATTATGTGTAGAATCGCTATTAAATTATTATGTCATAATTTCCACTCCCCTTTTTGTGGATATAATTTTGATACAGATAATCACTCCATTGATAAATTATCAAGTCATCGATATGAACTTGATAAGAGTAATTTTAACTCAATATCCATTTATTGAGTTAAACATCCAATTCATTGGTGTTGTCTTTACAAGAATATGTGTGAATGTAAAAGAATATGTGTGAATGTACTCTGATTGTTTTACACTGAATATACAATCCTATTGAGTGTATTTATATTTTTTACACATAATAATGTCATTGATTAATCCTTAACCTAAGGATACGGTCTTTATAAGAGATTCCATCTAAATTTACATTCCATTGAGACTTCATTGTTGTCACACACAAACTCTCTTTTATATGGTGTATATAATGTACTTTGACATAGTATATCATGAATCCCTTTATTCTCATGATATTATAAAGTTGTGATTACCTCAATTATTTGTATTCAAGTGTCTCTCTTTTGGTTAGGAACTCTAACTGAAATATCATTTTAAATGTTATAAGGATTTATTATTCAAAATCATTCCCATTACTGTCCAAGTTTTAAAAATGGTTTTAAGGTTTTAATTATATGGACATTAATGTTTTAAAATTAAAATTCCTTTTAAAAGTTTCAAAATGGTATGGGAAACTTTGATTCAAAAATATATTTTAAACAGCTTCTTGACAAATTTTGTGACTTTTAAATGTTTTCAAGAAGAAGACGGATATTTCTCTCAAATAGTTTTGATGATTATCTTCATCTATGTCAATATCCTTCATTATTCTTGATTCAGGTTAATCTGTTACAATAAAATCTTCCATATTGTATTGAATGAGTTATGTCTGACTGTGGATGTGCTATTTTTATACGATTCATGGTTTGTGGATAAAGTATTGACATTTTGTATGCTAGTTTTAATATGAATGTTTATGTTATGTTTCAAACTTTTCATATGATGAATGCATTGGACTTAGTAAGTGACGGGTGTAGCCCGCTATAGCTCCTCAATGCATTGGTAGGTCTCATGTGACAAACTAGTTTCTTGGCACAAGGCCTTGACAAAATCTTATTTGTGGTCTTGGCACGAGGCCTTTACTATGTGGATATGATAGTCTGGAATTATGCATTCCATCATTATGAAAGTGGTTATTGATATTCCGTGTGGTTATTCGACTAGTAGAATATCCATGTGAATAAGTAAATGAAATTATTTAATTTTATCATTGCCATATTATGTTGATGTTCAAGTTTAAATGGCTTTTGTTTTAGTTATACATTTCCTTAAATGTTTATGATTATTTATAAAAGTTTCCACTATATTGTTATCCTTACTGAGCATCTGAGCTCACCCCTTTCATGGTTTTATTTTTCCTAGGTTGTGAAGAAGTAATTTATGAATGACCTGTAGGGATAGTATGAGGGGATATGAAGACAAGATGTTTTTGTAGTTTTTTTTTACTTTATGATGTAATGTAAGACTTATGAATATATCTAGTGTTTCCATGACTACTATACTAATCGGTCTTTCGAGAATTGATCTTTTGTGATCATGCCAATGTTATGTAATAATGCACCGCCTTTGGGTAACTGGAGTCAGGGCGTTACAGTTGGTATCAGAAGAAGTTTAATAGAATCCCTAGAAAATAGATTTAGATAAACTCTTATTAGAGCACATAACCCTAAGATAAACTTTGAGGATTAGTATAGAAGAACTTCCTAGAATTTCTGTATTGTATAGATTTTGTGATTTTTACAAGAAATACATGCCTGACTGGATACAATCTAGTAGAGGTGGCTCTGGCACAGATGTACCTAGGGGTAATACTCGAAAACACCGCTTTGAGCTAGACTCAAATGGGAACTGGGGCACAAAAACGGTCCTTGGTGCACTCTTGGTTATGACACTCCCAGGGGATATTCTTAGGATAATTTACATTTTCTATACAAAACAATTTCAAGTATTTTAATATAAGATGAGAATAAATGACCTTTGTTAATCCTAAGGTGTTTCAAATTGAGGATATGGTGTCATGATATTCTCTAAATTATTTTATGACTACTATTACTCACACAATGCTTTCTAGTTTTAGTCAATGGCTGGAGTCCAAGAAAGTCATAGTAACTTTGAGAGTGATGTAAAAGGTGGGAACGATTGTAGAAATGAGCAAAAAAATGGAATATTGATAGGCGTAAAAAATGCAGTATTCATGCCAAATCATTTTTCCAAAAACATGATCAACAACATATATATTAACTAGCTCTCGGACTCAACAAAGAAGAGAAAGGTGACGAGTGATAAGAGCTCCAGTAGTGGAGACCATGGAGAAAAGAATCCTAAATTTCCATCATGCAAGAAATGTGGAAGGAGACACCAAGGAAAGTGTCTCAATAGAACAAATAAATGCTTTACCTGTGGGAAATAAGGAAATAAAGTGAATAATTGCCGAGGAAAAATGAAGAGTACTACGGAAGAAAATAAAAATGGTCCCAAAAATCCATTTACACTTATTTTTTGTAAATGTAGGGGATATGGCCATTACCCGAGTGAATTTCCTATTATATAGGATATTTTCTTGGTCAAAGAAGAATCTATGTGGAAATAAATTGTTGGAGAAATTTTTAAATTTGTTAGTTCTCCTTGTTGATGGGATTACTTTGGAATAATTTTCTCTTGTTTTTGTAACATCATAGTGTGCCATGTGAGAATGATATTTGAGTAAGACTTGTCTTTTCCCTTGTGGATACACTTATAAATAACCATTTGTTTTTATATGATCATTGGGTTTGATGCAATTTAAAGTTATTAGATTTTGGGATGAAAATTCGAGGTATGAGATAAAATTTCTGGTTAAAATTATGTTATGGTTATTTTGATGAATTTATCTCATTTTGGTAATGTTATAAAATATAGTTTTTGAGGAAGGACAACACACAGACCATGTGACAACCCGTCGCGTCGGACAGAGCTGTGGGAATCAAACCGACAACCAATGTGCGATTTGGATTTATCACCTACCACTGGACTACGTGAATTCCATGGTTAGTGTGACTAATTATTTTTAGTTAAATGATTTTATTGATCAATAATAAGTTGATTTGGGTTCTTATGTCTTATCAAATGAATACCCTTAGTATAAGAAAATGATTTGGTGATTAAGTGATAAATGTTATTTGTGAAGATGTTCGCTTTGTTGGGAACACTATATTCCCAAGGAAAGTAGAATATTATGGTATTTCATTCGAGGAGTAATAGTGGATTTTTATCTACGTTTTTATTGTGGATTTATAGCTATTTGGGTTATTTATGGAAATGGTTATCCTATAATAGAGAATATGTGATTAGGTTAATTACTTTTAAGTATGTGACTTTAATAGTAGTTGATGTCATTTGGAGATACAATTTAACGTGGAAGACTACATGACCAAATTCTTCTAAGTTTTGGGTTTTAATATTATTTTGGAATATATTGAAGGATTTTAAGGACAAATGTTTATTGAATGGTATTTTTTTAACTTTGTGGTATTGTTGTTTTAATTTTATAAATTAAGATTAGTGTTTATTTCTCTATAGGAGTATCCTTTTGGAGGATCATAAAATCTTGTATTAACTATTTTTGTTTTGATTAATCTCTAAAGGCAAGGTAAATATATAGTTTATCCTTTTTGGATCATGTGATTCTACAGAAGTTTATTCTAGATCTTCCAGTGTGACCAAGTCTTCTTGAATACTCATCATTTAAAAAAATGAGTTAGTGGTGGGAATTTATTAAAGAATGAAACTCTACATAAAAATTAAGTATATCTCTATATGTTCTTAGTCAATCTCGTAAATGAATTCCTCATCTTTATGTAATGTAACTTAAAAAAATGTTGTCCGTATACTTTTCCTACTGGGAAAATATGACCATTTTTTCAATCACAAGTTTGTGGCTTTCTTGTTGTTAAATTTCTCCTGATTATGTTTTCTATCCCTCTCCATCAGAACATGACACATATTTTATCTTTCATATCCATGTTTTCCTACATAGAATCCTAGTATGAGTTATCTTGGTGACCTTTGTACTCCTGTTTCTTTCTTTTAAGGTGATAGTTTTATTGAATCTATTTTCATTGTGGGACTTTCCATTATATTCCTAAGACCAATTTTAAAAATTTCAAGGAAAAAATTATTTGAAGGAGGGTAGAATGTAACACCCCAAGGTTCTACGGTAATGTTCACTTTGAATAATATAGTAGCGTGTGTTGTACACAACTTCGAGTTCTAACACAGACCACAACAAATCAAACTAGCCATTATGGATAGTAATACCAAATTTTTGTAATTTTATTAATTTTACCATTCATAAAGAACTTAATTTTTTGATTTGGAATATCGAAATTAGCTTAGGGTGAATATTGGGTATTTTTCAGAAAAAAATCATTTTTTGATGAATAGTGAAAAAACACGAAGTTATTGTTGAAAACCGAATTTTTATTTAAAAAATTATTTATTTTATATAAATTTAATTAAGGTAAAAATAGATACATAATAATTATATATGTTCAATTTAATTCATTGGTGTTATTTTAGAATAAATTTAGATATATAAAAAGTTTATAGAACTTTTCACCGTCTTTTACCCACCTCCAAAGAGAATTTGGAAATTCACATAAAACATAATTTTACCGCTTATGTGAGTGGAATTTCGAAAATCTGAGAGACACAGTTAATATCAAGGATTAAAATTTTATTCTATGACATGAAAATAATTTTCAATGAATAGTAACTTTTTACTTTTATTTACCACGGTTAAAAGTAAATTGGGTAATTAAGGGTAAAAATGATATTAATATTACCCTAAAACTTGTCCTAATTTTATTGGACAAGTGTATCTCAACCAAAAACAACCTTAGGAATAAAATATTATCTTTTAGGTCCACTTGGATTAGATTAGGACATTAATTATTATTTAATTCAATGAAGAGTTAAAAGAGATAAAATCAAAGATTAATAACTAAAAAATTTTTAATATAGGGTTATAAATAAGATAAAATCTATTATAAATATTCATTAGAAATATAAAAATCTTTCCTACATAATGGTATTTTATTTATAATTTTTAGACATTAAATAATTTAATGTATTTATGACACAATGGTGATGTAGTAATTACCTAATTAATGAAATATTAAAATAATTGATATTATAAATTTCAAAATAAATGTAATTGGAGAATTTTTATGAATTCCAGTAATTTTTTAGGATAATATGACATATTAGGATTGTTTATATAAATTTATTTCTAAGTAATAATGCTGTTATAAAATTATCAAAAACAAAATACCCAATAGTGTTAAATTGGACAAAAAGGAGTTTTTAAAAAAAATACTATATTATTAATTTATATTCTATTCCGAAAAATATATGGTTCAGCCAAAGGACTTATATAATGATAGATGTCTCATTACTCTACCACTTGGGGGTCTCTTGGAGGTATATTGTAAGTTTATTAACTATATAATATAAAAATTCAAAGAGACATGGTAAATTTCAAACTATTTAACTAAGAGTTAAATATAAATGATATGTTTAATATAGTGACCCAAACCGGTCTAAAATATATTGGTTGAAAGGATTTAGACCCATCCCCATCTTATCCTTCAAATAATCCACTTTGGATCCACTAGAAACCAAATATTAATTTATTATAAAATAATATTTCTAGCTTTTCCAAAGGCGCCCCTCACGCCTCTTTTAAAAGGAAACTCCCCCTTCTCACTAATTCACACCTTCAAAGCCATTTGGCTCGGCCAAACCCAGCCCAACTATTCCCTCAACTTCCCTAAATTCATCCTAGAGGCCTTATTTTGATCATAAATCCAACCTAAGGAGCCCTTTTGATCAAATAAAAAGGGAGAACCCGAAGAAGAGGTAATGTTTTCATCACCCTCTTTCAAGTTCCTTTCTTCTTCCACCTCTTCTTTCTTCATTATTTCCATTATAAAATAATAAATTTAGTATCTTTTATATACTGTGATGTTATTATAAATATGGTACAACCATATTCAGTATTTTATCCATCCTTTTAATGACATGTCACCATACGTGCGTACGTATGGCCTACTGTCTCCACGTCGTGGTGTAATTGTTATTCAATATATTATTATTTGGATGGGAATAATAATGATGTTTAATTCATGTAAATAATAAATATAACATGATAATTATTCTTTATATATGATTTACCATCCAATTATATATTATTTTAATATCAAAAGAATGATATTGTCGCTCGTGCGTACGTACAGATTACCGTCTCCACGAACGCGATAAGATTCATTCCCCATCATATCCATTCAAGAATAAATTTAATTTTATAATTAAAAATAATGTTTAAATACATGATATAATTCTGGATATTAATATGAAATATCCCGTCTATAACAAATGTGGTTCAAATAACAAATAATATAAAGTAAAATAAATCTATTAACACCTAAAACTGACGATAACACTAAGATATTATCAACAAATCAATGATAAAAGATCATATATGATATAATATTAAGGTATATGATTCTTTTATAATTCAATAAAAATTATTTCACCATTATACAGGAGGTTAACCTACCCTCGACCAAGTAAAAAGTAAAAAGTAAGGGGTTTCTTATCTCACTTTTAATTTCGTTAGATTTACATTGTTCACCACTTATTTATTGCATGTGGTGTTTGTACTACCCATGATTGTATTCATTTTGTAATATACATTTATTTATGTATATTTACATCGTCATTTTATTATCCTTATTTCATGGGTGTATGTTTCATAAGTTACCAAATAGATAAGGGAATTTGAAACTTAAATTTCCACTCATTCGGCTTTACGCATACATCATTGATTATTTTACTCCAAGATTATGTGTGGAATCACTATTAATTTTCTTATGTCATAATTTCCAATCCCCTTTATATGGATATCAATTTGATACACATAATCACTCCATTGATAAATTATCATGTCATCTAAATGAACTTGATAAGAGTAATTTTAACTCAATCACTATTTATTGAGTTAAACATCCAATTCATTGGTGTTGTCTTTACAAGAATATGTGTGAATGTAATCTAATTGATTTACACTGAATATCTAATCCTATTGAGTGTATTTATATTTTTCACCCATAATAATGTCATTTATTTATCCTTAACCTAAGGATACAGTCATTATAAGAGATTTCATCTCAATTTACATTCCCTTGAGACTTCATTGTTGTCATACACCAATTTTCTTTTATATGGTGTATATAATATACTTTGACATAATATATCATGAATCTCTTTATTCTCATGATATTATAAAGTTATGATTACATCAATTATTTGTATTCAAGAGTATCTCTTTTGGTTAGGAACTCTAACTAAAATATCATTTTAAATGTTATAAGGATTTATTGTTCAAAATCATTCTCATTAATGACCATGTTTTAAAAATGGTTTTAAGGTTTTATTTATATGGACATTAGAGTATTAAAATTAAAATTCCTTTTCAAAGTTTAAAAGTGGTATGGGAAACTTTTATTCAAAAATCTATTTTAAATGGCTTCTTGAGAAATAGTGTGACTTTTAGATGTTTTCAAGAAAAAGAGGGATATTTCTCTCAAATTGTTTTTATGATTATCTTCATCTATGTCAATATCCTTAATTATTCTTGATTGAGGTAAATATGTTACAATAAAATATTACATATTGTATTTAATGAGTTATGTTTGACTGTGGATGTTCTATTTTTATACCATTCATGGTTTGTGGATAAAGTATTGACATTTTGTATGCTAGTTTTTATACGAATGTTTATGTTTTGTTTCAAACATTTCATATGATGAATGCATTGGACTTAGTAAGTGACGGGTGGAGCCTACTATAGCTCCTCGATGCATCGGTAGGTTTCATGAGGGAAACTAGTGTCTTGGGACAAGGCCTTGACAAAATCTTATTTGTGGTCTTGGCACGAGGCCTTGACTATGTGGTTATGATAGTCTGGAATTATGCATTCCTTCATTATGAAAGTGGTTATTGATATTGTGTGTTGTTATTCGATTAGTAGAATATCCATGTGAATAAGTAAATAGAATTATTTAATTTTTTTCATTGCCATATTATTATGAAGTTCAAGTTTAAAAGGCTTTTGTTTTAGTTATACATTACCTTAAATGTTTATGCTTATTTATGAAAGTTTCTGCTATATTGTTATCCTTATTTAGCATCTGAGCTCACCCCTTTCAATGTTTTATTTTTCCCAGGATGTGAAGAAGTAATTTATGAATGACCTATAGGTATATTATGAGGGGATATGAAGACAAGATGTTGGTGTAGTTTTTTTAATTTATGATGTAATGTAAGACTTATGAATATATCTAGTGTTTCCAAGACTACTAAACTAATCGGCCTTTCGAGACTTGATATTTAGTGATCATGCCAATGTTATGTAATAATGCACTGACTCTCGGTAACTGGGGTCAGGGCGTTATAGTTGGTATCAGAGTAAGTTTAGTACAATCCCTGGAAACTAGATTTAGAAAAACTCTGATTAGAGCACATAACCCTAAGATAAACTTTGAGGATTAATATAGAAGAACTTCCTAGAGTTTTGGTATTCTTTAGATTTTGTGAGTTTTCCAAGAAATACATCCATGTCTGGATACGAGCAGGTAGAGATTGCTCTGGCATAGATGTACCTAGGGGTAAAACCTGAAAACACGGCTTTGAGCTAGACTTGAACGGGAACTGGTGCACGATAACGGGCCTTGCTGCACTCTTGTTTACGACACTCTCGGGGGATATGCTTAGGGTAATTTACATTTTCTATACAAACCAATTTGAAGTATTTTAATATAATATGAGAATAAATGACCTTGGTTAATCCTAAAGTGTTTCTAATTGAGAATATTGTGTCATGATATTCTCTAAATGATTTTATGACTACTGTAACTCACACAATGATTTCTGGTTTTAGTCAATGGCTGGAGTCCAAGGAAGTCATAATAACTTTGAGAATGATGTACAAGGTGGGAACACTGGTGGAAATGTGCAACAAAATTTAATGTTGATAGGCGTAAAAGATATCATGTTCATGCCAAATCAGTTTTCCAAAAAACTGATCAACAACATATATATTAACCAACTCTCGGACTCAACAAAGAAGAGAAAGGTGATGAATGATACGAGCTCCAGCGGTGGAGACCATGGAGAAAAGAATCCTAAAGTTCCATCATGTAGGAAATGTGGAAGGAGACACCCATGAAAGTGTCGCAATGGAACAAATAAATGTTTATGTGCAGGAAAGAACGACATAAAGTGAATAATTTCTGAAGAAAAATGAAGTGTACTATGGAAGAAAATAAAAATGGTCCCAAAAATCCATTTACAGTGATTTGCCGTAAATATAGGGGACCTGGCCATTTATCAACTGAATTCCCTATTCTATAGGATATTTTCTTTTTAAAATAAGAATCTATGAGGAAATAAATGGTTGGAGAAATTTTTAAATGTATTAGTTCTCCTTGTTGATGGGATTACATTGGAATAATTTTCTCTTGTATTTGTAACCCCGAAATTTTCCATGTGAGAATGATATTTGAGGAAGACTTATCTTTTCCCTTGTGGATATAGTTATAAATAAGCATTTTTTTTATATGTTCATTGGTTTTGAGGAAATTACAAGTTATTATATTTTTGGATGAAAATGCAAGGTATGAGATAACATTTCTGGTTAAAATTATGTTATGGTTATTTTGAGGAATTTATCCCATTTTGGTAATGTTATAAAATATAGTTTTTGAAAAAGGACTACACACGGACCGTGTGACAACCCGTCGTGTCGAAAAGAGCTGTGGGAATCAAAACCACAACCAATGTGAGATTGGGATTTATCGCCTACCACTGGACTACGTGAATTCCTGGTTAGTGTGACTAATAATTTTTAGTTAAATGATTTTATTGATCAGTAATAAGTTGATTTGGGTTCTTATGTCTTATAAAATGAATACCTTTAGTATAGGAAAATGATTTGGTGATCAAGTGATAAATGTTATTTTGGAAGATGTTCTCTTTGTTGGGAGCACTATATGACCAAGGAAAATAGAATACTATGGTATTTCATTTGAGCAGTAATGGTGGATTTTTATCTACGTTTTTATTGTGGATTTATTTTTATTTGGGTTATTTATGGAAATGATTAACCTATAATAGAGAATAGGTGATTATGTTAATTACCTTTAAGTATGTGACTTTAAGAGAAGTTGATGTCATTTAGAGATACAATTTCACGTGGAAGACTACATGACCAAATTCTTCTATGTTTTGGGATTCAATATTAGTTTGGATTATATTGAAGGATTTTAAGGACAATTGTTTATTGAATAGTATTTATTTAACTTTTGGGTATTTTGGGTTTTATTTTAGAAATTAAGATTAGTGTTTCTTTTTCTAAAGGAATATCCTTTTGAGGGGTCATCAGATCTTGTACTATCCATTTTGGTTTTGATTAATCTCTAATGAAAAGGTAAATATATAGTTTATCCTTTATGGATCATGTGATTATACAGAATTTTATTCTTGCTCTTCCAGTGTGAAAAAGTCTTCTTTAATACTCCTTGTTTAAAAAAAGGAGTTATTGGTGGAAATTTATTAAAGAATAAAACTCTACATAAAAATTAAGTATATCTATTTATTTTCTTAGTCAATATCGTAAATTAATTCCTCATATTTATGTAATGTAACTTTAAAAAAATGTTGTCTGTATTCTTTTCCTACTGGGAAACTAATGACTAGTTGTCCCATCACAAGTTTGTGGCTTTCATGTTGTTAACTTTCTCCTGATCGTGTTGTCTATCCCTCTCTATCAGAACTTGACACTTATTTTATCTTCCATGTCCTTGTTTTCCTACATGTAATCCTAGTATGAGTTAACTTGGGTGACCTTTTTACTCCTCTTTCTTTCTTTTAAGGTGATAGTTTTATTGAATCTTTTTCCGATGTGAGACATTCCATTATATTCCCAAGAATAATTTTAAAAATTTTTAGGATGAAATTATTTGAAGGAGGGGATAATGTAACACCCGAATCTTCCACGGTACGCTTCTCTTTGAATAATATAGTTGTGTGTTTTGTGCACAACTTCGAGTTCTAACACATACCACAACCAATAAAACTAGCCGTTATTAATATTAATACCCACTTTTTAAAATTTTATAAATTTTATCATTCAAAATGGACTTCATTTTTGTATTTAGAATATCAAAATTAGCTTACGGTGAATTTTTTTTATTTTTCTTAAAACATTCAATATTTGATGAATACTGAAAAAACACAATGTTATTGTTTAAAACTGAATTCTTATTTAAATAATTATTTATTTTATATAAATTTAATTATGGTCAAATAGATACATAATACCTAGATATTTTCAATGTAATTCATTGGAATTTGTTTAGAATAATTTTATATATATATAAATTTTATCGAACTTTTCATCATCTTTTACCCACATCCTAGGAGAATTTGGAAATTTACATAAATCTTAATTTTACTACTTTTGTGAGTGGAATTTCGAAAATCCTAGAGACATGATTAATATCAAGAAGTAAAATGTGATTCAATGAGATGAATATAATGTTTGGTGAACAGTAACTTTTTACTTTTATTTACCACGATTAAAAGTAAATAGGGTAATTAAGGGTAAAATGATATTAATATTACCCTAACACATGTCCTAATTTTATTTTACAAGTGTATCTCGACCAAAAACAAACTTATTAATAAAATATTATCATTTAGGACCACTTGTATTAGATTAGGACATTTATTATTATTTAATTCAAAGAAGAGTTAAAAGAGATAAAATAAAAGTTTAATAACTAAAATATTTTTAATATAGGGTTATACATAAAATAAATTAGATTATAAATATTCCTTAGAAATATGAAACTGTTTCCAACATAATGGAATTTTATTTATAATTTTTAGACATTATATAATTTAATTTATTTATGACACAATAGTGATGTAATAATTACGTAATTAATGAAATATTAAAATAATTGATATTATAAATATCAAAATAAATGTAATTTGAGACTTTTTTTGAATTAAACTAATTTTAGAGGTTAATATGGCATATTTGGATTGGTTATATAAATTAATTTCTAAGTAATAATGATGTTATGAAATTTTCAAAAACAAAATACCCAATAGTGTTAAAATTGACATAAAAGAGTTTTTAAAACAAATATTTTATTATTAATTGATATTTTATTCCTAAAAATATAATGTTCGACCAAAAAACTTATATAATGATAGGTTTATCATTAGTGGACTACTTGGGGGTATCTTATAGATATATAGTAAGTTTATTTGCTATATAATATAAAAATAAAAAGTGACATGGTAAATGTCAAACTATTCAACTAAGAGTTAAATATAAATGATAAGGTTAATATAGTGACCTAAACCACTCTAAAATATATTGGTTGAAATTATTTAGACCCATCCCCACCTTAAACTTTAAATAATCCACTTTGGAGCCATTATAAACTGAATATTAATTAATTATAAAATAATATTTCTAGCTTTTCCAAAGGTGCCCCTCACCCCTCTTATAAAAGGGCATTCCCCCTTATCACTAATTCATACCTTCAAAGCCATTTGTCTCACCCAAACCCTGCGCAAAATTCTCTCAACTTCTCTCACTTCAACCTAGAGGCCTTATTTTGATCAGAAAGCCAACCTAAGGTTCCATTTTGATCAAATCAAAATGAAGAACACGAAGAAGATGTAATGTTTTCATCACCCTCTTTCAAGTTCCTTTATTCTTACAATTCTTCTTTCTTTATTATTTCCCTTATAAAATAATAAATTAAGTATCTTCTATATACTGTGATGTTATTATAAATATGGTACAACCATATTCAATATTTTATCCATCCTTTGAATGACATGTCACCATACATGCGTACATACGTCCTACCGTCTCCACTCTGTGGTGTAATTGTTATTCAATATATTATTATTTCAATGGGCATAATAATGATGTGTAATTCATGTAAATAATAAATATAACATGATAATGATTCTTTATATATGATATACCATCCAATTATATATTATTTTAATTTCAAAAGAAGGATATTTTCGCTCGTGCGTACGTACAGATTACCGTCTCCACGAACGCGATGAGATTCATTCCCCATCATATCCATTCAAGAATAATTTTTATTTGATTATTAAAAATAATGTTTAGATACATGATATAATTCTGTAAATGAATATACAATATCCCATCCATAACAAATATGTCTCACATAACAAATAATATAAAGGAAAATAAATCCGTTTACACCCCAAAATGACGATAATACTAAGATATTATCAACAAATAGATGTTAAAAGATGACATATGATATCATATTAATGTATATTATTCTTTTATAATTCAATAAAAATTATTTCACCATTATACAGGAGTTTATCATACCCTCGACCAAGGAAAAATTACAAAGTAAGGGGTTTCTTATCTCACTTTTAATTTCATGAGATTTTCATTGTTCACCACTTATTTATTGCATGTGTTGTGTGTACTACCCATGATTGTGTTCATTGTGTAATATACTTTAATTTATGGATATTTACATCATCATTTTATTATCCTTCTTTCATGGGTGTATGTTTTTTAAGTTACCAAATCGATAAGGTAATTTGAAATTCCAATTTCCACTCATTCAGCTTTACGCATACATAATTGATTATTTTACTTCACTATTATGTGTGGAATCACTATTAATTTTCTTATGTCATAATTTCCACTCCCCTTTCTTTGGATATAATTTTGATGCACATAATCACTCCATTTGTAAATTCTCAAGTCATCTATATGAACTTGATAAGAGTAATTTTAACTCATCTCCATTTATTGAATTAAACATCCAATTCATTGGTGTTGTCTTTTCAAGAATATGTGTGAATGTACTCTGATTGATTTACATTGAATATCCAATAATATTGAGTTTATTTATATTTTTCACACATAATAATGTCATTTATTTATCCTTAACATAAGGATACAGTGTTTATAAAAGATTCCATCTCAATTTACATTCCATTGAGACTTCATTGTTGCCATACACCAATTCTCTTTTATATGGTGTATATAATGTACTTTGACATAGTATATCATGAATCCCTTTATTCTCATGATAATATGTTGTTTTTATTACCTAAATTATTTGTATTCAAGTTTCTCCCTTTTGGTTAGGAACTCTAACTGAAATATCATTTTAAATGTTATAATAATTTATTATTCAAAATCATTCTCATTAATGTCCATGTTTTAAAAATGGTTTTAAGGTTTTATTTATATGGACATTAATGTTTTAAAATTAATATTCCTTTTAAAATTTTCAAAGTGGTATGGGAAACTTTGATTCAAAAATCTATTTTAAACGGCTTCTTGACAAATAGTTTTACTTTTTAATGTTTTCAAGAAAAAGAGGGATATTTCTCTCAAATAGTTTTGATGATTATCTTTATATATGTCAACATCCTTAATTATTCTTCATTCAGGTTAATGTGTTACAATACAATCTTCTATATTGTATTGAATGAGTTATGTTTGACTGTAGATGTGCCATTTTTATTCCATTCATGGTTTGTGGATAAAGTGTTGACTATTCATATGCCAGTTTTAATACGTGTGTTTATATTATGTTTCAAGATTTTCATATGATGAATGAATTGGAATTTGTAAGTGACTGGTGGAGCCCTCTATAGCTCCTCGATGCATCATTAGGTCTCATGACATAAACTAGTATCTTGGCACAAGGCCTTGACAAAATCTAATTTTTGGTCTTGTCACGAGGCCTTGACTATGTGGTTATGATAGTCTGGCATTATCCATTCCATCATTATGAAAGTGGTTATTGATATTGTGTGTGGTTATTCGACTAGTAGAATATCCATGTGAATAATTAAATGGAATTATTTCATTTTATTATTTCCATATTATGATGATGTTCAAGTTTAAAAGGCGTTTGTTTTAGTTATACATTGCCTTAAATGTTTATGCTTAGTTGAAAGTTTCTTATATATTGTTATCCTTACTGAGCATCTGAGCTCACCCCTTTCAATTTTTTATTTTTCCTAGGATGTGAAGAAGTAATTTATGAATGACCTGTAGGGATATTATGATAGGATATGAAGACAATATTTTGTTGTAGTTTTTTTGACTTTATGATGTAATGTAAGACTTATGAATATATCTTGTGTTTCCAGGACTACTAAACTAATCGGTCTTTCGAGACTCAATCTTTTGTGATCATGCCAATGTTATGTAATAATGCACTGACTCTAGGTAACTGGGGTCGGGGTGTTATATATTACACCCAACATAGTCAATTATCTAAGATTTAAGGCAAAGGGGCCTCCATTTCCTTTATCATTGACTAATTTAGTCATAGTTAGAGTTTGTTTATATGATATTTATAGATATTGTGAGTAACACTCTTTGGGATATTTCCAACATTTTTATATATGGATATATATTTCCATACTAGGTATAGACTATCCATATTTGGTTTTGGCTATCATTGAATACATAAATAGGTGAATTATATTCTTTTATATTGATGGGGAGCATGTTTTTTTTATAAGGTGAGAATATTAGATGGGTCAGAGGTATGTCGACACCTTATCTCAAGTTATATCTTAGTTGAAACTGATTTTAGTTGAGTACTAGCTAGTGGTGTTTTCCATGGTTGTAGAAGAGTACCCTGATTTCTTTCCTAAAGAGATTGTGATTTCACCTTCATTATGTGAGATCATGGTCAGGATAGAATTCTAGTCTAGTTTCTCTCAGATATCTATGTCTCTTTATTTGATGGTTCCTTTATAATTATGATAGATTTAAATTTTGATTGATTATATCATATAGATGGGATTTATTTTCCCCATTTTATCTTTTTGTGGTGTTCCAATCTTGTTTATAAATAAGGTGGAAGTTGTTTTGTGATTGTGCATCTATAAAACTTTATCCCTTTTCATGTAGTGAAATTAAAAGGGAGTTTGAATTTTGGATTACCAGAGAAATTATCATTGAGAACCAGGGCTTAGATTATGTTTTTGAGTTTTGAAATATCTCAGGAGTATGTTTTTGTTCATTTATTGAGTTCAATAGGAATTTGGTTTCTCATATGATAACATGTGTGGATGAGACAACAATAGGATTCACCCTATACAAAATGGGCTATGAAATGATTGTTTTGGTGGGAATGAAATGGTGGAAAACAATGAGGAGGGTAAAATTGAATCAGGGTGGTGGTAATTTAGTAGTTTTGTGATCCAAGTGGATTGGGAGTTTCTAATTTGTAAAATATCCAACCAAACTTCCATGGTTGGTTATTTGGTAACTTGTGGAAGAAATCTACATGACTGAGGCCATCAACCTAGAAACAGGGACAGATTACACCATGGTTCCATCCTACTGGTTGTTTTGTATACGATCCACCTTATGGAAAATGGGGAGTGAGAAACACCCAAAATTATTCATTTCATTTATTATTTCACATTGAGGAATACCACACCAAGGTTGGTCTTCCTTGGGGGTTTTTTCCTGCACCATGGCAAGCTCTATGTCTTGGATTTATTCATGGTAAGTTCGATCGACTCTTTTTGAAATGTTTAAGTTCACCCTTTTCCACAAATGGGTTATAAAACTAATATTCTCTCTTCCTCTCATCTCACAATCATTTCTGAACTGTGTTGGATCCCACCCTTCATCTCTCTTGATTCCCCTCAGATGTGGGGTGTTCGTTGTAAGATTCTTCAGTAATTTGAGTTGACATTTTTCCTCTTCTTCATCATTATATTTCTTCCTTTGGACTCATTATTGTTTTTTTATATTTTTCTATGGTCTTGTTGATTATTAAACCTGGTAATGGTGCAATCTACTCAATATAATAATACCTTTTCATGAAACTAGTGGAGAATGTCCAAGAAGGGTAATCACAGGTCATTTCGTGTCATTACGATGAAAGAACATCATCGTATTATTTTATATAGGGATTTAAATTAAATTGGATTGAGTTATGGATGTAATTATTTTCATTTGTTAGGTATTTTCAATAAAATAATATGTATACTACATCATGGCCCTTCCATGTGAATTTTATCATCATTTTAGTTTCGTGAAGTCATTCAGTAAGTTTCTACGGGATTAATTCAAATAAAATAAGATTTAATAATCAATTATAGTTGTAAAATTAAATATAATTTGAATAAAGTTAATTAATTTATATTCTTCTGAATGAGTTAGTACCTTTTACATGTTGGTGATAAAACTTTGGACTTGAACAAACTCATGCGAGAGTAATCGTTTTTTTCTTAAAGGAAATAACTCAGTATTGAGGTAGGTAGTCTTGTTAGATCCCCCTTTTGGTATATTAAAATTTATATATAACATGGGATATTTGGTCTCACCATTGAGGGATATTGACCTGTTTATTTAAATAAATTTCCTCTTAAAAATATAAATGTTAATAGAAGAAACAAAGTGACAGGGTCCACGATGGTCCCTTCTACACTGGTTTGATGCTTTGATTACTGGTGGTTGATTTTTGAATTATAGATGTGATGAGATGAGATATATTATCCCTTTTATGGTTCTAAATTAAATAAAATAATTAATATGAATTTTTTTTTATCATGGGTTCCCTTGATTGCGCTTAGTGTAGTTGATCATCAGACTAAGAGTGATTGGACCAAGTAGACCAGGATGGAACTGTGGGATATCTTAGAACTATTGGGTCATTTGATATGAGAAATGGTTGAGTGATCTTCCACCCCCATTTGAGATATGATAACCTATAAGGTTATTCCATGTGTAGATTTATGGTATTTTAGGTGAGTATACTAGCTTCGGATGACATGTATATTGAGATGGGATTAAACCTTCCCTCCATAGAGGTGCATGTATGGGCTTTAAAAAGAGGAAAATGATGATTTTAGATGATTTTTATAAATTTTAGGGATAACATACACTCTGAGTGATGTAATTGGTATAAAAAATAAGATTTATACCAATATGTACATGTGGGTAACTCATGATATTGTGTGACTTAGGGGACCCTACCAAGTGCCTCATCTTATGTGAATAATGGGAGTGTGTGTGTGGAATTAGTAGTGATGATTTTAGGTGCCACATTAAAACTAGAATCAATGATGTGATGTTATGATAAGGATAGACTATGAACATTAGACGCTGACTGTGGTTGTAATAGGTCGGTTGGGTAGGAAACCAACCCATGTTATTGTTGTTTTTTGTTATCATCACCATCATCATTGTCAAAACCAATAAAAAATAGCATTATCATCACCATAATCATTATTAATATTCTATATGTCACTTGGTGTATGTTGTCCCCTTTATTATTTTATATGAGATCTTACCAAGTGGATGAAATCCCCTAGATTTATGATTATGTGATGTTAGTGATTACATCTATAAGATCAAGATATAATTGATGATGATCGAGTTTCAAGTATTTTATGAATTGTGTAGAATAATGGATAATTGGTGTCATCTCACTTGAGGCGCTTTACAATTTATTAACTTACATATTAAAATTCACCTAAAATTACTTATTTTTGTGATTTTATTATTTTATGAAATATTGTGGTATGCGTTTTTTCTTTTTAAATAAATTAAATAAAAAACTAAAATACAATAACATGCAATGAAATATGACTTTAGAAAATAATAAACACATATACGGGTTTGGTTTTAATTTCCTTATTTATTCTTCATTGTTTGATTAAATTTAGTTTGATGGTTTAATTATAAATTATCATTCTTGAACTACTATTCCTTTATTTGTAAGTTATGAGATACTTGAATTCCTAGAGAATATTGATTTCACCTCCTTATATAATCATGGATAATGGAACACCATAATCGAGAGTGTGGAGTCTTCTAGAACCCATCTCCATTTTTTTCATTAAATCCATTGTATGACTCAACACTATCATGTAAAGAACTTGTGTTCAATTAAAGGGAGATAAAGGTTTTAAAAAGGAATAGAAATGATTTTGGGTTCTATGTCCAGGGGGAATATTTTCACATTAAAACATTAAACTATTATTCACCACAAATAAAATAAAAACATTAAAAAAATTATTTTTAGAATTTAGGAACACCTAATCCTCTCCGGATGCCTGGGCTCTGGTTAGCCTCAAATTATTGGTATTAGGAGGTCACTGTGTTGAAGAGAGAAATAAGATAAGAAAAATAAAATTCAAATAAGAATAAAAAAGAGACAAAGAGAAATATAAGATGAAGAAGAGTAAACAAAAAATTGTATAAAAACAATTGAAAGAGTGAGATGGGAGAATAAAGAAGTGTAAATAAAAGAAAAAGATAATGAAAATGAAAAATAAAATAGATGATACACATGTTATAATTTAATTAATGAATTAAAATTTCAATAATAATAAAAAATAAAACTAAAACTAAAATAAAATAGAGAAAAATAATGGTATCAACTCTCCCATGTAATCTCCACTAGCATGCAGCCTCTCAACTCTTGATCCCCCATCCATAATAATAAGACACTCTATTTATAAAGGGGATAATTTATTATATTTTGATCTGTAAAATTATTCATTATCCATATTATATTTCATTATCATTAAAATATCCTCATGTCCTAGGGTATATCATTGAAAAAAACTAATGATCTTGGGTGTCCCCAAACACTATGGGGTAGAAATAAATCTTATAGCATAACAATACTGAAATTTTCATTGTGTTGAAGGGATTTTGTAGGGTAACATTGTAGCTTGGTGTGAATTGTAGTGGAGGATAAATACCCCTTAGATTAATATTGAATTCAATGTGTCTGGATGAATCTTTTCATTTATATCATGTTATGGGTTCCTTCAAATAGGGAATCATTGAAGTTGGAGCAAGATCCTAAGGTTATCCATGGTGATAAGGAGTGTTCTTGGGTTTTGAAATGAAGATATGTCTTGAGATATCAGTTTCCAATTATATTCCAATGTGTTTCAATGATGATTGTAGATGGTGGCTGTGACGTCAAACGGTAGAGGTGGTTATAAGGTAGAGTGGGGGAAATTTCATAGGCACTAGGTTGGGCAGTTGGATCCGAAATGGTTTTGTTTCAGCTATAATGAACTATTACAAATCTTAGACATCCCAAATATAAAATAAATGAATATTAGAACTAGAATATATTGAAACTTTTCTCATCTATAGCTCAAATTTCCAACATAGGGAATGGTCTCCCTCATACACACCCACAAACATACACGGGCTAGTGCTGACACACATGGGTATGCATGGCCATTGGCCTAACATAAGCTTTTGTTCCTCCCCATACATCCAGCCTCCAAAGTAGACTCGCATTGTGGACATCCATGGCTAGTCTACCCTTGTGGATGGAAAAGCAGCTTGGATCCTCTGGTTGATTCATATAAAAGGATATAAATTTTTTCCCCTGAAAATATAATACAAATACTAATTAAATTTTACCAAAATTCATAAAAACAATTCCAAAATTTAAAAATAAACATTTTCATTCATTTTAAGTAATTTTTAATTCTATAATTTTAAATTCTAACTTTTTAATTAATAAATTATTTTTTTGGGAATGTTCATTCAAACCAATCAAAAAGATATTTAAATTTTTTTCATTTTTCAATGAAAATATAAGTGGATCAAATAACCCCACACTTAAACTATATGTATCCTCCACTATAAAATTGTAACATTGATTCAATATGGAATTACATGTTTACAATATTTGGATCTCAAATCTATAAGCTCAAATAATTATAATTTATAAACTGAATTTTCAAGTTCCTCATTAAACAATCATTCCAACATATCATTTTTTCAAGAAACAACCAATCAATGTATTTTCATTTATCACTTAAAAAATGTTTTAAATTACACCTTTATTCATTCTAGTTTCTTAATTTATTTTTCTTAAAAATTACATGTTAGGATTTAGCTCTTTTTTGAATATTTTTACTCATCACGCATGATACGAATTCAAATAGAGTTATTCTTAAATTATGAGTATATTATATTTATCCAAAGACATTTAAATAAATTACGTTATACACTTTTTAAAGGCACATGAAATCAAGAGGGATTTGTAGTCTAGGTTTTAATTACTCTCAGGTTTAAGGTTGGTAGGAATTGATGTGAAAAATATGGCTCAAAAGAGGAGTTTTATCTCTAAATTATAAATAATGATATCAAAAATTAAATTTTCAATGATTTTATCCCCTTAAACATAAAAACTCACATTTCCCATGCTCATAGTAAGGTCTTGAATAATGAAATCATAATTAATTAATTTCTCCTTCATAAATTTTATACTACATTTTAATGTTTTTATTTTATTTATCTCTTTTTCAAACAATATTTTCAAAAAAACTTTTTTAAAATTCATGCTTGGAATAAACCTCACATCCATAAACTAACCACATATGATAAAAAATCATCATTCTAGTAATGGTTATTTTTTAGTCTTCCAAGTCTCATCCCATTATTTTTTCTCTTTTTTCTATTTTTTCTTTTTTTCAAGAAGAGAAAAAATAAATTGAAAAGTATGAATAAGATACCTTTATTAATATCCACATTAGCACCACCACACTTTTTCCTTTATATATTATTCATCCCTTGCACCAAGAATTCATTCACCCCCACACTTAAAATTTAAAATATCAGGAAAAATACCAATCAAATGGTAGGAATGATTAATAATGGGTTTAAATATGGCTCATTCCTAACAAGTCCATTCATGGTATATATGGTCTAAACGTGTAATGATGTATACAGTGGTCTCAAGGATAAGAACTTATTATTAAAATGACTCAATAATTTTAATTTTTTTCACATTCATAGAAATGAAAAGTTCTGATGTTTGTTCTAAAAGGCTGAATGTCCCAAGATCACTCAATAAATTTTTCCAAGAAACAATAGAAAGTATTTGGACTAGAAATATTTTCAGGAATGGGCATATGAAAATGGAAAATTAACTCATGGAATGACTAATAAACATAAAAAATCACAATAATTTCATAAATTCAATGATTTAGAAATGATATGGAATTTAATTTACATGAATTAACCTGTTCCATCAAATCATGAGTTATTATATTAATATCTATGCTTAACTCAAAAAATGAAATTCTAACCCATAATCATTCAATATCATTATCAATAAAATCTGAAACATTGAAGCATTGGGTTCCTAAGAAACTCATGTATCCAATATAATTCAAGTAAACCAAAAATTCAGTGTATGAGCATGATAATTTCAGTTTATCACAATTGTGATAATTTAAATACCAAGATAAAACATATTTAAAAAATGTAGAGAGTTTTAGAATGGTATGTATGAGTATGATTTACTCTACAATACCAAATGTAGGATCAAATATGTAATGAGATTCTGAAATACAAGATGGTGGTGAATTTTATACTTTAAAAATTCCTTTAGAAATTTTGCGTAACAAAAATTCACAAAACCTCTAAAATCTATTGTCTTGCTTGATTCCGGAGAATTGATTATGGAATGAAACTTAACAAAAGTTTACACCAACTAAAATTCTACCTTAAAGCATATATAATCAGACTAAATCATAGTAAAAGTATAAAGAAGTATAAGAATGTTATACTTTCCTCAAAAATAAAAATACACAGCGGAAAACAATGTAGTAACACTAAAAGTGACAAGTAATAACTCTTTTAACCCAAAGAGGAGGGTATCCAAAAACCCTGGATAAATGGTCAATTGATTTATACTTTCAAGAAATTCTATCTTACCCAACCCCAGGTAAGCCCTGAATCTGAAGATCGGTATCTGTCTTGCTATCCCTGAAAGCCCTCGATTTGTAAGGAAATAGACTCCCTTGACTTCACAACCTGAAGTCTCTAATTTCACGAAAATTGAACCTCTACACTAAGAAAATTTGCACGAAGCAAAGTTCCAACAAGCAGTTCAATTCGTTATGCAGGAAGCCTGAGAGTTTATAAGAACCTCTCTCTCTAGAAATCACTTAACCAGAACATTTTCCAAAAGTTTCAAAAATTCTTGAGCTCTTTCAAATGAGCTCATATTTATAGGCACTGCTCCAACAGTCAGATCCCTCCTCCAATGGTCATATTCTTCCTTGAATTTCTGAGGGACCTGTACACGTGTAACTCAAACAATGGTTAGTTGATAACTGAAAGTAGGACATAATTTTATAACTAAATTAGTGTAAGTAAAACTAAAATCCAATATTCGGAATGTAAGTAAGTGAATGTTAGGAATGTAAGTAAATGAATTCAGAGTCTATAATACAAGGATATTCATATTTAATTTTTTAGGAATTCATAACATAAATTCTATAGAATTCCATATTCTAAATTTCAAGGAAATTCATATTCTGAATTCATCAGAATTCAGAACCTGAACATACAAAGTTCAGAGTCGGAGTTCACGAGAATTCAGAGTCAAAAATCATAGGAGCTCGGAGTCTGAATTCAGAGTACTTCGGAGTCAGAACTTAGATAATTTCGTATCCATAATTCGTAATCAAAATTCAGAGTCTAACTTCATGAATGTTTGTTTCCAGAATTTAGAGTTGAACTTCATTGGAGTTCGTATACAGAATTCAGAGTTGAACTTCATGAGAGTTCGTAACCAGAATTGGAGTCGAACATCATGAGACATTGTATCCCGAATTCAGAGTTGAACTTCATGAGAGTTCGTAACTAGAATTCGGAATCTTAAACAGAATTCTTCATATCAATGTATTATAGGATTCTGAGGTTTTGGTTTCAATCCGAATTTTACACTTAGAAAATTTATGATATGATCAATCAATTCTAGGAAAGGGTAAATTTCCTTGGGTAAGGAAATTTTCATTAAGGGAAAAAACGAGGGGAAAATGAGTTTTTCCTTGAAATAAGGTGTTTGTGATTTTCAAAACAATAGGAATGGTAAAGTCATAAGGTAAACCTTATTGAATCAAAAATCTCTCCCTTACATGTAGGAATAGAAAAGTCATATGGAAAACCTTATTGACTCAACAATATCCCCCTTTTTGGAAAGCACAAACATCCTTCCGAAAAAGAATATAAGGACTAGGAATAAATTTCATAGACTTTGAAATTAAATCTTATCTCCCTTTGTTCATAGAAAATGGTGAATATGACTAACTCCCCCTTAGGATTTGGAACTCTAATGATCATATTCTAGATTTACAGAATGAGAATTTTCATTTGAATATGGAAATATTCGTAATTAAAAACTCTCCCTTACTTAGAAACATTTTTTCTTCATCGTTTTAGAATTCTTTTTCCTTCTCCCCCTTTGTGATTTTCAAAAAGAGTTTGAGGGAATGGAAAAAATATAGTACCTGAAATATTAGTATATACATAAAAAAACAGGAAACCATAATTCCATTATGATTTGAAGAGTTAGTACAAGGAAAAAAATACAACGAAAGATCATAGTGGGATTTATTTTGATTTTTTCCTTGGGAATTATCATTTTCACAATGGTCTTCATCTTTTTCAGCTCTTTGTAATCCTCATCAGCTTGCTTTTCTAATTCTTTGATCATATCTCCCTAAGCCTTCATAACCTATTCTTAAGACTTCAGAAATTCATCTTATTTCAAAATATTTTCTTACATCTCACTCCGGAGATACTTCTCTGTTTTTAGACATTGAACAATATAACTAAGCTTCCCATTCAGATATTTTACATCCTGAATCCAAGAAAATTGTTCTTGACATAGCTTTTTCATAAAATTGTTTGTAATATCCTTGATCTTGGATTCTTCAGTTTCAAAGGACTCTTCGACATCTTCTTGAAACTGATCAAGCTCTCCCAAATCTTCATTGATTTTCTTGGTCCAAAGAGTCATTTTTCTGCAGGATTTTCTGTGAGCCTCATAATTGATAAAGAAATTTTTGTGTTCTATCTCAATCTGAACTCATCTGTCCATCACCATAGATACGGTTTCTAATTTCTGATTCATGGTGTGCTGAATAATATGGCATCTACAATCAATTTCAGGAAAAATAGGAATGTTATCTACCAACTTCTTCAGAGATTGAACAAAAAAATCATTCCCTAAGGAAGATGACTTTGAAACAGACATTTTTCATCGAGTTGGTTCTTCCTATAACTCTACCAGATTTCTCTTAGAGGTTCCTCCAGCTTCTTTCTTCCTCGGGATTTCTTTCATTGGGGTATTGACAGCCACTTGTTTCCCCTTGTCAGTTTTCAGTATTACTTCCTCATTAAGAGATTCCTGCTCACTTCTGGATAACTGTTCAATTTTATCTTCATCAAATTTTTCCTTCTCATATCTAGCTTCAATATCCTCAGGAAGAATAAATCCATGATTGTGAATCTCTTCCTCAGATGGATTTTTGACTTCCTCTTCACCCTTCTCATCATCTCTAGGTGTTACAAGTTTATAAGATCTAGCTTGAGATGTCCAAAGTGAAAATTTCTCAGAAGAACATTCCATTTCCTGAAAGTCTTCTACTTACTTTAGAAAATCAATTGTCTTTTCAGATCATTGAGCTTCCTGGACTTCTTCCATAGCTTTCTTCTCAACATCCTTTTCTTTTACCTTTTTAGGAGACATGATCTTCTTTCCTGGAGTCTCAGGAAATTGTTCTACTTGGAAGGTTTTCGTTATGGGGATTTTTTTCAGATGCAACCTCAGTGGCCTTCAAAAGAGATTGGACAATCATTGCCTCATACATATTCTTCTTCAGCTTCTTTTCCATGGATTTATTTTCTAGCTCTTCAGTAGAATTTTATTTCAAGGCCTTAGCCTCAGCCAGATCCAAACCAAAATTTGGCTCCCCTACTTTTCTATTCTTCTTATCCACCCTCCATTTTCTACAACTTCATCTTGGTAAGCTTTCTGCTTCTTTGGTTTAGGGGGTGCGGATTGAGGTTCTTTAGCTTTGGGGGTTTTATCTTCTGCTTCCACTTCTTTCGAATTCCTTTTATTTTTGGATTTCTTTGATGGTTCAGCTTTTTCAACATTTTCCGGAACAGCTTCTGCCTCTTCCTTAGGTAGATCATAAAATTATCCTGACTCCTTAGAGAAACCAACCTTCCTTCTCTTAAGGGTTTCATCACTGATCAGCATCACCATGCAATTCCTCGGCTTGGAACTGCATAGGATCTTGAAAGATTCTAGGAACCGAACTATCAACTTTGATAGTAGGTCTAGATACATGATAATCTGAGCTCTAAAATTCCCATTTTTGATATTCTCAATTGTAATGAGGATGTGCCTCATGAGATTGACCTTCCTTAGGTTTACCAAAACAAAATCTAGGATATACATGTCACTATTCTTAAGGTTTTCCTTATTACCATTCCTCGGTACGATGAGACCTTGCACCCATAACTTTAGAATCCGATTGTTGGTAGATAGATGGAAAATTTTGGCTGTCATGACATATTTGAGTCCAAGGCATTCCATATCCTTTGCCTTAACAAAACTTCCTTGAAACTCTGGCAGCTTGTGAGAACAGAATTCGGCTTCACCTTCATATGAGAGCCCTACCAAGCTCACAGCCTTGGTGTAAGAGAGTTTATTTGTCTTTTCATAACTCTTGAAGGATAATTTTTTCCTACCATCATCCTTCAAGAAACAAACTGATTCATATAATTCTATGAGAAGATCCGGATAGACAACATCCTGAGCTACTGTCTTAGAAATAGCTACACTTTCCCACCCATTGAGCTTTATGTTCTTGGAAATGATGGAGTCATACTTGTTGAAAATTTTTGGGTGTACCAACCTATCCCTATATATTTTCCACTCCAGAATCAGCTTAACTGTAGACATATCCTGAGAAAGAGCTTCTACAGACATTCAGACTGGAGCACTTCTGAAGAATTCGGAATGGGATTTTGTAGAACGGAAGAGCTTCGAGATGCAAAAGCATTGAAAACCGATGTGGGAAAACCATCAGGGGTCCCCTTTATATAGGGGATGAAGTGATGGTTGAAATTCTCATTTGAATCCATGGCTGAGAATTCTTCAGATCTGATCTAATGGTTGAAATGATAGCCACAAGGAATAATTTGGTCGAATCCGATCTTTTGAGGTTTTAAAAGGAAAAAATTAAGATTTAAGGAAACTATAATCCAAGAAATTTTAAAAATAAAAGAAACTAACTGTAATGAAATAATGACAACAAAAATTTAAAAAGGAAATTATACTTTTCCTATTTCTAGGAAGATTATTCACAATAGGTGATATTCTTTTTGAAGATCTTTGGATTCTAAAAAAACTTGAATACGAAATATAACTTCACTACAAAATTTTCAAATCAGAAAATATCTTTTATGAAAATTGTAGGTCCGAAGATTTTCATTACGAAAATTTCAGGTTTGAATATTTTCATTACAAAAACTTCAGGTCTGAAGATTCTCATTATGAAAACTTCAGGTGTGAAGATTTTCAAAACGAAAACTTTATGTCCAAAGATTTTCATTACGAAAACTTCAAGTCCAAATATTTTCATTACAAAAACATCAGATCCGAATATTTTCATTATGAAAACTTTATGACGAAAAATTTTGAAAACTTCATTATGAAAAATTTTGAAGAATTTATTACGAAAAAATTTGAAAAACCAACTATGAAAATTTTCACTATGAAAAATTTTGAAAAAACAACTCCGAAAATTTTTAGTATGAAAAATTTTGAAAAACCAACTCCGAAAATTTTCATTATGAAAAGATTTGAAAACCCAACTATGAAAATTTTCAAAAACATTTATAAAAGATGTACTCCCCCTATGAAAATGATTTTGTTACTTTAAGAATATTAGTTCAACAAGAAGTTAATGTGGGTAGATTACCTCACGGTTATGATTCATAACTTCTGTTTAATGTATTCAAATTGATCGGAAGGTAATAATTTTGTGAAAATTTCAGAAAGTTGATCTTGCATTCCGATAAATTGAAGAATGATATCTCCTTTTTGTGTGTGATCCATAAGAAATGGATGCCTAATATCTATGTGTGTTTCACGAGAGTGATGTGCATGGTTTTTACTAAGGGAAATGGCACTTGTATGATGACACAAAATTTGTGTTTTGGTAAAACTCAAGCCATAGTCTGTGAGTGTGTGTTGCATCCACAACACTTGAGCACAGCAACTTCCAGCTTCTACATATTCAGCTTCAGTAGTGGAAAGTGATACTTAGTATTGCTTCTTAAAAAACCAAGAAACTAATGAATCTTCTAAGAAATGATAGGTTCTGGATGTACTCTTTATATCCATTCTACATCCACCAAAGTCAGCATCCGAAAATATTTTTAAAACAAAATCATTTCAAAAAGTATAAAATAGTATTAAATTCCTGGTTCCCTTTAAGTAGCGAAAAAATAGTTTCACTTCCTTTAAATGAGATTCCTTAGGATTGGATTGATATCTTTCACATAAGAATACTGAAAACATTAAGTCTGGATTACTAGATGTCAAGTAAATTAGAATTCCTATCATACATCTAAAAGAGGTTTGATCTACTGGTTTCCCAACTTCATCAAGATAAAGTGTGTTTGAGGTACTGATGGGAGTACTTATACTTTTAGTGTTTTCATATCCATACTTTTTAAGAAGATCTTTAATATACTTATGTTGGGATATATCAATTCCTTCTGGTTTTTGAGAAATTCGAAAACCAATGAAAAATGTTAAGTCACCCATAACACTCATTTCAATATCAGATTTCATTAGATCCGCAAATAAATTAGTTAAGTATTGCTGATTTGAACCAAATATAATTTCATCAACATAAATTTGAACAATCAAAACATTTTTCTTATCTTTTTTTTAAAGGGTTGGATATTCATTTACCTTAACATAGTTATTTTGAAGAAAAAATCATGTAAGTCTATCATACCAAGCTCGAGGGGCTATTTTATGTCCATACAGAGCTTTAGTAAGTCTAAAAACATGATCAGGATGTTTTGTATCTACAAAGCGAGGAGGTTGTTCAACAAAAACTTCTTCTTGGACATAACCATTACGTAAATCACATTTCACATCCATTTGAAAATGTTTGAAATTTAAGAATGCTGCAAAGTCTAGTAGAATATGAATAGATTCAAGTCTGGCTATTGGAGCATAGGTTTGTTCATATTCTATTCCTTCTTGTTGATTATAGCCTTTAGCAACTAATCTAGATTTATTTATAACTATGATTCCATTTTCATCACACTTATTTCTGAAGACCCATTTTACTCCAATAACAGAAGTTTCCTTAGGTCTTTCAACCAAGGTCCAAACTTTATTCCTTTCAAATTCGTTTATTTCATCTTGTATGGATTTTATCCAATCATCATCACCTAAACCTTCATCTTTTATTTTTGGTTCTAATTGGGAAAGGAATTCTAGATGTTCTACTTCATTTTTAAAGAATCTTCTAGTCCTTACAGGTTGATTCACATCACCAATGATACTATCACTGGGATTATTTTTAATAAATGACATATTTGGGTTTTTTAAAACCTGTTCATGAACATAGGGTAGGAAGTCTTCTAGGGTAAATGTTTCAGTAGTATCTTCTTGAACATTTGGCTTATCAGAATGATTTTCTATCAAAGGATGATAATCAATTTTCAAAAACACATCTGAGGATGTAGGTAGGGTTTGTTTCAAAATAAAAGGATTAGTTTCATCAAATTTTACATGTACTGTCTCTTCAACAGTACAAGTGTTCTTATTGAAAAATCTATATTACTTTGAAGTTGTGGAGTTGCCTAAGAAAATTCCATCATCAGATTTTGGTGAGAATTTATGAAGATTATCTTTAGTATTCAGAATGAATACCTTGCATCCAAAAACCTTAAAGTAGAAAAGTCTAGGTTTTCAACCATTCCATAACTCATAAAGAGTTTTATTGAGAAAAGGTCTAATCAAAAAACGATTTATAGTATGACAAGCAGTACTTACACCTTCAGCCCAAAAATGTTTGGCTACGGAATACTCACTCAACATGGTTGCAGTTATCTCTTGAATAATTATATTTATTCTTTCAACAAAACCATTTTGTTGAGGTGTTCTGGGTGCTAAAGAGTTTTGAGTAATACCTTTTCTACTACAAAAATTTTCAAAATGAGAATTTTGAAATTCTCCTCCATGATCACTATGAATAGTTTTCAATGAAAGGTTTTTCTAATTTTTGACTTGGGCTTTAAAAAATTTGAAATAAGAGAAGGATTCAGACTTCTTTTTTATAAAATTGACCCATGTAAATCTAATGTAATCATCTACTAAGACAAATACAAAATACTTTCCCCCAATGCTTCCAGTTTGCATTGGACCAAAATGATCCATATGCACTATCTGTAATGTTTCAGTAGTTGAGACATCACCAACTGATTTAAAACATTATTTATGTTTCTTTCCATATTTAAAAGGGTCACAACCTTTTGAAGAATCAAATCTAAGCTCCGGTAGATCCTTAACTAGTCCTTTCTTAGAGAGTTTTCATATGTTTTTAAGGTTAAAGTGACCTAACCTTCTATTCCATAACAAAGAATGATCTTCCATTGCATAAAGGAAAGTTAATTCTTGGCTCCTAAGGTCTTCTATGTTTAGTGTATAAACATTCTCTTGCCAATTGGAAGAAAGAATAAATTATTCCTTGGAATTGTGTACTAAGCACTTATCATTCCAAAAATTCACAGGGTAGACTTCGTCACATAATTGACTTATACTAATGAGGTTGTGCTTAAGTCCTTTAACAAATAAAACATTTGAAATAAATGTTTTTCCAAGAATAATGATGTTACCTATATAAATAATTTCTCCCTGAGAATTATCTCAAAAAGTTGCTTTTCCTCCTTTCGTCCTGATAATCTTTTCAAAATAATTTTTGTTACCAGTCATATGCCTGGAACATCCACTATCCATGTACCACGTATTGCAGTTGGTACCTTCTCTATTTTCCTAAAAACAAAAGAGTTAGACTTTCAGAATCCAAAATTTCATGGATCTAGAATTTTTAGACAACAAAATTTTGGGTATCCACATTTGTTTAGAAAAATAAGATTTATGAAATCCAAGAGATTGAACTTTATTCCAAGAGTAATTTTTCTTCCAATACCCACCACTGGTACACTTAGTGCAAAAAGGGGCTCTTGAAGGAACAAAATAGTTGTTTTTGAAAAATAGTTTTTGGTGAGTATAACCTACTCCAGTAGTGTTTCTTTGAGGTTTAATTTGGGAATACATCTTGTCAAAATTATCCTTCCCAAAGGTAATGTTTTTAAGAATATTTTTAATAGAAAATATTTCGGATTTTAGTCTGATGACTAAATTCCTCTCCTCATGAATCATTTCTTTATAGTTATATTTTTCCTCAAAAACATTTATCTTTTAAATTGAATTCTTAATACCTTTATAAAGTTCTTCCATAGCAGAATTTTCTTTCTATAAGTCTTTAGAAAGTTTTTATAAAATGTCATCTTTATCTATAATATCTCTAGAATGATCTAAAATCTCTTTTGTAATAATTTATTCCATGGTATTTTCCCTGTCTAATTTCATAGAAATTTTACAATTTCTTTCTTCAAGTATCTTTGAAAATATAGAAACATATTTATTTGAATGTATCTATTCATTTTATGAGGATGAAGTATCTTCATTAGAAGTACTATTTTTGGAATAGTAATTCTTATCAAGAGATAAATTTTTTAAAGCCTCAGGAGAGCGTACCTTGGTCATAAGACATGTATTTGAGAAAGAAGTAGTAGAAATGAATCCCATATTCTTTTGTGCTGATGAATCATATTCAGAAAAATCACTTTTTGAAGAGTCTCCACAGCTAGCACTCCAAGTAACATTATCTTTAAGACTTTTCATATGCTTTTAACGATAGAATTTCTTCTTATTCCTTTATGAATTTATTTCCTTCATTTCCTTCTTTTTCAACAAAGGAAAATTAGGTCTGATATGACCTGTTCTCCTATATTCACAACACGTAACTTCACCATATTTCTTATCTCCATAATATTTCTTCTTGTACTTATTCTGATGGATCTTTTGAGCTATAATACTGTTCATTCTCTGAGAAAGATTAGCTAATTCATTCTTAGACTTATCTATGTCACTAGATTCTGACTGAATAATGACTTTATTTGTATTTGATCTGGATACTCTTTCTGGGGTCTTGGATTTCATATATATATAAGTGGTTTTAAAAGAAACACCTCCATTCCCATTCTTCTTTTTGACATTTTCAGAGTCTCTCTTCATTCTGGTTTCATGTTGAAGAAGTGTTCCAAACAAATCATCTAAGGAAATCTGAGTGACTTTCTTTTTTTCATCAATAGCTGTCCTCTTGGACTCCCATTCATTTGGAATAATATCTATGATCTTGTCAACAAGGGATCAATCATCCTGACATTTTTCTCCCATAGATTGTAAGCTATTCACAATGGTCATAAACCTTTTTTGTACTTTGCTTATAGGTTCTATATAAGGAAAGTTAAATCCATGGTATTTAGCTCTCAGCATAGCTCTTCTTTTCACTATGACTTTAGATGTATAAAAATGTGTAACTTTGAATTTCTTCCAGATACTATTTTCAGCTTTAAACGAAGATATTTGACTATAGATGTTCCTAGTCATGGAAAATAACAATGTAATTCTAACTCTAAAATTTGATTGATATTCTGATTTCTCCTGATTCTTAAATGTTCTCAATTTCTTATCTGGAATTTTATAATCTCCAATCAGCATTAGATAGTTATCAACTCCATTATTGATAAAAAATTTCTTCATCCTATCTCTCCAGTACTCATAATCATTTAAATCAAAAACAGGAGGATTTATATGATTTAGGATATGAATAGAACCAACATTTAAACCTTCCATCCTTAAGAAAATATTTGGCACACAAACTTGTTAGTACAATGAGTTTGTAAACAGGAGAAAATATCCTAAGAAAGAAACTAGATATTATATCTATAAGAAAAATTGAATCCGAACTATATGAGTCCAAATATACGAATTCGAAAAATATGATTCTGAGAAAGTATGAAATCCAAAAAATCAATTCCGATAATTCACATCTGAAATTAATCGTGAGATTATTTCATAGGTAACCTACCTCTGATACCAATTGTGAGATTGGTACAGGGTTTGAGGTTTCCAACCTCTGATACCAATTGTTAGAATGGTATGTCTTAGTATGATATACTCTACAATACCAAATTTAGGATCAAATATGTAATGAGATTCTGAAATACAAGAGGGGGTGAATTGTATACTTTAAAAATACCTTTGGAACTTTTGCGTAACAAAAATTCACAACACCTATAGAATCTATTATCTTTCTTGATTCCAAAAATAAAACTTAACAAAATTTTACACCGACTAAGATTCTACCTTAAATCATATAGAATCTAACTAAATCAAATTACAAGTATATGGAATTAAAAGAAATTTATACATTCCTCAATAATACAAATACACAGTGGAAAACAAAGTAGTAACACTACAAGTAACAAGTAATAACTATTTTAACCCAAAGAGAGGGGTATCCAACAACCCTAGATAAAAGTTCCCTTGATTTATACTTTCAAGAAAGTATGTCTTACCCAAACCCAGGTAAGCCCTCAATCCGAAGATCAGTATCTGTCTTGCTATCCCTGCAAACCCTCGATTTGTAAGGAAATATGAACCTCTGACTTCACAACCCGATGTCTCTGATTTCAAGGAAATCTAACCTCTGCACTAAGAAAATCAGCACGAAGCAATGTTTTAACAACCAGTTCGATACATTCTACACGAAGCCTGAGAGTGTATAAGATCCTCTCTCTCTAGAAATCACTTCACCAACACTTTTTTCAAAAGTCTTGAAAATTCTTGAGCTCGTTCAAATAAGCTCTTATTTATTGGCACAACTCCAACGTTTGGCTCCCTCCTCCAACGGTCATGTTCTTCCCTGAAATTCATAGGGACCTGTACATGTGTCACTCAAACAACAGTTAGTTGATAACTAAAAGCATGACATTGTTTTATAACTAAATGAGTGTAAATAAAACTAAAATCCAATATTCGTAAACTAAGTAAGTGAAAGTTCAAAATGTAAGTAAATGAATTCGGAGTCTATAATACAAGGATATTCGGATTTTATTTTGTATGAATTTAAAATTTGAATTATATAGAATTTTGAAGCATGAATTTCAAGGAAATTTGGATTCTGAATTCATCAGAATTTAGAACCAAAACATACAAAGTTTGGAGTCAGAGTTCATGAGAATTTGGAGTCAGAACTCATAGCAGTTCGGAGTCTGAATTCAGAGTACTCCAGAGTCAAAACATAGAGAAGTTCGTATCCAGAATTCATAATCACAATTTGGAGTCGAACTTCATGAATTTTCATATCTTGAATTTAGAGTTGAACTTCATTATAGTTCGTATACAGAATTCGGAGTTGAACTTCATGAGAGTTCGTAACCAGAATTCGGAGTTGAACTTCATGAGAGTTCGTATCCGTAATTCAGAGTTGAACATCATGAGAGTTCATAACTAGAATTAAGAATCTTAAATAGAATGCTTCTTATCAATGTAATATATGATTCTTGAGGTTTTGGTTTCAATCCGAATTTCACACTTAGAAAATTTATGATATGAACAATGAATTCTAGGTAAGTGTAAATTTCCTTGGGTAAAGAAATTTTCCTTAAGGGAGTAAAAAAGGGGAAAATGAGTTTTCCCTTGAAATAAGGTATCTGTGATTTTCAAAACAAGAGGAATGGTAAATTCACAAGGTAAACCTTATTGACTCAACAATCTCCCCCTTACATGAAGGAATAGAAAAGTCATAAGGAAAACCTTTTTGACTCAACAAGGAGTTTAAAGATAGTAAATGTAATAATAAAATACCTTTTAGAGTGAAGATTTAGTCTCTCTTATTGTTTGTTTTTTGGGGGATTCATTTTGATACCTTTTCCCTAAAAAAGTAACTTACTCAATTAAGAAAAATGATCATTATATTTGTGATTAAAAAATAATAGAAAGGGTTTAATACTTGACTATTCATAAGAATTAATATCAAATTTCATAAAAAATAAAGAGTATGGATATATCTTGGTTCAATCCACCAAGTGGGCCTTGGATTTTTACTACCTTTGGAAGGGTAGTACCAGTTGTCATCCATAATCTATAGGTGGGTGGATCATCTTGGATTTTAACCACCACATGTGCATTTACCGCTCTTAAACTTCTTATTTGTTGGTGAGGAGTACATGAATAGGGTACACCAAATCTTCACACTTCACAATAAGGAATAATATGCATGGTGGCAGAAGGATGATATTCAAATCTTCCTCCTTCTTGTTTTCTACTAGTGATTCCTCCTCTTGACTTTCCATTGATTTTGAAATGTGAGCTACATGAATTGAAATTTGAAAAAGGGATTTTGGAATGTAATGTTAATTTGATAGAATTTAAACATGAATTATCAAAAGGAAAATTCCCCCTTTCAATGTGATCATATGCTATCTTGTCTTTCTATATAACGGACACTTGAATCTCTTCAATTACTTTCTTAAATTCATGTTCAATATGTTCTTGAATATCCATGTGCTGCTTTATATGTGTATTTCTATCTTCTTCATATTTCTCTTGAAAAAAAAATGGATTATCCAAATCTGAAAAGTCAAAATAGTGAGAGGTGACACTCACTTCAGATTAAATAATATAAAATGACATAGAGTTCAAGATAATATCATATCTATATCTATTATTGGATTAAATGTTTTCTTCAGTAGTAATGACCTCTTGATGTTGGATCTCACTGGATATAGGTAGTAAGTTGGTATCCTCCATATTTTCATTAAATTACACTATTTGGGTTGCTTCTTCTTTTATGGATAGAGAAAGGTATATTAGTGTTGGATATTTAACATTTCAAGGAATTGGGAGATCATGTTGAACTTGATACTCATTTCATAAGTTATGTCGATCATATTTATATATTACATGTGGCTCAATAATCAATTATTTCTCATCATGAATATAATATATCACATTATAGACATCTTGGATAGATCTCTTCAAATGGTTTGGCTGTGGATACTCCTCAAGAGTGGACTCAACCTTTTGGATTTAATTATAAAAAATAGGAAGGATAAAAAGGAAATACTCTTCAAAGTTATCCACCTAATAAAATTATGAAAAGTTAATGGTGGAATTTAGTTAACTCTGAAGATATAGCTTGAAATATTAGTTCTTTTATGCCCTCCCCCAGGCCAGCTATAAATTTATTGAATTCTTGTTACATGTACATTTATTTCCAAAATGATGTCACCTTTCTAAAAAATATAAAAATTGTAATCCATAGATTATGATGATTAAATAATTGGTTTTTTCACTTTTGCATAATTTTTTCATTAATTAAACAAATAAGCATTTGAGATAATCAATGGAAAATAATTTTGTATGGTTTTTGATAAAAAATATAAAAAATATACAGTAAGTGAAAAAAGAAAATATAATTTAAAGAATAATTTAATCCCTGAATATAGTTCTATTTTTGATGCACATACATTTCAAGGTGTTACAAAAAATCATTTTTCAAAGTACAACATAGTGCCTAGCTAAGATCTTCTCACTTGAGAAGAATCCCAGTTTATTAACATACATATTCTAATTCAACTAAGACTACTAATTTTTGTTTTTTTTATTATTTTCAAAAATAATGAAAATTATTTTTGTTTTCAGAAATAAATTAAATTCAAAATTAAGGAACTCTAACATGTAATTCAGAATGAGGTTAAAAATATTAACATTGATATGTTTTTGGTTTTGAGTTCTTCATTATTCATCTTTTTTTAAAAAACATTTTTACAGTTTAATTACAAAATATAATTCTTAAACTAATATTAATTTATTTATAAGTTATGAAATATTTAAATTCCTAAAAAATACTAATTCCACATCCTCATTTAAACAAGGTTGATGGAACACCTCGATAAAGAGTGTCGCATATTTCGGGGCTTGGCTTTATCATATGTCATTTCATTCATTGGATATATTAACTCTATCATGTGAAAAGATTATGTACAATGTAAGGGAATGAAAAGTTATAAAAAAAGAATAGAAATTATTCTTGGTTCAATGTCATGGTAGATGATCACTATACATGTATATTTAACATTCATTCACAAAAAAAAAAGAAATTAAAACATTAAAAATTTAAGTGTTGAATTCAAGAGCGCTCAATCCTCCCCTAAAGAAAACCATTGGGACATCCTACCATTATTGGAAATATGAGGTAATTATGATGAATATTGAAAGTAAGTAGAAAATAAAATTAAATGAATAATTAGAGAGAGAGAAATAGAAATAGGGAAGTAACAATAAGAGTAGTAATTAGAAAATAGATAATGAAGAAGAAGAATTAAAAGAGATAAATGGTGGAAGAAAATAGTAGTAATATAATAATAAAAATAAAAAACATGGTTCATGAAACACTCACTGAAACAAAATTCATTAATTATAATTACAAAAATAATTTAAAATAATAATAAAACTAAAATAAAATAGAGAAAATGAATGACATCATCTCTCTAAGATGATTTCCATTAGTGTGTGGCCTCAAAATATCTTGACCCCCCTTTCATAGAAGCAAGACCCTCTATTTATAGAGTGAATAACTACTTCTATTTCCCACCTTAAAATATTCTATATCCATTTAATATTTACTTATCTTAAAAATAACCCTGAAAACCAGGTTATATCTTTGAAAACACCTAAAAATCTCAGGTATTCCAAAACTCACTATAACGGAATTAAATAAATTTTAATTCCTTAATTAAAAATTACCATATTTTAAATAAACAATGCATTATATGTTCATATTCATTAAAACCCATACAAAAATAATGACAAATTTTTTATATTTTTACTTGAAAATATAATTACATTATTACCAACCTATGATCCAAAGATATTTGGTGATTATGGTAGGTCATGAATTACCTCCCCATTATCTAAGGATGATTGGTGGTAGTTTGGGGTTCCATTTATTTTCTCCCTATTATCCAATAATACATAATGATTATCAGATGCCAAGTGATTAGAAGGATCTTGGATTTGATATATTAATATGAGATGACTAGGATTGTTCCTAGGATATAGGGGTTATACCTTACATATCGGCATGTTTATAATATCCTGGGGTAGGAATCCTATCCCTCTAAGGATATGTACCATGATCAAAGTCATACATCACTAGCTAAATTATGTATATATGATATTGGGTGTTACATTAAGACACATGGATCGACAGTGGATATTTTATATTTTCTACTATAATGTAGTTACTATATTTATTTAGTTTTCTTACCCTATATTTACTGGTAATTCATGAGACCATGTTGGTGATTCCCCAATAAATTATACTCACACCCGTCTCTATAGTGTATGGAAATTGGGGTTCTAGAGTATACTTCACTAATCACAAATTCTGATAGGTAAAGTCCCAATATTACTTGATCAATTCAGATATCTTGGAAGAAATTAGAGACCAAGACTAAGGTATAGATCAAGGATTCTAGTGGATCCCCACATACTTTCAGATTATTTGTTTTTTCTAGTTTTTTTTTGATTAGTCTGGTGGATTATTAGTCATTATATTCTATCATGACCATGAGGTTCTTTTACTATTTAGTTCCATAAGAAATTTGATATAATAAGTAATATTTATTTTCATTTATGTACTCTGATTTATAATTGTGAATGATTATTTTTGGTTTTTTATATTTTTATTTATACTATGATATAGGACTATTGTGTCCCCATGTTATTACCTCTGACCCCCATGACAAGTTTGAAACCACTAATGCATGGGTAGGAATTCTTGAGTTCCAAAACTCCATCCAAATAGGACATTGGTTAGTGTTTTTTGGATGGGGTTTTATAAATTAGTATCATATATTTTGTTTTGAATTACTATTTTGGGTAATGGTAGATAGGGATTAAGAATTTTTCAAATCTTGATATAGACCTTGGACTAGTGCATCATGAGCAAATTTTTAATTGGATGTCCAGATTACTAAGAACATTGGACTATTGTTATTAGTTTTTGATTTTATTACTATATGATTTAACCTTGTTTTATGCTCATGAGTTTTGTATTTATGAGTTATTGTCTCTTATCTCTTGTCCCATTGGTAAGAGGGTAGTATAAATATATCATATTTCGCACTAAGTATTTACATATCATATGTGTGTGTCTGTGCAATTTTTTTTACTAATGTTGTGAATTGTTTTTTTGAAGTTTCAATAAAAAATTCAATGAATTTTTACCATATAACTTGTTGGGTAAATTTTACTTATCTAAAGCACAGTATATTTTCATCCAATTAAAGTTCATGTGAATTCTATAGATGTGTGTTCATTGGGAATGAAAATATAATACCTTTTGACTGGTATTTATAGTGACCCTTAATAGGCCAATATGGGTACTTAATTCATTTTACTGGTTCCACTAGAAAACGTTTTTGTTAAATAAACTTTCAAAAACAAACTCTATGGTGTTTTACAGTATGTATTATTTGTATATTTCCACTTAACGGAACCATATGACTATGAATTATTCTACACGAATCATCATGGTATAATTTTATTATATCTATTTATATATGTATACTAAGATTATATCATGGCCCTCTAGGGGGTATTATTTTATGAAGATTCCTGATAAAGGATTAGTTCCCAAGTCTGCTAATGACTTGGAACATGATGTATGATGTATATTTATGTGTGTGTGTGGGAACCCTAAAAGGGTGTGGTCATGTTTTTTACCATGTGATATCTGAGATGGTAACAAATAATTTTTTCCCATAAGTTATGACTTTTTTTAGATATTTATATAGGTTTGGTGGGATATCATAGAGCCTTGATATGTTGGTCAAGAAATTCGTGGGCTTGGAACTATTCTTGAGATTAGATTTGATATATGTGGGTAATTTAAGATACAGTTTAGCCTGGTATGGTGATGTCTCTAGAGATAGGAACCATGGGTTGATTCATTGGGTTATGATATCAGTGTATGAGATGTGAAATCTGGTATATATTATAGTTATGGAAGTGACTTTATAATTTTGATGTAGATATTTTGGAGTGATTTTGGTGTTAAAAAATGAATTTCAAGGGTAGGATCAATAGGATGTCGGAACCTATTGGTTTTGAATGTGGTTTCCAATGAGATAGTGATTTATAATAATATGTGGATGGATCTATGATTGATAGAGAAATGGTAGAAACATGGTTTTGAGACAACTTTTTTGGTAGGTAGTTTTGTTGTAGACCATGTAATATGTGAAATTGTTGATTTTAAAGAAAAGCATTGAGGGTTCTTATGGATATATATTATTGACATATAGTTAGGAATTTTTATATCTTTAGACGCATGAGCCTTGGTTTAATGATGTGTGACTCAAAGGATCATGATTCCAGTTGAGTGACAAGGTTATACTGGAGTGTATACATTTTTTAGTTTAGATGAGATTGAGGTAACACATATTGATTGCATACGGTGTCATTATAGTAATAAATTAATGATCAGCTAGGTGTGGGGTATGTATTTATTTTTTAATGTAATGCATGTTGAAATGGTTTTATATTTATTTAACAATAATTAAATATGTCCCACTATGGTTTGTGGCGACGTTTGAGGTAGATAGGGTGTCATTGTATTGTTGACTCAAGGGTCTTCCATGAAAAGTACTCTCTGTGAATCATGATAATGGAACTTATTGAGTTTATTCTCAAGGTGTGGTATAAGTAAATATATATCATGAGGAGTGCACCATAGACTGTTTAAGGGTGTAACCCTATTTATTGATTTTTTTTGGTTAATTATGATGAGGTTTCGAGTGATTCGAGAATGAGTAGCAATTGATATTTCATGTTGGAACTTGGTTATGAGCAAGATGACCACATTCAATTATTACACATAGTAACAGAGAGGGAAAAATCCATAGAGGTATGAAAATCATGTTGTTATTATCATAAATGTTGTGATACCAATCATTGATGGTCATGGTGGCATTGGGATTTCAGTGATCAGGTGAATCTGATTTTATATTTTCCCATAGAAAATACAAGATTTTTGGTTTATATGAGATTCAAAATGGATTTTCTTCATAACAATCAGGATCTAGATGGTTCAGATGGGATGTAAGGGTATATAGGATTAGAGATACATTGATGATTGGGGTGAGATCACAGTAGCTGGTTTGGTAAGTTGAGGAGTCAGTCATGAAATTACACTAGGGGTCATTTTTAGAATTTTGTGTCGGTATTAGGATGATATAGATATGCCTTTTGTATTTAGTTCATTAAGATTATCGAATGAGATAATATATCAGTGGATGTGGATGATAATTTTTTAGAAATTTTATCCAAAGGAGGATCATCTAATGTTATTATAAGATATTTTTTTGTGGTGTGATGGAATCCACACGAAGTGATTCTTTGTACCATTAAAATTAGGTTTTAGTAGGAAATTCTGATTTTGGAGAGAATTATGGTTTGTAATTAGCACTTATAAGCTAAGAATTATAGTAAAGAGTACAATAAGTCTGAATATTAGTTGATTGAGGACACCATTATTCCTTAGAATATATGATCATGGGTAAGAACCTTATTGGGGTTTCAGTGATTCTTATGACTGGTAGGTTCATTTTCAATTAATAGTGTGTCGTAAATTTGGAGTTAAGTAGCAGACGGTCAATCAATGTCCTTGAGTAGATAATGATGATTCAGGTGTGAATTTATGACTATGATAGGTTTCTTTTTATGGTTAAATGAACAATGTGGCTTATCAGGAATCAGAAGTGCTATATATGGGAGGTAATAAAACCTCATTCCTTTTCAAGTTGTGAAATTACAATGGAATTTGACATTCTTGTTTTTTTAGGTAACTTTTACTGAGAACTGATGATTTGATTAAATATTAATGGTTTTAAACATCTAAAGGATATGATTTTAGACATGGTTTGAGGGATGATAGGTGTTTTTATATTGGGTTGAGTGTCTGGGAGAGTGACATGACTAGAAGTATATGCCATTATGAAATAGGAAATCAAATTCCCATTTAAGTGGGCATGGTACAGTGAAAAATAAAAAGTATGGGAGCTATTTGTCAAAGTAGTGGTAGTTTCGTTTGAAATAGATATTATGGGGATATTTAGTGGTGTTCCAATGTGAAATGGCCAACCAAAATTCCTTGGATGGGCACTCAATCAACCATGGTGGAAGCCTGGGTGACTAAGGCCCCACTATTGGAAACGGGGAATGGGTACACCATGTGCCCCTCCCAAAAGATATTTTATCTAGGAGGGACACTTTTGAGAAATTAATAGGCACAAACACCCATCCTGGGGGGTCAATAAGATTTTTACACTATAGAAGAACACGTCGAGGGTGGTGTTCTATAGGCATTTCATTATGGACCATGATAATATCTACATCGTGGATTTAGCTATAGTGAGGTTGACCGTGACTTTTTAAATTGTGTAAATTTTCATTTTTACCTGCTCGGTGGTAATACCTCACTTATTTCATTCTCTCCTCTCTTTTTAGTAGTTGAAAAATGGAATCTCCCTCTCTCATCCTCTCTTGGTTCTCTTCAGATGTGGGGTGTTAATAGTGAAATTATTAACTAATTTGAGGCGATATTTATCCTCTTGTTTCATTCATGTATTTATTAAAACATCCTTACTGATGTAATGTTGTATCTAACTATGGTTTCATTAATAATTCCATTTCATCATTCTGGAATCATCTCAATGTGATATATTTTTCACATTTTATGAATGGAGGATGTCCCAAAAATGATTATTTTATGTCGTTTTATACAATAGTGGTAAATCTATATCATCACACAAAGTTTTATAGTGATTTAAATTAAATTATATGTAATTGGAAGTTTAATTGATGTCACATGTCAGGTATTTATGTGAGAATGATTTTGGGAGTATGTGATGGGTCTTCTGTGTGTGTTTGGAAGTATTTTTGGGGTGATTAGGTTGCCCAATGAGTTATTCGGTGATGGTGCCAGATAGCGCTAAATTTTAAAATCAATTATGAATCAGAATTAATTATAATTTGATTATAATTAATTATTGTAGATGTTTTGGCGTGATTTTGTGCCTTTTATGAGTTTTAGATAACCCATTGGACTTGGACGGGCTTGGGTGATAGTAGTCAGGTTATTCCTAAAGGAAATTACCATATATTTTGGTAGGTGTTCCTGATGAATTAACTTTTCTTGAATGGATTTTTTACATGTTACATTTTCTATATAGTATCACCATTGAGGGTGATAAAAAATTTAGTTAAATAAATATTTATTTAGAAATATAAATTCTTAGAGACCGAATAATGTTTAAAGGGCCATAACGGTACCTTATTCACTATCTTGATATGCCAGCATTGATGGTCAATTACTTGATCATAAATGTGATTACTTGAGATATATTAACCCATTGAATGGTAATAATTAAATTAAATGAGTAATACATAATGGCTCATTACGTTAGGGCTCTTGATGTCTCTAACTAGATGTGAGTGTTACACTAAGAGTGATTGGCCCATGTACACCATGATAGAACCATGGGATGCCTTAGAACCATTAAGCTAAAGGATATGATCATGAGGAAATTGGTCCTCTTAGATTGGGTTTTGATTACCTATTTGGGTATTATCTATGAATACTAATGATATAGAGGTGAATCTATGGATTTTTCATAGTATGAAAATGAGTCCCTTAGATTATAATAATGATGTTGAGGGATGTCATGCCCTTTGGGTAACAAGCTTGGCATAAGAAATGAGATAGAGACTATATATCCCATATCAGTAATTTGTGCTATTATGTTACTTAGGGAACCCTAGCTACTACCTTGTGTTATGTTACACCTAATAGGGTGTATGTGGTAATGGATGTTGATGATTGTGGGTTTCACCATAGAAATCCAATTGATGATGTGATCCAAGTCGAGTTATAGTGACATTGATGGATCATGCACTCGAGGAATCTACCATAGTTATAAGAGATGGTTTGGATAGGTGGCCAACCCATGTTTCTATTATTATTATACAAGATTTCATATGGTTTATTATGGCACCTATATTATTTTATTTGAGATGTTACTAGGTGGTTGTTGGCCTCTATAGGTATAATGATTGGATTCCCGGAATTACCTCCCCGAGATACTGATATGGATGATGTTTATTGAATGCCAAGAATTTCCTCCCTTCGATTTAGAGGTCTTCGGTGATAATGGGATGTTATTGATTCCCCCACTAGGATCCATGGATGTTTGATGATGATAGGATGTTGTTAATTACATGTAATTCCCTAGACTAGCGCTCTCAGATCTGGTGCTCATAGACTCATACCTTTCATAAATTATTTCATCGAAATTATAAAATCTTAAAAATAACCAAACATAATTAAAAAATCAATAAATATTATTTTATCTATAACATAAAAATGATCTTTTTAGTTGTACCACTTTAGATAATTATGATAAATAATAAACTAAATAATATACTCTCTTAGTACAAAATGGAAAATGTTGAAAATATATATGACACAACTAAATTTATAATAATTTACCAATTAATATTACAAATAACTTCTTATGTGTTATCCTTATAAATATGTCACATGTACTGCATTTCACCATATCCTATGGAGAAGGATAAAATAAAAGGTGTGAGGGCAAATTCTCATTAAAGGAAACATATAACTAAATAAATCATGGAATAAACATGAAATATATATTACATTAATCATGTGTAAAGAACATAAAGAAACAATAAAATGAAACAGAGAGCATGATATATCTATGAAACCAAATTAACACATGGATATTAATTATACTAAACTCAAACTAATTGAATACATAATACCCAAAATCAAAAATGGTTCTCAAGGCCTTGTGCCAAAAAAGTTCACATGTCATCGAGACCGTAGTAAAGATATCCTAATATCAAGGTCTTACACGAAGTAATAATACTATTATGGAAATATTCATACACAAAAACTCAACCTATTTTTCTCACGAGACCTGTTGATGCATCTAGGGGCTATATAATTTTTTCCCCACCCGTCAATTGTTTATGTCCAAAGGATTCACTATAAGAAAAAATGGATAAGGAAAATATAATCAAACATGATAATAATCATCCATTTTGAAATAAAAAAATATAGAATGGTGGTAATTTACCCATTTTAATATAAGGTATAACCTAATAATAACCCAACTAGAGGAAGAAGGTGGATGGTTAAACAACACATATTCAACAAGATAATAATTTCTCGCATTGGAATGAAAACATACAGAATGCCAATACTTTTATACATGTTAATAATATATCATACATTCTAGGTAAAAATCCTAAAATATGATTTAAAAAATATTTTATGTTCTGATCAAATAGATCAATTGATATGTGGGCAATTCAATACTGCTATAGCAAGATCCTAAACCATTTAGAGAAATAATTTGTATAGTTTCAAAATAACATATCCCATGAAGTGAGAAATATTTCTCGAAGGGTTTATTTGGTATCATTGTATGAAACTAAAAACAAAATGAGAGAATGTAACATAATAAAATTAAAGGTAATAATTTACTCAACTTTTATGAAATATGTTCAAGAAAAAAATCATATCTTACTGAATCAAAAGTGAGTTTCCAAAAATATTTACTACTAGGGAAAAAATGAATCAATTGCCACATTAATAAGAGAACATTATTTGGATAGTAAATCCCATGAAATAAAATAATTATGATCAAACTAAATATATGGAAATTTAATACCCCATACAAAGTAAACATGGTGAAAAATGTATTATATCTCAAAGAATGAGAATTAAGACAAAGGAAACCCTTACGGATTTAGAAATATTCAAATTAAAAAATCCTGAAAGAGATGGATAAAAATGGAAATTAAAATTTCATGATTAAAGATATTTCATGATATGATATATCAAATATGTAATATATACACCACATATATGATATTTGGTTCATAAATAAAATATGTGTCTCCATAAAGGTAAAATGAAATTAAACCTCTTACCTGTTGTTCCTAAAACCCAATGACATACTCTAACCTCTTATATAAAATATATATATATTATAAACATAATTCGTATCTTATATAATATCCATTTTCATTCATACTTTCAAAATATACTCATTATCTATACAAATTCTTCCCATTTTCCGCATCATTAGTTTATAATTTTGATCATTTGTACTGTTTTTATAATAGAGGTATCTGTATTTATTCTTCATCCAATCTTCATTGTTACGTGGTCATTAATTTTACTACTATGTATGTTTTATAATAATTTATGATGTTACAAAATCCTTCCATGAGTTTTTTATTCTATATCCTTGAAGATGAGATCAATAAAAATCATGTTTTGGTGATTCTTGATAATCGATGTGTGTTTTTTATAATTAATGTATTATATATTTATATAACATTTCCTGAAACAAATAAAGAATTTTTTACAAATTTATATCATATTTTACCTTAGATTATGTTCTGATAGTCATTCCTGATATAAATTTGTTGTATTTTTCTGTTAAATGGTTAAACTGATCCTAACATGAACATACCATGGTTTATTGAATAATTATGAGGTGCTTTTGTTGTAACATCATTATACTAATATAATAATGGTTTTATTTATTGTTTATTAGTGTAATAAAATATCATTAAATGTATTAAGAAGAATAATTGTTGGATATGAAAGTCTTACATGGTTTGAATAAAATATTATCTTCTTAACATGCTTATTATAAACAATTAAACTAATGATGATTGGATATTGACCATATCATTAATTGTTTATAAAATATGTTATAATCAAACCATAATGATACCATAAATAGCATATTTATCCTCTAATACAATCCTTATATCTAACCTTACAAGGAAGCGAAGGAAAAAAAATGTGTTATGTTTTGGAGGGGGTAGTCTGCACAATGAATGAACAACATTTTTTTTGATGGGGAATATGAATAAATGAGGATCATACCCTTACTATAAGAACATTTTAGTATATAAATTATACTGATTTTATTATATTTGTGGCTGATAATTAATAATAAAACTAAGTGGTTGGTAATACTAATGTCGCAGACAAGGATTTTCCTGGGATTTTTTCATGAATTTAAAGTACATGGGATAAAAATGAGTGAGCATGAAACTATTTTCATGGAAAAGGCTTTTAATGATATTAAATTGGAGGAGTTTAATGTATAAACTCTAATTAAATGTGATTCTTCAAGTGTTTATGATTCTACCCATTTATATGTAAATGAAATTGTATTTTTTGGATTAACCCTTCCATTTTCAATAATGTAAGTATACTATTCAAGTTTCAAAGGAAAAAATGTAAAAAAGTGGAGACTGAAATTATTGTGGGTCGAAACTCACATCAAACACTTCTTCTTGAGATAACATTTATTGATTTACTGCTTTTCATTTTGACTTTTTTACTTTTACCCAAACATACATTTACATTGTCAACTAATTTATAACATTTGTAATTAATTTTATTAAAAAAGATTCAGATTAAAAATTTTACCAAATTTTATAATTAAAATTTCAAAATTGAAAATATTTTTTTAAATACAATTTTCAAATGTGTGAAATGTTAATTTTAACCAACACATTTAATCATCTAAAAATATTTTTTGAGAAAAAAGGTTTTAAATTTTTGAATATATAGATATTATAAAATTATCATAGATAATGATTTAATTAAATAAATTGATTTATTAAAAAAATAAAGTATTTTTTTCTTCCAATGCAATCCAAAACTGAATATCCTTTGAAAAATTATTGATTTTAATAAAATAAGAAAAACAATTTTTTTATTAAAGTAAAATATTAATAAATTATAGAATTAAGTTTTATGGGTTTTACAAGATTATGTAATATTTTTAAATAAATAATTGTATCCTTAAAATTTATATTTAATTACTTAAAAGTTTTAAAAATTTCTAGTTCTTTTTATATAATGGTAAAGTCATAAAAATGAAATTTTTTGTGAAACTTGTATTTCTCAAATAAAAAACTAAATTTTCAAAAGAAGATAAAAAATCATACATAGTGAATTATTTTATGATTAATTAAAAAAACAAGTTCATTATTTATTAATTTAAAATTACAAAATTTATAAATTCATTTTTTCCTAAAATATGATAATATAATTAGAATCTATTTTAATTGGAAAATGACATTTTCAAATAATAAATATTATTATTATTTCATATCATTACACAACTAAATTGTTTTCAAAAAATTATTAATATCAACCATAACATATCAATAATCATATATTTCTTGAAATAGAAATTTGTATCAGATAAAGGACAATTTTTTATAAAACAATTCTAAATAATAAATGATATTATTTGTATTTTTTTAAAATAATTTAATTTCATTCATATTAAAATTTTTCATTTATTTAAAATATATTTATATATATAATTCATAAAGTGGTTATGAATAATTATTCACATTAATTCAATGTATAGGTTTTAATGTTTTTGATTAAATATTTTTATCTTTTCTAAATTTATTGGGGTTAAATTTAGGATCATTCTTTCATGGGGAGAAAGTTATTGAAAAAATTTGATTACTTAAACATAATAATATATTAAAAGTTATTTAACACTTAAATAAATTTTGTCCCCATAATTTTACTCAAAAGATCAGTGTATTTTATATGGGGAAATCATATTTAACTATATAACAATAAATGATCATGGGTTTATTTAGGATATGGAAGGATATTTACTTATATGAAAAATTATTATAATTTATTTATAAAGTGAGATAAACCATTCCTAAATAGACATAACATTAAACAAAGGGATGTAGTTTGAGATCCATAATGTGTAATTTCTAAAAAACATTAAAATGATTTATATGATAATTATACAGCCTGGGGTTTTAATTTATAACTCAATATCCAGTAGTTGGGGAACACATACATGAATTATGACTCTTGAAAATTTATAGTGATGATTTTCTAAATGATTAATTAGTAGTTATTTCATAGTAATTTTGTTTTTTCTTATGGTTTTTTGTGAGAATATCTTTAATTAGACCTTGGATTGGGAAATTGAATATAATAATTCATAACACTCAGGGAATTGATGCAATGTAATATTTTGGCTTATCTATTTCCCTTACACTTAATAGTATAATGAATTTCATCATTTGATCTTAATGACAATATATATTTCATTTATTTGTTGTGTTTCAGACTTCTACTATGTTCTCATTTTTTTATCATATTTCATGATAGCTGGTTTTTCATAATATAAATTTCTATCAATCCTTTCATGTGGGTAAGTTTCCCTGAACTCTCACTTCCATTTAAAAATCCATTTATAATCAGATAACTTGTAAACCTGGTTGGTTGGTATTTGTTTCGGAATAGTATAATGAGTTTGGTGTGACACCTAATATCCCCCAGAATTTTTGTTGAAATATATGTCTCCACAACACCGATGGAATGGATTTGAATCACTATGGGGGAAGAGTTTCAATGAAAACAAGACATTGTTTTTGAATCCCATACAAACTATTATATGTTTTTCAAGTGTTTATTTCACTGGTCTGCATCCCATCATTGATTCCATCGAGAGGAAAAAGGGGAAACTTATCTAAGGATTTAACAACTGAAGGGAGATGAGAAGGCCACTGCTCTAATGGTGGAATAGGTTAGTCATTGTGGGTTTTTTACAGAAAACTCCATCCAGGTAGAGGGGACACCCAAGAATGTTATTCTGAATATTATAGAAATTTTAAACAATATATGAAATGATTTGTTAAACCCCAATCCTTTAAAATATTTATTGGCCTTATTGGGAAAAGATAGAGTCGGTTTTTTTAAATCTAACATCAATACTTTAATCTCGACATCGTATATAGGGTTCGTGATCATTAGAAATTCTCATGAACAAGAATTAGTGTTTCATGTGTCTAAAAGTGATGTTCTAGGGAATATGAGGATCAGGAGATATCAATGAAATTCTTATAGGGGTGGGTAAATGAATTGAATGGGTATATTCCTAGCATGAATCTAGAAATGATTGACCTTGGTAACTAGTTTGAAGACTTGCATACTGTAGATCCATCCTTAGAGATAAGTGAACCAGAATTGGAAGAGAACTTCAAGAAGGGACATGGATTTTTTGGGGATGATTCATGCAAGAGTTCTTGATTGATATTTCTTGAGATATTTTTTATGTAGACCATCATATAGGGATTTAATGCCCACCGAGGAAAAAAGGAGGAAGGGTTCTTGGGACTCGAGAAGATGCATTCATTCCTAAGAGAAGTATGCTAATGGGAAGACGAATTACTCTTATCTCCATGAACCAATAAGACCATATCGGACTCAAATATGAGGTATAAGGAGTTGATCAATGTCTTATCTTCCATTCAGTTGTAAATATAATGTGGGTATCCAAATGAAAAAATGAATATGGGAGAGACAAATGCATATATTAAATTCAGGCAGGTAGGCTCTAGGTAGAGTATTATGACAATAGTTAGATCGCAATTATTCTGGGTGTTACCATGAAGTCAAGACTGACTACAACAGATCCTGATAATGGATAGTCCATGTTGAGAAAGGTTTTTCCCCAAAGGGTCAGTAGACTGGTGTAGGGGATGATATAAATGGGAAATATCTAGAGATTCTTATGCATTCGGAGGATGAAATAGTGAAGGATTCTATACAAAGGGAGTTGACAAGATTATGGAAAGGTTGATATGTGTGGATACTAATTATGAGAATCATACATAGATTAACAAGTACGATTTTATACTGATAAGAGGACTCAGTGAAGTGATGGTCAATATATAGGAGTACATACAAACATGGGACAAGATGTCTTATTACTTGGATGACCTGATAAAGGATGATATAAAAACCCAGGTTACAATGATCTCCTGGAAATTATTTTGGTAGGATTTTTCCATTATTATTGATTTTTGGTCCAATTAATTTGTGATATCTTATAGTGTTTTTAATCCTTGTTGGATTATTATGGTTTCTCTCTTTTTACAAAAAAAATTTTTGATATTAAAAAAGTTAATTTTTAGTACTGAGTTGTCAAAAATAACCATAAGAAGATTTAACCACAATATGCCTCACTTTATAAATCTATCATGTTGGTCAATAGTTTTTACAACCCAACTTATATCAAACTTGAATAAAAATATGTCACTCTTAGATTAATATATATCATCATTGGACCAACCTAGGTTTATTTGAGTTGGGTTCTGTCATACTTATCAACCTAATCCTTTAAAAAGGATCATAATACTACAATTAACATTCTTAAAATGTTCTAAACCCAATAATAATTTAAATCATTTCTCTCAAAATACATATTATCTTTCCTCAAATAAAAATAATAATTCCTATGATCATATACCCAAGTATGTATATACCCAAAATAATATACTCTCAACTACATACCTTTCCCAAAACCTATTTTATTCTATAAGACATTAAAATGTAATGATATTAATATTCCTCTAAACATTAACTCTTTATTTAGCCCTCAAATGGTATTGACCTCAAATTTATTCAATTTTCAATATATATCAAAGTCCAATAAATGAGATAAACTTTTCAAAAAATATCATGAATCAATTTTCCATTCCAATTTTAATAATTAATATCTAACTTACTTATTCAAAATAAAAGAAACCTTTATTTTCTCAACTTCATGTGTATATTAAAGATAAGATTTATCCATACCTCAATCATGTGTTCCAAAATAGTTATTCACAATAATATTACCTTATCATAAAATAAATTTTCATGTTTATTAATACCATTTATTTTACATTTCCATACCATTGGAGAATATTTATTTTGTGTTTCACATAATCCTCATAACTTTTAGAATGTGCCATAATATTATCAATAAACATCACTAATAAGTGGGAGTAGCTTATAGTTTCAAGATCATTAAACTAACAATCTCACTACCTTTATTAATACTATTAAAGTCACACTTTTACATGGAAATATTTCTATTAGGTTATCTAACATAATTAGTTAACTTCATTATTAAATTTATTATAATTTTTCATAAATTCAATGTGAATCAACCAAACAATATCCTTGGGAGTGCCTTAATGGATGCGTAGTCGTAAGCCAAATCATCATGCATCAGAGAGATAATTGATCCAATGGTTAACCAACCATTTTTTGGTGATTACCCAAAGGTGCAGTTGTGCCACAGTCATATCAACTTTATAGTGTTTAGGTGATGAAATATTTCTTGTAAAAACTATATAATATATAATTTATCAAAACATTATGATGTTATTTAATAGTTAGACTAATTCATCAGGTTTTCGCTAATGTCCTCTTATCCTAATCCCTAAATAAAATCTCAATTTTTTATTTAATAATAAATAATATAATTTTCCTAAAGGTTTATTTATTATTATCAACATTAACTCTTCAATCTTTAAATTATCCTCAATAAAAATATTAATCACCAATCTTATCTAAACCATTCCTTTAGAACCAATTGTGATGCCCCGAACCTCCTCTTCTGGATCAAGTTCTCATAAACACTTACATTATATAATTTCTTTGACACCAGCTATAAAATCCAAGATATAATCATCCATATTTACAAAATCAATAATTATTATTGAATATCTTACATCTTAATGAATTTTTTTTGTTTATGGCATTAGAGAATTGGGGGAAAATATAAACTGATAAATCCCATGTTCTTTGTATAAAATAGAAAATGTTCCCTTTATATAAGAAATGACTAAATTTATGAGAATTCCTCAAAATATCCCAAAAACCATTTCACACATGTTTTCCTTATAAACATGTCACATGTACTACAGTTTTCTTTAATTGGGGGAAATTAACATATAAGAAGGGGTGAGCTCAAATTCTCAACTAGGGAAACAAATAACTAAAGTAATCCAAAAATAAATATTATGGAAGGAATAGCTAAAAAATGAATAAAATGTTAACTTAAACTAATATCATGTAATATCTATAAAAAAATTGAAAACATTAATATCAATAATATTGAACTCATACTGATGGAATTCATAATATATGACATAAAAAATTACTATCAAGACCTTATGCTAAGACACTTTAATAGTAATTGAAACTATCATCAAGACATCTTACTATCAAGGCCTTACTTGTAAAGACACAAAAATTTCAAGGAAATTTTTTTTCTTATTTTCTTGGAATTTTGCGAGTGTGCGGTTTCTGACAGAACCAAATTTCAAGGCCCGGTGTGCCCGAAATCAATTTCCAAAGTTTAGCTCGGGTACATTCAGTGAACGAACGAGTGGGTTTTTCTAACTTTTAAACCTGTGCTTAGAATCGAAATCTGAGGGCATCGCTGAAACTGCAACACCGGTAATTGCTTAAGAAGACCCTTTCTGGAGTTGTGTTTTCATGGGAGTATTTGTTAAAAAAAGTGAGGAATAAAAATATAACTGTTTTACAATTTTATTTTTATTTCTTGCTAAGTGGTTTAAGTATTGTGTCACAACACTTTTTCCCTCTCTTATGTGGTTTAACTCCTAGGTGTGGGAGTTGGAGTGGGACCCATTGGGATGCTAACTTCCCTTGGGGAGAATAAAGGTGAGGTGGGCCCCACATGATCCCCACCTTTTCAACTTCCTCAAAACCTCCCATTAAGTTAGGAAACCCCCATTAATTGAGTAACACACCCACACCCCCACTTATTACAAGTCAACTCTCTTAATTAATTAATTGATTAATTTATTCAATATAATTAATTCGTGAATTCATTTCGAATTTTGAAAGGGTTGGAATGAGTAATAAAATAAGGGAAACCTTATTTTATTATTGTTGTTTTGTTGTGCGAGAAGATTTGGAGAGGATATCTCTAGCCTTGAATAATGTTCTTTCTCATTGAAGAACGTGAAGAACGACGAAGAACGCCGACCTCCGACGAAAGATGACAAAGAACGCTAGTTCCTCAGAGATCGACGACGCGACACTGGGTCCAGTGATGCCCACGATCCTCTCTTCCATGACATCGTCTTCCGTGATGTCGTCTTCCGCGACGTCTTTTTCCCGGGACAATCCTCGTTCGACAACTCCTTTGAGGTATAGGGTTTTCATTTATAGTTTTTTTGTGAATTATACCCTCGTGCGTGGGTATTTAATTGCAGGGTGTTTGTATGATTTATTTGAACAAATTATACCCTCTTCAATGATTTAAAATCATGTGTTTAAATGATTGCCACTTGAGAACGCCTAACGCGGAGGAAGCGGGCCGAACAAACATGGCCCGACAACCCTCCGCAGATTGTTGTTTGTGTGTGGATTGATGAAGATGATTTAACGGGACCGCAATAGTTATTTGAGGCCTTCGTAGTAAAGTACGGGACCCGAGATGAATACCAGCATAGACAGAATTGAAAATGGACCACCAGAGCAACTCCGGTGGCCCACGGACATGACCGGCAGCCGGCACCGGCCGGCCGCCCGGAGGCGGCGGCGCCCCAGCTCGCCGCCAGGAGGAACCACTGCGGCTGAATCCGTGGCGGCAAGTGGACGGATTCCGCGTCCAGATCCCGCGGCCGCGCGGGATCTGGGGGAGGAGGAAGCGGTGCTCGCCGCGTCCGCAGAGCACAAAGGATGTCGGGGACCGCGTCCCCCGCTCAGCTCGCTTGACAAGCCAGCGTGCCACCCTACCGGGCCGGGCTGGGTTGCGCGGACCGGGCCAGGCCGCACCCAGCCTGGTCGGGCCACGCCCTACCGGGTCAGACCTATACACGGTTTGGGTCGACCCGGTTCGGGCCGACAGAGGGGGGGTTGGGCCGGGTCGTACCGGGCCCAGACCCCCCATTTTCGGATCATTTCCGGTCTTTTGCCCATATCATGGCTACGGACCTCCGATGGATGCACCGTCTATTGCGATGGGATCCTTGGATCGATGCAGTCATTTTGGTATATTACACTCAAGCTTTCAGAGAAATTGGGGTACATCCAAGTTGGTTTGAAACCGAAACCAACCAGGCCCTCGGAGCGGAAACACTTATAACTTGAGTTCTGGACGTCTGATTGACGTGTCGTCGACTATGTTGGATTCTTCTTAATGAGACGAAATGTTTGGCACAACTCACCTAAGGTTTGGATGTAGTTGGAGTAAGGCCGGGTTGGATTGTACCTGAAATCCAACCGGGCCCCTGGAACGGGAAAGCCGATAACTTCCAGACCGGACGTCCGTTTGACGAACCGTCAGCGGTGTTAGTAATCACGTTGAGAAATGGTCCCTATGTGTATACCCTATGAGAGTTTGGTGTACAGTTGTGGTACATCCAGTTTGGTTCATACACAAAACCAACCGGGCCCCTGGGATGAAAAGGCTAATAACTCACAGACCAGGCGCCCGATTGACGCGTTGTCTGTTGTGTTGAGACCCCTATGACAAGGCGGTCCATTGAGATACATCTTCCCGGGACCCAGTGATACTTTGAGTATCGGCATGTAGCTTGAGAATCAGACCCTCCCGGAGACGAGTGTACGGAGTACGGAGACCGTGTAGCCAGCTGGGACCTAACGACTGCTTGACCGACTCGACTTGGAGTGAGTCGACTATCCCAGTGGAAGGAGCACTACTATGTTTGGGTGCAGACCCATGGTGGATGGATCACTACTGTGTTTGGGTGCAGACCCGCGGTACTCAACAGAAGGAGTACCTCTTAAGGCTATTAGGGGGGGTGCACTACTGTGTTTGTGTGGCAGACCCCAGCGGGAAGCACTACTGTGTTTTTGGTGGCTGACCCGTGGTACTCGACAGGAGGAGTACCTTAGCAGTCTTAGGTTAGTGAGAAGTACCTCGGATTAGTGACAGGATCACTGTACTCATCAGAGACGGAGCTCTTCAGCAGTTACGGTTTCGATAATGAAAATCCTAGTTTGAGCTGAGTCGATGACCTTTGTGTTTACCTCATGATTGAGATGGGTCACTTTATAACTTAGGTATATGTATGGGCATATACCTAAGTAGTGGTTATCCGTTGATTTCATAAACATTGTGTTTCCTCATGATTGAGATGGGTTATTTGATAACTTAGGTATAAGTATGGGCTTATACCTAATTAAGGATTATTTAATGAGATCTTTATTGGTGGTTATCCTTGTTGGATTTAGTGAGACATTGAGGGTCTCGGGGTTTCTACGGAGTATCGTATACACACCCCTGCATGGGATATGCTCGCACCTCGTTGTGTTGGTTGCAGATGACGGACAGCGCTGACCGAGGCCGAGTGTTTGAGGACTGGACAGTACCCGAAGGTGGACCTCATGATGAGTCAGTATCCGGACGTGGATTTCATGAGATGATACTCGAAGGAGGTTGACGGGTGACAGCGTTGTGGAGGCTATCTGTTCCTACCCTTCAGGTAGGATCCGTGGTGGACGATCCAGGAGCTGTGCTATATATACCTACCCTTCAGGTAGGATCCGAGGTGGACGACCCAGGAGCTGCTTCTATTCTTCCAACTACTTTTCTGTCCTGTTTTACTTCCATTCAGTTGTAGCTGTAATTTTTAGTTGGGTTTGTATCCTGTCCCATTTACTTTTCATCACTTCCTTTTGTAGTTACTGTTTTACTTCCGCTTGTACTCTGTGGTGTTTTGTTTACTTTTATAAAGGCAATGTCTTCCCAGTTATCGGGATTTACACCTTTGGTACTAGTTGCCAGCCCCTGGCCTATGGAAGGTGGGCTTGGGGTAGTCACGGCACAGGCCCCGGGGATGGGTCGTGAAAAATTGGTATCAGAGGAGTCGGTTATACTGCAGAACTTATAACTCTGATTTTTTTTTATTTTCTGTGAAGCAATAGTATTAAGAGTACTGAGTGTGGTTTTTCAGTTTAGGGAGTTTATTATTGGTGCAGGCGGCCGACGTATCCATACTCCAGGACCCTGACTACTGATTTCCAACTCAGTGCACAAAAACACTAATTCTGTGTGTGTTTTCAAAGGTTTTCCCCTTAAAACAGCTCAAACCAGGCCAGCTCACCAGGAATAATCGTTTGACCATGTCACATCTGTTTCTTTCAGAATGCCTTATCACAGACGAACAGCTAGAGCTCTGAGAGATGTACGTACTGACAACCTGCGGAGTGACGAGGCTTTAGTACAGGGCACTGTTTCAGTTGAGGCACTAGCGGAGGCACCGGCGGTACTACCATACGTTGGGCCACCGATGCCACCATCCCCAGCAGCAGGCGATGCACGCTACTTGAGCACGCTGCACGAGTTCCAGTGCCAGAGGCCACCGAGGTTCTGGGGAGAGATAGACCCACAGGTGGCTGAGGATTAGCTTGAGGCTGTCGTGAGAGTTTTCGGGATAGTAGGTACACCAGCGGACTTCATGGTGATCTTTTCTTCCAGCCTTTTTCAGGCTACAGCAGACAGATGGTGGATCCGGATGCCCCAGTTTTGCGATGATATGACCTTTACATGGGGAGACTTAGAGACCATTTTCAGGTGGAGTTTTTACCAGTGGCTCTACACCCCGAGCGTGTTCAGGAGCTGCTGCCTTTGCCGCATGATTTTCCATCAGTAGCTGAATCATCTATAGGCAGTAGACAGATGATGCAGGGGTCTAAGAGGACCAGACCAGCAGGTTGGTGACCCCAGGATACAGGTTTGGTTGTGCGAGGCACACAAAACAGAGCCATCCATGTGAGGAGTAGTAAGTGTTATGCATGCGGCAGGAAGGGTCACATGGCACGTGACTATCTGACTCCCCGCACAGTTGATCTGCAGGTGTTGGAGGATCCACCAAGACAGAAGCAGTGGCGGGTGCTTGAGCAATAGCCGAGTTGTGGGCATGGTGGTAGAGCTCCAGAAGCAGGTGGATAGGATAGAATTTAGTGGATTCCTTTTTGTTCCTTGTACTTCGAGTTCCATGTTGATTTTGTATTTGTGTCTTTGTACTTCAAGATGTAGTAATAAAAGACACTTATCTTCGTGATGTTTACTTTCCTGTCCTTTTGTTTGGTTGATACTGAGAGGTCCCGGTTATGAATGTTGACTTGACCCTCACTTTCAAGATTTCCACCGGAGGAGAGCTAGTGACCTCACACTGATGCCGACAGTGTGACTCGACCCTTGGAGGTGAGAGTGACGGTTGGATCTCTTGGTAGTAACGTCGAGGCATTATGACGTCGTCCATGGAATGAATGCATCATTCATGTCCGAATTGACTTTATTAAGAAAATAAAATGGTTTATCCAGGGGATGAGACCATGTTTCTTCACTCAGCAATGGAGAAATTTGAGCAGCCCTTACAGATCGTAGTCAGAGAAGGTGCAGATCATCCAGGAGCGGATGAAGACTGCACAGCGCAGTAAGAAACAAGAAACTGATGCCAGTCTTGGAGACTTGGGCATGTAAAATGTTTCAAGAAGAATGAATGATAAGGACAGATGAGTTTGCAGAGAATCAATCGTGGAGGCAGAGCTCGGAGAGCAGCATGAGGTGGTGTACATTTCAACATGCTACAACCACCCGCCTTAGTTGTCCCCGCCAGGATCAGGGAGCTGGAGGGAAGGGGAAGAGTGCGGCTGCATGCGGTCAAGGAGTGTGACCCAATGTCTCTAAAAATGATTTGAGGTACAGTTTGTGTCCACTACTAGATGTCGTAGTAACAGACGTTGATACGAATCATTCCTTCCATCCACGAATCTTGTCCCAGACCTAGAGTTTCTGTTAAGCCGTAGACTTGACCCTCACATCTGGAGATACCTTGGGAGGAGACTCGATAATCACACTTACGCTGACTGTGTGGTCTGACCCTCGAGGTGATATTTTCGGTTGGAATCTCTTGGTAGCAGCGTCAAGGACTTACGAAATTTTTCTCAGTATGGATTGGATTCACTGTTCATCCTCAGATTGAATGTATTAGGCAAAAAGTTTGTGGTCTAACTACAACGTCGGGATGGGTTTTCCTTGGTCGGTGAAAAGGATACCCCAGGAAGAACTAGATAAACTCATGTGTATGAGGGTTTGGCCGATCACTCTTGGGTCGACCAACCTTACCCTCCTGGCTGCGGGAGTTTTCAGTTTTAGTTCTTTCAGGAAATGGAGGCCTCTTGAGTTCGAGGATGGTGATCACGTCCTTATACGGGTCTCGCCTTGATGAGGTTTACGGAGATGTGGCCGAGGCTAAAAGTTATCTCTGAGGTTCAACGGACCTTTCTAGGTCCTCAGAAGAGTAGGTGAGGTGGTTTACCGCTTGACCTTTCCACCTCAGTTGCACCAGGTACATGATTTGATCCATGTATCTCAGCTGAGGAGATACGTGTATGATCCTTCACACATCATCGACCTCAGAAAGTAAGACGTTGAGGTCAGGGAGACATTCACAGAGGTTCTAGTGGGGATCGAGGATTGATAGGAGTGGATCCTACGTAGATGGTCGATTCCTCAGTTGCACTTTAACTAGCAGTATGGGAACCTCCAGGTGAGCACATGGGAGCAGAAGGCTCAGATGCGTGCTCAGTACCACTTTTGTTTCCCTTGTTTGTGTTATAGCTTTACGGCGACGTTAATCCCTAAGGTGGGAGTAATGTAAAGACCCGGAAATTTCAAGTAATTTTTTTTTTTCTTATTTTCTTAGAATTTTGCTAGTGCGCGGTTTTTGACGGCACCAGATTCCGAGGCCCGGTGTGCCCGGAATCAATTTCCGAAGTTCAGCTCGTGTACGTTTAGTGAACGAACGAGTGGGTTTTTCTAACTTTTGAACCAATTCTCGGAATCGAAATTCGAGGGCACCGATGAAACCGTAGCACCGGTAATTTTTTAAGAAGACCTTTTCTGGAGTTGCGTTTGATCGGGAGGAGTTGTTAAAAAAAGTGAGGAATAAAAATATAATTGTTTTACAATTTTATTTTTATTTCTTGTTAAGTGGTGTAAGTGTTCTATCAAAACACTTTTTCCCTCTCTTATGTGGTTTAACTCCTAGGTGTGGGAGTTGGAGTGGGACCCATTGGGATGCTAACTTCCCTTGGGGAGAATAAAGGTAAGGTGGGCCCCACATGATCCCCACCTTTTGAACTTCCTCAAAACCTCCCATTCAGTTAGAAAACCCCCATTAATTGAGTAACACACTTGCACCCCTACTTATTGCAAATCAACTCTCTTAATTAATTAATTAATTAAGTTATTCAATGTAATTAATTCGTGAATTCATTTAGAATTTTGAAAGGGTTGGCATGAGTAATAAGATAAGGGAAACCTTATTTTATTATTGTTGTTTTGTTGGGTGAGAAGATTTGGAGAGGAGATCTCTAGCCTTGAAGAACGTTCTTCCTCGTTGAAGAACGTGAAGAACGAAGAAGAACGCCGGCCTCCGACGAAAGATGACCAAGAATGATAGTTCCTCAGAGATCGACGACGCGACTCCGTGTCCCATGACTCCCACTATCCTCTCTTCCATGACGCCGTCTTCGGTGATGTCGTCTTCGGTAACGTCTTTTTCCCATGATGATCCTCATTCGACAACTCCTTCGAGGTAGGGGGATTTCGTTTGTAGTGTTTCTGTCAATAATACCTTCGTGCGTGGGTATTTAATTGTAGGGTGTTTGTATGATTTATTTGAATAAATTATACCCTCATCAATGATTTAAAAGAATGTGTTTAAATGATTTCCACTTGAGAACGCCTAACGCGGAGGAAGCGGGCCGAACAAACATGGCCCGAAAACCCTCTGCAGATTGTTGTGGGTGCGCGGACTGACGACGGTGATGGAATGGGACCGCAACAGTGATTTGAGGCCATCACAGTAAATTACGGGACTCAAGATGAACACCAGCATAAACAGAATTGAAATCGGACCACCGGAGCAACTTCGGTGGCCCGCGGACATCACCGGTAGTGCGGGTCGTCGGTGCGGCGGCCAGCACCGGCCGGCCGCCCGGAGGCGGCGGCGCCCCGGCGCGCCGCCAGGAGGAACCGCCGCGGCTGAAACAGAAGCGGAAAGCGGCCGGATCCCGCGGCCGCGCGAGATTCGTGGGAGGAGGACGCGGTGCTCGCCGCGTCCGCGGAGCGCAAAGGTCGCGGGGGACCGCGTCCCCCGCTCGGCTCGCTGGCCAAGCCAGTGTGCCACCCGGCCGAGCTAGGCTGGGTTGCGTGGACCGGTCCAGGCTGCACCCAGCAGGGTCAGGCCACGCCGAGCCGAGTCAGGCCGCGCCCTACCGGGTCGGACACAGACCCAGGTCGGGTCAACCCGGTTCGGGCTGGCCCAGGGGGGTGGGCCGGGTCAGACCGGGCCCAGACCCCCATTTTCAGATCACTTCTGGTCTTTTTCTCATACCTTGGGCTACGGACCTCCGATCGACGCACCGTCCATTGTGATGGGATCCTTGGATCGATTCGGTCGTTTTGGTATATTACACTCAAGGTTTTGTAGAACTTTGGGTATGGCCGGGTTGGTTCGAAACCGAAACCAACCGGGCCCTTGGAGCTAAAACACTTATTACATGAGTTCCGGACGTTCGATTGACATGACGTCGACTATGTTGAATTCTTCTTGATGAGACGAAACTTTTGGCACACTTTACCTAAGGTTTGGATGCAGTTGGAGTAAGGTCGGGTTGGATTCTACCCAAAATCCAATCGGGCCCCTAGAACGGGAAAGCCGATAACTTCCAAACTGGACGTCTGTTTGACGAACCGTCAGCGGCGTTGATAATCACGTTGCGAAATGGTCCCTATGGGTATACCCTATGAGTGTTTAGTGTACATTTGAGGTACGGATGGGTTGGTTCACACACTAAACCAACCGGGCCCCTAGGACGAAAAGACTAATAACTCACAGACCGAGCGCCTGATTGACGTGTCGTCTATTGCGTTGAGACCCCTATGACGAGGCGGTCCTTTGAGATACTTCTTAATGGGACTTTGAGATACTTGGAGTATCGACCTATAGCTCGAGAATCGGACCCTCCCGGAGACGAGCGTACGGAGTACGGAGACCGTGTAGCCGGCTGAGACCTGACGACTGCTTGACTGACTTGACTTGGAGTGAGTCGACTAGCCCAGTGGACAGAGAACTACTATGTTTGGGTGCAGACCCATGGCGGATGGAGCACTACTGTGTTTGGGTGCACCCCACGGTACTCAATAGAAGGAGTACATATGCAAGCTATTAGGGGGGTGCACTACTGTGTTTGGGTGGCAGACCCCGGCGGGAAGCACTACTGTGTTTTGGTGGCTGACCCGTGGTACTCGACAGGGGGAGTACCTCAGCAGTCTTAGGATAGTGAGCAGTACCTCGGAGTTGTGACAGGATCACTGTACTTGTCAGAGACGAAGCTCTTTAGCAGTTACGGTTTCAATAATTAAAATCCTGGTTTGAGCTAAGTCTATGACCTTTTTTTTACCTCATTATTGAGATGGGTCACATGATAACTTAGGTATATGTATGGGAATATACCTAAGTAGTGGTTATCCATTGATTTCATAACCTTTGTGTTTCCTCATGATTGAGATGGGTTACTTGATAACTTAGGTATAAGTATGGGCTTATACCTAAGTAAGGATTATCTGATGAGATCCTTCTTTATGGTTATCCTTGTTAGATTTAGTGAGACCTTGAGTGTCTCGGGGTTCCTACTGAGTATCTTATACTCACCCCTGCACGGGCTATGCCCGCACCTCGTTGTGTTGGTTGCAGACGACGGACAACGCTGACAGAGGCCGAGTGTTCGAGGACTGGACGGTACCTGGAGGTGGACCTCATGACGAGTCAGTATCCGGACGTGGATTTCAGGATGAGACGATACTCGGAGGAGGTTGACGGGTGAGAGCATTATGGAGGCTATCTGTACCTACCCTTCAGGTAGGATCTATGGTGGACGATCTAGGAGCTACGTTATCTGTACCTACCCTTCAGGTAGGATCCGAGGTGGACGACCCAGGAGCTGCTTCTATTCTTCCAGCTGCTTTTCTTTCCTGTAGTAATTCCATTCGGTTATACTTTTACTTTTCAGTAGGGTTTGTATCCTGGACCATTTACTTTTCAGCACTTCCTTTTGTACTTAGTGTTTTACTTCTGCTTGTACTCTGTGGTTTTTTGTTTACTTTTATAAAGGAAATGTCTTCCCAGTTATCAAGATTTACGCCTTTGGTGCTAGTCGCCAGCCCCTGGCCTCTGGAAGGTGGGATTGGGGTAGTCACGGCATGGGCCCCGAGGACAGGTCGTGACAAATTGGTATCAGAGGAGTCGGTTCTACCACAGAACTTATAACTCTGGTTTTTTTCTTTTCTGTGAAGCAATAGTGTTAAGAGTACTTAGTGTGGTTTTTTAGTTCAGGGAGTCCATTTTTGGTGTGGGAAGCTGACTTATCCAAACACAAAGACCATGACTACTGATTTCTGACTCAGTGCACAAAAACACTAATTGCGTGTGTGTTTTCATAGGTTTTCCCCTAAAAACAGCTCAAACCTGGTCCGCTCACCAGGTATAATCGTTTGACCGTGTCACATCTATTTGTTTTAGGATGCCTTATCACGGACGACCAGCTAGAGATCTGAGATATGTACATACTGAAAGCCTCCTGAGTGATGAGGCTTTGGTACAGGGCCCTGTTTCAGTTGAGTCACCAGCGGTACTACCATTCATTGGGCCACCGATGCCACCAGCCCCAACAGCAGGCGATGCACACTGCTTGAGCGCACTGCACAAGTTCCAACACCAGAGGCCACCTAGGTTCCGGGGAGAGATGGGCTCACAGACGGCTGAGGATTGGCTGGAGGCTGTGGTGAGAGTTTTCAGGATAGTAGGTACACCAGCGGACTTCATGGTGATCTTTGCTTCCATCCTCATTCAGGCAGCAGCAGATAGATGGGGGAGCCGGATGCTCCAGTTTTGCGATGAGATGACCTTTATATTGGGAGACTTTGAGACCTTTTTCAGGGTGGAGTTTGTACCAGTGGCTCTACACCCCGAGCATATTCAGAAGATGTTTCCTTTTCCGCATGATTTTCCATCAGTAGCTGAATCATCTGTAGGCAGTAGACAGATGATGCAGGGGTCCAACAGGACCAGACCAGCAGGTTGGCGACCCCGGGATATAGGTTTGGTTGTGTGAGGCACATGAAACAGAGCCAGCCATGGGAGGAGCAGGAAGTGTTATGCATGTGGCAGGAAGGGTCACATGGAACGTGACTTTCCGACTCCCCGCATAGTTGATCCATAGGAATTGGAGGATCCACCAAGACAGAAGCAGCGGCGGGTGCTTGAGCAACAGCCGAGCAGTGGACAAGGTGGAAGAGCTCCAGAAGCAGGTGGACAGGAGAGAATTTAGTGTATTCCTTTTTGTTCTTTGTACTTCTAGTTCCATGTTGATGTTTTCTTTCTGTCTTTGTACTTTGAACTATTGTAATAAAAGACACTTATATTCATGATGTTTACTTTCATTTCCTTTTGTTTGGTTGATACTAAGAGGTCCCGGTTAAGGCTGTTCACATGACCCTCACTTTCAAGATTTCTACTCGAGGAGACCCAGTGACCTCACACTGATGCCGATAGTGTGACTCGACCCTTGGAGGCGAGAGTGACGGTTGGATCTATTGGTAGTAACTTCGAGTCCTTACGACGTCATTCATGGAATGAATGCATCATTCATGTTCGGATTGACTGTATTAGGCAAAGAACGTGGTTCATCCATAGGATGAGACCAAGTTTCTCCTCTTGAAAAAGGAGAAATCCGAGCAGCCCTTACAGATAGTAGGTAGAGAAGGTGCAGATCATCTAGGAGCGGATGAATACTGCACAGTGCAGCAAGAAACAGGAAACTGATGCCAGTCTTGGAGACTTGGGTGTGTAAAATGTTTCAAGAAGAAGGAATGATAAGGACAGATGAGTATGCAGAGCAGCAGACGTGGAGGTAGAGCTAGGAAAGCAGCATTAGGTGGTGTACATTTCAACATCCTAAACCACCCGCCTTAGTTGTTCCTTCCAGGCTCATGGAGCTGGAGGGAAGGGGAAGAGTGCGGCTGCATGCGGTCAAGGAGTGTGACCCAATGGCTCTAAAAATTATTCGAGGGATAGTCTCTGTCCACTACTAGCTGCCGTAGTAACAGAATTTGATACGAATCATTCCTTCCTTCAACGAATCTTGTCCCAGACCTAGAGTTTCTGGTAAGCCTTAGACTTGACCCTCATGTATGGAGATACCTTGGGAGGAGACTTGATAATCACACTTACGCTGATAGTGTGGTCTGACCCTCAAGGTGAGAGTTTCGGTTGGAATCTCTTGGTGGCAGCATCAAGGCCTTACGATGTTGGTCTCGGTATGGATTGGATTCACAGTTCATGCTCAGATTTACTGTATTAGGCAAAAAGGTTGTGGTCTAACTACAACGTCGGGATGGGTTTTCCTTGGTTGGCGAAAAGGATACCCTAGGCAGCACAGGATAAACTCATTCATAGGAGGGTTTGTCCGATCACTCTTTGGTCGACCAACCTTACCCTCGTGGCAACAAGAGTTTTTAGTTTCTGTTCTTTCAGGAAATGGAGGCCTCTAGAGTTCGAGGATGGCGATCACGTCCTTATACGGGTCTCACCTCGAAGAGGTTTACGGAGATGTGGCCATGGTGACAAGTTATCTCCGAGGTTCAACGGACCTTTCTGGGTCTTCAGCAGGGTAGGCGAGGTGGTTTACCGCTTGACCTTTCCACCTCAATTGCACTAGGTACATGATGTCATCCACGTATCTCAGCTAAGGAGATATGTGGATGATCCTTCACACATCATCGACCTTAGGAAGTAAGACGTCGATGGCAGGGCAATATTCATGGTGGTTCCAGTGGGGATAGAGGATCTATAGCAGTGGATCCTACGTAGACGGTCGATTCCTCGGGTGCGCTTTCACTTGCAGTACGGGAACCTCCAGGTGAGCACATGGGAGCGGAAGGCTCAGATGCGTGCTCAGTACCACTTTTGTTTCCCTTGTTTGTGTTATAGATTTATGGGGATGTAAATCCCTGAGGTGGGAGTAATGTAAAGACCCATAAATTTCAAGTAAATTCGTTTTCTTATTTTCTTGGAATTTTGTGAGTGCGCGGTTTTTGACGGCACCTGATTCTGAGGCCCGGTGTGCCCGAAATCAATTTCCGAAGTTTAGCTCAGCTACGTTCATTGAATGAACGAGTGGGTTTTTCTAACTTTTGAACTGGTACTCAGAATAAAAATTTGAGGGCACTGATGAAACTGCAGCACCGGTAATTGCTTAAGAAGACCCTTTCTGGAGTTGCATTTGCTCGGGAGCAGTTGTTAAAAAAAAGTGAGGAATAAAAATATAAATTTTTTACAATTTTATTTTTATTTCTTGATAAGTGGTTTAAGTGTTGTGTCACAACACTTTTTCCCTCTCTTATGTGGTTTAACTCCTAAGTGTGGGAGTTGGAGTGGGACCCATTGGGTTGCTAACTTCCCTTGGGGAGAATAAAGGTGAGTTGGTCCCCACACGATCCCCACCTTTTCAACTTCCTCAAAACCTCCCATTATGTTTGCAAACCACCATTAATTGAGTAACACACCCGCACCCCCACTTATTGCAAGTCAAATCTCTTAACTAATTAATTGATTAAGTTATTTAGTGTATTTAATTCGTGAATTAAATTTGAATTTTGAAACGGTTGGCATGAGTAATAAAATAAGGGAAACCTTATTTTATTACTGTTGTTTTGTTGTGTGAGAATATTTGGAGAGGAGATCTCTAACCTTGAAGAACGTTCTTCCTCGTTGAAGAATGCGAATAACGACGAAGAATGCTAGCCTCCGACGAAAGATGATGAAGAACGCTAGTTCCTCAGAGATCGACGACATGACGCCATTTCCCGCGACACCCACGATCCTCTCTTCCGTGACGCCATCTTCCGTGGCGCCGTCTTCCGTGACGTCTTTTTCCCTTGATGATCCTCATTTGAAAACTCCTTCGACGTAGTGGGTTTTCGTTTATAGAGTTTATGTGAATTATACCCTCATGCGTGGGTATTTAATTGCAGGGTGTTTGTATGATTTATTTGAATAAACTATACCCTCGTCAATGATTTAAAAGCATGTGTTTAAATGATTTCCACTTGGGAACACCTAACAAGGAGGAAGCGGGCCGAACAAAAATGGCCTGAAAACCCTCCGCAGATTGTTGTTGGTGTGCAGATTGACGGAGATGATGGAACGAGACCGCAACAGTGATTTGAGGCCTTCACAGTAAAGTACGGGACCCGAGATGAACACCGGCGTAGATGGAATTGAAAATGGACTAACGGAGCAACTTCGGGGGCCCGCGGCCGGCACCGACTGGCTGCCCGGAGGCGGCGGCGCCCCGACGCGCCGCCAGGAGGAACCGCCACGGTTGAAGACGCAGCGGCAGGCAGCCGGATCCCGCGGCCGCGCGGGATCTGGGTTAGGAGGATGTGGTGCTCGCTGTGTCCACGGAGCGCAAAGGCTGCGGGGGACCGCGTCCCCCACACGACTCATTCGCCGAGCCAGCGTGCCACCCGCTCGGGCCGGGCCGGGTTGCGCGGACCGGGCCAGGTCGCGCCCACCTGGGCCAGGCTGCACCCAGCCGGGCCGGGCCATGCCCTACCGGGTCGGACCGCGCCCTACCGGGTCGGACCCGGACCCAGGTCAGGTCGACCCGGTTCGGGTCGCCCTGGGGGGTTGGACCGGGTCGGACCGGGCCCAGACCCACCATTTTCGAATCACTTCTGGTCTTTTTCTCATATCATGGGCTACAGACCCCTGATCGATGCACCGTCAGTTGCGATGTGATCCTTGAATCGAGACGGTCGTTTCGGTATATTACACACATGGTTTTTGGAGAACTTTGTGTATGGTCGGGTTGGTTCGAATCTGAAACCAACCGGGCCCTCGGAGCGGAAACGCTTATAACTTGAGTTCCGGATGTCTGATTGACGTTTCGTCAACTATGTTGGATTCCTCATGATGAGACGGAAATTTTGGCACACTTCACCTAAGGTTTGGACTCAGTTGGAGTAATTCTGGGTTCGATTGTACCCGAAATCCAACAGGGTCCCTGGAACGGGAAAGACGATAACTTCCAGACCGGACGTCCGTTTGATGAACCGTCAGCGGCATTGGTAATCATGTTGAGAAATGGTCCATATGGTTATACCCTGTGAGAGTTCGGGGTAGAGTTGAGGTATGGCCAGGTCAAATCACACACGAAACCAACGGGGCCCCTGGGACAAAAATGCTAATAACTCACAGACCGGGTGCCTGATTGACATGTCGTCTGTTGCATTGAGACCCTTATGACGAGGAGGTCCTTTGAGATACTTCTTCATGGGACTTTGTGATTCTTGTAGCATTGACCTGTAGCTCGAGGAATGGAACCTCCTGGAGATGATTATACGGAGTACGGAGACCGTGTAGCCGGCTGAGACCTGATGACTGCTAGACCGACTCGACTTGGAGTGAGTCAACTAGCCCAGTGGACGGAGCACTACTGTGTCTGGGTGTAGACCCATGGCGGATGGAGCACTAATGTGTTTGGGTGCAGACTTGTGGTACTCAACATAAGGAGTACCTCTGCAGGCTATTAGGGGGGGTGCACTACTGTGTTTGGGTGGCAGACCCCGGCGGGAAGCACTACTGTGTTTGCGTGGCTGACCCACGGTACTCCACAGGAGGAGTACCTCAGCAGTCTTAGGTTAGTGAGTAGTACCTCGGAGTTGTGACAGGATCACTGTACTCGTCAGAGATGGATATCGTCAACAGTTATGGTTTCGATAATTAAAATAATGGTTTGAGCTGAGTATATGACCTTTGTGTTTACCTCATGATTGGGATGGGTCACCTGATAACTTAGGTATATGTATGGGAATATACCTAAGTTGTGGTTATCCATTTATTTCATAACCTTTGTATTTCCTCAGGATTGAAATGGGTTACTTGATAACTTAGGTATAAGTATGGGCTTATACCTAAGTAAGGATTATCTGATGAGATCCTTATTTGTGGTTATCCTTGTTGGATTTAGTGAGACCTTGAGGGTCTTGGGGTTCTTACTGTGTATCGTATGCTCACCCGTGCATGGGCTATACCCGCACCTTGTTGTGTTGGTTGCAGATGACAGACAGCACTGACAGAGGCCGAGTGTTCGAGGACTGGATGGTACCCGGAGGTGGACGTCACGACGAGTCAGTATCCAGAGGTGGATTTCACGACGAGACAATACTCGGAGGATGTTGACATGTGAGAGAGTTGTGGAGGCTATCTATACCTACCATTCAGGTAGGATCCATGGTGGACGATCCAGGAGCTGTGCTATCTGTACCTAACCTTCTGGTAGGATTCGAGGTGGACGTCCCAGGAGCTTCTTCTATTCTTCCAGCTGCTTGTCTTTCCTTTTATACTTCCATTCAGTTGTGGCTGTACTTTTCAGTTGGGTTTGTATCCTGGACCATTTAATTTTCAGCACTTCCTTTTGTACTTAGTGTTTTACTTCCTCTTGTACTCTATGGTGTTTTGTTTACTTTTATAAAGGCAATGTCTTCCCAGTTATCGGGATTTATGCCTTTGGTGCTAGTCACCAGCCCCTGGCCTATGGAAGGCGGGCTTGGGGTAGTCACGGCACGAGCCCCAAGGACGGGTCGTGACATTACTCCCAAACACTATCCTATTATTTTAAGGGATATAATCCCAAACCTAACTTATTTTTTATTATTAAACCAGTTGGTGCATCGAGGGGTAGTGTGATATCAAGTCTCACCCATCACTTGTTTAAATCCAATGAATTCACTATAAGATAAACTGAATAATAGAAAATAATAAACCTCTAAAATAATCATGTATATTAAAATAAAAACATATATAATGTTTACAATTTTTTCCATGTTAATAAAAGGGATATCTTGATCATAACCCATATCGAGGAAGAAGATGGATGGTTAAACAATACATATTCTACTTGACTATAATCATCTGTATTAGAATAATAACATATGTAATTCCAATAATTTTCCCCATGTAAAAATAATATAATACATTCTAGTTGAACATCACCTAATAAGAGCTATGAAAAATTAATTTTTAACACTACATAAAGCAATGGGTATAAGGCTAATTCAATATTGGTATAACATGATCATAATCCATCTAGAGAAAGAAAGTTGATTGTCTCAAAAGAACATATCCCAAAATGTGAGATATTTTTGTCAATGTTTTAATATGGTATGAATGTGTGTCCCTAAAAATAATGAGTGAATACTGCATAATAAAATCAAATGGTAGAATAAACCACACATTATAAAATAATCTCAATATAACAATCATAACTCAATGAATGAATATGGAGTTACTAAAACACATTACTACTAGGGATACAACCAAATATATAGAAACATGAATAAGGTAACATTATTTTAATAGTAAATCCAATAAAATAAAATAATCATGATAATACAAGGGTATTGAATATACCATACAAAGTAAACATGGTGAACAAATTGTATTACGTTTCAAAGAAGTAGAATTGAGACCAAGGACACCCTTACAAATTCTAAAACTTTCAAATAAAAATTCCTTGAAAGAGAGGGTAAAAAATTAAACTTCATTTCCCATAATTAAAATGTAATTCATTATATGAAATCTTAAATATAAAATATATACACCACATGAATTAAATATTGTGCATAAATAAAATACTTGTCTTTATAAAGGGAAATTGAGATGAAAACATTTACCTCTTGTTCCTGACTTCCATATACGTACTCTAAACTCCTGTATCACAAACATAGATCTACTAATAAATTAATTTAGAACCATAATAATATCTATTGTCAGCTATTATTTTTAATTGTATCTATTCTATATATTAATTCTTTCTATTTTCCACATTGGGGGATTGTAGTTTTGATTATTTGAACTATTTTCATAATAACAGAGTCTTTATTTATTATTATTCCAAATTCCATCAATAATATGATGTTAAGGATACATATAGATATGTTTTATAATCATTTAAAAAATTTCACAATCCTTTCACATGTGTTTTAGTCTTTATTAGTGAAGATAAAATCAATAAAAAGCATGTTTTGTTGATTATTGGCGATCGAATTATGTTTTTTAATTAATGAATTTAATATTGATATAAAATCTACAGAAACTGAAAAATAACTATTTATATATTCATATTTTATTTTATTATTGATTATGTTCCCATATATATTCATTATATAAATTCATTGTATTGTTCAATTAGGTGGTTAAACAAGCCCAAACATGAACATACCATGATTTGATGAATGACTCTGAGGTGATATTGTTGTAATATCATTATACCATAAGTATAATGATCTTTTTTATTGTCTGTTAGTTTGAGAAATGATTATATTAAGGATTTATATGAATAATTAATGGTTATTTTTGTCTTACATGAATTTAATTTAAGGTTATATTTTTATCACACTTATTATAATTGATTTAATTAATGATGATTTTTTGTTCATAATATAATTAATAGGTTATCAATTTTTCATAATATAATCTTAATTATATAATAAAAATTATATTTATCCTTTAATACCATCCTAAGATCGAACATTGTTTATCAATGAAGGAAAACTAAATTTCCTATGCCACGGAGGCGGTAGTCTGCACATTGCACGAACAATGGTTTTTTTGGATGGGGTATTTGAATAAATAATGATAATGCATTTACTATAATAACATTATAGTAAATAAATGATAATAATATCATTATATTAGTGTGGCTAGGATAAATTTGGAATAATATAATTAAGGATAAAACTAATTAGTAGAAAATATTCTTTTTAGGGAATTGGTTTTTACTTTTAAACCGCCTTTTATTTGAAGGACATATGATAACTATGAGTTACCAAGGGATTATATTCATGTGCTATAATTATTGGGAATGTGAAATAGAATATTTTAAAGGATAAATTTTAATTTTATATGATTCTTTATGTGGGGATGATTTTTCCCACTAATAAGTGATGGAAGGGGTAGTTTTGGGAGCTAACCTTACATTTTCAATAACGTAAGGTTACTATTCCAGTGCCACAAGGCACAAAATGGAAAAAAATAAAAACATATAAGGAGTGTGGGTATAAACTGACTAGAAACACTCCTTATTGAGGAATGTTTGAATGATTTATAACATTCTGTTTTAACTTCTTAATTTTATAAAAACTTACTTTTACCTTAGTATTTAATTTCTTATATTAGTAATTAATTTTTAATCATAGAGATTAAGATTCACACTTATTCAAAATTTGACACTTTTAATTAAAAATTTTAAAGTTCTTTTATAAGATAAAATTTCTAATGGTTTGAATGTTAATTTTAATCTAAACACAAAAAATCATGTAAACATAGTTTTTATAGAAATAATGTTTCTGAGAATTAATTAGATATATTATAACACCCCATTATTTTATATTTATTTCCTTTATAATAAAATTTGAATTATTTGATAGATTGTATTACATGCAACCTTATGTCTACATGAACTATGATATAGTAAAATGTTTTAACCTAAACATTAAATTGAAAGATATGAATAATAATTTCCACTTTACTAAAATTATTTTTAATGATTTTTATTAATTTAAATTTACTTATTAATTCAAAATAAATAATTAATCCATTTTAAATAAATTCATTTTACACTTCAAAAATATGTTTCCCCCAAAAAAATTTATCATATTTTTGCATAAATATTTTATCATTAATTTATATATTTTTTAGATATTTTATTTAGTTAGATGATTAAATTTTTTGAAATCATCATGTTGATATTTTCTTATGGTGAAGTTTTATGATTTTTCTAAAAAAATTATTTTTCAATGATTAGTGAAAATACTGACTTTTCTAAAAAATATAATTTATTTTCATGAAAAATTACAATTAATTTTAAAATTTCTTCTTAAATTAACCTATGTGTCTTTTAATTATAAATTATCTAATTAATTACATATAAATAATCATTATATTTTATTTTGGTATAAGTTTCATTCTGAGAAGAAAAACATATTTTTCTAAAAAATATTTTTATATGCACAATATATTATATCAGAATTAATTAATTTTATTTCCATTGATTAATGGTATTAATATGAAAAACCAGGATTTTCATACATACACATTATATCTCTTTAGAGTAATATTCATTTCATTATACAAATATATGAAAAAATACCATAATAGTTTAGTGCCTTTTGAAACATGGAACACATTTTTCAAATTTGGTGAAAGATCTTCAAAATAATTCATAATTATTGTTAAATTTAATAATCCAACTTAAAACCAATCATTTTAACCTATGGAAAGGAAACATAAGAAAGGGACATCATGTATTCTCAATAAGGGTAAACATAGATGATATCAAATTAGGATATTTTGTAATCATATGTTAGTGATATGGGTATGTGAATATGAAAATAACATGTTAATACACAACCTATCACAGGACATAAAAATCTGTCATATCATAAAACATTAACAATTTATAATACAATAATCATAATAATAATACTTGATTATAACTAAATCTTGAAACATAACATCAAGCCACAATTGTGAGTGGCGTCATCATAAGAATGGAATCTATTTCATATGCCAAGGATAATTACCAAGACTCTTAGATCAATAATGTTCACTAGTTTCTCCTAACGGATCAATCACATTCACTTGTTTCCCATCACAAATCAATAAAATTGACTTATTTCTCATCACTAAATAATCACATTGATTTGTTTCCCCTAACTATCTAATTAGATATAATTCATTAACCAATAAATTAAATCTAGGTATAGGTCCAACCTATCGATTAATGAAAAACTATACATATGGGTGACATAAGAACAAAATTCATTCAATATATCAGAACCCATAAAAATAAATGGATTTCAAAATTATCATTCCATCGTAACAAAACCCATGTAAAAGAAGTGGGTTTCATAAATAACATTCCATTGTACACATAAACAAACCATAGAAATAATATTGACAATATCCTAGAAAAATATCCCTAATTAATCATAATTAATATCAAAATATTTTATCGTAAATGGTAGATAATTTTGATAGGTCACTTGAAAATAATTCTTGAGGAATGTATCCTTTGTGCTTTGAAAATGATTTCATTTCTTAAAATGATAAACAATTTTAAAAGAAAACTTATTCCCTGACAATAACTTTTTAATATTTAAATTCAATATTCATGTCATTAAGTAATCATGAAATCAAAATAATCCATTGATCCCGTTTAATTTTAAAAAAAACATTCCTTTCATTCTTTTTTTGAAAACGTCACAAGGTACATTTTATGGAAAATGAAATTAGCATTTCCTTTCAAACCATTCACTAAAAATTTAAACATGGGAAAAAATATTGAAATATTTATGGGATAATATTTAAACTATTTTTGAAAAAAATATTAGAAAAAATAGATGTGGAAAATAAATATTCTTCAATAGAAACATAAAATGAAATAATCCGGATTGTTGATGATATTGTGAAATAAACCCTTGCAACTTTATAATTAGAAGAATCATATGCCCCATGAAATAAAGAATATTATATGCATATGAAAATAAAATAATATTCACAAAAAGACTCAAAAAATACATTCATGCTCAGTATATAAACCATGTTAATGAAACAAGTATTGTATAAGGAATGTGTCCCACGACAATAAAAGTGAGACATAAATCCCTTAACTTAAGTATTGACTTCATTAATATTGGTTCAGACCTCCTGTATAATAAATATACTTTTATTATAAATATAAAATATAAAAATATTCATATATTTATAAAAAAATTTGATTTACTTACAACTTTATATTACTCACTTATTAAAAATTCCGTGAAAAAGTTATGGTTTGGGTAATAACATCATTCTTTTTCATTCATGTTTTGACATATTATCTTTGGTCCTTTTACATATATCATGATTTTTTCATCACTATAATAAAAAATAGTATATAAATAAAATGTTTTTCTTTTTCATATATTAATTCATCTTTATTCATAAAATTTAGAGATAGAAAATAAAATAAACCATTCATGGAGACGGTAGGTTGTACGTATGCATCAATGTTGTTTACAATTTCTTTTTATATTTAAAAAATAGAGTTATAGGATATATTATAATTCCATATTCATTTTTATATTATATATATCATATATATTCATAAAACTCATCCTTATTACCACCCATTAGAAATATATATTAAAAACTAGTCACATCGCATCGTGGAGGGGTAAGCCATACATACGCAAGAGCAACATTTTCATTTCCCAAAAGATTATGTTGTGAAAAGGTAGATATGATATTATCATTCCAGAAGTATAATAATGTAATAAATATAATATATAAACATTTAAACCCTCATAATTTCCACTCATAAAATATGGTTATGAAAATGAATTTTATCTCTGTCTAGAGATGCTAAGTCATAGGTACGCACGAGCGATACTTTTACTTATTATTTGGCGAGAAAGGGGATTTATAATAGTGTGTTCATAATAATAATAAAATATCAAAATATTTATGATGCTTAATTTATTATTTTATGATATATATTGTACATTTATAGGATTTATAGAATATTATAAAAAGATGTTGATCAGTTAGAGGGATTACCACTTCTTCAAACGACTCCTTTTAATCTCCTCTAAAGGTCTTTAGAGTTGTCTTTTGGGAAGACCAAAACAACAAGAATGTATCTAGGGAAGTGTAGAAGATAATAAATCAAATATTGGCCTAGATATAATTCTAAATTTTTTGAAATGGGATGAGGGAGGAGGCATCTATTTATAATGAAGGTGACAGGCACTTTTGAAATTTCTCAAAATATTAAATTATAATAAATTAAATATTAATCCAACAACCTAAAAATGGAAATTATTTCTAAGATAATGTAGGATCGGGTGTAATAACATCCAATGATATATTTTATACATTTTTTTTGTAATTTTAATACTTATCTATTTTAAAAACACATTGTTAAACTATTTTAATTTTAACTACATTAACAATAATTTAAAATTTAAAAGATATATATTGATTATAATGTGTCAATTAAACATTAAATTTTAAATTAATGCTATTTTTAGCATGATTTATCCCATATTACTTATTTAGGATTTTTAAGATTTTTAACTAATTTAATTAATTATTATTTTCATAAAATATCATTACTGTTAGTTTTTGACACTCTATATTACATTGAATTCAATAAAATTAATAAAGAAAGATAACTTAAAAAATCATATAATACACTTATAATATGTATGTTTAACCTATAAAATTATTTTAAAACCTTATCTAATTCGAATTATATTTATAGTATTATTTCTAATATACATTATTTGGGTTTTTCATTAGTTGAATAATTATTAAATCATCATTGTGTAATTATTTATGATAAATATTTATTCACTAAAAATAAGAATAAATTTACATGATGTATATAAACATTTTTTGTTTTAGAATAACATATATAGTTGAAAATATGTTATATTTAACCTCATATTAAAAATATTATTGTAATTAAAAGTAAGAGTGTAACATTTTGTCACTCTCTTTGATTTTAATAATATCCAAGTCATTCTTCTAGAAGGGTCCTTTATATTATTCAATTTCAACAATTATGAGTTAAAGGTAGAATTAACTTCTTATAATAATATTTGGGAAATTTTGGGTTATTTTATAATATTTATAATATTATTTCAACCCTCCATTACTTGATGTACCCTTAACTACGGTTATAAAAATTACTAAAATTATTATTCATATTTTCCAGAAATAAAAGTGACCTAATTACTAAATTTAGACCATATATTTCAAAATATATAACCCATTATCCAAATTCAATTCACATCATTGTCAAAAATTTGTAAAATATTAATCCTACATATGGGATGAAACAATGCGTATTTAAAGTGAAAATGTCTAAATGATTGAAATGTTTTTATATCCAAATTCAATGTCAACATAATTAAAAAGACCTGATTTGGATTAAATTACAAAACAATTATCTAATAATCCTTTAAAAACAATTAAAACTATAATTTATCTTAATAATTTATTTATATGTAAATTTGTTTTGAATTAAAATGTAATATTTTTTACTATTCATCAAAACATGAAACTTAATAAAAAATACCAAAAAATAAACCAAAGTATATTTTTTTATCCTAAATTTAAAGAAGAATTTTTTTTCTGTAAAATAAAATTTATAAAAGTTTCAAAAAATATATTTAAAATAAGTGTGCCATCAAAAGATGGTAAAATTGTATTTTTATAAAAATATATCTTTCATACATAAAATTGGATTTGTTCTTATATAATGATTAAAAAACATATACGATGAATTCTAAAAATTATATTGAATATATTAATTATATATTTCATTAATAAAATACTACAAGGATTATATTTTAATTTGTTGGTATAAAACACACTTGAGCACATTTAAATAGATATTCAGGATATCGTTTTATTTTATTTTAAAAATGGTTTTACATTCATTTATAACTAATCTGTAAATAATTATGTATACATGTGGGAAACATAATTTCATAATTAATTTAATATTATTCATTCCTTCCATTCTAAGGTATAGGTTATAATTTTCGTGTTTAAATAATTATAATAATAAAAATATGTTTCGTAGAAACTCAATGTTCTGTGTAATGAAAACTAAGATGGTGTTGCGTGTAATGAAACACATAAATGATGTAAATTTTTTTAAAAAACCTCTCTCATAAAAATCTTGGGGTGTTAAATTTTAAACTCCATAAAATAAATATCTCCCTCTATATTATTATGGGTTATCATTGGTGTAATTCTTGAAATTTTATTTCACAGAAACCCATTTTGTAATAATAAATTCTAAAACTCCCTTTAGAAAGGGAAAGTTGGAAATATAAAAGTTAACAAAAGTAACTCATCACCGGTTTTTCATATAGGAGAACATATGTGGAAAGTGAAAACATGGACATATTATATAAATATAACTATCATGTTCTAATGGATAATGATAGATAGTAAAATTAGGAAAAAGTTAACGATCACAAATCCATGACCCAAATAGGATTGAAAAATGTCATTGATATCATAAAAAATGATGGTAACGGGGATAAAATTTCATTAAAATACCCTTTTCCAAAAGATTAAAAAAAATCATGAGAAGATATACATACTTGAATTCATCTTAATTCCACTACATTTTGTTTTTTTGATCGATTTACAATTCATCTCTTATTCCATGAAATGAAGGTGAATTTCTCATTCCTGAAGTATTAGCAGATCAAGAGATGCATAAATGGAATTATATTTCATTTTATCTATCTTTATCACAAAAATATTTTTATCAAAATTTATCCAATATGTATAAATCATAATTGGGTATGATAATACAATAATCTCTTAAACTAAATTTGAATTTTCAAAAAATCCATTTCATAAATGGTAAATTGTTTAACCCCTTAGAAATATAAAAGTATAAACCCTTAGAAAGAGAGTCACTAAATTTTTCAAAATTAACATAACTTAGATCCCCATATATCATAAAGTTTCTCTTGGTTTTCACATTCCAGACATGTGAATACCTTTATCATGTATTCTCTCAAAAAACTGTAATTACATGAATTACCATAAAACCATAGTAAAAAAATGCATGCTTTAAAATTTAACTCTTTCCTCTTACCATAAATCTGAAAATTCTATAAAATTAATCCATGATATCATAAACCACTTTATCATATTATCAGTCCCAAGTTCATCAATACTATCCCATTTATTTTAACATAATCAAACACCTCTTTATTTTATTATCCCAATATCATGCACATATTAATGGTTATCATTCACTTAATACTATGTTTTACAGAAATATCACCTTACAACCTCATTCAGTTTTCATGGTTACCAATACCATTAAGTATTTTCTCTTAAATTCTTAAGTAAAAAACTACAGTGGACTAATACATAGATTCTTTATTATTCTATAATAACAGAAAAGTACATCTAAAACATTATTATTGAATTTAATTGCATAATAACTCAATCATTTTACCACACTGTTTTTGTATTAAATATCAACAATAGTGATTGCATTATATTTCAATTTATACTTGTCTCTAATAGGTTTTTGTCATTAATAATCATCTTTAACCATTATATGTTTTCACTTCTTAGCATAATGCGCATTTTATTTACACTAAAAGAAATGATGTTTTGGTGGTGAATTTTTCAACATCCTATTTTACTTCATTACATTAACCATAATATTCATCACCTTTTATGATTCATGAGCTTTATGTATTTTATTTTAACATTTAAATTACCTCTAGGTTCTATTCAAACACTTCCCTTGATGTTTTATCCCATATTTCTAGCATGTAGATGGTTGGAATTTCATTCCACCATGTGATATAGTTGAGATTTCATGAGTCTTGATCAATATTTTAATATCAAAACCCTTGGGATGGAGAATATGTCTAACTTCTATTTCCTCCATATGATCACATTGAAAAATTTATTCCTAGCTACTAAATTCTCTTATGGTTAAATACTTTTGGAGACTTGGTTTTAATCCACTAAAAAATTAGTCAATCTTACAATCAAGTTAGATAATAATACCAAAATCATACCTCACACATCTTGTAAACTTTTCATCATAGCTTCCAAGAGATTCATCGTCCTTTTTCTTTAACTCATGTAATTTTTCCTCCCTTTTCATATGATGAATATGAGGGATGTACTTATTGAAAAATAATTTATTGAACTCTTCCCATTAAAAGGATCCAATTTCATCCCATTTCCTTGTATTTTTAATAAAATTCCATCATTGGTCTTCTTCACCTTTTAAATGATATATATCCAAAATGACATTCTCATGTTTTGAAATTTTAAGAACCAAAAATTAAATTTTTTTGCTACTGGTCTATTGCTCAGCCACTAGTGGATCAGAAGTGCCACTGAAAGAAGGTTGGTGTTGCCTCATGAGGGACTCAACAAAAACATGATCCCTTGTCTTCTCATTTTGAAGTCAGAAATGATTCATATCCTATATAAGTATAGAGATAATATTTTTCATTCCATATCTAATAATGTTTGGTCATTGAAGAGGAGAATCATTTCATTTCATATTTCATTCATTATTAATATAAATCCTTCAGGTTCCAGCCATTGACTAAAACCAGAAATAATAGTGTGAGAAACACTAATCATAGTGGTAGAACCACATAATCATGTTAAATCACTTATAATATTTAAATATATGATACCTTATGTTCAATCCTTTGTTATTAGTGATTATTATGAAAACTTTAGGGTTGTAACCTAAACTTATACTGATCATTAGAGACATCCCTATATATATCCTTATAAATTTCTATAGGTATCTTACTAAAGTTTTCTCATCCCAGTTTCCAAATGATGACTAAATCTTTACTCTGGTACAAACTATAAGGACCCAGGATTTTCATATATACATATTAAATATCTTTAAATGAATATTCATTTCGTTATACAAATGCATGCCTAAGGGCTATAATATATTAGTGTCTTTGGATACATGGAAGGCATTATTAAAATTTGGGGAAATATCTTTAACATATTCCATAAGGATCTTTTACTTTAGTACTCCTACTTAAAACTTTTATTTTTAACATGGAGAAAAGAAACAGAAGAAAGAGTGAGATCATATGATCAGTAGGGGAAAACATGAAATATATCAATTTATCATAATATTTAATAATTAGATAATGATATGGGTATGTGAAAATGAGTATAACATAAAAATTTCATACCCAACCTATCATGGGAAATAATCTCAAGTCATGGTATAAACCATTAACATTTCAAAATACAAGAATCTTAAGAATAAAACTTTATCATAACCGAGTCATGAACCACAAGTTCAAGTCATAATAGTGTATCTCATCATCATTAGTATAGAAACCATTTCATATGTCAAGGATAATTAACAAGACTCAAGGATCAGTCCTTATCACATGTTTCCCCTAATGGATCAAGCACATCGACTTGATTCCCATCATGGATCAAGCACATCTACTTGTCTCCCATCACAGATCAAGAACATAAAATTGTTTTCTATAATTATATCATGACATACAATTCATTACCTAATGCATTGGAGGAAGATATAGGTCCCACCTATTACTTAATGAAAATAATACATATTTGTTCCCTAAGAACATAATTAAATCATCATGTCCGAACCCATAAAAGGGAATGGGTTTCATAAATATCATTACATAATACACATAAATGAACCATATAAATAATAGGGATATAATCCTTTATAAAAATAGTTAATGAATCATATGTAACATCTAATAATATTATCATAAATGGAAAATAATTTTAAGATATCACATTAAAATAATTCGGGAGCAGAATATCCTTTCTTCTTTGAAAATGATTTCTTTGATTAACATTTCACACAATTTTCGAAGAAAATATTTTCATTGAAAAAATATTTGTAATATTTAAAGTAAATATTCAAGGCATTATGGTGTCCGGAATTCATAAAAAATAAGTTCATATTGTATAAGTTAAAAAACATTTTTTCTTAGTTTTATAGAAAAAGTCACAAGGTACCTCGTTTGGAAAATGAGAATAAGATATTCCTTTAAAACCATTTAGTAAAAATGAAAATATGGGTAAAAATAAAAAAAAATATTCATAGGATAATAGTAAACACAATTTTGAATGTTTATTTACAAAACATGGCCATGGAATATAAATATTTCACAATAAACATTTAAAAAGAAACCGTCATGAATGTGGTTGAGATTGTGAAATAAACCATTACAACTTTTTAATCAATAGAATTGTATTCCACATGAAATAAAGAAAATTATATGGATATGAAAATACCATAATATTTATAATAATACTCATAAAATATATTCATGGGTATTATATATACCATTTAGAAGAAAAAAATAGTGTATAAAGCATGTGTCACATAGAAATAAATGTGAGACATAAATCCCTTACCTTATGTCTTAACACCCTTTGTATACATTCAAAACTCATATAAAATAAAAATAATTTTATTATAATTCTACCATATAACCATATTTATATATATAATACCATATATTATTTAAATATAACTTTATATTACTCACTTATAATAATTCCATGTTAAAGTTATGTTTCTGATAATAACTATATTGTTTTTTATTAATGTTTTGACTTGTTATCCTTGGTGCTATTACATATATCATTATTTCATCATATTTATAATGATAAAAATGATATAAATATCATATATATATATATATATATTATATTTACTCATGGTGATTAATAAAATTTATAGATAGAAAATAAAATACACAGTTCATGGAGACGGTAGGCCTTACATACGCATTAACACTATTTATGTTTTCTTGTCATATTAAAATAAATAAAATTATATGATATATTATAATTAATAAATAATTTTTATGTCATATATATATCATATATATTCTCAAAATTAATCCTTATTTCAAACCATCTGAAATATAGATTGAAAATGAATCACATTGCATCTTGGAGGTGGTGATCCATACATATGCACAAGCGACATTATCATTTCTCAAAATATTGGGTGGTAAAAAGGTAGATATTATATTATCATTATAGAATCGTAATTGTGTCATAAATATAAAATATAAACATTATACTAATCACAATTCCCACTCATGAAATATGGTTATGGAAAAATGAATTGTATCGCTTTGTGGAGACAGTAGGTCATACGTACGCACAAGTGATACTTTCACTGGTTGTTCGATGGGAAAGGAGTTGTATAATGGTGGGTTCGTAATTACAAAAAAAATTCATAAAATTAATTATTATTATGTTTTTTTTTATTATATATATCATATATTTATAAGAGTTATATAAGAGTATAGAAAGTGAGTGATCATTTAGAGCGATTTATTATTCTTCAAATCTACTACTTTAGATCTCCTCTAAAAGACTCTAGAGATGGTCTTTTGGGAAGAAACAGAACCTTTATAATTTGTATAGGGAACTGGAGGATAGAATTTTTTCGATATTGGTTGAGATATAATTCACAAAGTGGTGAAATAGGATGAGGGAGGAGGCTTCCTTTTATAATCAAGGTGAGGGGTACAAAGAGAAATTTTTCAAAGGATTAAATTATAATAAATTGGATATCAATAAAAATAGAAAAATGGAAATGAATTATAAGATAATTTAGTATATTGTGTAATATCATAAACAAATATATTTTATACAAGTTTTTTCTAATTTTAAACCTTATCTTTTTTAGTAACCATTTGGTAACCTCTTTTAATTTTCACTACAGTAACAACATTTTCAATATTAAAAGGTGGATATTTTTACTTATAATAGGTCAATTAAAAATTAAATGGTAAATTTATGATATTTTATATAGTAATTTATCCCCTTTATCTTTATTTAGTATGTTTGTGATATTCAACTAATTAAATAAAATTTTATTTTCATAAAATATTATTATTGTCAATTTTGACGCAATTCATTAAATTGAATTTAAGAAAATCAATTCATCTGGATAAATTATAAAGAATTAATTTTATACACCCCTAATATGTTAAATTAACCTTTTAAATTCTTTGATTAACATAATTAATTGAAATTATATTGATTTTAATATTTTTAATACCATTTAATTAGTCTTTTCATTAATTGAATAATTACAGCATCAAAATTTTGTAATTATTTACGATAATTATTTATTCACTACAATTAAAAATAAATTTACATGAATTAATTAAAAAATTTATATTTCATTATATATATATATACATATATATATATATATTCAAGCATATCATCTATTTAACCCCATATTAAAAATGTTATACTTATTTACAGAAAGAGTGACATTTTGTCACTCGCGTTAATTTTAATAAGATCAAAGTATTTTTCTTGAAACTTTTCCCATTAAATAATTAAATTTTAATAATTATGTGTCAAACATATAATTAATTTTAGCCAATACAATTTGGTCAAGTGTTAGAGTATATTTATAATATTTATAATATTATTTTTACTTTTAATTTCTTGATTTACATTTAACCATGACAATGAAAATTACTAATGTTAAAATTCATATTTTCCAAAAATAAAAGAAATAATATTTACTAAAATTGTACCTTTTGATTCCAAATATGGAATAAATTTTTTTAAATTCAATTAAAATAATTTTTATAAATTAGTTAAAATTTAATCTCACGGATAGGAAAAAACAATGGGTTTTTAATGTCAAAATGTTCAGAATATTGCAACATTTTCATATCCACATTCAATGTGAAATTGATTCAAATAATATAAATTGGATTAACTGATAATTTTTTTTTCTTATTATACTTTAAAACCAATTAAAAATATTATTTAACATTATAAATTTTTTTCTATGAAAAATTTGTTTTCAATTAAAATGAAATATTCTTCATTATTCATCAAAATAAGAAACTTAATAGAAAAATACCAAAAATTCAATAAATAGTAAATTTATATAACCGAATTTAAAATAAGAATTTTATTTTTTAAAAATATAATTTATTAAAGTGTCAAAAACTATATTTAAAACAAGTACACCATCAAAAGGTGGTAAAACTATCTTTTTATAAAAAATTATCTTTTATGCATAAAATTGGATTTTTTATTATTTCATGTATAAAAAACACATAGAATGAATTCCAAAAATTAGATTAAATATTACATATATATATCATTAATATAATTTAATAACATTTTTTTAATTTATTGTTATAAAACAAATTTTTTCACATTGAAAGAGTTTTTCATAATTACATATTTTTTTATTTTAAAATGGGTTTTACATTAATTTATTATAATTGGTCATAGAATTATATATATATGTGTAAAACATAATTGCATACTTTATTTAATATTGTCCATACCAAGCACTCTAATGGATATTTAATAATTTTAATGTTTAAATAATTATAATAAAAAAAATATGTTTCATATAAACTCAGTGTTGCATATAGTGTAAGCTAAGACAGTGTTGTTTGTAACACAAGACATCAATAAAGTAAAATTACTTGATAATAAATCTCATAATAATCTCAAGGAGTTAAATTTAATTAAATTGAAATATTATATTTTCAATACAATATTTTAACATGCAGTTTTTTGTTTCTATAATGAATGAAATGTAAGTAAATTATGATTTATGTTTTAATATTCATTCTTCTAAAATAGATTTTTGTTGTTGGTTGTGCGCTTATCTAAAATTAAATTATACCGATTTTAGAGATTTAATATAGTAAAATGGATTAAAAATTTTTATTCAATATAATTTATAAAATATAATATGTTTAATTAATTTTAGGTTCTGGTTAATTGTGAAAACCATAAAAAAATTTACCATGGTAAAGGTTAAAATTGGTTTACTTGAGGATTAAACCAAAAGATAAGGGTAGGATTTCCATCCAAAAGAAACTAGTTTTTATTTTTTGAAGATTTTTTAATATTTATTAATCCTAACATAGAATAAATGTTCATTTGGATCCACATTCCATTTAATGTGTCCTTATATCATTAAAAAAAATTAAGAAATTCCATGTGTGTCCCTCCCATCACATATATAAGGGCACCTCTTCTCAACCATTTGTCCTGTCGTTTTAGTCTTATAGATTTAAAAATTCATAATCAAAAACCTTACTATAATAATTCCCTATATCTTAGAGATTCATGTGTTCTTATAAGACCAATACTCACGGAATATGGTGTAAATAAATCGAGGTGTCTCAAAGAACAGGTATATATCTTAACCAAGATCTTCCAAATTTATTTATTCATTTACATCCTATAAACAAGATGTATCCATAAAAACATTATTAATCCAGTATAATAAATATATAAATATTTTATTATGATAATTTTATAACCATTTAACACCTCTTCTCCATCAAATTACAGATTAATGTATCAATCATGCGTACATGTGGAGTACCACCTCCACAAAGCGATATGATCCAGTTTTTATCACCATCATTCATTGTTGGTTATAATTTTTTATTTAAATTCTATTTATAATATATATAACATGATTATAAATTTTAAATTATAAAATATTATACCAATTCTTACCATCTAATCCATTGGTAAACGATATTGTCGCTCATGTGTATGTGTGGTCTACCACATCCATGAAGCAATATGATTTGTTTATAAATTACACTTTCCTTGGATGGTAGAAATGATAGATTTAATGAAAAAATATGATATTTATGATATAATAATGATTCTTTAAAGGTTAATTATCCTTTAATATTCATTATTTCATCCATTTGAAAGTGGAAACACTACTCGTGCATATGTATGGATTATACACTCCATGAAGTGATGTAATTCATTTTTCATCACCACATAATATGAATGGTTATAATTATGTAAATAATAAAAATATATATATGTTTTTTTTATCATGATTAAAATTTTTAATATTGATGAAACATGATCAATGTGCAATCATCAAAATTTCTAAACCAAAACATACATGAAAAATGATGCAGTTAACACTCAAAATAAAGACTTTAATTGAAAATTATTAAATAAAAGTTATTTGGAGGTTATAAATTGATCATATATGAAATTATAAATATGAATATGGTTCATTTATATATTTATAATAAATCTAAATTTATTACACATGTATTTAGATATCTTATTAGTCAATTCCAACATAAGGTAAGGTTGTTGAATCGATTTCTCCTCATTGAGACATGTTTTAATGTTATGCACCAATTTATTACTTTTATGCTTTAAGAACATCACATTTAATATGATATATCATTAAAATATTTATATTAATTCTATTTAATGTCTCATTTTAATTTATTCCTTTCATGTTTTTATGATTAAAAAGTTACCAAAGTTGTAATGGATTTATGTTATAATCTCATTTTTACCAGTATTAGTTACAATTAAATTTTCAGATGATTAAATTGTATGATCTATATCTCAAAAATAATAGTTATTTTATTCACCTATTTTTAATTATATATATTATATTTTTCCCTTAAATGTTTATCACTTTCAGTACTCAAGATATTGAAATTATGATTTAAAAAAAAATCATCCACGTTTTTCTCTTCGGTGAGGAATCTTTTCATCAATGTCAATAATTTCGTTAAAAATAAAGAGTTATTATAATATTATAAAAATATTATATAAAGTAATATTTTAATATATTTTAATTTATTTATGATTTTTTAATAATAATATCCTTATCATTTTCAAAATGATGTACTTTTAGCTTTTATTAAAAATTTGAAAAAAAAATTAAGTTAATATACACTGTATGAATGGATTTACCCAATATCATCAATATAATTTTATTTAAACATTACATTATATGTTTCTATTTTTATTTTCAAATAAAATGATTTCCTTCATGTTTTGAAAATATTTAGATTCAAAATACTTTATTTCAAATAATAAATTTATCTTTCTCAAGAAATGTTTTAGTTATCTTTTATGTGTTTTTATCTATAACAACATTCCTTGATGTTTTTTATGATTTATTTTGGATATGATCCAAAGTTATTGTATTTATTATTTATATGAATAGTTTATAATTACGATGAGGATAGTTTTATGAAACCTATATCATTTCCACAGGTTATGATTTGACGATATGATTAATGTTCTATGATCTAGTTGAACAAATATGTATGGTTTTCATTATGTGATGGGTAGGCCCATAACTACATATACCTCTAATGAATTCAGTAATTAAGGATATCTAATTGGATAATATGGGCTATAATTGGGATATATCCAAGTTTAGTAAGGGACTTTGTCTAATAATATTGTATTGGGTGTGAACATTTACTAAGGAAATGATGGATTGAGGAGTGAACCCAATCCACAATGATAGTATTTTTAGTGATCCTAGGATAAAGAAATTACTTTATTTACATATGTGTATGAGAAAAACTTATTTCTTATTCTTATGATATTTTCTTATAGATCATTATTGATTATTTATGATTCCACACTTTTATGTCTTATATCTTTTGATTAATAAAAACATTTATGTAATTTTTCATGATTTTGATCTATGAATTGAAGGGTATGATTCTATAATGTTAATTTCATGTTATCAACCCCTTATATTAATCTTATTATCACTTATGATCATTGATTGATATCTATTGTATTTACCCTTATTTAAAATATAACCTCGCCCTTTATTACACTTCCCTTCCCCATGTTGTAGAGAAATGTTTTATGTATGTTATGTCTAAGAGGTGTTCTGGTTATAGATATCTTAATGGGATAGGATGTAGACTATTTCTGTACTGCTATTTAATGTATCCATGTTTAAAAATACACTAACCCTCTGGGGATCTGTCAAGGATCATTATATTATATAATAGATACTTTATATATTAAGATGTTGTATTTATGTATGAATAGTACAGTTTGCTATAGTTGTTATCAAAGAATGGTTTGGTAATTTTTGTAAATTGTGATGGGAAAAGTTTATTAATAACTATTAGGATAAAACTAATTATAGGAGAAAATTCTATGTTATTGTAATAGACCAACACAGTTCAACCAAACCTTACACCCAAGCCAACTATCATATGGTGAGGTGAAGAAGAAAATAGAATAAATCCTAAATCTAATGAAAAATACATAAAACTAGATTACTATAAAAAAGAAAAATGTACAAAAAAATCCATACAATCCAAGCCAAATTAGATAAATCCAATAGTATGAATAAAGAAATATAAATTGGCCTCCATATGACTAATAGTTATAATGACCCATTCTTTCGAACATAGGTCTTGCATCTAAATAAGTAACTATTCATTAAATAAAATTATAAACAACCTCAGAACCAAATATTTTTAGTATCTTTTGAAACATGGAAACATATAAAATGGTTCATAAAAATATATATTATCTCCAAAAACTTATTCACGTATAACACCCTTCTTAGAGATATCCTACCTAAAACCATTCTTCATAACATGGGGAAGGAAACAAAATAAAGGGTGAGCTCAGATAATCCGTAAGGATAAACATAAGAGATATAAATCCCTGAAAATATGAAATTATAAGATAAGAATATGGTTATGTGGTCATGATCATAACTTCTGATGTTCATACCCAACCTTTCATAAATAATAAACATGATTCATGGCATAAACATTATCATTTTTTAAAATATATACCATAAAAGTACTAAATAATAAAAAATCAATCATGATCCATAATATCAAGTCATAAAAGTGTTGAACCATCATAAATATTGAATAAAATTTCAATTTTCAAGGATAACTACTAAGACAAACAAAATAATGTATCAGGACACACCTGTTTCCTATAGGTGGTCAGGATTCACTAGTTTCGTAAACTGGATCAAGCCAATCGACTTGTTTCCCATTTTTATCTCATGAGATATGAAGATTTAACCTATGTATTAGAGGGATATTTATTTCACACCCATCACATAACTACACTGAATCCATATTTTTTTATTTTAAAATGGCCATTTTAAGGTTAAATGGTAACCGTTAATTTACAAACACAAAACCCAACAATAATATGACATTTAACAAAATTGAATATTCATAACTGTAGACACCAAAGTTCCAAATTTAAAATTTTAAAATACTGTATCGATCAATTCACCTTTGAAACACCTTGGTCCACTAGATCATTGATCCATGCTCCTTGAAATGAATCACCATCATCAAAAAACACATCATTGAAAATTGATTACCACCAGTAGTTGTAGTCACCCTAAAACCACTGGATTCATTAATCAGGAAAAATATTTATTAGATGTTGGTGAAACCCACTAGGCATCATCTTATCAAATATTCAAACCACAATCACTGGAAACACCATAAACCATTTCATCATCATATCACCTTCAAATCGAACCAAAGTCCATAACCAAAGCTAACCATAGGAGTAAACACCATTCGAGACAAACACCTTGGGTAAAACTGAAACTAACCAGATCCGTTGATGTGATCAGTGTATCATTGTGGGGGTAGGGAGAAGGCATGAGAAGGTGGCATGATGAAAAATATGTGGTGCTTAAACCATTTTTTTAGCCTGTGATGAAGGATTTTAGGACGAAACCTTATGCATAACCGAGAGCGATATGGGAGCATCGAGAGGGAAAGGAGTCATCCGGGACTCTGATCCCTACATCTCAAAATGAAAAAAATATATATGTGTTCCATAAGAACATAAATCTTTCATCACGCCAGAACCCATAAAAAGAAATCGGTCTCATAAAAATTTCATCATATCAAAACTCATGGAAAATAAATGGGTTCATAAATACCATGCCATCATAATCACAAACTAATCATAAATATAATATCGATGGTATCCTTGAATAATATACCCCATAAATCATATTTATCATCAAAAAATGATATTTTACATGGAAAATAATTTTGATATATCACTAGAAATAATTCTTGAAAAAAATATTTCTATTTTCCTATCGATTGTTTTTAGTGAGTCGTGTAATTAAAAAGGAAAATATTTTTCTGTAAAAAACCTTATAATATATGAAATTAAACATAAAATAAATAATCAATCATGATGGGGGAAATCCACTCATTTACTATATGTTAAAAAAATTACTTCCATACTTTGGTTAGATAATCCATAAACAACGTCATTTAGAAATTGATACACATAATAATTTAAAAATGTTTTGTAAAAAGTAAAACATGAGTCCAAATGTATTCCTTAAAATCAAAATATAATAGTAAAAACTGTTGAGGAATAATTTTAGAAAACACAAACATGGAAGATAAAGAGAGTTTAAAGGAAAATTAAAATGATAATTTTTTAAATAAAGTTCCATATAAATTTCATATCAAAAAAGTGAGCATTAATAAAATAAATAAATTACGTGTATCAGGAATAAATCCATATAAAAAATTTAAATATGAAATAAGATAATAAAAATTCATTTTACATGTATTCTTAACAATGAATAATCAATAAAGTAAAATTTTAACCCAGTGAATGGAAATTGAGAAATGAAATCCCTTACCACTTTGTAATCAGTCGAGTTGTATGCCCCATACAAGTAATAATTATGAAATGAAACATTGAATAAAATTAATGTAATGATGTTAATGATAAAATATATCTAATTTAATTATATACACCACACAAAAAATATATGTTTTGAATAATTTAGGTATCTCATAGAAGTAAAACTAAGATAAGAAAACCTTACCTCACATTTCACTTTTGTATTGTGTAATGTAACCTCATGTATAATGGTTAAAATAATATTATTAATTCATTATTGACCTATAATAATATTTATAATACATTATATGATACTTTAATTACATCTTACCTTGCATTCATTAATAATATTTTGTTATTTTTATTGTTACTAATGTGTTTGATTCATGGTTTTCATAGTCGCTTCATTTGAGTATAATTATGGATTATCTTTTGAAATGGAAATAAAAATATATAATTGAAATTAAATTTTATTAATGAACTTCCATTAGTTTAAATGATCTCATATATTATTTTTCATTCTTACATGAGGATAATTCATTAAAAAAACATTTACGACAAATGTTTTGTTTATTTTAGCCGTTTTTCTCACCATCACTAACTAGTTTAATTTCATGTTGTAGTTATATATACATATATATATTAATTCCAAAACATGAAATAAGTTATAATATACCTACGAAAATCATATTTAACCATAATAATACTTTTATGACCGACCTTGAAGGTGTTAATGGAAAATGAAAAATCATTATCCAGTGAGATGGTTAACCTCAATAATTAGAAAATTTGTTTCATTTTGTTGAATAAGAGAATATTAGAAAAGGGTGGATATAATATACAACATTAAAAATATAAAAATATATTATATACATGATACTTTATGTATTAAGCTTTTATATATGAATTAGGTGTAGAGAATGTGGGAAAATAAAAGAAATTAAGAGAGGTTGTTTGACCAGGTTAACTCTTGAATATCACATACTTGAATGACAACTTAAGGAACATGGAATTGGTGTTTGGGTGATTCCATAATAATTTTTTTGTGGTTATAGTTGGTAGGAGTGTTTTCGTGGAGATTTTAATATCTTCAAGTCTTTTGAGGGGAAAGGGGGTGGTGATGATTGGAATTTCTACATGAGGAAGGGTGGTTTTATGTTATTAAGTAATGATTACTTCATATTTAAATCCATCCACATTTTGGTGTATTAGTTACAATAAATTTGGATTATAATTAATGTTTAAAAGGTTTATTAAGGTCAAACAAAACATAAAAACTCTTTTAGAGTTGTATTTGTTAGGTATTTTCTTCATTTACCTTTTAACTTTACTCTGCTACATTATTTAACCTATACTATGGTAAATATTTTTTTATCATGGTATCTTTTTTATCAATAAAAATTAAAATTACCATATAAACAAATTTTGAATCAATTTTAAAAAATTTAAACCACAAAATTTGAAAAATTACATTTAAAATTAAACAGTCAAAATGCAACAAATTATAGTTTTTTGGAAAAATTTGTTTTTAACGCAAAAAATATAGTTATATAAAAACAAGGAATAAATACTTTTTAAATATATTTAATTATATTATATATAAATAAAAATATCTTAATTTTATTTTATATCAATTTAAAATAAAAAAATTATTTTTAAATATAAAGAAAATAAGAGTTTTATAAGAAATAGTATTTTTTTACTATTCTATGAAAAATTTATCCTTTTATAAAATTCACGAAAATTAATCCAAAGATAAATATTTTATGATTCATCTAAAAATTATTTTCATTTTATCAAGTAATGTTTCTAAAAGTATAGATAATTAATTATATTTATTTTCTCATAGAAGGTAATAAAATCGATTTTAGGATTAATTATAGATTTGACGAATAAAATGATTATACCAAAAATAATATGTATATTTAAAATGAATTAATTAATAAATTAAAATTGAGTCAAACAATTATATATTTCCTAATTTAGTTATTAATATTCATTCCTTCTACGTTAACACCTTCGTTATAATGGTCTTGTTAAAGTAATAATATTTTGGAGTTCATTTAAGTGTTGTATTTTGTGAAAAGTAAGATATCAAATAGATTAAATTTTTAAAAAAAAATACCTAGCATAAAATCGGAGGGTGTTACATTCTACCCCCATTAAAATTAACTTTTCCCTCAAAATTCATCACTTAGATACAAATATATGAGTATAAATCTACCTCCTCACATCCACAAGTCCCCACATAGCTTCCTTCAATTGTTGGTTTCACCAAAAAACATTAACCAAGAGAGTGGTATAGTTTCATATAACATAATCTCAAGGAATCAAAATCTCTACCAATTTATCTTCATAAGAATGATCTTTCTCCAGTGGTACAACCACTAATTTTAGTATATGTGAAGGATCAGGTATTTACTTCCTTCGGAGAGATACATGGAACACATCCTATACTTGAGATAGATTTGGTGGAAGAGCCAATCGATAAGCTACCATCCTGATACGATCAGTAATTTCAAAAAATATCATCCCTGTAATTTTAAATTTCAATTTGAAAATTAAAGGTTCATATTGAAAATCCATTTCGGTAAACCCACATCATAAAAAGTGTCCATAAATCATCCTTTTAAAATAGGGGAATTAGAAGGAAAAGGTCAACAGAAAACTATGATTCTGATTAAGAGAACATTAGTGGAAAGTGAAAATATGGACATGGAAAATAATTATAACCATCTAGTTTTAATGGTGAATGATATATAATATAGACAAGATAAGTTTAATGAAAAAAATCATAGACCAAATAGGTCTACAAAAGTTCATTGATATCATCATAAATGATGATAATGGGATAAATTTTTTTTTCATAATCCATTAATAAGATATACTTACAAGATTTCATTTCATAAGTATAATCTCACTTTTTGGTTAGTCCTTGATAAAGTTTCATGTAATATCTTAAATTAAGTTAAAATTGTAATTTCGAAAGAACCAGTGGATCATATGATCAATAATGGGATGAAACTACATTCCTTATCTCTCTAATTATAATAATAATAATAAATTATAATGTGTTATCCAATATGCATAAATCATCATACAGTTATGTAATAAATTAATCATTAAAACTTCATCCAATGTTTAATGTAATAAATTTCATAAATTGTTACCTTATGAATGCTAAAAAATATTACAAATACATTTTAAATAAGGTCACTATATTTCTAAAATCAACTTCTCATTAATCTCCCAAAAAACATGATGTATCTCTTAATTTTTACACACCAAACATGTGGATATCATTATCATGTATTATCTTAAAACATGGTAATAACATTAATTACCATTAAACCTTAGTGAAAACATGCATTATTTCATAAATTAACACATTCCTCGATACATAAATCCAAAAATTCTATAAACTCAATCCATAAACCACCTTATCAACATGTTATTAATCAATACCAAGGTCATTAATACTATAAAATATTTATTTATCTCATTATAAACCCAACATCATACACATATTAAGGGTTATATTTCCCTTAATCATGTGTTCTACAATAACATCAACTTACTACCTCAATCAATTTTCATGGATACCAAAACCATTCAACATATAATTTAAAACACTTAAGTAAAATCTATTTCAAAACAATCCTTAGACATTTATAATTCCATAATACCATAAAAGTAGTTGTAGAACATTATTATTGAATTAAAATACATAAAAACTAAATCATTCAACTTATATATGAAACCATTAACCATGCTTCATCATTTTATTCCTTAACACTTATTTCATCTCATATGGCATTCTTAGTCTCTTCATAATAATCAATTTAACCTTTACTCATACAAGATTTCTAATTCTCTTCACAATATTTTCCTCTAGGGAATTTTTTTTCATAGTGCTCATACATTCTACATTTAAAACAATTAACTATCGATTATGCATTAGGAATGCCATTATTCTCATACATTGTGTTAACTAAACCTTTCACTTTTCCTTTTTAATTAATTTATTTCTATCATTATTTTCCAAAAACAAATCATCTTCCATTTCCTTTAAAAAATTCTCTTTGATGCCTCTTCCCACATGTTTTACATGTGGAAAAATAAACATTATTTCTTCTATGCTCACAATGAAACTCTATAGGTCTCTTATTAGATGGGTCAGGAAACTCTCCATAGTTGAGATTATTTATCACATTATAGGATTTCAAATTATGAATAATCATAAAAATTATCCTTCTAACTCCCATTTCATTTGTTTTCTCACTAGTAAAATCATTCCATTTCCTATCAAATTCTCCACAACCTAAAACCTATTTGTTTCAGACATTATCAATGACCCTGAAAGTATACTATGAGCAACAATAATCATAGTGGGAAAACAAATAATCTATATAAATTTCTTATAAAATATGAATCATTAAAACCATAGTTTTAATCCTAGGTTATTCATTATTGTTAACAAAATTATAGTATTATAACATATAATTATACTTATCCTTTGGGATCTTACTTGAAGATTTCTCATCCAATTTTCCAATGTTCAACTAAGATTTTCTTTAATACCAACTATAAAGACCCATTCTTTTAATACATAGATGTTATATCCAAATTGTAAGAACTGAGATCTTCTTTTACAGTGTGAATATTTATTTCTGGTTGTTTTTGAGAATAAGAGGAGTTTCTATAAATTTTAGGAGAACATGTTGTTTAATTTATGTACACATCATGTACCCGGTTTCCATGGGGGACCGTGTACTGGTCGTGTAACATCTAAGCACATGGTCGTGTGTTGTGACCTAGATATTGCCTAAATAGGAGACTAGAAAATCAAGTACACGCCATATACTTTTAAAATATGTGCTATATACTTTCTTTTTTTCATTAAACGGAATGGGGTCACGTCTAATTGACAGAACCTTTTTCTCTTCGCCTGTCACATTCAAGAGCGACCGTATAGCTATGGATCTTCAGCGATCCCACAAATCGTTGTCCGTTATCCAAAGCGACCATCATCGATTGTGTTGGAATCACCACGGTGAGTTCTCTCTTCTTTTAGAACTTCATCTCATGATTTATCACCTCTCATGAGTTATCCTTTGTTTAATAGTTTAAGAATTTTTGTAGATTTATGGCATTATAGGGTGATTCAAGGCATGAGGTTCACGTATATTGATCTCACGATGCCTAGGTAGGAGGTTTGTTCCTTTCTGTAGAGAGTCTCATAATTTTATGCACAAAAACTCCCAATACCCAATAATGGGGTATTGTGTGTTTATGGATTTAGCTCTGTTATGGCTTGTTAGGACTTGTTTGTTTGGATATATGTTAATTTTTGTGACTAGGGTTAACTTTTCCAAGCTATGGATGTTTTGCCCATGTTTTATTGCTTTTGACTGTTTGGTCTGGCTTTGCATATTAGGCTCCTACTTTGTTTCCCATGCCTAGTATTATTAGGATGGAGTGATTATTATCTAACATGCTATGATATGTTGTAGATTGTTTAGCCATGCAGTTCTTGAGGTTTACTTTGGCTACCACATATCATTTGTGCATGACTGACTTACACAGGTTCATGGGAACCTGGTGTAGTAGACCATAAAGAGAATGGACATTGAGGGTTCTCTAGAGTGTCTGTTTACGGTTACGTTTCACGAAAAAATGGGGGGTGGACTTTCCTCTTCATTATAGTGTCTGTAGTTTTCTGAATACAGGACATGGGGGGAATTAGATGTTAGGTGATTTTTCAAAGTTCCAATTATTTACCGATATGAGACCATAGGGTGAATTGACAGTGAGTGCTTCCTCGGAGTATCTTTGCTAAAGCTGAACCAGATTTGTTAGACTATGTGTACTTCCTAGAGATTGTTAGCTTTTTATTAGATACTTACTTGGTATATGAAAATGAATGCAATTGAATTTTTAGGATTGTTACTATATGTACTTCCTTGTTTACTGCTTCTCTTTGCTTATTACCTGCCATATATATTCACTGAATGTTAGGCATATATCTTTGGGTGGTTGCCTGCTGGTATTAGCCTCACACCCTGTTTGGGTCATGCTTTTGGGCCCAAATAGATTATATTATTGTTATTCTAGATAAGGACAAGCACCCTTCTACTTCTGGTACATGATTGCTATGAAGCTGGGGAGAATTGGACCAAGCTGAGGCTTGTGATGCTGTAGAGTTTATTACTATTTTTCTTATGTACTTTTCTTTAGAACTATATTACAGCATCGTGATTTGTTTGGATGCTTTCCTAGACATATGTATCATATGTCATTGATATATGTGTGCTTCAGTTTATTTCTTCAGTCTTCTATTGTATACTTATTGCATTCTTTTACTGCTTCCGCTATTGTATATCTATTTTACTTCCATTGTGTTATTCTACCAATGAGGGCATAGTTTCTCCACTATCACACCCAAGGATCTCACTACTAGTCTAAAGCCTCTAGCATTTGGGGAAATGTGCTTGAGGTCATGTGAGCAACTGGGTATGGGGAACCTCTGGGCGGCTCCCGGAACCGGGACGTTACAAAGTGGTATCAGAGGAGTTTCTTTTATTCATGAATTACTATTTAGAGCCCATATCTGGGGATAGGAAGGAAATAGGTACTTGGTAATAAGTTGGTCCTGAGAGTAGCTAACCCATGTACATGGAAATGCCAATTTACCTCATTATTGCAATTTTCTGATTTTTCAATTTTTACTGTTGATTTGACTTCACCATTAGGTGATTCACATGTTTTGTGCTATTATTATTGATGTTATTGTAGTTCTATTTCTATTGAAACCCGATGAGATGAGGGTATTCCATCTCATGCATTATATAGGCACTTGCTAGAAATCACATGTCATGCATTCTTTCCATGCCATTTTGGGTGAATCAGTGATTCCATATTGTTTTAACAGATGTTGTATAAGATATACATGCTATTGATATTTATGCCTTGATATAATACCTTTTTTCGATAAAGTATTGGTTTGTGTAAGGTTTTGTTTGAATGGACGTCAAACATTGGTTCTTGAGGTTTTATGGGCCCTCATGGATCGGAAATTGATGGATCATTGTATTGTTATTCCTTCTGTATAACATGAATAAGATTCCATGATTTGATTCCTGAGGATTATGGGCCCTCACGGATCGGAATTTGGCACTTTAATGTTTGTTTCAGTGTTTTTCTAGGTTTCGGAGTAGTTTCTAAGTCCTACTATCCAGAAAAACCCAGAATACATGGTTTGTAATGATAAATACATGCCATGCGACCTTTTGTTTGGGAAGAAACTATTTTTCTTAAGTACACGCGGTGTACTATATGTACATTCTATGTAGTCTCTAACCATGTCACTAGATATGTTGGTAGAGACATGGGGTTGGGAAATCATTGGTGGGACATGTCGTGTTTCTGATGTATACGTCATGTTGTGTAGACCATGTGTCCACTCGTGTGACTGATGACACGGATCAGTTAAAACATAGGTTATACATGTCGTGTCAAGATTGAACATGTCATGTAGTGTAACGGTTGTATTTGGTCAGGTAACTGACAACATGGACAGTTGAAATCCTTCAAGTACATGTTGTGTCTATCTAGAACATGCCGTTTAGAGTGAGTCGTGTAATCGACCTTATGAATAACAACATGGGTTGGAAAAGTTCTTCAATTACACGCCCTGTCTGGCACTAAAATGTCGTGTAGTCTTGTTCTAGGGAACCTTTCATGACCTGTCACCTGGGGCCCATGCCGTGACAACCCCAAACCCGCCTTCGATAGGCCAAGGGAAGGCGACTAGCACCGAAAGAGATATTCCCTAAAAATGGTAAGGTGTTGCCTTTTTAACCTATAAAGTCACACAACTAAGCACAAAGTAGGATACAAGCATAAAGTAAACTATAATGTAATCAAGGTGTGTACATAAAGTAAAGTGGGATAGAATAAAATCCCAATTGGAAAAAACAAATAAAACTGGAAAGTACAAGTAAACTAAAAAGTACATGTATAACTGAAAACAACCCCTGTGAACACCCACCAAGGATCCTACTAGAAGGGTAGGTACTGCTCTCGAACAGTCGTCTCTGCGGTATGCCTTGTCTAATGTTCGCCTCCAAGCTACCCTCAGTCCTGGTAATCTCATCTTCAATCAGCATTGTCCTTTATTTGCACCAGACACAACATGGTGCAGGCATAGCCCATGTAGGGGTGAGTATAACGATACTCAATAGGGACAGCGAGACCCTCTAAGGTCTCTCAAAATCCAAAAAGGATAAACCACAAATCATGAAAAAAACTGACCACCCTACTTTGGTATATTCCAATACATATACCTAAGTTGTCGAATATACCCATCTCAATCATGAGGAAACATAGGGCCCAACTCAAACCCAAAAGCTCAACTATTCCATGAATGAAGAAATACCACAAAGGTGAGTACCCTAAGGGTAGTACCACATAGGTAACTCCACACATAAAAATACCACAAAGGCATCATCACACATAAGTGTTCCAAAAAGATAAGGACTCATCTCACACCAGGTATAACTTAGGTATGGTTGTAATGATGATTATATCTAACTACAGAATCATCTTACTCTATTGATAGGCAGACCCATGTAGGATCCTAAATCATTAGACCCACATAGGATCCTAGTACAGTAGACCCACGTAGTATCCTTGAGTAATCCCACATGTTTTCATAGAGAGGATCCATGCGGGACCCTGAAACATAGACCTATATAGAATCCCAAATCACAGACCGACATAGGACCCCTTTCTCTTGTTATAGCGAGCCACAGGGTTCCTGCACTAAGCTTGATTGATTCTGGGAGGGTCCGCTCCTGAAGCCACAGGTAGATACTCCAACTACAATGAAGTCCCATGAAAAAGTATCCCAAAGTACCACTATGTAATAGGGGTCTCAATGCAATATATAGTGTGTCAATCGGACACCCGGTCTGTAAGTTATTGGCCTTTAAGTCCTGAGGGCCCAATTGAATTCGTGTTCGATACAACACATATGTACCCGAACATTATACAAAACTCAAGTAGGGTATACCAAAATGACTGAATCGATCCAAGGTTTCTAGCGATGTAAAAGATCCATCAAATAGACGTCCTTAGGTCAAGTTATTGCTGAAAGAGTGAAAATGGGTCGATGCTGGTCCAGGTCCAGTATGACCCAGGCGGACCGACCCAGCCCGACCCGGCCTAGGCCGACCCGACCCAGATCAAGTCGACCCAGGTCTTGCCATGGGTCCAACCCAACCCATTGGGTCTGGCCCAGCCCACTGGGCAGCCCACACTAAGCGGCCCGCGGCTGGCACGCGGCTGGGTGGCCCTGCGGTGGGGTCCACCATAGTTTCCACCCAAGGGGAGGCACCCCCCTTGGTACACCGATTGGTTGGGCTGTTCGGGTTGGGTATCCAATCAGTCATCTCCATGTGGTGTTGGCAACTGGCCAGCAAGACCCAGGGTCCCGCTCAGCTCCCTGGATGGCCGGACGGCCAGCCCTCCTCTACAGAGTGGTCGCACGTCATGCCCCCACCGGCGGCAGGCAGCAAGCCGGCCTCCCTCCTTCACCGTCATGGCCTCATGTCACCACTCCTACAAGGTTGGTGGTGAGGTCGTGCACCGCCGCCGCCCTTGCTCTGCCACGCCCGATGGGCCGCGGTCATTCTCCGGTGGCACGGTCGTGTCGCCGATGTCTTCGTGGCCAGCCGGAGTGTCGGCCGCCGCTCCCAAGCCCCACCGGTGCCGGTCACCTGCACGGGTTTCTAGCGACGTTCCTCAGGTCACAGGGCGCACCCCGTTGTCCCGTTCTTCATTCTGATGACTTTCAAACTCGACTTAGAATTCCTCCATCAATTGAAGAGCATCATAAACCACAAAGGTTGCAAAGAGGTCCATCCGTGTTCATTTGGCCCTCGCCCTCTGCATTAGAATGGTAGCAAGCGGAATAATTGTTCTTAAATCAAGAAGATTGACAAGAACATGGTAAGGGGTATTCAAAACAACATTACCTACCTAGATTTCTCATTGATGTCGATGAGGAGAGGAAAAGATGAACGTCATTTCATCGTCGATGAATACATTCCTGATTGGGGATCCTTCAATGGAGTTCTTCATTGGAGAAATTTTTCTTCATTGGAGAGATTGTTTCTCCACAATTCTCCCAATATCTCCTTTTCCAACAAATCCCCCAACCAAGAGGTGAAATTCCAAATTAATACTCTTATGTTTATTAATTAAACTAATTGAGTTAGCAAATCAATTTGAGGGGAAACCAAGAGTTAGCTTCCATTAAAGGGGGTTTCAAGGGTTAGGTGGCCCACACCATCAAATTCAAATTTGGGCGTTCTCATGCTCAGTTGGTCCCCACCACCAAATATTCAATTGGGAGGATTTAATTCCATAAATAAAATAAAGATACTTAGTTTTATTTTCTCCCATGAAAAGCACAAAAACTAACTTTCACCCTCGACCTACTGCGATCAAGGTGAAGGTCTCCTTAAGTGAATATTGGTGATGCGAGTTCAACGGTGCCCTCATATTTCAATTCCAATCACCAGTTCAAATGTAACTAAAACTTTCTCACAGGTTTACTAAACTTACCTGAAAAAAGTTCATAAATTAATTTTGGGCACACCGGGCCTTGGAATCAGATGCCGTCAATTTTTTCGGACTTGCAATATCCTATTATAATTTAAAAAAAATTACATGGAAAATCTGGGTCATTAAATTCTCCCCACCTCAGGGCTTTGCATCCCCAAAAACCACATCAAGAAAACTAGGAAAACATGTGGGGGTACTGAGAATGAATCTGAGCCTCCTGCTCCCATATTCTCTCCAGGAGGTTTCTGTGCCGCCAGAATACACGCACCAAAGGTATCGATCACCCACAAAGGACTCTCTCCTGTCGATCCTCAATCATCACTGGAGCCTCTAAAAACATCGCCCCATCGTAGATGTCAAGATCTCCCCAGTCAATGATGTGTGAAAGGTCGTGCATGTATCTCCTCAGTTGGGATACGTGGAAATCGCCATGCACCCGGTGCAACTGAGGTGGAAGATATGAGATTTAAAGAACCTTACCAACTCTACGGAGGACCATAAAGGGTCCGATGAACCTCGGAGATAACTTTCTACCCCGGCCAAATCTCTGCAAACCTCGTCGATATGAGACCCATTGAAAGATGCGGTCACCATCCTTGAACTCCAGAGGTCTCTGTCTCTTGTCAGCATAAGACTTCTACCTGCTCTGTGAAGTCTTCATCCCCTCCTGGATGATCTTCAACTTCTCCATGGTAGCCCGTACCATCTATGATCTCACGAGTGCTGACTTCCCTGGGTCAGTCCAACACAAAGGAGATCTGAATGTTCGGTCGTACAGAGCCTCAAATGGTGTCATCCCAATTGTGTAGTGATAGTTTTTGTTGTATGAAAACTCCACCAAGGACTAGTGATCCCCCCAACTGCGACCAAAGTCGAGGACTCAAGCACGCAGCATGTCCTCGAGGGTCTGAATGGTCCGCTCAGTCTGGTCATCCGTCTGAGGATGGAAGGTGGCGATCAAATGATGTTGCGTTCCGAAAGCCTCCTGCAACCCCTTCCATAGCCAGGAAGTGAAATGTGCATCACGATCAAAGACAATTGTCTAGGGTACTATATGAAGCCTCATAATATCTTGTATATAGAGGCATCCCAAGATCTCTATTGAACCATATTCTCTGATCGGTACAAAGTGGGCCGACTTGGTTAGTCGGTCGATGATCACCCAGATAGAATTGTTACCCCTAGATGTACATGGAATTCCAATCATGAAGTCCATGGATATTTTATCCCACTTCCACTATGGGACCTCTAAAGGTTGAACTAAGCCTACTGGTACCTAATTCTCTACCTTCACATGCTGACAAGTGAGGCACCGAGTGAAAAACTCTGCTACTTATTTCTTCATTCATGGCCACTAGTTCTGTCTTCTGAGGTCCTGGTACATCTTCGCATCTCATGGATGTACCTCCAGTGGGTATTTGTGGAACTCCATCAACACTTCCTCCTGAAGAGACACAGGTACCATGGTATATCCTCTGAAAAGAATAACGTGCTCCCCACCTTCAGAAAATCCATCAGGTTCCTATCCTGTGGATATCTGAGCACGTTGAGCCTCATAGTCAATGTCCCCATGTTTCGCCTCCCTGACTCATTAAAGGAGTGGGGGACTGACTGTAAGAGACTAAAGAGAAGCTTCTCCATCTTGATCCACAAAGGATATCTACAAAGCATCTAGATGCTCTGTCGCATCACCTAGGAACTGTAAACCATATCTCCTACTGAGTTCATTTTCTACAATGTTCCCCTTCCAAGGAGTATAGACTATCTCAAAGTGATAGACATCGAAGAACACAAGCCAAAAACGTTGTCTCAGGTTCAGGTACTTTTGGATGAAGATATACCTAAGGCTCTGTTGATCATAGTAGACTGTAAAACTCTCACTAATCAGGTAGTGTCACCACATCTTCAAAGCTAAGACCACTGATGCTAACTCAAGGTCATGGGTAGCATAATTCTTCTCATGTTGTCTTAGATGTCAAGAACCATATGAGATAACTTCTCTCTCCTAAATCAGGACACATCTGAGCCTATTCCCTGATGTGTCGTAGTAGACTACGTACCCAACGCCCTCCTCCGGAAGCCTCAAGATAGGGGAACTAGTCAGCCTCTACCTCAGCTCTTGAAAACTCCGCGGGAATATCTCCTACCACATGAAGGGTTTCCACTTCTTCATCAACGCTAATAAAAGTGCAGAAAATATGGAGAAATCTAGCACAAACCTCTATTAGTATCTATCCAATCCCAGCAAACTCTATACCTCCATCACACTCCTGGGTGGCTCCCAAGAAAGTACCCCCCCCCCCATCGTCATTGCATCCACTACAACTCCAACCTCTGAGATTACATGTCCAAAAAGTGAACTTTCCAGATCCAGAACTGGCATTTGGAGAGCTTTTCATAAATCTGGTGCTCTCGGAGTATGTCCCGAACTATCTGTAAATGATAGGCATGATCCTCCTCAGTAGCCGAGTAGATCAGAATGTCACCAATGAAACCCACCACAAAGTGATCAAGATATGACTGAAATATCATGTTCATGAGTCCCATGAACACTGCTGAAGCATTGGTCACACCGAATGGAATAACCAAGAACTTGTACTGGCCATACCGACAACTGAATGTCGTCTTCTGCACATCCTCATCTCGTACTCTAAGCTGGTGATATCCTGATCTGAGGTCTATCTTTGAGAACCAATGTGCTCCCTTCAGTTGATCAAAGAGGTCATCAATCCTTGGGAGTGGGTACTTGTTCTTCACAGTCACCTGGTTTAGGTTCCAATAGTCAAAAAAAATTCTTAGGCTCCCATATTCCTTCTTGGCGAACAAAATTGGGGCTTCCCAAGGAGAAACACTTGGTCAGATGAACCTATTCCCCTTTAAGTCTCTAACTGTACCCATATCTCATGAAGCTCTATGGGAGCCATCCGATATGCTGGTGTAGATATAGGTGTTATCCCAGGGTACAATTCAATGTAAAATTCCACCTCTCTGCGAGGAGTTATACCCAGACCATCATCAGGGAAGACACCTGTGTACTGGTCCACCACTACAGGATATCTCAGATTCTCCACATCAACCAATCCAAGGGTAAGGCTATCCATCTAATCAGTAATCGGCTACACTCTCCTCCATGTTAGTCCATCCTCTACTATAAAGGCTCACTTCTCATCGGTGATGGTATACCTAGTCCCATCTGTGCGGACACACCGCACATTGTGCATAATGAAATCGATCTGGGCATGAACTATAGATAACCAATCCATACCCAGGATGACGTCGTAAGGTCTAGACACCTGTACTAAAAGATCCCAGCCAAAGATCTTCCCTCCTTGAGTAAGATCACAATGTTGGTACCAGTGTGTAATCATTGAATCCTCTCCTGTAAGAGTCTCTAGACGTAAGGATACATCCAATGGCTCCACCGGAATCTCCGAGCTTCGAACGAGGGCAGTGGAAATAAAATAATGACTGGCACTGATTTCTATAAGTACCACAGCTAAGGTGGATTAGACACAGATCGTAACATGAATCATCTCCAGAGCACTGTGGTCATCAGCCTCAGCTGCCTGGAGCTGAGCTCGCCCCTGTCCACATGCTTCCTTTGGTCAGGGTGGACCACCTGGTGGTGGTGGTAACACCTCGAATCATCACCCACTACCAGCTACACGTCCAGCTCCTCAGCCATGTCTTCCTGCTCCCTACGGACCTCCTCGAATGAACATCTTTCTCTTCTTGGGTGGTCCTTAGACCATCTACTGATCATATATATGGCGGGTCAGGTAGTCACGAGTCACGTGACCATGTCTTCCGCATGCGTAACACTTCATGCTCCTCGCATGACTAGCTCTATCTCGGGTGCCCCGCAAAACCGACCCAGAATCCTACGGTCGTCCACCTATAGGTCTGGTCCTCTTGGATCTCTATGACATTTGTCCGCTACCAGCTACAGAAGACTCCACTACGTGACACCCAGTGGTAGGTCTTGCTTCTAGTGACTCCTCTATAAAAAAAACTACACTAAGAGGGCTCTATATAACACCCCTTCTTGCATCGGGATATTGAGAGAAATCATCGAAGCCCTGATCTCTCACCTGAGTCCCTACTTGAAGGTATGGGCCCTCGAGAATGGGTATCACACCATATCAATAGAGTAGGGTGAGAGGTCGATGAACCTCGCTGAGTACTGAGCCACAGTCATGGTACCCTACTGTAGATGAAAAAGATCATGTATGCACATTTCACGAAGGTTCACTAGGAAAAATTGTGCCTGAATCTGGCTCTCAAAGTATGCCCAGAGAAGTGTCACATCGTCTTGAACCTAGAGAATCATACTCCACCATCTGCCTGATGCTTCCTATAGAAAACTAGCGGCAAAGATCACCATGAGATCAGCTGGTGTCCCTACGTGTCATAAGACTCTCGCCACGGCCTACATCTAATCCTCAGTCACCTGTGGGTCTATCTCACCCCTGAACCTGGGTGGCCTCAGGTGCTAGAACTCATGCATCACGCTCAAGAGGCATGAACTCTCTACTACTAATGATGGTGGCATCGATGGCCCAATGGGTAATGGCACTGCTGGTGCCTCCGCTGGTGCCTCTACTAATAAAGGGACCTACACCGAGGCCTCATCACTCAGTTGGATGTCATCACGTACTCTTCATGGAACCCTAGCAAGCTGTTTTCATGGAGGCATCCTAAAAAGAAACAGGGGTGCCATAGTAAATAAGTTATACATGGTGAGCTGAATAAAAGAGATCACAAAGAAAACATTTCAAAACACACAGAATCATTGTTTTCATGCAGTGAGTCAAAAATAAGAAGTTATGGTCCTAGTGTATGGATTATTTGGCCACCACACCAACACTGGATTCCCTAAACTGATAACCACACTCATAAAAATTAACAATATTGTCATTAAAAGATCTAATTCCAGTGTTCTACAGTAGAAATGACTCCTCTGATACAAATTTGTCACAACCCGTCCCCTAGGGATTATGTCGTGACTACCCCAAGCCTGCCTTCTATGGGAAAGAGGCTGGTGACTAGCACCGAAAGGTGTATTCCCTAAAAAATGGGAAGGCATTTCCTTTTAAACATGTAATCTCACACAACTAGGCACAAAGTAGGATACAAGCAAAAAGTAACCGATAATGTAAAAAAGGTGTGTGTATAAAGTAAAGGGGGACAAAATAAAAGACCTACTAAAAAGAACAAGTAAAACTAGAAAGTACAAGTAAATTGTAAAGTACAAGTATAACTGAAAATATCTCCTATGAACACTCGCCAAGGATCCTACATGAAGGGTAGGTACAGCTCTCGAACGGTCATCTCTATGGTTCGCCTCGTCTAATGTCCACCTCCGAGCTACCTCCAGTCCTGGTACTCTAGTCCTCTATCATCATTGTTTGTCATCTTCACTAGACACAATAAGGTGTGGGCATAGCCCGTGCAGGGGTGAGTATAATGATACTCAGTAGGGACCCCAAGACCCTCAAAGATCTCAGAAAATCCTCAAAGGATAAACCACAAAGCATGAAAAAAAATGACCAACCTTTTAGGTATATGCCCATACATATACATAAGTTTTTGAGTATACCCATCTCAATCATGTGGAAACACAAGGCCCAACTCAAATTCCAAATCTCAACTGTTCCCCGAAGGACGAAATACCATGAAGGTGAGTACCATAGTGGTAGTACCACATAGGTAACGCCACACACAAAAATACTACAAATGGATCATCACACAGAAGTGTACCGCAAAGATAAAGACTCAGCTCGCACCAGGTATAACATAGGTATGGTAGTAATGATAATTAGATATAACTACTGAATCATCTTACTCTGTTGAGAGGAAGATCCACATAGGATCCTAAATCATCAGACCCACGTAGGATCCTAGTACAGAAGACCCATGTAGAATCCTAGATTCGTCCCATGTGTATTCATAGAGAAGATCTATGTGGGACCCTGAAACACAGACCCATGTAGGATCCCAAAGCACAGACCCACATAGGATCCATTTATCATGTTACATCCAGCCATAGGGTTCTCGCACTAAGCTTGATTGATTCCGGGAGGGTCTGATTCTCAAGCCACATTTAGATACACCAAATTCAATAAAGTCTCAAGAAAAAGTATCTCAAAGGACCTCCACATAATAGAGGTCTCAACACAATAGACGGTGTGTCAATCGGATGCCCGGTCTGTAAGATAATGTCTGTTAAGTCCCGGGGGACCGGTTGGATTCGTGTTCAATCCAACCTGGCAGTACCCCAACTTTATCCAAAACTCAAGTGGGGTATACCAAAAGGAACTTATTGATCCAAGGTTTTTGGCGCCATAGACGGTTTGTTAAATGGACACACGTAATTCATGTTATAGCTGAAAGAGTGAAAAGGTGTCGAAGCTGGTCTGGGTCCTGTCCGACCCGGGCGGACCAACCCGGCCCGACCCGGCTTGGGCCGACCCGACCCAGTTCGGGTTGACCCGGGTCTAACCCTGGGTCCAACACAACCCGTGGATGGCCCGCAGCTTGGTGGCCCTGCAGTGGGGTCCACCCTAGCCACCACCCAAGGGGTGGTTCCCCCTCAGTACCCCGAACGACTGGGTCGTTCAGGTTGGGTACCCGACCGGCAGGCGCCACGTGGCCCCAGCGGCTGGCACACGGGACCCCGAGTCATGCTCGGCTCCCTGGCTGACTAGATGGACAGACCTCCTCCATAGTGTGTTCATGGTCTACACCACAATCGTCGGCCTACAGCGAGTTGGCCACCCTTCTTCGTCGTCGCGGCCTCGTGTCGCGGATCTTGCATGCCCAACAGCGCGATCGGGCGCCACCGCCCCCTTCACGTGGTCGGTCGTGCGTCGGCCGCTGCCATTTCACCATCGTGTCCAATGGGCCTCATACCTTCTCCGGAGGTTCGGTTGCACTGTCGATGTCATCGCGGCCGGCCGGAGTGCCGGCCGCAGCTCCTGGGCCCCACTGGTGTTGGTCGCCGACATGGTTTCCCGGTGACGTTCCTCAGGTCACCGGGCGTGCCCCGGTGGCCCGTTCTTCTTTCTGAAGACTCTTGCACTCAACTCGGAATGTCTCTATCAATTCAAGACCATTATAAACCTCAAAGGTTATGAAGAGGTCGAGCTCTGTTCGTTTGGCCAGCACCCTCTGCGTTAGAATGGTAGTAAGCAAAATAATTCTTCTTAAATCAAGAAGATTGGCAATAACATGGTGTGCAGTATTCAAAACAACGTTCCCTACCTCAATTTCTCATTGATGTCATTGAGGAGAGTAAAGTAAATATTCGGTTCATCGTCGTTGAATACGTTCCTCGTTGGGGAGCCATAAAAGGAGTTCTTCGTCGGAGAAAGTGTTCTTCGTTGGAGATATTGTGTCTCCAAAATTCTCTCAGTCTCTCCTTTTCCAACAAATCCCCGAACCAAGTGGTGAAATGCCAGATTAATAAGTTTAAGTTTATTAATTAAACTAATTGAGTTGGAATATCAATGTGATGGGAAACAAAGAGTTAACTACCATTAAAGGGGGAGTTCAAGGGTCGGGTGGTCCCCACCATTGAATTCAATTTTTGGAGTTCTCAAGCTCAGGTGGTCCCAACCACTAAAAATAAAATTGGGAGGATTAAATTACATAAATAAAATAAATATACTTTATTTTATTTTCTACCACAAAAATCACAAAAACTAACTTTCACCCTTGACCTACTAGTGTCATGGTGAAGGTCTCCTTAAGGGAATATCAGTGTTGCGAGTTCAACGGTGCCCTCATATTTCAATTCTGATCAGTGGTTCAAAAGTTTTAAAAACCCGCTCACATGTTTACTAAATGTACCCCCAAAAAAGTTCATAAATTCATTTCAGGAACACTGGGCCTCTGAATCACGCACATTTAATTTTCACTGACTCGCAATATTCCCATATAATTTAAAAAAAATTACATGTAAGATCTGGGTCATTACAAAAATCATCCATCTTAGCTATATAGAATAACTCGGGCAGGGGAAAAGGATTTAAGTGCAATCCATGTGTTACAACAGCATGTTGTGTGTATGGGGTGTTACATGGATATTTTTGGTAGAAGTATACACCCATGTGAAGGCTTAAGGGAACACGACATGTTGGCATAATACACACTGTGTTTCCATGTTTTGAAAAACATGAATTCTTTATTTCTATTGTTCCCTTCTTACACTTAAATGTTTCAGTCCCTATTAATCTTAATCTATGGTGTGCGCTTGACCTTGTAGAGTCATGCCACAAAGACGTCCTCTGATTGTCTACCAGTTATAGGGTAGTGATCAGACACTAGATATGGCTGATTAGTGACTACCAGCGGATCCTCCATTTGTTCCAGTCTTGGAACCAAATGTCATTCTGTCCATAAGTGCTAACACACAGTTCTGAGAGGGATTTATGAGGTTCATGTAGACCTTCCGAGGAGTACCTCATCTTTCCCCTTCTATGGCAGAGTTGACATGGGTTTTCCAGCAGCAGCATCCTCCCACCTTCACAGGGGAAGGAGGACCTTAGGTTGCAGATTCATGGTTAGAAGACATGGTTTCTATCGTTGAGCATATAGAGATGCAACTAGAGAGGAGGGTGAAGCTCACTACGTATATGCCTCATGAATTTACCAAGAAATTATGGGATGTGATCTCACAAGTGGGACGCCAGCATGTTATGTTGTGGGATGAGTTTCAGCATGCCTTTTATGACTAATTCTACCTGGATACTTTTAGGGCCGATTGATCCCGATAGTTCATGAGTCTAGTGCAGGGTAATCTCTCAGTCATGGATTACTCTTCTTGTTTCACTGATTTGTAGTGATTCATGCCTATCCCAGGAGGTGAAGAGTTATTTCTGGAAAGGATGTTTGAGGATGGTCTTAGGCCCGACATTCGATCTCAAGTGAACATCTTCAGGTTGACTTCCATCAATTCTATAATCAACTAGATGCTGATCATAGAGTGAAATCTAAGGGATTATAGATTGGTGATCCAAGGAGGTTCGACATCTGGAGTAGGTATCCCTCTTACTGACAGTAGGAAGCATTGTAGGGAGTCTACGCATGGAGATCAAAGTTGGCGAGAGAAATCTTCTAGTAGCCAAGTGGTGTGCTACCAGTGCATGAAGAGAAAACATATGAGGCCACATTGCCCGAGAGACCCAGTGGAGTGCCGATAATGTGGAAAGATGGGTCATCTTATTCTCTCCTTTCAGATCTTCTCACCAGCAGCTGGTGATAGGGGTTCTTCTATAACTCTTAATTAAGGAGAAGCACAACCAGTTTCCCATCAGTCAGGGAACTGGAGTTCTTCCAGCCATTCAAGTTGAGGTGGAGGTCATGGTCGTGGTGGTCAGTCACCAGGATTTCAGCGACAGCGGGGTGTATCATCTCAGGGTGGTCAGGTAGGTTCACAGGGTCGCAGTGCAGGTCAAAATTTTTCAGTGGAGCAGACCTAGCAGAAGCCAGATCTCAGACCCTCTATAGTTTGAGGAACGATCCTAATTGCCTCAGTTTTTGCTTGTGATCTTTTCAATATAGTGGCTTCCTATATCTTTATATCAATCATTATTGGGGAGATATTTGGTCTCTGTATCTTTTATTTTATCTATATATTGATGCTAGACACTCCTTTGGGATATAGAATGGCGTGTGTATGTCATTGAAAGGAGTGTCCCCTAGAGGTTGGTGGGTGTCACTTCTTTTAGTACCTTTATGTCCTAGAGATGACAGGTTATGGTGTCATTCTCGGAATGGACTGGTTAGTTCCATTCTATGTTGTTGTTGATGTTTATCATCTTAGGGTGAGTTTCACATCACCAGAGGGAAGAGTGTTTCTTCATAAGGGCGAATGGGATGTTCAGGCGAGCAGAACGGGACCTGGGCATCATGAGTTTGGAAGAGTTACAACCAAGATTTCTATTCTATATCTGGATGACTAGGGGACTTCACAGATGAACTTTCCACCCTGGTGGATTATTTCAGGGCTATCTTTCAAGGGGACTTTTTATGTTTTCCTCTAGAGAATGAGGTGGACTTTTCTATTAGGCTTTTTTCAAGAGTGGCATCGGTGTTAATCCTCTTTATAAGATGGATACACTAGAGTTGTAGGAGCTCAAGAAGCAGTTGGAGGAGTTGTAGAAAAAGGGTTTCATCCAACCCAGCACTTCTCCTTGGGGTTCACCTATCCTGTTTGTGAAGAAGGTGGATGGTACTCTCAGTCTTTGTGTGGATTATTTAAAGTTGAACCAGTTAATAGTCAAGAACCGATATCCCTTTTTGAGGATTGATAATCTCTTTGATCATCTTTGAGTAGCTTGGATGCTCTCGAAGATTGACTTGAGATCTGGTTGTCATAACTTGTGTGTTAGACCATCATATATACCTCTTACCACCTTTCGGAGAAGGTATGATCTATACAAGTATGTGGTTATGTCATTCGGTCTCACGAATGTGCTTGTAGTTTTCATTCCACTAATGAACCGATTGTTCCATCCATAATTGGATTCCATTGTGGTAGTCTTCATGGATGATATCTTGGTGTACTCTCACTCTCAACATGACCTTTCCACATGTATTGAGATCATTTTGAGTACACTGAGAGAGAATAAGTTATATGCTTAGATCTCAAAATGCCACTTTTAGATGGACTAGATTCACTTCTTAGGTCATGTTATCTCAAAGACAAGAGTATTAGTAGACCCAGAAAAAGTTATAGTAGTAGTTTCCTGGGATCAGCAAAATAATTTCATTTAGGTATGAAGTTTTCTAGGTCTGGATGGTTACTACAAGAATTTTATATAGGACTTTTCATGCTTAGTAGTGCTACTGACGGGCCTTACTAAGAAGGGTGTGAAGTACTTGTGGTCAAATTCTTGTGAGTCAGCCTTTCAAAAGATGAAAGGTAGGTTGAATTCTGCATTGATACTAGTATTTCCATCGTCGGGCAAGAGATATACTATTTACTATGATGCATCAGGTATCGGGTTGGGAGTAGTTCTTATACAGGGAGAAGGGTTTATTGTATACAAGTCTTGATAACTGAGGCCACATGAGAGGAACTACCCAATACACAAACCCAAGTTGTCTACAGTTGTTCATGATTTAAGTTGTTGGAGACCCTACCTGTTGGGAGATAATTTTGTGGTTTCCACCAACCACAAAAGACTCAAGTATATCTTCACTCTACGTGACCTGAATTTGAGGCAGCGAAGGTGGGTTGAGTACCTTCAGTCTTTTGACATTGAGCTTTCCTACATGCCTAGGAAGGGAAATGTAGTGGCAAATGTGTTGAGTAGGAGGACTCAAAATAGGCATTTTAGGAGTCCAGTAGTGAGTGGATGCTTATGCATCTGTTCTCTAAAATTCATTTAGAGGTGCACAGTAGATAGAGGTAGACATTTCTATATTTTGTAGCTATTCTCTACTCTTCTTGATTGAGTGAGAATGATTCAACTATCAGATTAAGAAGGCCTAGTCCTACGAGAGAGTGTGTCAGGAGGGGACTATATTCTTGGATGGACAGTAGGAAAGCATGAGATCTTTCATTTTCATGGATGTGTGTGGGTGGCAGCAGACATATGTGAGGAGTTGATTCAAGACTTTCATTCCTCAGTTTGGGCAGTTCATCCTGGTGTCAATAAGATGTATCACGATGTACATCATCAATATTTGTGGCCAAGTCTGAAGAGATATGTTGTTGTTTTTTTTCATGAGTTGTTCCTCCTATCTGTAGGTGAAGGTGGAGCAACAGCGACCAGTAGGGATTTTACAGTAGTTACCCATTCCCTAGTGGATGTGGAGTGATATCGTAATGGACTTCGTGATAGGTTTACCGAGGTCTCCTCGAGGGAATGATGTAGTATGAGTTATTATTGATAGTCTCACAATGGTTTATCACTTTTTACCGATCAAAGAGGCCTTTAGAGTTGATGTGTTGGGAAGGTTGTACATCTGCAAGATTGTACGTCTACCTGGGGTTCCACACTCCAGTGTTTCTGATAGGGACGCACATTTTACTTCTCTGTTCTGGAAGGCACTTTAGAGGGCTTTGGGTACATAGGTACTTCAGATTATGGCATACCACCCCCAGAAATATGGCCAGTCCAAGCGTAGGATTCAGGTGATTGAGGACATGCTTTGAGAATGTATCCTATATTTTAGAGTTTCTTGGGGGAATCACATAGCTCTTGTGGTGTTTTCCTAAAATAATATTTTTTAAGCAACTATTCAGATGTAACCTTTTGAGGTTTTGTATGGTATGACATGCCGATCACCCTTATGCTAACTGGAAGACGGAGAGGTAGCTTTGGTTGGACATCAAATAGCCCAGAATAACACATAGCATATAAAGTTGAATAGAAAGAGGATGACTATTGCAGAGTCACAATAGAAGTCTTATGCATATCGATGGAGACGGTCTCTGGAGTTCCTGGTCGGAGATCAGGTTTTCTTGCATGTCACACCAAGGTTGGGACATAGGAGGATTAGGAAACAGGGTAAGATTTCACCAAGGTACTTTTCACCATTTGATATTTTGGAGAGAGTCAGACCGGTTTCCTATCGGTTGTAGTTACTTCATAGGTACCGAGCTATGCATGATTTCTTCCATGTTTCTCAGCTCCGACGTTACTTCTTAGAGTCATCTCATGTTTTCCAACCTGAGGATTTTAAGCTCGAGGTGCACGCATCCTTTGAGGATAATCCTATCTGAATTGTTTATAGACGTTTGATGGTTCTCTATGGTTAGTTTGTTCCTCTAGTACGAGTGCAATGGTAGCACGGGTGAGTACAGGATGAGACCTGAGAGAGGGAGGTCGATGTACGATCACAGTGGTCGAATCTGTTCGATGTTTCTTCTTCTACGCCTCCTAGTTAGGAAAATTTGGGGCTGAATTTATTTAAGGGGGGATGTTTTTAAGAACCTAGATCTTCTTTGTAGGTATTAATCTGGATTTCTAGTTGTTTTTAAGAAAAATAGGAGTTTCTAGAAATTTCTGTAGTACACGTCGTGTACTTTAAGTACATGTCATGTACCCGGTTGTCACGGGTGATCATGTAATGGCCGTGTAATGGCCGAGTACATGGTCATGTGTGGTCACCTAGATACTGCCTAAAGTGGAGGCCAGAAAAGGCAAGTACACATAGTGTACTTTTCAAATACATGTCGTGTACTTTCTTTTTTCATTAAACGGACCGGGGTCACGTCTAATCGAAAAAATCCTTTTTTTCTTCATCCTTCTCATCCAAGAGAAACTATACAGCTGTGGATCTCCCTCAAGCCCCCAAATCTCCATTTGTTCTCTGAATCGACTTCCATCGATTGCATTGGAATCACTACAGTGAGTTCTTTATTCTTATAGAACTTCATCTCTTGATTTCTCCTCTCTCACGAGTTATCCTCGGTTGAACATTTGAATATTTTTTGTAGATATACGGCATTATAGGGAGATTCATGGAATGAGGTTCAGGTATATCTATCTCATGATGTTGATGTAGTTGTTTTGTACCTTTCCATATATAGTCGCTAAATTTTCTGTGCAAAAATGCATAATACCCAAGAACGGGGTATTGTGTGTTTATGGTTTTAGCCCTATTATTACCTACTATGCCTTGTTTGTTTGGATAGAGGTTAATTTTTGTGAATAGGGTTAAATTTTCCATGCTATGTATGTTTTTACCACGTTTTCTTGTTTTTGAGCATTTGGTCGAGCTTTGCCTGTTAGGATGCTGCTTTGTTTCCCTTTATTGGTATTGTTATGATGGAGTGATTATTATCTAACATGCTATGATATGATGTTGATTTTTTAGCTAAGTAGTTATTAAAATTTACTTTGTCTTCCACATATTGTTTTTTCACGACTGACTTACACAGGGCCCTGAGAACCTAGTGTAGTAGAGCATAGGGATAATCGACTTTGAGGGCTTCTCCAGAGTGTATGTTTACTGTTACTTTGTGTGACCCTAGGGGGGATGGACTTTGTTCTCCCTCAAACTATCTGTAGTTTCTTTGATATGGACTAAAGTGGGAATTGGGCATTGAGTGCTTCCTCAATATTCCTATTAGTTACTGATACGAGGCCACATGGGGAATTGACAGTTATTTCTTCCTCAGAGTGTCTTTGCTAAAGGTGAACCAGAGGGGTTAGACTATTTATACTTCCCAAAGGGTTGATTTTGTTTGTTTGGTTGAACCCGAGGGGTTAGTCTATGAGTAATTCCCATAGGGTTACCTTATTTTGATTAGATACTTACTTGGTATATGAAAATTAATGCAATTGAATTTGTAGGATTCTTACTATGTGAACTTCCTTGTTTACTGGTTTTCTTTGATTATTGAATGCCATATATATTCACTGACTGATGGGCATAGATCTTTGGGTGGTTTCCTACTGGGATTATTCTCACACCCTATTTGGGTCATGCTTTTGGGTCCAAACAGATTATATTGTTAGAGGTCTAGATAAGGGAAAACACCCTTCTACTTCAGGTACATGATTACTATAGATCTGGGGAGCATGGAACCAAGCTGAGGCTTACGATGCTGTGAATCTATTTATTGATTTTATTTTGTACTTTGGTTTAGTGTTGTATTCAAGAATTGTCATTTTTTGGATTCTTTCCTGGACATCTGTATCATGCATCAGTTATATGTGTGTCCTCCAGTTGTTTATTTCTTCAGTCTTCTGCTGTTTACTTATTGCATGCTTTTACTGCTTCCAATATTGTATATATATTTTACTTTCTTTGTGTTACTCTGTCAATGAGGGCATAGTTTCCCCACTATCACACCCAGGGCCCTCGCAACTTGTCGGCAGCCTATGGCATTCGGGGAAATGTGCTTTAGGTCATGTGACTAGCCGGGTACAGGGCACCTATTGGCGGCTCCTGGAACCAGGACGTTACATAAATGGATGGATATTCATTATAGAAAATAAAAAACCATTCCATAACTATATGGGTTTAGTGCCTTTTGAAAAATGGAATATTATGTAACCGGTTTACAAAAATATATATCATCCCATAAAATTTCTTCACATCTAGCACTATCCTTAGACATATCCTACTTAAAAACATTCTTCATAACCTTGGTAAGGGTACATAATAATGGGTGATATTTGATGATCAGTAAATATAATCATAGTAAATATCATTCCATGATCATGTGAAATCATAATATAATAATAGGGATATGTTATCATGGTTATTACTTAGGATGTTTAAACCCAATCTATCATAGATCATAAACCTGATTCATGGCATAAACATTATCATTTCATAAATCATAGACCATAAGAGTGAGAAATCACCATACATAAATCAGGATCCACAATATCATGTCATAAAATTGTTTATCCATCATAAATATAGAAAAGTATTTCATATGTCAAGGTTGAAATCCAACACTATCAACATACTGGACTAGGAAACACCTATTTCTCATAGTGGATAAAAATGAACCTATTTCTAATAATTTATCAATCCCTTTGACTTATTTATAATTTTTATCTCATGAGATATAAAGAATAAACTAATTAATTGAAGATAGAAATATGTCCTACCCATAACATAATGAAAACCATACATATGTGTTCTACAATAACATAAATCATTCATCCTAATAGAACCCATGAAAAAAATGGGTTTCATAAACACTTCAACATAGAATAACCAATGGAGAAAAAATGGGTTTTATAAATATCATGACATAATAAACATAAAACAACCCTAAAAATAATAATGATCGAATCCTTGAATAATATGCCCAGTAAATAATATGTAACCTCAAAAAATGTTTTCTTATAAGGAAAATAATTTTGAAATACCACTTGAAATAAATCTTAAAAAATATATTTCAATTTTCAAATACTTTTTTTAAAGAGCTGTACAATTATTGAGGAAAATATTTTATTTGAAAATAACCTTTTAATCTTGTATATTAAACATAAAATATTTAATATATCATGAAGGTGGTAAAATATTCTCATTTTTTATAAGTTAAAAACAATTTTTCTTTACTTTGGTCAGATAATTCACAAAGAACATAGTTTATAAAATGAGAAATAGAATCACATTGGAACCGCACATTAAAAAATCATTAATGGGTAAAAATGATTCAAAAAATTATAACTAAATTGTAAAAAAAAATCAAAAATAATATGAAACATGAACATTCAAGAAAAGGTGAGTTTTAAGGAGAATTAAAAAATAATTTTTAAAGAAAAGTGGCATATAAATATCATATCATTGAAGTGAGCATTAATCAAATGAATCAATTACATGTTTCATATGTAAATCCAAATAAAAAATTGAAAATAAAATAAAATATAGTAAAAATTGGTATCACACATAATATTAACTATAAATAACCAATTAAGTATAAGTTTAACCAAATGAATGGAAATTGAGTTAAAAAATCTCTTACCACTTTGTAATCAGTCAAATCATATGCACCATAAAAGTAATAATTATAAAATTAATCATTTAATAAAATATATATAATTATATTCATGGTAATATATATCAAGGTTTATTATACACCCCACACAAAATAAATAAGTGGTGAATAAGGCATATATCTCTCAGAAGTAAAAGTGAGACCAGAAAACATTACATCTCACTTCCCTTTAGTTTGGAGTACATGAACCTCTTATATATAGGTTAAAAAAATATATTCTTATATATAGGTTAAAAAAATATATTAAATAATTATAGAAATGTGATCATATTTATAACACCTTATATGATACTTTCATGACATATTACCACCCATTCGTTAATAATATTTCATTATTTTCATTATTATAGGTTTGTTTATATCAGGGTTTTTATGGTCCGTTCATTTTTATATAATTAAGGATTTTATAATAAAATGTAAATAAAACTTTGTAAGTTAAATGATATAATATGCATGAAATTTTATATATTTAAATGGTCCCATATATCTTTTTTATTTATGGCATGAAGATGAATTATTTGATAAAATGATAATGATAAATTTTTAGTTTATTTTGGTTGTTTTTCTGACCATCCAGAACTAGTTTTGTTTTATATAATATTATGTATATATATTTGTTCAAAGAAATTAAATAATATATTATATAACTATTAAAATATTATTTAACAAGAATAATAATTTGATTACTATCTTTAATTGTGGTAATGGAAAATTAAAAATCATTCTTCATGAAGACGGTTAACATCTATAATTTGGACAATGGTTTTGTTTATTCGAATAAGAGAAAATGAGAACAGGGGTAGATAGAATATATTCCATTATAAACACAAAATTTAATTTTATAAATTATATTGTGTTATTATTCTATCATCAGTGAATTAGGTGATGATAAGTTATAAAACGAATAGAAATTAAGAGATGTTGTTTGATAAAGTTACCTCTTGAATTTCAACTCCTTGAAGGGCCCCATTAGGGACATGAAATATTTATTTGGGTGGGACTAGTAGCACATGGAAGTGAGTAGATTCTAGATGATATGTATTGTTATATATTATAATATATTCAAGTCTTTTTAGGAGAATGGTTGTGGTGATGAGTGTTATTTACTCTTGAGGAGGGGTGGTTTTAAGTGATTAAATAATGATTAAATTATAACTAAATTAAATCACATTTGTGTGGAATATATTCTAAATAATTTCGGATTATAATTTATGTTTTTATGGAATTTTAAGTTTTATAAATACATAAACCACTCATTTGAAGTTTTATTTTTTAGTTATTTTAAGCTATTACCTTTTATCTTTAACCTGCTACTTTTTTTTACATATAATACGGTGAATATTTTTTTTACCATAGTAAATTTTTTATGCCTAAAAATTAAAATGACCTTATAAACTAATTTGAACCTCCTAATTCTAAATATTTAATCCTTTTTAAAAATTCTAAACCCATATATTGAAAAATTAAATTTAAAATTAAACCATCAAAATGTAATGAAAAACAATTTTTTGAACAAATGTGTTTTTAAGCCAAAAAATATACTTATACCAAAATAAGGTATAGATATTGTTTAATGGTAATTAATTATAATATATATAAATTAAAATTAATTTATTTTTTAGATAAATTTAAAGTCACAAAATTAATTTTAAATATAAAAAAAATGAGTATTATAAAAATCTGTATTTTTTACTATTCACTAAAAAAATATACTTTTCAAGAAAATTCTCAAAAATTCACCCAAATATATTTTTAATAGGCTATATAAGTAAATCATGTTCATTTTTCCAAAAAAAAAATTTAAAAGTTTCAAAAATTCTTTATATTTATTATCTAATGGAAATAAATAAGAATCGTTTTTTGAAGAAAACATATATTTGGGGAATAAAATGAATTCACTAAAAAATTTATAATCATCAAAATTTATTAATTAATATATTAAAAATTGGTTTTAAATGATATATTTCATAATATATTTAATTCTTTTCATTCTAACAAATTTAATGGCTAGGTTATAATGATCATGTTAAAATAATAATATTTTGGAGTTGTTTAAGTTCAGTGTTCTGTGTAAAGTAAACAATCAAAGTGGTTAAATTTATTTGAAACTAGACGTACCATTAAATCTTGGGGCTTTACAATAGTCACCTCCATACCAAACTAAACCTAATTCAGTGACCAAAGGATAATTTGGCATGTTACAAGTTTCCCTTCACTTTTCTTGGATCTTTCAATACAAGAATTACAACATTCCAAAGGTGAAAATTATGGTGTGAGAAAAAATCATGGTAGGATACCACCACAAATTTTATGCAGCGTAAAATATCAAGAATTAAACAATTCTAGATTTTAATATAAAATTATTTTAATAATCATTTTTTTAAATATAATTCATTTTTAAATCATTTTCTCTTTGGTTTTTATAAATTAATTCCATATTCTCAAACCAAAAATATAATAATTTGAAGTGATATAAATTGTAAAGCATATCCATGAATCTAGAGGTTATATAGTAAACACATATCCATGAAATAACATATCATGTGAATCTATGTGAGACAAGCTCATATAAAAACCTATGAAAAATAATCCATGATAAAAAAAACCATGCAATAAATAATCATTAATAAAAAACACCTCGTATTGGGCCACAAACAATGGTAAAAAATCATACTAGGCAAACAAGATCCTAAATAGGAATAACATTGGATCCAACCAATATTGAGTCCCACCACAATCCATTAATATCCAAAAGTTTACCTCATGGTGGTTCCACACACACCCAAGGCTCCCAATGTGCCAAAAATACATTTCAAAACCATACTCACAATTTTAGATGACATTTTCACATCTAATCCAAATCTTTTCAATGTTTTAAAATCCTTTTCCAAATGATGAAATTCCTTTTTCAAAGAAAACCCATTTTTGAAAACATTTTCTTTTCCAAGAAAACCCTTTATAACAACATATCAGTCAAATTTAATGAACCCAAATAAATTTACTAATAAAAACAATAAATTAATTTAATTAGACCATAATATAGAAACACATTCCTCAAAATTGTATAAACTTATCTACCTTCAACGACAATGATTTAAACCACAAGATCAACCTTTGAAAGACAGTACACAATAGAAAAATGCAGAGGATTAGTAGAATATACTGTTCAATCAATAATCTGAAACCTAATCCAAACCAAAACTATAGTTTCAACCAATTTAATGAATAAATAGAAGTAATTGTTACTCACATAAATTCATTGTAACTGCAAAAATGATCAACCACCAAATGAAATAATCAGGAAGGTTCAATAGTATTCAAAATCACCCCTGAGAGCATCTAGGTTGAGAGGGAGATGGATCAATAATGAATCAATAATAAGTCATCCTTGCAGCACCCTAAAATCCCAACTTGTGATGACTACATGATGTCTAATCCAATTACATGTCATGTAATCCATGAAGATCAAGTACAATGAAAAAAAATATGCCTTTTAATTAAAAACCTAATTTTCCATTACACAATATGAAACTAGTACATTGTCTATAAACCCTAAAAAAATTTCATGAAATCTTTTGTGGCATGAATATAAGTTGATTAACCTATTTACGTGGCATGTAAACCCCTAGAATACTATAGAAAATACTATTTAATATAGAAAAACTAAAAAACTCTGCTCTCAGATATCTCCTAACATGTAAAGAAACTTTCTATGTATTTGGAGAATTTATACCTAGACTCCATTATTCCAAAAAAGAAAACAACACTGAACATTAAGTTATATTTCATATATAATTTTCTCAATCCATGATAATCTAGAAAATGAACACAAATAATAATGATAAACAAATAATAAATAAGCGAGTTCCTAAAAATCATAACATTGTGTCACAATTAAGGTAAATAAAGAAGTGTGGTTTTTCTAGAAATACATTTCTTTTGAAAGGAATGGTTTTTTATATTCCTAACACTGATAGGGGTGAATAAGTGTTGGGGAATTGTTAATCTAATTAAAAATTTTTATCCCTTTACCTATTAAACATGTTAGGATCATGTTTTTCTTTCTCTTTTCCCTACCTCATGCAATTATATGAAACTAGTAAAAGATAGCACATGATATTTTTACAATTTTCACTACATAATGAGAGTAGTTATTCCTTGGAAAGGTATGAAAATTATATAACCGCAAAAACACTAGAAATTAGTCTTTTTAATTTGGTTACAAAAAGTAGGAAATGTTATTTCAATAGAAATTCTCTCTGCTCAATTTATCGTTTATGCTTTATAGCTTTTGGATTTATCTTTATACTACCTATGAGGACATTATCTGCCCTTTTGAAAAGTTTATTTATAACACCATGTCATTATTATAGCTATTGAGACTACTATTTGATATCACATGCCTACTTTGATAAGAAAATTCATTATTACTTGGTTATATACACAATAGCTTGCAAAAATGCTTCCTCTTCTTCATTGCAGCACACTAAAAGCTAAACATATTCTTCTTAAAACATTATTCACAATAGTAGGAATATGTCATAGAATCATAATCAAATAATTATTTTTTAACACAAATGATGATTGAATGATATCAATTTGTTGACCAACTATCTCCTCTTCTTGTCTCATTCTTATTCAGTGAAAAAATAATAGCACTAAATCACCTTTTTCCAAAATTTATAGAATCACACTACTCCATTGTGATTACTGAAACAATGAGTATCATATCATATTGGAAGCATCCTAGTTATTTATTCTTATTTGACACACAATTATATCCAATTGTGAAATATTGGTGAATTATCTTTCTTTGATACACAATATCAAAAAAATGAGTACATCAGTTCACTTTTGTTTTTCTTGGTGTTTCCAATAACGAATTCAAATAAATTTAACATCACTTTAATTATTATTACATTTAATAATAATCTCAAACAAATGATTATTTTTCTCTTCTTGAATTATTAACCTATCTAGATTATGTGCAATTAGTTCATATAATTCATGGTTCATGTCATATGAAACCCTAGAACATTAATTAATCTGTCTTGTTGTTTTATGTTCACACCTAAGTCTATTTTAGGTATCTCTAATGTATATTCATTTTTTTCATCAACATTAACACATGCATGTAATAATCCATGAAAAATTTATTATCCCCTTTGCTTATTATTGCACATATGTATATGAAAACACTGTATTTTTGGGTCAACTATTTGTTCTTTTATGTTCATCACACATACATAGTCTTATTGTATTAAAAAAATTCAAGACACTTTATATTTTTTAAATTTGTTAACATGCATAGTAACTACATACAATTATTATCTTGCATATTTTTCCTACTTTGCACAGCTCAGCAGTGCACATGTATCTTCCATCAAACAATCCAAAAAGGTTTCATAGAACTTATATTTCTATACACTTGTTTTAAAAATATATAATTTTCATTCCGCAATTCATAAGATTTTATATGAATAACACTAAAAAATTTATCAAACATTTCATTGTGTGATTTTCATATCTATTGGTCGTGGTACTTCTTCATAAAAGAAAGTTCCTAATAAAATAAAGTCAATAAAACAGAGATTCATAGAACAACTTTGAGAAAAAAAACTGCATGGTTCACCCCATCTTTACATATCTAAGAGGATCATGGATTCCAACTCCTTCATGTAACTCAAATTTAGATATGATCTATTTTTGGAAACGATATCTCTCTATGGAAATTTGAAATGGAAGCACCTCTCCCCAAATTGGTGCATGGATATTTATAATCAAGGTTCACACTACCTTGTGCCACTTTCATGCCACATTATATCCCAATTTTTATGTCGTGATGAAGAACCTTTAAATGAGATTATGTTATCAGAGTTTTTAAAAATCTCCACATGGTTATCTCAAATATTGTATGACTAATTTCATAGATTTCATTCCTATGTGATCTTGACTTCTTCAGTTTCCAAAAAACCTCATTGTCATGTAATCACGTGAATCCACAAGCATTCATAATATCAAAACATATCCATACATATTGGATTCTTGAATGGAATTTGAAACATAGTTTTCATTTCTCCAAACATTATTCTTTGAATTTATTATTGTATGAGAATGTAAAAAACCATCCATGAAGCTTTCATCATAACCCGAGCTTTTTTTGATTGCCGGATTTGATCCTCAGTTCATGGCATGATTGCTAATTGTGTCCGGTTCTAAAAAGGCTAGGGTTGGGTATCCCACATGTTTGGAGAAAGGATATAATGACCTGATAGCTCAGTGATAATCATATTGTACCATATAAAAAACACAATATTCTAGTATAATTTTAATATTAGTAAATAGTGCACCCATGTCATTATCCATCTTCGATCTCCATCATTGTTTGATAGTTCTGTATCAAATATCTTGTTTATATTGCACCTTCATTCCAACAGTAGGATCAGTACCTGGATACACTTCTCCTCACACCCACATGTACACCGTCCCACAAAGTGGTACACATCCATCCTTGCATGCACAATCTAGCCTAACTTATACACCTAAGATCATGAACTTTATGGGCCTTAAACATAGTCATGGCCGCATCATGAGTCCACTATGCATATCCCTCCTCTTCCACCATGGTTTTCTGGACATGTTTATGTCTTCCCATGCGGTTTACTGCTTAGGTAACACCAATAAGGCTGAGGATACCCATAGTTGTCTGGATAATGGTTGTCCTAATTTTTTTAACAATTATAATAATCTATGTGAAAATTTCCTTCAAATAATAATAAAGGAAAACTTCAAATACATGGCCACCCATTATAAAAATTATTTTCAATCCATTTTATTCTTCTCTTTTTTGAATACACACCCAAACAACTCTTCATCGTCCAAATAATGATAACTTTAGATGGATTAGATTCCTTCTAAATTTTTTTAAAATGTGTCACTATTGACATAAGTTCTTTGAAATTAAAACTAGTTCAAAATTTGACGAAGTCACTAAAATAATTGTACAAGAATCATATACAATGACATTTACTAAATACATAAAAAGTATCTAGGAATCACCTTAGAAATTTAAAATCACTAATCCATTTTTATGTTTCTTTAGATTATAAGACTTTATAACTTCATCCAAACTTCATCAACTTTAAAACTTCTTCATCATATTGTCTTTAATGAAATATTCCTATTTCATTAACCTTCATTTAAAACTAATGAAAATAATTCATAAAGAATATAAATCATACCCAAATTTTTCTATTTAATCTCCACCCTTTGTATTTGTAGTAAATACCTTTAATGTTTATTCCAAATTGATTTTTCAATATTTAAATCTCCCCATTAATTTTAAAAACATCAATTTCAATTTATCTTCCCCTTATTGACGAGAAAATATATTTTCATGGATAAAGGGTGTCACTATATACTTAAGAAAAGATTCATCCATCATTTCAATCTAACTCTACTTCAGTCATGCTCGGTGTAGAAAACAATAGGATTTGATCAAGATAATAAAGTTTTTCCTTACCCATTAATCATGATAACTCATCAAATGAGAACTAATATAACTTATTAAACGGTTTTCCACTTCAATTTCCAGATAATGATACTAAATATAAGATATAAATCATTTATAATATATATCTACCTGAAACATATGTACTCACTTCAATAAATAGATTAAAAAAATCAAGTGTAAATAGAATTGTTACTGTCCTTTGGGAACATCCATTACATTAACTTTTTTTATTATATTTATTAATTAAATTACTCTCCATTTATGTTAATTTTATTATTTTTGATAACCAAATATGAGTGGTTAAGAAAAAAATCATTACTTTTAAATGAAATGATCATTAATCAATTGTCAATATAATCAGATCTGTAAAAAATTGAAATAATGATTTAGGAAACTTCTTCATATTTATTTATTTGTATCTACTTCAAGGGAAATAATTATAAAAATATTCATAATGGTGGATCACTTTGAGACTAGATCTCATGAAATTTCAATATAAATAATAGACCAGAATGGATCTTCATCGTGTGACTGTCTAGATATGAAAACTTTCAAAACATCACTTGGAATGATCTTTTTCAATACATGTTCTTCTAGAGATTAAGTATAATATCAAAGTAATATGATATATTATTTATCTTTTTTTATAGTATTTAATAGCATAGTATTCAACTTAATCATTGATGATCGTCTTTCAAATTTTTGTTTGAATACCAATTGAAAAATCATTCAAGGATTGTGACTTATTAATATTTTCTATCGAGAATTGACATCACTCAAAACTAATTTGGTTCTCCCACTGATAACTTTCTTATTCTCAATTTTATAAATTATGATCAGAAATAAAATACAAAAATATTTAAAGGAATAATTTTTATCATTCCTTTCTTATCAATTTGAAAAAAGAGGTTGAGATAATTCTCTAAACTAAGATTATCCATTTCTCCAATCTTCATGCTTTGACATCTGAACTTATGTTATAATTTATGTTGGGGAAGAATATATAATATAACATTCTATTTTACTAAGTGTAGAGAATTTTTATACTTAACAACCTTACTGGATGATTCATTATTAATCCTCTTAAGTAATGCTTCTTTATCAGGTATAATGGTTAAAAAACATTTTTCAATATCACCATATATTCTACATTTCTCACATAGATCTTCCTTAGCACAATAGTTTCATTTTTTAGAAAACTCTCATACACTTTGTCTTTATCTTGTGGGATATTTGTGTTTTATTTTTTACTGATGATATCATGTGAATCTTCCATTTTAGTTATCTTTCCAAATCTCTTGGATAGATAACTAACATGCCATTTCTAACTATGGTAACAAGTTTGGATCTTTCACATGGGTTCTTATAAGTTACATGCATTTTATTTTTTCTTTTGGATGAAGCACATTCCTTTAACATCTTGGATTTTTAATCCAAGGTATTCTTAGCTTCCTTAATTGAAATAATCTTGGTAGAGTTTATGTTCACAACATTCTTCTAATTTCATCTTGAGGTATCTTCTTTATTCTTAGACAGATTCTATTGTCTTCTTTTCTTATCAACATTAGATACACATTGATAGGGGAATATAATAGCCTTGTGTCCACTTCCATTGCATAAACATAGAAGTTATCAAGAGTTACAAATCTATTTTTAGTATATATATTATTTTAGACCTAGAGATGTTGCTTATTCTTATCTATCTTAATACCCCTTGACATAGTATTCCTTTGTGTTATTAAAATTTGAGGATTGTACCAATGGTCTTATGCACGATGCCCAAATCTTCTACAGTACCAACATTCACCCACACATCTTGATTTCTTGATATCTTCTGTATAAGGTTTTTAATTATTCCTCATGATTTGTTGTTCTATTTGTGTGGAACCATATTTAAAAATCTTTTTCTTATCCACCTTATTCATGGTTGTAGGATTATTATCTCATTTTTTCATCCATACTTGGTTTGGTTTTTTGAGAACCTTAATTATTCTTGATAAAATTATTAAAATAATTAATAAGAGTTGATATGGATGGTGCTAGTTTATTCATAGGTTCTTGAGATATATGATCAAAAGATTTCATGAACTTATTATCACATGTTAGAGGTATTTTAACTATGGAATCCTCCTGTGAGAATTCAGTAGCATCAGAAATTACATCCTTATTTTTTTAAGTCTCAATATGTATCTTCTCATGATTCGACATCTTAACATAGAATGAAATACATTTTATATTGAGGATTATTTTACAATATTCAACCATAACCATATTATATTCACAATATTAATTAATTCGTTAAAATTCATCTTTATGCATCTTGAAATTTTTCAAAATCAAAGAGTCAAGTTCCTTCATCTTATTTTAATTTTATTACTATTTTAATCCCTAAAAAGAATTATATCCTCCAAATTCTCTTTAAGTTCATGGATCTTCTCTTTTAGTTCCACTTTCTCAACAACTTAATTGAAAATTTTGAGTCAATTAATTCATGTTTCAACATTAATTATATTGAGTCTTCAACCAATATAGAGGGATTTAAACATTGTATGTTTTTTCTTGCAATATGTTCTTCATAATATCATCTTCCCCATCTAGTTATGTGATATATTCCTTAATAAACTCAAGGACTCCATAGAAAAGATAGATTTTTTTTCTGGAACACAATAAAATGTTTCTTTTAATCTGTCAACTAATAATTCTTGTGCATTTGCAGATTTTCATCATCACCACTTGTGCAAGGATAATCTTTGGGAAAATTTTGAAAGGAACTAACACATACATCTTTAATAATTTAGGAAGAGAGATTTTTCATCTCCCCAATGGAAACATGATCTACTTGTTGTATTCTATCCAAGAAAAAAATATATATTCATTTTTTCCATGGAATGTTGATACACATACATCCTATTCATTAGATAATATGGGTCATTTATTTGTCATTAATTTCACTTTCTTCATCTTATTCATCATATTCTTGGTGGAAATAGAATTATTCTCAATGATAATTAAATATTCACTAAAATTTGACTTCATTGTAAACATAGGAAAGAAACTCACATATTCAAAGGTGAATAAATACTATGTAAAGAATCTAATTGAGGTGAACCTACCTCTAATATCACTTTAAAGTATCTATTTAGAGTATTATGAACAATAAGAGGGGGGTATATTAGTGTTAGGAAAATTTTGATCCAATTAAAACTTCTTACCCCCTTACCTATGAGACCTATTAGGATCTTGAATCTCTTTATTGTTTCCCAATTTCATGCAAGTATATGAAATAAATAAAATATTAAAGTTTATATTTTTACAAGTTTTTCTACTCAATGAGAGTATCTAGTCCTTGGAATGGTATAACAATTATCCAACCACAAAAACAATAGATATTAATCCTTTTAATGTGGTTAAAAAAAGTATGAAATACCCATTCAATTTCAATACACTATCGTTAATTTATAGTGAATGTTTTATAGCTCTTTGATTGATATTTATACTTCCTATAAAGATAGGCTCCCCCTTGTCTATAAGGTACTTTATAACACCAATAAATTCTTCCACCTATTCAGATTGCAGTTGGATGTCATAGTACTTCTTTGATCTTATAAAAACTGTTTCTTCTTCACATGGTTACTTTTATTATAGAAGAAAAGAAACCTTAATCTAATTCATATAAATACACTAAAAGCTGCACTTCTTCTAAATTTAGTCACATTAGTAAAAATAATGTGTGAACAGATAATCATAGATTTCTTATTTGACCTAAATGATTTTTGACTGATATAAAATTTTTCACCAAATCTTCTTCTATATTTCTTCTTTAGTAAAAAAATGATTTTACTAAATCACATTCTTATAAACTTAATAGAATCACAAAACTCAATTTTTATTACTGAAACAATGATCTTCTGCTAAAATTTTCATCATATCAATTATTTTTCCATCTTTAAGACACAATAATATAAAATTTTCCATCAGTGTAGTATTCACTCTAATTGATACTCAATAAAAAAATGATCATATCGGTTCACTTATTTTCTTCTTAGTGAATCCAGTATCTTATTCAACTGATTTTCCCCACACTTCTATAATTTTTTTCATACAAGAATATTATTTCCCAAATGCAGAGTTTTCTCTTCTTGAATTATCAACCTACCTAGATCATGTGAACTTAATTAATATAATTTATTGTTATTTTATTATAAAACCCTATAATATTCATTAATTTCTATTATTTTTTTATGATTTATATTTAAATATATTTTGGGTATCTCTAATGAATATCCATTTTTTGTAAATCTTCTTTCACACATTCATGCTAGCATGAATGCACTATTTTCTATCCCCTTTTTTTATTATTAAACATATGTTTATAAAAACACTATATTATTGTGTTCACGGTATATTATTTTATCTTCTTCACAAATACATGATCTGGTTATATTAAAAACTTTCAAGAAACTTTGTCTTGAACTATTTAGTTAACATTCAAAATACCTTTATGTAAGAATTATCAAATGGTTTCTTCCTCCACCACACAACTCAATAGTGCACATGTATCTTCTATCATGCAAGTTAAAAGGGTTTTGTAGAACTTATATTGCATATACTTTGTTTAAAATTTTGGTAGTGATTCATTCCTTGTTGTATAATATTTTATACGTGGAACAAGAACCTCTTCATGAAACACTTGAGTGTGTGAGTAGCATAACACGTGGGAGTGGTTCTTCTTCATAGAATCAACTGTGTCAGGGAAAAACCTCATGAAAATAGTGATACATAAAACACTTTCATGCAAACAAAATAAGATGAGTGGCTCTTGGAACAATTCTCCTTTTCCTAAAAAAAGTACAATATTTTATTTTTTCTTAAATGAGTGATCTCAATGAAAATCCCAAATGGAATCACCTCTGCCCAACTTGGTTCATGGATATTTATAGGTTAATTCCACACCACATTTCTTTTTGTGTTGTATCCTGGTCTTTATGTCATGTTGAATACCCTTTAAAGGAGCCAAATATATTATCATTTGGAAATATTTCCACATGATTATCTAAAATATTGTACTTTAAATGTCACAACCCGTCCTCGGGGCCCATGTCGTGACTACCCCAAGCCCGCCTTCCATAGGCCAGGGGCTGGTGACTAGCACCAAAGGCGTAAATATTGATAAAAAGGGAAGGCATTGAATTTATAAAGTCAACTAACACCACAGAGTACGCAAGCTGAGTAAACACTAAGTAAACTGAGCACAAGAGTAAGTGCTGAAAAGTAAATGGTCCAGAATACAAACCCAACTGAAAGTAAAGTACAACTGAAATGAAAGTACAGCAACTGAAAAGTAAAGCAGCGAGTCTGATCCATCCTCTGGAAATCCCACCTAAAGGGTGGGTACAAATAGTCTCCTCTACTCCTCAGCTCCGACTATCTGCTCTGCGTACGTCCCGTCCAGTAATCCACCTCCAGGTACTATCCAGTTCCACGAGCTCCCACCACGATCAGCAATGTCTGTCGTCTGCATCCAACAGAATGTAGTGTGGGCATAGCCCATGGAGGGGTGAGTATACGCTACTCAGTAGGGACCCCGACACCCCCAAAGGTCTCCCAGAATCTACGAAGGATAAACTACAAAGGAAAGATACCATCACAAAGTAACAACCAAATCTACTTAGGTATATGCTCATACATATACCTAAGTCATCTATTCCAGCTCGTCTCCAGCACACGAGCCCAAATACAACCCATTACACACAGGTAAACATAACCCATTCAACATAGGAATTCAAAACCCAATCCACACAGGAAAGCACAACCCAATCCACACTCGAAAGAAAAAAAATCATATCGATGAATATGATTGTAAGTTAAGACTTAGCTCACACTGGTATACACTTCGTAAGATGATAGAGATGATCATATCTAGCAACTGATTCATCTATGTTGTCGGACCCACATAGGATACAAGACCGGCTAAGCTATCGGACCCACAAAGGATACAAGACCAGCTACTCTGCTGGACCCACATAGGATACAAGTACATAGTCAAATACTGTCGAACCCATATAGGATACAAGAATAGTAGTAAAGTACTTCCGGACCCACATAGGATACAAGAACAGTAGTCATCGTCGTCGAACCCATGGAGGAATCCAGTATGGTCTTCATCACTGCCAAACCCACAGAGGATCCCAGTATAGTCGTCATCGTCGTCGTAGTCGCAGCCAGCTCTAGGGTTCCCGCACACAGCACGCTCGATTCTAGGAGGGTCCACTCCATGAGCCTAGGGTTCGATAAATCAACTGTCACGATGTCTAGAGTTGATGTATCACAAAGTTCCGCCTCATCGAACAGAACTCAATGCGACAGACGGCGCGTCAATCGGACGCCCGGTCTGAGAGTTATTGGCTTATTCGTCCCAGGGGCCCGGTTGGTTTTTAAGATAAAACAAACTCTATCATACTCCAGCTGCATCCAAACCTCGAGCGGAGTAATCCAAAAGAACCGTCTCACTAAGAGAGATTCAACAAAGTCGACGGCATGTCAATCGGACGTCCGGATCTCAAGTTATAAGTTTTTCCGCTCCGAGGGCCCGATTAGTTTCGTGTTCGAACAAACCCGGACGTATGCAAAGTTCCCCAAAATTTTGAGTGTAGTATATTGAGACGACCTTCTCGATGTAAGGATCGCTACTCAACTGACGGTGCGTCGATCGGAGGTCCGTAGCCCAAGTTATGGGTGTTTGAACGGATCTGTCCGGAAATCAGGCGGTTCAGGCCCGGTCTGACCCGGCCTGATACCCCTGGGTCGGCCCGAACCGGGTCGACCCGGCCCGGGTCCGGGTCCGGCCCATGATGGTGCGGCCCAGCCCGGCTGGTGCGGCCTGACCCGGTGTGGGAGGCCCGGCCCGGCGCGGGCGGCCTGCCCGGCCCGGTGCTGGCGGTCCGGCTCGGTGCGAGCGGTCCGGCCCAGCGCAGGCCACGGCTCAGCTTGAGGCCGAGATGGACGCGGAGGGGGGGGGGGGGGGGGGGCGCCGCCCCCCTGTTTTCCTGGAATGGAGGACCCTTGTGGGGTCCTCCCTAGGTGGGTGTCGGGGGTTTCAAACCCCCGGATTTCTTGGAAACGACCGAGAATTAAGGCCGACCGGTTGTGCCACGCGGGACACGCAGGGGGGTCTCGCCTCCTAGAACATCAGCGGCCGGCTTGGCCAGCCACCTCCAGCTGCTCCGCCGTAGCCAAAGTCCATGGCCCCTGTCCGACCGGCGTGACACGACGGCACCACACCCCTTCGCCGCGGCCCGCCCCGACCGCGGCCTCTTGATGCTCCAGCGCGGCACAACGGCACCGTGCCCCTCCGCCGCAACCCACTCTTGGTCGCGGCCTCCTTCGGCTTCACCGGCGCAGTACGACGGTGCCGCTCTCCTTTACCATGGCCCGCTCTGGCCGCGGTTCTCTCATTCCCGCGCGGTGAAATGGCACCGCTCCGTCTTCGCAACCATGAAAAACAAAGGTAAATAATAAGGGGAGGAGGATCGGCCGTGTTTGCGCAGTCCGACCTCCTCCCGTTGTGATGATAGCAGGTGGCCAAAGAATGAGTATACACAATGACGAACAAGCGCAAATTTAATGGATTAAATTTGAACTTAACCCCTACCTCAAAGAATTTGACGAACGATGAGCATCACGGAAAACATTGTCGTGGGGTGAGGCTCCGTAAACATTGACGGATAAAGTCCGAGGAGGAAGCGACGTCTCTCTTTCTTTGACGTGGGAGAAGATGGAATAGCATGTCAGCATTCTTCACGTTCTTTGATGAGGAAGATGAAGTTCTTAAAAGTATAGAACTCTTCATCTCTCAATTCTCCACACAACACAACAAACCCCAAAATAAAATAAGGTTTTTCCTTATTTTATTTACACATGCCAACATTTTTTTAAAATTTCAAAAGTTGAAATCACTTAATTAATTAATCTAAAGTTGTCAAAATTAGTGGAGTGCTATGTTGGCAATATTAATGACAAGGGAGGTTTTAAAGGAGTTTAAGGGAGTTATGGGGAATGTGGAAAGGTGGGGGCTCGTGTGGGACCCACCTCTCTAATATCATAACAAGAGGAGTTAGAGTTTAGGTGGGTCCCACCCAAACTCCAACACATGGGAGTTAAACCCCTTAGAAGAGAGAAATAAAGTTGTGACACAACTTTATTTCACTTAACACTTAAACTTTTTTTTAACAACTCCCCCTGAGAAAACGCAACTCCAATAAAGGTCTTCCTAATCAATTACTACCGTTGTGGTTTCATCGGTGCCCTCTGATTTCGATTCCGAGCACCGGTTCAAAAGTTAGAAAAACCTGTTGTTTCATTCACTGAATGTACCTGAGCTAAACTTCATAAATTGATTTCAGGCACACCGGGCGTCGGAATCAGGTGCTGTCAGAACTACGTACTCACAAAATCCCTAAAAAATTAAGAAAAAAAGATTCTGTGAAATTTATGGGTCTTTACATTACTCTCACCTCATGGATTTATGTCCCCATAAAGATACATCACAAACTAGGGGAACAAATGAGGGTACTAAGAACGCATCTGAGCCTCCCGCTCCCAAGTGCTCTCCTGGAGGTTTCTGTGCGGCCACCTGATGAGGACTAGAGGAATCGACCGCCCATATAGGACCCGCTCCTGTCGATCCTAGATCTCCACCGGGACCTCCACAAAAGTCACCTCATCAACGATGTCCACCTCCCCATGGTCGATGATATACGTCGGGTCGTGCAAGTATCTCCTCAGCTGAGACATGTGGAAGATGTCGTGCACCCGGTGCAACTGAGGTGGTAGAGCCAGGTGATAAGCCACCTCGTCTATCCTGCTGAGAACCTGGAATGGTCTGATGAAGCGCATAGATAACTTGCCGCCCCGACCAAATATTTGTAATCCACGTTAAGGTGATACTCGTAAGAAAACGTGGTCGCCATCCTCAAACTCTAGTGGTATCCGCCTCCAGTCAGCATAAGACTTCTGTCAGCTCTGAGCTGTTCTCATCTGCTCCTGGATGACTGGTACCTTCTCCGTCATGGCCTGGACCATCTCTGGTCCCACAAGTGATGACTGCCCAGGGTCTGTCCAGCATAGAGGCAATTTGCAAGGTCGGCCGTACAATGCCTCATATGGTGCCATTTCGATGGTGGAGTGGTAGCTATTGTTGTACGCAAACTCCACCAATGGTAGGTGATCCTCCCAACTGACACCAAAGTCGAGGACACATGCATGGAGCATGTCCTCGAGAGTCTGAATGGTCCTCTCCATCTGAACATCCGTCTGTGGGTTAAAGGCGGTGCTCAGGCATAGCTGCGTCCCAAATGCCTCCTGTAACCCCTTCCAAAGCTGGGAAGTAAAGAGATCATCTCGATAGGATACGATAGATGATGGAACACCATGAAGTCGTACGATCTCCTGAACGTAGAGGCGTCCCATGCTCTCCACTGAGCCCTGCTCTATAATGGGTAAGAAGTGGGCCAACTTGGTGAGTTGATCAACGATCACCCAAATGGAGTCGTGTCCTCTAGAACAACGTGGAATCCCAGTCAATAAATCCATAGATATCACATCCCACTTCCACTCCGGGACCTCAAAGGTTTGTACCAAGCCTGCTGGTACCTGGTGCTCTGCCTTCACCTGCTGGAAGGTGAGGCATCGAGAAACGAACTCTACCACAACCTTCTTCAATCCCGGCCACCAGTTCCGACATCTGAGATCCTGGTACATCTTCGCTACTCCTGGATGTACCGCTAATAGGGAAGTGTGAAACTCTCTCATCTCCTCATCTTGTAAAGAAGCTGGTACCATGGTACGTCCTATGAAAAATACGACGTGATCTCCTCCGATAGAGAATCCATCAGGTTCTGGTCCTGAGGAAATCTGTGCATGCTGCGTCTCACAGTCAACATACCCACACTATGCCTCTCTAACCCGCTGAAGATGTGGAGGAGTGACTGTGAGTGACTGATGAAAGGATTCTCCATCTCTATCCACGAAGGATATCTGCAAAGTGGCTAGCTACTCTATCACCTCTCCAAATAGCTTAATACCTGTCCTCCTGCTGAGAGAATCGGCTACTACGTTCCCCTTCCCAGGAGTGTAGACTATCTCAAAGTCATAGTCCTAGAGGAACTCGATCCATCGCCATTGTCTCAGTTTCAGGTCCTTCTATGAGAAGATGTACCTGAGACTCTGGTGGTCAGAGTAGACTGTAAAGCGCTCTCCCATCAGATAGTGTCACCACATCTTCAGAGCGAAGACCACTGCTGCTAACTCCAGGTCATGGGTAGCATAGTTCTACTCGTGCTTCCTCAACTATCGTTATCCATAGGCTATCACTACTCACTCCTGCATCAGGACACACCTGAGTTCGGTCCCTGATGCATCGCAGTAGACTACGTACCCTACTCCCTCCTCCAATAGCCTCAAGATGGGTGCACTGGTCAATCTCGGTCTCAGCTCTTGGAAGATCAAATGACATCTATCTGATCACACAAAGGGTTTCCCCTTCTTTATAAAATCTGAAATCGGTGCTGCAACTCTAGAGAAGTTTGTCACAAATCTCTGATAGTACCCATCCAGACCCAGGAAACTCCGCACCTCCGTCACGCTTCTGGGTGGCTCCCAAGCTAGCACTGCTTTGATCTTCGCACGATCCACCAAAAATCCTCCCTCAGAGATGACGTGCCCCAAGAAGTGGACCTCAAATATCCAGAACTGACACTTCGAGATCATACCATAAATCTGGTGCTCTCGGAGTGTGTCCAGTACAACCCACAAGTGGTAGGCATGCTCCTCCTCAGTGGTCGAGTAAATCAATATGTCGTCGATGAAGACTACGACAAATCGATCGAGGTAAGGCTATAAGATCATGTTCATGAAAATCATGATCACTACTGGAGCGTTGTTTATGCCTAAAGGCATAACCAAGAACTCATAGGGGCCATACCGACACCTGAAATTCGTCTTCTGCACATCCTCATCTCAAACTCTGAGCCGATGATAGCCTTAACAAAGGTCTATCTTCGAGAACCACCATGATCCTTTGAGCTAATCGAGGAGGAAATCAATCCTCGGAAGCAGATAGTTGTTCTTCATGGTCACCTGGTTTAAGCAATGGTAATTGACACAAAGTCGCAAGCTCTCGTCCGCCTTCTTGGCTAACAAAATCAGGGAAGACCATGGTTAAACACTGGTTCAAATGAATCCCTTGCCCTGCAAGTCCTCCTACTCTACCTATAGCTCTCAAAGCTCAGCGGGATCCATCTGATATGCTGGAGTAGATATCGGGGCTATCCCGGGGTACATGTCAAAATAAAATTCTACCTCTCTGCGAGGAGGTAGTCCTAGAATGTCGTCAGGAAAAACTTCTGCATACTGATCCACCACGAAAAGAAAACATGGACTTTTCACATCAACTACTCCTAGGATGAGGCTAGCCAACTGATGAGTGATCAACTGTCCTTTCCTCTGTGTGAGTCCATCCTAACCTGCAAAGGCTCCCTTCTCACCGGTGAATGTGAACCTTCTCCCATCGGTGCGTACACACCGCACCTTGCAACTAATATAGTCTATCTGAGCATGAACTGTAAATAACCAATCCATGCCCAAGATGACATTGTAAGGCCTCGACGCCACATCAAGAGGATCCCAGCCAAATCTCTCGCCTCCTAGAGTAAGATCACATTGCTGGCACAAGTGCATAATCGTCGAGTCTGCTCTCGTAGGAGTCTCTAGCCATAAGGATCGAGCCAACGGCTCCGTCAGAATCTCCAAGCTCCGAACAAGGGTAGCGGCAATAAAAGAATGACTCGCTCTTGTGTCTATATAAACTGCAGCAATGGTGGAGTGGACACAGATAGTACCTCGAATCATCTCTGGTGCGTTGTGGTCGTAGGCGTCCACTTCCTGAAGTTGTACTTGCCTATGTTCGCCAGCTCCCTGTGGTCGGGGTGGACCTCCTGGTGGTGGTTGTGGTACCTCCTCAAAACCTCGTCCACCGCCTACCGCTCGGCCAGCTCATCTATCTCGTCCACCTACTCCCTGCAGACTGCCACGGTCAAACCTCTGCCTATGCCTGGGTGGTCCCTCACTATCTGTTGCTCCTCTGCATGGAGAGTCGGGCAGTCACGAGCCATGTGGCCATGCCCACTGCATGCGTAGCACTGTCTCTTCCTTGGAATGTTGGCTCTGTACCGTGTGCCTCGCACCACTGAGCCAGTATCCTGAGGTCGTCCGCCTGATGGTCTGGTCCTCTTGGACCCTTTTGACATCTGTCGACTTCCAGTTACAGAACACTCCACTACGTGCCGCCCTACGGCAGGTCTCGCTGCTCGTGTAGGCTCAGCAAGAAAGCTCTCTACAAGAAGGGCGCGTTCTAGTACTCCTACCTGCGTCGGAATGCTGAGGGAGATCATTGATGCCCTGATTTCATGCATCAGTCCCTGCTCGAAGGTCTGGGCCCAGAAGAATGGGTACCATACCATGTCCGTGGAGTAGCGCGAGAGGTCAATAAATCTTGCTGAGTACTGGGCTACTATCATGCTTCCCTGTCGTAGTTGTAGTAGCTCCTGAATTCGCACCGCACTAAGAGTGGCTGGAACGAACTCTGAGCAGAAGAGGCTCTCGAAGTTCATCCAAAGAAGAGATGCCTTGTCGTGCACCTGGAGCATCGAGCTCCACCATATACCTGCTGCCGCGTACAAGAGACTCACAGAAAGGATCACCATGAGGTCAGCTGGTGTCCCTACTAATCTGAAAACTCATACAACAGCCTCCAGCAAATCCTCTGTAGCCTGAGGGTCCATCTCCCCACAGAACCTGGGCGGTCTCTGATTCTTAAACTCGTGCAGTGCACTAAGGCGACGTGCACTCTCAGTGGCTGGGGCCGATGGCATCGGTGGCTCGGCGAGTAGAGGTATCGCTGATTCCTCTGCTGTAATAGGGCCTTGCACTAAGGCCTTATCACTTAGTGGGCAGCCATCTTGTACAACACTCGGAACCCTAGCTGGCTGTTGTCGTGGGGCCATCCAGAAAGAAAACAGGAGCGCCACGGTCAATATAGTATACCTAGTGAGCTGACACAAAGTAATCACAAAGAAAACTTTTGTAACACACATGCAATCATTGTTTTCGTGCATTGAGTCGGAAATCAGAAGTTAAGGTCCTGGTGTATGGATACGTCGGCCGCCGCACCAACACTAGACTCCCTAGACTGATTACCACACTCAATACCCTTAACACTATTGCTTCACATAGAAGAAATATCAGAGTCCTGAGTTTTTCGGTTGAACCAAACTCCTCTGATACTAATTTGTCAGGACCCGTCCTCGGGGCCCGTGCCGTGACTACCCCAAGCCCGCCTTCCATAGGCCAGGGGCTGGAAACTAGCACCAAAGGCATAAATCTCATTAAAAAGGGAAGGCATTGCCTTTATAAAGTAAAAAAACACCACAGAGTATGCAAGATGGGTAGACACTATGTAAACTGAGTACAAAAGTAAGTGCTTAAAAGTAAGTGGGCCAGAATACAAACCCAACTAAAAGTAAAGTACAACTGAAATGAAAGTACAGCAACTGAAAATTAAATCAGTGAGCCCGAGATGTCTTCTAGAAATCCCACCTGAAGGGTGGGTACATATAGTCTCCTCTGCTCCTCGGCTCCGGCTGTCCGCTCCATGTACGTCCTGTCCAGTGATCCACCTCTAGGTACCGTCTAGTTCCACGAGCTCCCACCTCGATCAGTGATGTCCGTAATCTGCATCCAACTCAACGTAGTGCGGGCATAGCCCGTGCAGGGGTGAGTATACGCTACTCAGTAGGGACCCCGATACCCCCGAAGGTCTCCTAGAATCCACGAAGGATAAACCAAAAAAGAAAGATACAATCACAATGTAACAACCAACTCTACTTAGGTATATGCCCATAAATATACCTAAGTGATCTATTCCAGCTCGGCTCCAGCACACAAGCCCAAATAAAACCCAGTCCACATAGGGAAACATAACCCATTCCACATAGGAATTCACAACCCAATCCAAACAGGAAAGCACAACCCAATCCACACAAGAAATCACAACAATAATATCGATGATAATGATTGTACGTTAAGACTCATCTCACATAGGTATACACTTCGTAAGACGATAGAGATGATCAGATGTAGCCACTGATTCATCTAAGTTGTCGAACCCACATAGGATACAAGACAAGCTAAGCTGTCAGACCCACAAAGGATACAAGACCAGCTACTCTTCCGGACCTACATAGGATACAAGTACAGAGTCAAATACTTTCGGACCCACATAGGATACAAGAACAGAAGTCAAGTACTGTCGAACCCACATAGGATACAAGAAAAGTAGTCATCGTCGCAAAACCCATGGAGTATTCTAGTACGGTTGTCATCGCTGCTGAAACAACAGAGGATCCCAGTACAGTCATCATCGTTGTCGCAGTCACAGCCAGCTCTGGGGTTCCCGCACACAACACGCTCGATTCCAAGAGGGTCCGCTCCACAAGCCAAGGGTTTGATACATCAACTATCACAAAGTACAGATTTTATGTATCACAACGTTCCGCCTCGCCGAAAGGAACTCAACACGATAGACGGCGTGTCAATCGGACGTCCGGTCTGAGAGTTATTGGCTTATTCGTCCCAGGGGCCCGGTTGGTTTTTAAGCTAATACTAACTCGACCATACTCCAGCTGCGTCCATACCTTGAGAGGAGTAATCCAAAATAACCGTCTCACTAAGAGGAATCCAACAAAGTCGACGGCACATCATTCGGACATCCAGAGCTCAAGTTATAAGCATTTCAGCTTTGAGGGCCTCGTCAGTTTGGTGTTCAAACCAACCCGTCCATACCCAAAGTTCTCTCAAACTTTGAGTGTAGTATACCAAAACTACATTCTCAATCCAAGGATCTCTACGCAACTGACGGCGCGTCGATCGGAGGTCAGTAGCCCATGTTATGGGCGTTTGAACAGATCTGTCCAGAAATCAGGGGGTTTGGGCCCGGTCCGACCCAGCCCGATACCCCTAGGTCGACCAGAACCGAGTCGACCCGACCTGGGTCCGGGTCCGGACAGTTAGGGCGTGGCCCGGCCCAGTGCAGGCGGCCCGGACCAGCGCGGGAGGCCCGGCCCGGCGTCGTCGGTCCGGCCCGGCGTGGGCGGTCCGGCCCAACGCGGGCCACGGCTCGGCTCGAGGCCGAGCTAGACGCGGAGGGGGGGGAGCACCACCCCCTTGTTTTTCCAAAATGACGGACCCCTATGGGGTCCACCCTAGGTGGCTGATGGGGGTTTCAAACCCCCGACTTTCTTGGAAACGGTCGTCCATTAAGGTCGGCCGGTTGTGCGACGCAGAACCCACGGGTGGTCCCGTCTCCTTGAACGCTGGCGGCCAGCTTGGCTGGACGCCTCCTGCTACTCCTCCATAGCCGAAGGCTGCGGACCCTATTTTACCGGCGTGGAACGACAACGTCACGCCCCTCCGCCGCGACCCGCTCTTGGCCGTGGCATCCTTCGGCTTCACCGGCACGGCACGACGGTGTCGCGCTCCTTCACCTCGGCCCTCTCTGGCTGCGGTTCTCTCGTTCCCGTGCAGTGCAACGGCATAGCGCCATCGTCGCCACCATGAACAACAAATTTAAACAATAAGGGGAGGAGGATCGGTCGTGTTTACACGGTCCGACCTCCTCCCATTGTGACGATAGCAGGCGGCCAAAGAACGATTATACACAATGACGAACAAGCACAAATTTAATTGATTAAATTTGAACTTAACCACTACCTCAAAGAAGTTGTTGAACGATGATCATCGCCGAAAAGAGCATCGTGGGGTGAGTCTATGTAAACTTCAATGGAGAACGTCCGAGGAGGAAGCGACATCTTGCTTTCTTTGACGTGGAAGAAGATGGAATGGTGTGTCGGCATTCTTTGCGTTCTTCGATGAGGAAGATGAAGTTCTTCAAAGTATAGAACTCTCCCTCTCTCAATTCTCCACACAACACAACAAACCCAAAAATAAAATAAGTCTTTGGATTATTTTATTTACACATCCCAACATTTTTTTAAAATTTTAAAATTTGAAATCACTTTATTTATTAATCTAAAGTTGTCAAAATTAATGGAGTGCTAAGTTGGCAACATTAATGACAAGGGAGGTTTTAAAGGAGTTTAATGGAGTTATGGGGAATGTGGAAAGGTGGGGGCTCGTGTGGGCCCCACCTCACTAATATCCTAACAAGAGGAGTTAGAATTTATGTGGGTCCCACACCAACTCCCACACATGGGAGTTAAACCACATAGAAGAGAGAAATAAATTTGTGACACAACTTTATTTTACTTAACACTTAAATTTTTTTTAACAACTCCCCCCGAGAAAACGCAGCTCCAATAAAGGTCTTCCTAAGTAATTACTGGTGTTTCGGTTTCATCGGTGCCCTCGGATTTCGATTCCAAGCACCAGTTCAAATGTTAGAAAAACCCGCTCATTCATTCACTGAACGTACCCGAGCTAAACTTCGTAAATTGATTTTGGGCACACCGGGCCTCGGAATCACGTGCCGTCAGAAACTACATACTCATAAAATCCCAAAGAATTTAAGAGAAAAAAATCCTGGAAATTTACGGGGCTTTACACTAAATTTCATGTTGTTATTTATTACACAATATTGGATTCTTTAGTTTTGAAGACACCTCATCAGCTTGTAGTGACGCGAAGTTGCAATCATGCATAAGATAAAACTCTATCCATGCATATTATATTCTAGAATGTACTCTATAACTTATTTCACATTATGTAGAACCTTATTATTTTGCTTTATGATCATATGAGAATTTCAGTTACCATCAATGAATCTTTTATCATATAAATGATCTTGTTTCGACTGTCAAAGATGATACTCTGTGTGTGGTATGATCATCGGTGGTGCTTGATTGTTGAAAGGACAGAGCTTAGTATCCCTAATTTTTATAGCATTGAGATGACGTTGTGGGTTATCAATGATCATTAGATCATTCTATATCAAAAAAAACATTATGTCCACATAATTTTAGTAAAGGAGAACAATGAACACATTTTAGTTTCCCACATTGATCTACTACATTATTGGGTAGCACTATATCAAATATTGTAATCTCATTGAAACTTTAAGTCGACAATGGGGTCAGGACCCAAATACCATTAACTTGACACCAACATGGTATAAACCTCACTACTCAGTCCATGAGTTTCCTTACAGGCCCTATCTATCTTAACATGTTCACCTTCAGGCATGCACTCTATGAGCCTTATAAACAAGCCTTTCCGCATTATGTGGCCACTACGCATAGCCATTTTTCAGTGATAGAAATCCAATTTGAGGTATTACCATGTGTTTTACACCTCATATCCAATGAATATGGTTGAGAATCTCTTTGGTTGTCTGGATAATGGTTGGTGTAATTATTTTCTACCACTTAGAATAATATAAGGGAAATGTTTCATCATATAATAAGAAAGCAAAACTTCAAATTCAGGGACACCTATTCTTAAATGTATCTTCAATTAAATTTTATCTTCCCTTTCTTGAATACAAATCTAAATATGTCTTCATAATCCAAATTAAGAAACCATTGTACTAATCATTCTCCTTCTTCATTATTGTAAAAAATATTTCACCATTGACATAAATTCTTTGAACATAGAACCAATTCAAAAATCACCAGATTCACTAGTAGAATTTTCCACGCATGACATAAAATATCATTTACTGAATCAATAACAATTCTCTAGAAATAATCTTTGAAATCCAATGTCTTAAAACCATTTATATATTTATTCATATTATAATATTAGATCACTTAATCCAAGATTCATCACCATTGGAAAATATTCATCATATTGACATCAATGAAATATTCCTATTTCATTGAACACTATTGAAAATCAATCAAAATCTTTGAAAAAAAACAAAACTAATACAAAAATTGGTATTTTCATTTTTGGGGAAAATGTGACTTGGGGTAATAACCCAAAAAAATATTTGGTTGATTATATCATTTACATCATTTTTTTCATGGTGAATGTGAACTTCCTGTACACCTAGTTTTACAATCCCAGTGAATATGATTAGGTTAATTAATATTTCATTTGTGATCCATTTAGAATAATTTTAATAGATTATAACCGTGGATGACCTAGGTAAAACCTATGGTATAATAGATTGAAAATAATGTGTAAATATTTAGATAACATGTGAAATTTGTTTCATGATTAATCACTCTAATTATCAATTAATAATAGTCATGATAACCATGTTTGTTTTTATAAGGTATTGAATATATAATGATAAAGTTGATGTAGTTATAGATACACTCAAACATTGATGTGCTTTATTATCTCCTAGTCATATGAATCCTATTATACCCTGAAAAATCTCTAGTAATGTTAATTATATTCCTCAATGATTCAATGTTGAATTAGCATATACTAGTTCCCCGAGCCAGTTTGTAATAAGGCCTCAAGCATGTCTTCCTATATCATAGAGGCTTTAGACTAGTAGTGAGGTCCCAATATGTCTTGTGGGAATACTATACCCTCCTTATCAAAGAATTAAAAAAGGGAAATAAAAATAAAATTATCCAAAATAATAATAATAATCAGTATCCAATATTGACCATGTGTCTAATAACAAGATCCCAAAACTGGGTAAAAGTGGTTAAACTGAATAAGTAAATATTTTGATCCATATAATTTTAAAGTATCAAATAAAACACCAGAATAAAGACACAATATAAACTCCCAGTAGGGTCTCGACATCATGTCTAGTTCCCTCATGTGTGATCCATCCTAAATAATAACTCATTCATTTAATATGAGTCTCTTCCCCATATCCTATATTATAATCATAAAGTCTACACAGGTTCCAATCAGGAGACAGAGTAGAGTGTGAGTACAACTCAGTAGGCCACCACCAATTGTTTTTAAAGTAATATCTAGTCTATAATGTATATGTAGTTTTGTAAAGAATAAAATAAAAAATGAAAAAATTATATGGGTTTAACATTTATTATTCATTAGTCAACCACAATGTCCCTTGGGTTCATGATGACACCCAAGACATTCATACCTTCTTTGGACCATGCCAGAGTCCAAACCAAATACCATATGGATTTTAAAATTTAATCTTTCATGGTATTTCATTGTTCAATTTAATTCAATTTCGTTTTGATACCGTGGATTATTAGTCTATGTACCATTATCACGGATTCTTAGAGCATCAATGCGACATCATTATCTCAGTTATGTTGAGTATCAGTCTAGCACCAATATCATGGGTATTTATAATATCTATCTAGCACCAAAATCTCAAGTACTTGGATCATCAGTCTAAAACCAATTCACTAGCATGCATCGGGGGCCTAGAGTATCAGTCTGGCCACCCATAGATGAGTAGCATCAGTCCAACACCCACACCTCATTGATCGCATTTATATATCATGTTTCAACATTAAAACCCCTTTTATAAACCATTATAACATAGTGAAACATTTAATTTATCATTAATTATCTTTAACATCACTTCAACCCATTAACTATTTAAACCAATTACCATGAACCATTTCGTCAGTCATTAATCTTTTTAGGTTAACCCCAACAATATTTATACAAGATAACATGCCAACACATTAAAATAAATCAAGTACACAAACCCTATAATATAACTTTTTCATTCAATAATTACCATTTCATGGAAATTAGAACACCCTATGGGTTTCCATCAAGCACAGTCTCACAATCTCGAATAGATACAATGGGATTCGAGGAGAGTCTCTCAAGTTAATGGGGATTCAATTAATATTTATAATTTAAAAAAAATTGCACAACATGGAAATTAAATGGTATAAAAAATACAAGATAATTAATAACACTATGTTAATTAGAATATATACCACATATCTTATATTTTTTGATGAATTCTCACCAAACCTTATCCCTTAATTTTATATAGAACATTTGAAAACCTATAATAGAACTATGAGCCTAAATATCTTGTCTTGGATCTCCTTTCCTCAAATATATACATCCATAAAAACTCACAAATCCCTATCAATATAAATCAATCCATCCATAGCATATTAGGTGTAAGGTTCTAAGAAAAATCAGAAAAATAGATCTAGAATGAACACCCAAGAATAGAGACTTTTTCGGGAATCTGGATCTCCAAAGGAATTTTTGTTGCATAAAAAATTCTCCAAGATTGATGGGAATCACCTCTCAATCCTAGGGTGTTTAATGAGTTCAAAAATCCATGTTATTATAGAAAAAATAATTCCCTATTATTTTAATTCATATTAGATCCATAAATTTTTGGCTTCCAATAGTATGCCACATGGTTAGGATGCACAGTTTGGTAAACCATGCTCCAACCATATGGCACTACTATCTCATAACAACACCATGCATGATTGGCTCACATGGTTAGATTAACCATGTGCCAACCATTCAGTTCCCCTCTATTCATCGTTGCATATTTTGGGGGGTGACTCCATGGATTGGTCAAACTATGTCCCACTTCTAGTGTCTTAAAATGGGGTGCATGGTTTTTTGAGGAATCCCACAATATTTTCCATAACTTTGTGACAATCATGATATCCCCATGAGATTTAAAAACTCTCAAAATTCATTTGAAATGAACACTATGAAATTATTAACCAATAATATGAATACAAGGGTAAAATAATACTAACAAATATGTATGAGACATCTCAAGAAAGTTCATGATCTTATAATCTCTCCACCTTATAATATCCCATCCTCAAGATTCACTCCCAAGTATCACTAAGCGTCCGATGTGAATATTTGTGGCCAATGGGCCCACGTATTTGGTTACCCCTCCCATTTTATCACCTAAACATGGACATCCTTCCATTGAACTCAGATCACTGCAACATTCTTCCGCTAAAAAATTATTAATATGATCCATAATACAAATTGAATGATTCTCTAAAGACCTATCATCCCTATGCTCAACAACATCAACGTATATAATGTGGGAAGGGTTGGGGTGATATTTCAAAAGTTGTGACAGATGAAAACATCCTTTATAAAAGTATACCTCTATGGAAGATCTAATAAATACACCATTTTCATGATCCTATACATAATCTCAAACATTTTGAAAAACTGAGGTGTCAACTTTTCCTACATCCAAATCCTATAGTGACCTAATATTGTGGACACCCGAAAGAACACACAATCACTAACTATAAACTCAAGAGTTCAAAAATTTTGATCATCATAAGGCTTTTGTCTACTATGTGTTGTATCCATATATTTCCATATCAATTGAACTTTTTCTTGAAGTCTCCTATATGAGGTTCGGTCCTTGAAACTATAACTCACCCACCTCTATCCAGAATAAAGGTTATTTTTATGGACTACCATAGAGAATCTCATATGGTTCCATAAGAAAATTCATTAGGTAAAAGTTGTTATAAGAGAATTCAACTAGTACTAAGTGATTATCCCAAGACCAACCAAAATATAGGATGTATTCCAACAGCATGTCCTACAACACCTAAATATTATGTTCATATTTCCCATCTATCTATGGGATACAAGTTGTATTAAGAAACTTCTGAGTAAAATATTCCTTCTGAAAGCATTTACAGAAGCATGAACATCAACATGGAACATGATCTAAAACAATAATTCACAGAACCCCATGAAAATAGACTACCTCCCATACATATAAATCACCCAAATTTTCAAACTTGATAGCTTCCCTAATTTAAAAGAAACGGGACACTTTTCATGACCAATCTTTCAAGGTCTATTTGAAAGACCCACCAAAAAATCCATAGTAACTTTATACCACTTTTATTTCCGGATGGGAAATAGTTGTAACAAACCACCAATTTTTTAATGCATGTCCTTCACCTGCTGAGAATTAGAGTATCGCATCATGAAACCTAAAATCTACTTTTTCATTAATGGTCACCAATAATCTCTTTGATGATTATGGCATATATTTACCAATCCAGGGTGCACTACCCACATATATGAATGTAACTTGAATATAAAATCATATAACATACATATGGATATAAAAAATCGGCCATGATCATTGATGATATTGTCATCATTGATAACCCAAACATAAGGTGACTCACTCCCTTTTAGAATTTCCCTCAAGGAAAAAAACTAGGGATCCTCATGCTATATTCTCATGATCCATATTAGAAGTGTATAATCCTCCTATAAGGACTTTAAATTAATCTTCTTCTATCCTATATGATCATTTATATACATATCAGTGAACAATGTTATCATCTTCTTCTCAAAACAAGACTTTTGGACTGTAAGCTTCTATGGATTTGAAATTAAAGTGTCAGCACACTGTCTCCATTTATGGACATATATGTTTCTCTATGTCAAATTAATACATATAATCAACCCTTCTCTTCTTCCAGAGATTTAAATATCATTGTGAATATATTTAGTTCAAACTTTTTTATGAATAAAAAATAAACCCTTATTTGAATAGGTAATGAAAAAACATTTTAAGGCATAAAACATCGTCGCTAACATGAGATCATGCATAGGGTAAATCTATTCATTTGGACTAAAAAGTAATTATCCATATGGAATTAATAAACCCCTATACATATATAATTCCTCAATTCCTATCTTGTACGCTTCAAAAAACAAGTTATACTCCTTACCTGGCATCAATAGGATCAAAATTGGTGCAATGGTCAAACACTTCTTTTAACTCCTATAAGGCATTCCTATATGCTTCAGACCATTCAAAATTTGTATCCTTCTTGTCCTAGATAATAAGTGGTTCTTCCAAGTGGGAATATTCTTGGATTAGTCTCTGATAATATCCCGCCAAAACCAAAACAAATATATTTCAAAAACATTCTTAGGCTTCTCCCAAGAAACAATATCTTGAAATTTCTCTAGGTCCCCTGACACACCTTAATTAGATATTATGTGACCTAAAAATTCCTTTTTGATCTTAAATTGACACTTATATAGCTTGGAATATAGAATAGGATATCTTAGTGTACTTATAATATTTTCATGATGTTTGGCATGATCATCATGATTCTAGGAGTATACCAAGATGTCATCTAAAACATAACCACAAACTAGTCCAAAACAGGTGGAATATTTAGTTTATAAAATCCATAAATATAGATATGTCATTTTTCAATCCAAAATGCATTACAATGAACTCATGCAGGTCATGCCTACTCTTGAAAGTAGTATGTGGTATATTAGAAGGTCTTACTCTCAGCTAATGATACACTAACATAAAATCAATCTTTGAGAACACATAGTCGTTATTTTTTAGTCAAGATTTCATTGATATAAAAAGGTGTATATTGGTTCTTATCTTTCATAATTTTTAAATTCCTATAATCGATGCACAATTTCAATGTTTCGTCAAAAGTTTTAGCAAAAATGACTGAAGAACCCCATGATGAGGTACTTGGATGGAAAAATCCAATACCCTAGACTTCTTCCAGCTGATTCTTAATATATTGAATCTATACTAGTGTCATCTGATAAGTAGGAGTGAAAATGGTTCATCTCTAGGAATAAACTCATTCTTAAACTCGACATCTCTCTTAGGTGTCATCCCTGAGAATCCTTTAGAAAACATTTCCAAAAACCAATCCAATACAGGTGTAAATACCCCATGCTTTACACCCCAATCATTTTAAAAATGACTTGAAACATGAGAGGTGATCTCCCATGGTTTCTAATGAAATTTCCCCACATAGAATTTCTAGTTATCCCATTCTCCATGATGAATATATCAATCTCCATCAGTATATGTAAATGTTACTCTCCTATTGTAACTATTGATGTGGTCTTGCTATGATACCAGCCAGTCCATACCCAAAATCAAATCAAAACCTGACATCTCATGTATTTATAGATCCTATAGAAAATGATAATCTCCTGTCTCGAGGGAAAACCCCTTACATAGTTAGATTTCCTTTGGCCGTACACCCAATGGTGTGTTGATCATCATATTCCCAAACATAAACTCCACCGTAAGACCCAAACTATTCACAAGTTGATAAGATATAAAATAATGAGATGTTGTTGAATCAAATAAAGTATTAGAGAGTATATAATCTATAATAATTGTAACTCATACTTTTGATGGCACAACCTCGCTATCGATAAATGAAGGATGCATTGTATGAAATAGAAATATCCTTATTCCCTAGTCTCTAGCCTGAGTCCCCTATGATTAATTTTACTTTTGATACAGGCACTCTTTCTCTGATGTACCATGTCTTCCACCCTGACCAGCAAGACCAGTAGAACTTTGACTGCTTGACTGGTATGAGGTAAAAGACCTTATTTCAATGTATTGTTCCATATTAGGTCTTTCATCACTTCTCATTGGTCAAGGGTTCTTACAGTACCTCTATAACTTTTCTATTATTCTAAAATCCTAACACTCCACCTACGGTCAAGGACAATGACTTTGAATGTGACCCATCCTACCATGTTGATGGCAGAACACTCAATCACCACCTTGAGTAACTTGTCCTCTCCCCTAGATAATCTACCTACCACTACTCTGGTGACCATTATAATAATGGCGCTTCCTAATCCCAGAAAATATACCTCTTAGTCATCTAGAATAAACAACTTTTCTTACACAATAATCCTCCTTCATGTTACCCTCATAAATAATATCATAATTCACTACCTCAGTAAAATTATTCAATCAGGATATATTAACCTGGGACTTAATCACACATTTATTTTTGTCCTAAAAATGTCTCACCACCACTATAGGAAATTGAACCTATACTCATGGTTTAAAACCATTGGTATATCCCATAAAAAACTCATTATTGGTTGTACCAATGGTTCTATGAACAATTGGTTCTTAAGCCATCAGTATAGGGTTATAACAAATATTTTTATCAAACTGTGGGTATATATCTATACCCATAGTTTTAAGAACCGTTGGTATATATTTCCCCCATACATGATATAAAAATGGTTTATTGAATATTTTTTATAGCTACTTGTCCCCAAAAAGACACATTAGTCCATCCAGCCCCACCAGACAAACAATACTAGAACATTTCAACAAAATACAAACCATAGTAAACATTGAATGCAATACATAAGTTTAATATTTATAATTCAACCTACTTATTCTAATAATTTTCAAACCATTTATAGTATTATAACATACATATACATCCAAAAAATGATCAATTAAATTCATTAATCAACATCCACATGTCTCTTTAATGCTAACTCAAAATTGGAGGGGCTTAATATCTCCCCCATCACCAACATCCTCATCCTCTTCTCCATCACCAATATTCTCATCACCACCATCACCAACATCATCTTCTAGAGAACCATCATCATAATCATCACCACCAGTAGTAGTATTATCACCTTTACCACCACTAGGACCATATTTGACATCACTAGGTCCATAATATAAATATCACATTGAATCCATACATTAATAAAATATAGTCTAAAACATTGATAGATGTTATGGAAATATAATTGGACTAACTTTTAGGAATAGTTCATTGACCATTTTACCTCTTTCATGATCCTGTATAGCTAGTTTTTGTCTTTTGCTTCTTCTGTAAGAGCGTTTTCGAGCTCAGAGGTGAGAGAACTTTTATAGGCACTCAATGAGGGCCAATACCTAGTGGGGATGATTTTTTTCTAGGTCAAAATTAGAATTTCCTCTAGTGTGCCTTACCTAATACCTAACTCAAATGATCATTTAGAATAAAGTTTTCATCTTATTTCGCATCAAGTGCCACCAGGGTACACTATTGAAGATATTAAAAAGATATTTAATTAAAATTTATTTATAAAAATTTTAAATATCAGTAAAATACATAAAATATTTTCTTATGTATATTTATTTATAGTAGTTCGATTATTTTTTCACCTACTAGAAAAATAATATTTCTCGAGGAACACGACCTTCTATGCCTAATGATGATTGTTGTAAATGAAATTTATTATTATAAAATTACATTATTGAATAATGTGAAATTGATAAAAAAAATCCAAAATAATAAATAGTGAATAGATGAGATATTAAACATCTAATCACGTCAAGATAAAACATAGACACATTAGATTAAATTATAGTGGTGGATAATAATGTGGTAATAACTTCTATTCTCACATTAGATTAATAAGTAATGGAATAAAAATACATATAATTAAGTGAATTTTAAGATCAAATGGGAATCATGGATAATGAGGAAACTGTGTTAGATTAATAATAGAGGGTGAAGCTCATTTTAAAGTAACTAATTTAATATATATCGGATATCGACACAACATATAATAAATTAAAATGTTATTTTTGGTTATTTAGTTTATTTTGGGTTCGGTTATGAGTTTTATTTTTTGGTTACATTGTTTCAAATTATTGCATTTGGTTCATTTTGGTTTTTTGGTCATTAGTTTTTTTTGGACTTGGGCGTTTGATCAATTTTTCATTTTTTAGTTATCTTAATTAGTTCATTTTAGGATAGGTTATTTATTATTATTTTGTTTAGGTTATTTATTTCATTTTTTGTAAGGGTTTTTAATTCATTTTTTGGTTAAGTAAATTGGTGACTTTTGGGTCTGGTCATTTGATTCATCTATCGGTTATGTCATATTTCAGTTAGGGCATTTGGTTATTTGGACATTTGATCATTTGTTCATTCGGTCATTTTTAATTTGTTCATTTGGTCATTTTTTCATTTGTTCAATTTTTTATTTGGTCATTTTTTTCATTTGGTCATGTTTTCATTCGGTTCATCATTGGGTAATTACATATTTGAGTTTGGTTTTTTGGTCATTTACCCATTTTTCTTTTTTTTTATTTGGTAATTTGGACATTTTTCTGTTTTAGATTATGTCATTTGATCAATTTTTTATTTTTTTTGTTAGGTTTTTTGTATGATTTGGGTTAGTTCATTTATTTTAATTTGGTTTGGGTTATTTAGTTCATTTTTTTAGAGTATTTGATTCATTTTGGGTTATTTCAATTTGTTAATTTTGGGATCTCTTATTTAGTTCTTCTTTGAGTTATGTCAAATTTGAGTTTGGTTATTTTTATCATTTGGTCATCTAGTCATTTGGTATTTGGTCATTTGGTAATTCTTTTATTTGTTCATTAGTTCATTTTTTCACTTGGCTCATATTTGGGTTATGTCATATTTGAGTTTAGCCATTTTATCATTTAGTTGTCTGGTCACTAGTTTTTTTGGATTTGGTCATTTGATAAATTTTTCATTATTTTGGTTAGGTTAATTAATTCATTTGGTTTAGGTTATTTAGGTCATTTTTAAGGTATTTTATACATTTTGGGTTTTGTTAATGCGTTAATTTTGGGTTTGGTTATTTGTTTATCTTTGGGTTATATAATATTTGAGTTTTTTTCAATTTTTCATTTTTTTCATTTGGTTTATATTTAGGTTATGTCATACTTGGGTTATTTCATTTAATCATTAGGTAAGTTGTTAATTTGGTCATTTGGTCATTTGGTTATTTGTTCATTTGTTTATTTGGTCATTTATTCATTTGGTCATTTGGTCATTTGGTTATTTTTTCATTTGGTCATTTGGTCATTTGGTCATTTGGTCATTAGTTTGTTTTGGATTAGGAAATTTGATCAATTTTTCATTTTTTTTGATAGGTTAATTATTTTATTTTTGGTTAGGTAATTTATTTTTCTTTTGGGTGGGTCATTTATTTAATTTTTGGTTAGGGTATGTTCTTAATTTTGGGTTAAGTCAATTGGTTAATTTTTTGTTTGGTCATTTGGTTAATCTTTAGTTTTTGTCATATTTGAGTTAGTTCATTTGGTCATTTATTCATTTAGTCATTTGGTAATTTCTTCATTTGTTCATTTGGTCATTTGATCATTTGTTCCTTTGGTCAGTTGGACATTTAGTAATTTGGCCATTTCTTCGTTTGGTTATTTATTCCTTTAGTCATTTGGTCATTTTTTTCATTTTTTCATTTGATTTATCATTAGGTTATGTCATATTTTAGTTTCATCATTTAGTCATTTGGTCATTTTTTCATTTAGTCAATTGGTGAATTGGTCATTAGTTTTTATTGTATTAGGTCATTTAATCAGATTTTTATTTTTTAATTAGGTTAATTAGTTCATTTTGGGTAAGTTTATTTATTTTTATTTGAGTTATTTTATTCAGTTCGTTTTTATTAGGGTATTTTCTTTATCTTAGGTTATGTAAATTGGTTAATGTTTTGTTAGATTATTTGGTTTAGAAAGTCTTTTCAAACTGAGTCATTCTCTAATGTAGCTCTTGGGGAATGATACATTCATTGAAGCTTATTTTTAATGATAAGAGTATTATATTTTTATATAATTGAAGAGTTAAATTAAAATCTAGAGAGATCATATCTCTAGATTTCAGTATAACTTTCATCATGTTTGGAGGAGTCATGTTAGCACAATCTAAAAGTTTTATGGGGATATCATTTGAGCTATAAATTCTTGATTAAAAGTGAATTTACATCCTTATATTAAATGGAATCTTGATAAGAAAACATTAATTTTAGCATAAAAATAAAAATAAATGGATCATTTTCAATATTCTATATTAATGGGGCATTTCTGGCCTTCAATATTAAGAATACATTATTTTTTAAGACTTTTTTAAGAATATTTTATTAATGTTTAAATCCATTTTTTGACTATATATATTTTCATACTTCTTTAAAATATAAATAAAAGTAAATGAATACTTTAAGTTGATTTTATTACATTCAACTGAGGTTAGTATGATTTGAATGGACTATAGTTAATTGCATATAAGAATATTTATAGTTAACATAAAAATATTTATTAAAATTAGTTTACGGTTTACAAAATTAAACTAAAATAAATAAATTTGAAAATAATTAACCTGTATGATTTTATTTATATTCATATTAATGTACCTGGTTCCTCTCATGATCGAGCATTTTAGTGCTCCTAATTTGTTCGAAAACATCATAGCATATTTTTTTTCTTTCAATGCATCCAAAAATAAAAAATTAAATATAATTAATAAGAATTAAATTTAAAATGAAAACCATTAAACATTTATATTAACATAAACTCATTAATATTCCAATATGTGATCATTTATTAATATTGTGTTGTAGAAAAGTCAGTAAATACTAGTACAACCTCTATATTAGAACCACTTATACACTTCCAAAAAACATATAACTCATTTCTATATGATCTCTGCAACTCCCTGAGATCGAACAACCATGTGACCTTAGTAGTTTCATCACTGAGAAAGTTAAATTGACACTATAACAAACATGTAATTCCATATAAATACAATAATAATATAAATAGAAATAAATCAAATCTTTTTACCCATATCTTATCCCACGATTTCCCCTTTATTTCATTTCATATTTTCCTTTATGATACTAGTTAAATTGGAATTATAATGTGGTATTTAGATATACTTTTCATAAATCATCTAAACAAAATTGAATTTTTACCTATCATTTGACTTTCATCATTCTAATCTACCGTAATTTTTTTTTTTGAAAATTCTAAGATTCACACATGCGGGTGCACCCATATCTCTTATTATAATATCCCACTAAATAATATAAAAGAAAAAATGCATTTATTAATAGTAAAATAGAAAAAATTGATTCGATATAAATTGAAACACTTATTAAAAACCAAATGTGGGATGATATTTAGGTTCTAATGGATCTGTGGGATCTCCTAGATTAGTATCCTCTAAAGTATGTGCCTATAACAATGCATGTTTCGAGCCATCTGCATGAACTAGATTTAAAGCCGAAGGAGAAGAATCATCAGATCCTTGATGGATAGTATGAAATTTTGGTGGCATAGACATGGTAGGATAAGGATAAAAGGTATGGGGATACATCATATGATATGGATATGTTATAGTTGGGAACATTTTTATAGGTGGCATAGACATGGTACGAGAAGTAGAGGCTAAATAATATGATGATGGAGGAATGCATAGGAACATCCTTGGAGGATCAAGTAGAGGATTAAAAGGTGTAATATGTGCAGTGTCTGCTGGTGGATCATTGTGTGAATGGGTACGAAGGGTGCTATGTGTATCTCTAGAATCACCCCCGGTTAGACCCATACTAGTAGGCTAAGGATAAGTAAACTATAGTTTTGATAAATGTCCCTAAAAGGCCTATAAATAATAATAACATTACATTAAATTTAATTATAAAATGAAAAATTACAAATATTATACTCACTAAGGAAACCATAGGAGGAAACCCTAGCTTGTGAATCTGTCAATCATTATCAAATAATCTCTTACTTTGAATTTCTTCAATATCTGTCATAATATTCTTATAAATGAAATGTAAAGTTTTTATAATTTTTTTTAAATCCTACATAAAAATTAAAAATCAAATAAGTCATAAAAAATGTCATAACATGTTTTAGAAACCATAGTTTAAAACCATGAAATATATTTCTTCAAAAACCTTTTTTAAACTAGGTTTTTTTAAATAAAATAAATCTAATGAAATGTGATTAAAAAAACAATAGTAAAACAAACATATCATTCAAAAATAAAACTAAATTAATGTAATTATAGTAGTACTAACCTGTGAAACCCACTTCAAGGAAACTCAATGAACTGCAAACATATATTGTTTTTTCTATATTTTACACACCACTACTTATGGTTCAATGTCAATTCTCACAGTGGGAAAATTTTAGTCATTAAATAAAATATTTGTCTCAACACCAATGGGGGTGTCAATAGTGTCAATTTATTCCCCACCATCATGAAAAATATGTCTTGGGATTAATTCAACAATGACACTAGAATCACGTATCTGATGATATTTCATGAAAAACACTTGTTTTACCTTTGATTCCAAAATAAATGGTTCATAATTATTTAACAAGTGAGTCATGTTAATTATATTGAATCCAAAATCATCAATAAATATACCATGAAATTTCATTGAATCAAACCATTTTCATTTCATCATAGTGACTCAACCATGAGATTTGTAATCTAATAAAAATATTTTCTCAACAAGACCATAATAAGACACATTTTCATATCAAGGTATCATATATGATGCACTGTAATAGTAGTATTTTCTTGTAGTTAACATAATTACATTATATCATGTTCTCATATTCAACTATAGATCAGATGTAACAAATTTGTACCCTTTGATTATTAAATATTTGTATACACAAACCAAATAATTGGGATCAAAATCCAACACTCATGATTCTTGAGAGAAATAGTCAATAGTTAAACTCAATACCAGAAATATATATGAATAATATAAAAACATTAATAACTATATTTTATTTTATTTATCATAATAATCATAACAATAATTTTAATCAAGAAGTAAACTTTTTTTCTATGAAAACCTCTCTCTTTCTCGAGGGAAAAGATCGATAAACTATAATTATTATTTTCTTATGTTACATAAATAAAATGATAATAAAATTTATGGTAAATGTGAAATGAAATAACATGAGATAACATATAAATATTAAAATTTATTACTTGATATAGTCATCGAACAAACCATGTTTAAAAAAACTATGTGATGTGTCACATCTTACTACTCAAGGATCAATGTTGATACTATAAATAACCCATAATTCTTCATGTTTGGAGAAGAGATGTAAATTATGGGTAAATTTACTCATATTACTCATATTCATTTCTCATTGGCCGGTTATATCTTATACTCAAATAATAAAAATACATTTAATAACAATCAATAAATTCCAGATCCAGATAACCTCTCATAAAAGAACCTTTGAGATGATTCTTGTTTTGGACTTAATATTTCATTGTGAACATATTTCTTTCAATAACATACATCCACCCTAAAGTAAAGGTTCCCCTAAGAAGTGTTTTACATGGAATGATTAATTGTTAAATGCATCATGCAAGTGAAAAATGATTGAGGAAACAATTCCAACTCACACTAAATTAATTGTTCCTCTTGCATAATTTTTACCAAGAAAGACTTGGATAATATTTTTTCACAATGGTATCTATAAAAACGGCATAAGAGAATAATTGTCTCCCTTACATTATTAGATAGTAAATGATGATTTTCTATTGGAATCAATTCATGAATAATGATGTGATAATCATGAGTTTTTAGGTATTTTAGTTTCAAATCCATTCTATTGACTCATTTAGGTATGTTTCTAGAATATAAGTCATAAACCTTGATATTCTCCAATAATTCAATAAATTGATTTTTTTAAGGTTTCATAAAATAAGAAGTATAAGAACCTTCCATTTGTCTTCACTAATAAATATATGATGCAATTTTGGTTGAATACACCAATCAAACAATCCTCAATGAGATCATAAGTCATCTTTTGCCTTCCCCTTGATATTTATAATAATTTAAATAATAATTTCACATATATTTTCCTAAATGTTTTCTATATCCAAACAATGATGTAACAAATTTTTATACAAATTTTGAAACTCAAAAAAGATAAAAAAAAATTCTAATTGTAATTGGAGTCAATGTCAACATTCTTCCACTTATTATATTTCATCTAAACATTCCCTAATGAAAAAACACAAATATTTCAATTCATTAATGGAATAATTTCATAAAATAAATTGAGTTGGTTTTTTAGTTTCCACTCAATTATCAAAGCTTTATTGATTCTTCCTATATTGATGATCAATTAAAAATAATCATCGATTCCCCATGAAACCCTGAAAATTACAATATTTAATTATTTTTAATCATGTATTCTTCATTAAAATATGATAGTATAGTTTTCATTATTTGATCCAACAAGTTATCATTAAATAATAAGGGAAATAATTTATATTCCAAATAAGTATATCATGCAACTGAAATACATTTTTTGATGAAGCATCGAGTTTTTGCACACCCATATCCTAAATTTACTTCGACTATAATATTAATGGTTTCAAGTGCATGTCTATATCATTTCTAGGACCATATGGTCTAGATATTAGTACACTCAATAAATTGAAATGTTTTTCATAACATACCATTGATGAATATTTAAAATTTGAATAAAAATTGACTATATTCTATGAGTAGTAATCACCTGACCAAAGAGATTAAAACCATCATAAGATGGTCCCCAACTAACATTATACACATCAACTACAAAATCAGGATGTTGTGCAACAAATAGTTATCATTCTAATAATTTTGGAGGATGATCCAACCAATCAATATCTTTTTTTACCTCAGAATCATTCTTTCATAAATTTATTTATATTTCTGCATATTTAAATAGATTTCAAATCCTTCGAATCAATAGAATGTGACATATAACGTTTTATATAACACAAGATAGTGTTCCATATATATTTTCCTTCTATTGAGATGTTCTACATTCTTTATAGTCATTAGGGTCTTTTGTTTCCACCCAAAATAATCTTCAATATTTTGGAAAATCATGGATTTTACTAGAATAAAATAAGAGATTCTTAATTAACATACATTCCTTATAATAATTTGAGAGAATATCAGCTACATAAGGAATAATGTCCTTCAAAAATCTAGGAATATAATAAATAAAAATATTATAAATTCAATACATGGGTTTTTTGTGATAGAACAGAATTACAAATTACAAATTTTTCATTTTAGTACATTTTGGATATACTGGAGTTCTGGAATCATCCATTAATTTCCCCACTCTCTCAACATCATCATCTTTATTATTTTACTCATTTATATTGGTATCATTGTATTCTTACACTGGCATACGACCTATCTCATGATGATTCAAAAATGGAAACCAATCAAAAATAAAATTATCCATACTAATTCTTTCTTTCCATTAATGAACATAAGAATATTTTCTCATATCTTCATTGTGATACCAAACATAATATTTTTTTAATAAAAATTTTGTTATATTAAATCTAACTTCTTCCCAACATAACCATGGTATTACAACAATTAAACATGAAAATTACATAGTACCTCTATCTGAAACATTTTTAATTTTAAAATCTAAAAAATATTCAAATTATTTTGAAACTCCAATGAAATATGATCAGTATGATACATATAGATTATATCCATTATATTATAGGGGAAATGTAATATTCAAATAAAAAAGTTAAACCATAACTAAAAATTCTTTACAACCAATTTTAATATGAACATCATCAAAACATACTGGTATCTATAAAAACAAATATTAAGTCAAATAACATAATCCATAAGTGATTTCTAAAAATAAGGAACTAGAAATATTATAGGACCTATAATGAAAAAAAAACTATTAAACAATAAAATTAAATATTTACATCTTTATAAAACAATTTGTTTTTAAAACATCCATGATTTTCATGTAACAATAATTAAATTAAATAGACTTTCCATTATGATAGGAAACATTTACACCAAAAGAACAAAAATGTGTCACCTAATATCAAAACCCAAAAAAACATTGTATAATAATATCATGGAAATTCACCCACAATTTACATAAATATAAATAATCATCAAATCATAATATAATATAAACTATAATTTATAAAATACCAAAAATGTATCCAAAATTTAATAATTGAGATTGAAGCCTGATGTTTCATGGTATATGAAATGAAATACAAATTTATTTAGAACAAAATACTCATACCTATGTAAAAAGAAATAATGTATCACTTATATCCTTAAATATCCCCAAATAATATATAATTATCATCCAACAACTCAAAAAGTAACTTTTAACTACCAAAATCAAAATAAATTGGGTCTATATACACATAGAGTGTGCATAAGTTGTGAAAGAAGTTCCCTTAAATAAGGATTAACTAAGGAAGAATAATTCTGACGTGACACTTATAGATATCAAAGAAGAGGAAAATAACAATGTATTCCATAATTATATAACATATCACTCCACAGGTCAAGATGTCAAAGTTTGTGGATGATACCTCCATTGGAAAAGAAAACATGTTGAACGGTGTAAGAAAAATGTATCAAAAGAAGAGAAAGGTATTAGTGGGATTAGTATCATAATGGTGAAGGAAACAAATCCATGAAGGATAATAATATCATAGGTATCACCATTAATGGAATAATCAAATCATTTTTCAAAGAAACATCCACTAGAAGGGCATGGAGGAAGATTATAAGAAAAGAGTTTGTTCATCAAGTACAAACACAATCAATAACTATAGGATGTCATGGGTCCCCCTATCCCAATTTACATTATTTTTAAATATAGTAAATTGAGTGTTGTTGGATGAATGGGTAGATAAAAGTCATGTGGGTATTCCCCATGTGTTAATTAAAAGGAGTATAAAAAATAAAAGAGTTCGTGATGAAATTAAATTTCCAAATAAATTTAAATTTCACAAATCATGAATAAATTTTAGAACACTGTGAATTTGACCATACATGTTGTAATATATGTGAATATACATAAATATTAAAGATTAAGTGCATTTAAAGACTAATTTGGAGTGATTCCGGATTCAAATCCATGTTTTAGTTTTAATAATTATGTTATTTTATTTGTAAATAAATTCAAGTGATTTATTAGGAACTAACATGTTGGTATCATATGAGTTTTTAGGATACTCGAAATCTATATGAAAAAAAATATACCAACAAATTCATTTCAACATGTTGTATCCAGAGGTTCAAAAAATCAAGGGGCTATGAATATTGTCTTGTAAAATCAACATAGAATCATTTAAATAATAATTCATTGTATAAAAATTGGAAAAAATGAATTTCCAGTGTTGTCAACTAGATCTTTAAGTGGTATGTTCCCCACAAATGTTTTTTAAAGTTTATGTATAAACATTTTTTGTGAGAATTTATTTCATATCACAAAAATATTTAATGACTCAAGTTGCAATATGGTTTATGGATTTATAGTAAAATATACATTGTATTAAAATTTTTAACTTTGAACTTTTTTCCCACATTGAGCTCCAACTTAGTAGTCTTATAGGTTCTGTGAACATTTTATTTTCAGGTGGGGAATTCATGCTTTCGAATCTAAAAATATGAATTAAAGTGATATATGAAACTGTTTTTTAGTTTATGTTTCAATGGAGGTTGAATTAGATTTTGTCAAAATGATATTTTCATGTAAATTCATATGGAATATGCTAACAGTTATTAAGGGGGAGTTTAAAATATCTAAATACGTAAATTGTATAGGACTAATGAGGTGATTAGTTCTCTTGTTAGTATATGCCATTAATTACATAGGATTCTTGGTGAGGGTTATACAGATTGTTTAATATATATTTGACACCTATTTAATGTTACTTAATTAATGGAATGGAGGATGCGTAATGGTAGGAGTATTCATTTTAAGAATATATATAATGTTCATTCAAGATATGAAACACCTGCCTAAAGGTGAGACTAACATTCTGACATGTGTAAGGGTACAATAACCTATTTCATTGTAATCAAGAAAAGTTGAAGGATCTAAAAAGGAATACTCATCTAATTAAATGGAACTCATGAATTATTCTATATAATCACGGGACATAAAATAACCCCTAATAAATTAATGAAATAAATAAATTACTACATTAATTTATTATATAATCAGATAATGTATACTAAAAAATGTATTGGAATTATTAAAAATTAGTATATAACTAAATTTAAAAAATATACCTATTATAATCTCATTTATTATCCAATACTATAAAAAATCTTAATGAACCTTATTTCAAATAATCTAAAACAAAATGACCTAACTATATATTGGTTAGGTTTTTATAAATGGATTAAAATGAAAAAAATAAGCAATATAAGATAAGAAGGATTTAGGAATCACTAATCTAATCTGTAAGATGATCAGAATTAAAAAATCCTTAAATTAGGGGATAATTATAGAGGAGAAGAGAACCACCCATCACTAGGGTGAGGGGGGAATAGGGATCTCGAGTGAAGGGGGAGGATGATGGAGATGAGAGAACTCTATCCCAATAATTTTTAAAAATCAGTGGTATATCTCAACCTATACCAATAGTTTTTTAAACAAATTTTATTATAACCTAGTGTATGGTAGTTTTTTAAATAAACTGTTGTTATGGACTGATTCCAGACACTTTATAGCCATAGTTACTATAATCTATGGGCATAGAATCATAGGGATAACACTATTTTTCAGTTGTGCATAATTTCCTCATCTCTTACCAGTTCTGGGACAAAGCGCTACAGGTCAATGAAGTGGCTAACATAGTCCATCACTGATGCTTCCCTGGGTTGACTTCATATACTCTACCCCCAACTCATGTATTAGTGTATTTGAGCAAAATTTCTCCAAGAACATCTCCTGGAATTCCTTCCATAAAATTACCTCCAACTTCTCATCCTAGGCCTAAATATCCCACTATCTTTTCACTAGTCCTTGTAAAATATTGGCTACTTATTTGAATATTTTATTAGGAGGAGTGATTAAATGATCCAATATTGTCCGTATAACATCAATTAATAAATCATCTACCACAGATTCACCCTCTTTAGTGAAAGTAGAAGGGTTATACAACTAGAACTCACGGGTTAGATCCAATATATTTTGCACAACCCACCTTGGGTATCTTTCAGTGAACTTCATGAAGTGATTGATGTTCTCATAGAATTTATATTCTATTCCTTTTCCTAGAACAATTAGATCCTTTTGTCCCACTATTGAAGGAATATTACCATCAATTTCCTCATATCTTCCTACCAAAAAACATCATCCTGGAGGCATGTATCTATAATTCCATTCACATGTATTAGGGACCATAACACATAATTTACACATTTACACAATAGATATTCACAAAAATTCATAAAACTTAATCCTGTATACACTAACCCATGGTCAAAACTATAGCACTATCACTACCATCTACCATCCCCAACCTGGACCATGACTAACACAAGGTAAATAAATTTTTTTATATTTATTTTTTATATTATAAACCATTTTAAACCATTTAAAAATAGTACATTTAACATCTCTTAATAATTAAATTTTCATTATTAGGAACCATTCATTTTAAATTACATCAAATAAAGAAAGCAATTTTCAATTTCCAAAACCCACTCATAACATTCTTTTTTATGATTGCATAAAATAATGCATGTCACATAAATAAAAAAGTGACTAAAATTATGCATACATACTTGAATCTTGTTCCATAAAATTCCATGATTAAAATATCCTAAAACAATAACTTCAGAAAAAAAAATTGCATCACCCTAGGTGAAAAAACATTCAACTATAATAGAAAATAACAAGAACAACAATCCCACCTTGGGTACTTGGGATTTCCACCACTCATGGGTTATTTAATCCCATATATGATCTCATTATCAAGTCTCGACTCATCCTATTCTCATTTATACCTTTCCAAAATAATATAATTTACAAAAAGAAAACTTCCATCAGTTAACATTAGTATCATCTAGACCCAAGTTCTATGTACTAGAACCCCAATTCAGTTCATTAGGTGACCTCAAGTGTGCATCGCCATATGAAAGAGGTTGAAAACTAGTAGTGAGGGTCTAATATGTCATGTGTGTAGACTCTACCCTCTCTATAAAAGATTTAAAATAACAAAAATCAAAATAAAAGTGTCCAAAATATTAATAATAATCAATTAATAACAAGGGGAAAGTGTCTAATAAAAATATCCAAAAAACTGGGTAAAGTTTGATAAACCAAAGAAGTAAATATTTCATGACATATACGTGTCAAGTGTCAAATAAAAATCCAAAATAAAGACATAATGAAAACTCCCAAGAGGGTATTAACATCATTTCTAGTTCCCCCATCCTTTCTCTATACTAAATACCAATGCAACCATCTAACATAGAGCTATTTCCATTATTATATCATTCAAACATGTATTCAACTTGAGTACCAATAATTGGATTTAGTAGGGTGTGAGTAAAAATCAGTAGGCAACCACTAACAGTGTCTAAAAAAATATCCAGTCTACAATAGTGTATGAATTTGTATAAATAAAAATGTAAAAATGACAAAATTAAAAAGGTTTCACATTTATTATTCGTTAGTCATCCAAATTGTCCCTTGGGTTCATGGTGAAACTCAATACATTCATTCCAACTCCAGGCCATGATGGATTATGAAAAATATACCATTGGGATTTTATAATTTACTCTTTAATGAGATTTCATTTTTCAATTTAAGTCAACTTCATTTCAGTTCCTTGGAGAATTATTTGGGGTACCATTATCACGGATTCCTAGAGCATCAGTCCAGTATCATTTTATCACATACTTAGAGTTCCAATATGTCATCAATATCATGGGTACTTAGAGCATAATTATGTCTCCAAAATATTCGGTACTTGGATAATTAGACCATCACCATTTATCATGCATACAATGGGGTCCTAGATCATCAGTTTGAACTCCCATGGATGAGGAGCATTAGTCCATCACCTAGACCTCAATATTCAAATTTATATATCAAGGAACAACATTAAAAACCATTTTATAAACCATTATCAACATTTTTCACCATTTATTTTATTATTCATTATCCCTAACATTATTTTAGTCCTTTAAATATTTAACCAAATTACCATGAATCATATCGTCAGTCATTAGCCTCTTGAAGATAAGCTAAACAATCCTTATACAAGTTAACATGCCAACACATTCACAATTGTATCAAATATATAAACCCCATTATTCCCCTCTCCCATTACATAATTACCATTCAAAGGAAATTGGCACACCCCATGGGTTGTCATCAAGCCTAGTTTTGTAATGTTCAATGGATCCAATGGGGTCTATGGAGGGTCTCTCAAGTTCATGGGGATTCAATTCACATTTATAATTTAAATTAAATTACACAACATGGAAATTAAATAATATATCTAAAAACACAATATAATTACTAATATAATGGTAATTAACATATAAAAACCCTACCTTATGTTCTTTCAGGAACACACTACCAACTTTAGCCCTAAATTCAATGTAGAATGGTCAAAATGAAGAATGACACAACAATCCTTAAGATCCGGGCATGGATATCCTTTACATCAATTGATTCATAAGTAAAACATTAAAATTCCCATAAAGTAACATGGATAAATCCACAAAGGATTATATCTAATGTTATATTAAGAATAAGAAGAATAGATCAAGAAATAATGTCCATTAAAGGCTACTTATCAATAAATTTGGATCTCTGAAGGGATTTTAATCATCTAAAACATGGTCTAGGATCAACAAGAATCACCTCTCAACCCTTGGGATAAAAAAGAGTTTTTAGATCCTTGATATTAGGGTAAAACTAAGGCCTTAATATTTTAATTTGGATTAGATCCATAAATTTCAAGCTGCCAATTGTATACTGCAAGGTTTGGCCGCATAGTTTTAAAAAATATATTCCAACCATGCAGTTATACTATCTCATGAAAACACTACACATAGTTTGTTCATATGTTATAAAAACCATACACTAACCATGATGTTCCCATTTACTCATCATTTTATAGTGGGGGAGTTGGCTGCATGGTTTGGTCAATCCATGAACCCCCCCCCCCTAGTAGATTAAAATGAGGTGCATGGTTACTTGGGGAAAATAGCATAGTTTTCCCAGAATGTTTTCCAACCGATCATAGCACCTTGGGCTTGCAAAATTCTCCAAATTCACTTTATAAAACCCCTAGGAAAATATTAACTATGTATAATAAAAAAAGGGGTTAAATGATACTTAAAAACTAGTAGAAATGTCTCAATAAATGTTGGTAACATAAAGAATGATTATCATTTCTCTATTCTATGATTCCTTTCTGATATAATTTTATGGGAATTTTCTCCCTAGAAACTTCTTATTCATCCAAAAAATTAATTTTATGTGATTTGAGGAAAGTAATTCATTTATTTCTATATATATATCTCATATTACTTATTAAAGAAGGGAATTCATGGTTGATATTCAGAACTAACATATGATTTTCTATCAATGTGAGGATAAATATTAACTTGGAATGTAAATTTCATTTATTTAATGAATCATTATTCCTATTATAAAGTGGTATTTATCTTAGATGTTTTGGAAGAAACTTAACATCAAATATATTCTTACTCTATGGGAGTTTATTTATGTCTTTCTCAAATAGTTTCCAAGTCTACTTTTGAATCATGAAGTCACATTTTCAATAGAACTAATACCCAGTGCTACACCTATTTCAAGGACTTTATATAGAATAAAGATGATTAATATGTATAAATTAATTAAAAAACTCTAGGAGAATATTGTTAAGGGATTAATTTAGTTAATTATGTCACCATAGGGTGCACCTGTACTATTTTGTTAGGGTATTAATATTTTGACAAGATTAATCTTGGATCTAAAGGGTATTAGTTTTGGGTAAAGAGTGAAGATATACCTAATAAAACATTCTATTCAAGTTATAGACATTGTTAATTTATAGTGATTCCATTTGATCTTACATATTCCACCACTATCTTTATGGATTTAATGAATCGTCTCATTAGATATTACCTCAATCGGTTTTTGGTAGTCTTTATATATGATATTCTTATATATTCCAAGAGTAAGTAAGAGCATGAATATCACTTTAGGATTGTATTAAACACCCTAAGGAAGGTTAATTTGTATGAAAATTTTACAATGTTTGAATTTTGGATACATAAAGTTTTATTTTTGGGTCATATAATCTCAAGCAAGGTTTTATTGGTGGATAAATCAAAGATAGAAGTTATTGAACATTGGCCCCGACCAACTAGTGTGACCGAGATTTATAGTGTTCTTGTATTTTTTGGATATTTTTTATTATTTTGGAAGGATTTATCATGGATATATAATCTACTCACCAAGTTAACATAGATGTGAGTTAAGTTCCTTTGTATAGATGAATGTGAATATAATTTCATCGAGCTAAAGAGATGGTTGGTCAGTGCACCTATTCTCGCACTTTTCTACAATAGATAAGGGTTTGGTATTTATAGTGATGCATCAAAAATGGTTCTATGGTGTCTTCTTATAAAGAATTATAACGTGATAGTTTATTCCTCAAGTTAATTGATGGCTCGTGGGAAAAATTACCTGACTCGTGATTTGGAGTTAGCAGCAATAATAATTGAATTAATATTATGGTGGTATTATATTTATGGAAAAACATGTGAAATATATAATAATTATGAATTTTTTATTATATATTCATAAATTGTTGAAAATACACCAAAACATATGGTTGGAGTTGATTAAAATTATGAATTCTCAATACATTACCACCATGTGAAATTGAACAAGGTAGCTGATGCTTTGAGTCAAAAGGATCATTCTAGATTATCTATAATGAGGATCATAGAAGATCCAATATTTATGGACTTGAAAATGAAGGACTATGAAATATTGATGGAAGGGGATAAATTTTATCATAATCAAATGAGTGTTCAACCATCTATCCATGTAAATATTAAAGAGTTGTATAAGGAGGATATGGGGCTACAAAAGAAGGTAAGAAATGTTCTTGAGTTCATACTTTATTTTGATAGAGTGATAAGGTTAGAAAACTAAGTAATTGTCTCATAAATACCATACCTAATGAATAAATATTTACAGAAGCTCATAGATCATCATTCTGTATTCATCCTCAAAGTATGAATATGTATAGAGATATGAAAGTCTATTGAAGGTGGACAAAATGATTGGATATAATATCAATTTTATATCTTGGTGCTTCGTATATTAGTAATTTAAGGATGAAAGACATATATATAAGGGTATGTTAAAACCATTACCCATTGTAGAATGGAAATAAGAAAACATCCACTTGGTTTTCTTCATTGGACTCCCCAAAACATCTAATGTCCATAATGTAATTTGGTTTATAGTTGATCACCCATTAAAGTCAACACACTTCATTTCTATTAGATAATATTTATATCTTGATTATATTTATTTTATATGAAATAATTAATTGGTATGTTTTGATGGAGTACCACAATTTATTGTATCTGATTGGGATCTAAGGTTTACCTTGATATTGTTTATAAGTATTCAATAAGCTTAAGATATAGAGTTGTGTTTCAATACTTCTTTTCATCCTTATATAAATGGTTAGTATAATGGGACTATTCACAACCTAGATAATTTTCTGAGATCCTATTCTCTATATTTCAAAGGTTGTTGGGATCAATACCTTCCTCTAGTATATTTTTCTTACAACAATAGCTTTCACTCAAAAATTTTATGGATCCTTATGAAACCCTATATGGAAAAAAGTGTATAACGATGAAAAATTAGGAATATTTTGGATAAATAATGTTATTAATACCTAATATAGTTGTGAAAAATAAAAATATAGTTAGATTAATTCAACATCACATCAAGGTAGCTCAAAGTAGGTATAAGAGTTTTGCAAACAATAGTTAGTGAGATATGAAATTGAAATTTGGTGATAGGGTTTTCTTATGAACATTCACATGGTGGAATGTTTTGTGATTTAGAATGATGGAAATTTTTATCCAAAGGTATATTATCCATTTATAGATTCTTTATTGGAATGGTATTATTTTTTATCGATTGGCTCTCTAAGTAAACCTCTCGATTGGCTCTCTAAGTAAACCTCTCTCAAGTTCATGATGTGTTCCGAGTATATCTTATGGGGAAGTACATACCTGATCCTTCACATGTTTTAAACCTAGATGTTATAATAATGATTCATGATATTTCTTATGAAGAATAAATAGATTAAATCTTGGATCATTGATAAAAAAATTCAATGGAATGGGACTACTCTCATGGTTAAAGTTATTTGGAGGAATCACAAATTTGTGAAAGCTATATAGGAACCCAAGGATGTGATGAAGCAGAGATATAATCAATTTTTTTATACAATATATATATATATATAATTTAAAGGTAAAACTTAATTTTAAGGGGGTTATAATGAAACATCCTTGTTTTTTTATGTGTTTCCTTTGAAATAAAACTAGAAATATTTGGTATATTTCCATACACACAACACTGAATCTCTATGAATCATGATATAGTAAACCAATAAAACCTATCCATTAAATTCACATGTATGAATATTAATAACCAATTTATGAAAAATATGTATAATTTATTTTAATAATTAAAATTTATTGCTTAATAAATAATAAATAATTCTCAATTTTCAATACAGTTTTTTTATGCATTAAAAATAGTTTTTATAATATTTTTCTGGTAAAAATTATAATTAATTTCTATAATTTTATATAAATATTATTTGAGTAAATTAATATAATTTTTGAAATCTTCATGTTCATATTTTCTTAGAGTAAATTTTAAGGATTTTTTTAAAATGATTTTTTTCAATGAATAGTGAAAAACATTTATTATTGTAAAAATAATAATTTATTCTCAAGTTAAAGAACAATTATGTATTGAATTTTATTTAAAAAAAATCCCAAATATAATTTAATTATAATTAATATAATTAATTACATAATAATTATCATTATTCATTATTTTGGTATAAGTTTATTTTTGGACTTAAAAACTATTTTTTATTAAACTTTCTTTCTACACACATTGTGTTTTTTATTAATAAAAAAATTTAATATCATTTTTTATTGGTTTTAATAAAATTTATATATTATATATTCAATATATTATTTTAGAACTCTTTTTATTTTTTTATAAGTAATGGAATGTAAGTAAAGTATGTTTTATGTTAAAAGATTCATTCTTCTAAAAAGTGTTTTCATAGTGGGTTACGTGCTTATTTAAAAAACAATTCCACTTAGAAATATTTAAATTAGTAATATGGATTATATTTTTAGAATCATAATAATTAATATAATCTAATAGATTAAAATTAAATTTATTTATAGTGAATAGTAAAAAGAGTAAAATTTTGTTACCACAGTTAAGGTTAAAACATGTTTACTATAGTTGTTAAACCAAGAGATAGGGGTAGTATTTCCAATAAAACCTGTATAATTATTTTTTTTAGGGTGTTTAAACCTTATATTATAATAACTTTAAATTTTTGTCCATTTGGAGTCACATTCCCATTAAATTGTCTTTATATCATTAAAATATTATAGGAAATTCTATTAGTGTCCCTTATGACACTTGTAAAAGATAACCTATTCTCCACCCTTATTCAAATCATTTTAGACTTCTATATTGAAAAATAAATTCTCCAAAACGTTCCCATAATCCTTAACTTCATCCTTGAGCATCTTTTATTCTCCAAATACTAATATGTCAAGGTTTATGGTGTAAGCTAAAGAAGGTCTCTCAATAAAGAGGTATAGATCTTAACCAATATATTTCAATTTTATTTCTTATTATACATTATATAAATAATTTTTAAAAATAAAAAATGATTATTGAAGTATAATAATTAATATGAGATGTTATTATGTCAGTTTTACAACCGTTTACCATATCTTCTTTATCAAATGGGAGATGAATGTATCGCATCTGTGTATGTGTGGACTACTGCATCCACTTGTTAATATGATTCATTTTCCATCACTATCTTCCATGGGTAGTTATAATTTTGGATTTGAATTTTAAATATAATATTTATAAAGTAATTATTATTTTCTAATTGTAGTATCTTTTCTAACTTCTTACCATCTGATATATTGGTAAGTCATAACGTAGCCCATGCGTATGATCAGACAACCACCTCCACAAACGATGTGATTTATTTATCATTTCTACTTTATGTGGATGGTAACAAGGATAGATTTAATGAAAATATATTATATTTATGATATAATAATAATTATAAATAGGTGAATTATAACTATTAATTTAACAACTATCTTATATTTGTAAAAATTAAGGATTTCATTTTAAAGTATCATGATTTTTTTAGTTCATCTTTGATTGTGGATAAATATATCAAAAATATTAAATTTATTTAATGGAAATATATATAGTAAATTATTGGGTTGTGGATTTTTAAATAATTAAATGAATTACATTTTTAAAATTTTATTTACTACTCACTAATAAAATAGTTAAGTATTTCTATGAATTGTAATTTTATTTCTAATGTGTTTTATCCATATATAAACGGTATACTAATAATATTTAGTTTCCTTCTAATGTTTTGATTTATTAAACCTTAATTATTTGGTTCTAAGACCTATATAATTGTCCGTATTTTTTATTGGGATTTTATAATCAACCTTATACCAATAGATGAACATGGTTCGATTTAATATTTTAATTGTGATTTTTCTATCACAGAAATTATCCACGTCTTTATCTAGAGGTTTCCATTACATTTCCAATACTACAAAAAAATTTAAATAAGGAAGGATAATAGGATTTTGTAGGGATAGCCTCTATGAGGGCATAGTTTTTGTCTTGGGACATAAAAATCATCCTACATAAAGTTTTTATTAACAATTCAATTTCTAGGAATCATAATGGTGGTTTGATTTTCATTAAAATTATAATAGGTACAGAAGAGTTAGTATAACAAGAATTAAATAATAATAATCACAGTTCTTGAGTGGTTTATTACTATTCCTCAATCCAAAAAAAATCAAAACTCGCTTCATTAGTTTTGATTACATAGGATTTCTCATGCCCCCTAGGCCTTGGAGGTTGTTGATGCTTATCATCATTGTTATCCCGTAGATTAGGACATTTATTTGGGTAATTCTGATGTTTCATGTGGTTACAAAATTGAACTTTTAGTGTTACCTTAGTATTAAATAATTTTTATTTTACTATGTTCTTTGAACTATTTATTTTAATTAGTAAGAATTTTCTTTATGGCCTTCTTTTCAACACATAAATCATTTTATGATTCCTTTGAGGAATTATCTTTGTTTAATATTCCCGTATTTTTAATTCTAAGAAAATTGAATCTTCTTTCCATCATTATCTTCATCGCTTGAAAATCCATAAGGCACTATCCTTCTCTTATTTGAAGTTTTTTTCTGATTAGGTTTCTTTTTGGGGTGATTTTTGTATGGTCCATGGAATCCATTATTCACTTGGCTCCTATTGAATTCATCCATTACTGAAAAAAAAATGGGTTAATCTGACTGATGAAAAATTTACATCATAACAGAATTATAATAAATAATCTCATAAAAAACTCAACCAAAAAATGTATTAATCTTTGAAACCATCACATTATATTTCATTTTCACCTAAATCACTCTTAGTTCAATATAAGATTATTTATATTCATTTATATTAAACATATTAAACTAATGAATTAATTAATTATCTAAAAATTATCATGAACATTCTTATAATCTTCTAAACTCAAAAATAATTGTAATTTGTGCTCTCAAAATTCAACATATCTATTATCCCTAAAGGAGCATATCACCTTTTCTTACGAATCTCTATATATTAATCTAAGTTATCCATAACAATTTTTTTCTTAGGTACTCTAATATAGACATATACAAATCTCTCATTATAATTCATAAAGATAATTTTAATTCACCAAAATAATATCCCCTAGGAATGTCAAACCATGGGTAAATTTAGGCCTCTTTGTCGTGCACTAGGAGATGACTAATTTTATATCCAATACACCCCTTTTGGGTTACGACCCCTGGGTACTTTTATGAGAGATCACACATCCAATTTTAATATTCAGATAGAGATTCTATTTTCAGTAAAATGACACAATCACAACTTTAAACAACATTGGGATTTTATTCTAGAATTAGACTTATCCATTAAACTTATCCATGTGGTTTTCACTAAATTTCTCTCATATTAATACCAGAAATAACTAAACTAATAGTGAAGAATAAATGAACCTTTATCATATACCAAATCTGATGACCTGATCCAAAAATACAATCTTAATTATTAATTTTAAATCAATTATCCATTTATCCTACAAATAGTCACAAAATCTCGAAAATCAAGTTTTAATGTCTTGGGAGGTTATTGACATAAAGTAGTTTATTTTTATTACGTTTGAACTTGTATCCATTATCTTAATACTCTAATATTACTTCTAAAAATCTCATACGAAATTACCATCTTAACAACTTGGGGAATATGAGAAATATAAGATATGGGTGAGCTCTAATTCTCAGTAGGGGTAAACAAGTGAGAAAAAATCTATAAATATAAGAAATTGGTAGATGAGGAAACAAATTATGTGTACATAATAAGAATAAATTTTCATACATAAGAGAAACAATACAAAATACATCGATCATAAAAATATTCTTGGCATAAAACTTGACAGTTCTTGAAGCATGAATAACACAAGTATTTAAACATCAACAAATAATCATGGGACATAAGAAAAAACATAACCAGGGAATGTGGAATATATAATAAGAATATATATCCTGGATATTCTATATATCAAATAAACAAATGATTACAAGATAATTTTGGCACAATCATATGTATATGGAAACATTGAATTTTTGAGTCACAAACTACACCCACACTTGTGAGAAACTAAATTTTTCTCATGTATATATGTCTCATGAGATATAAAACTTTAACCAATGCATTGGAAGGAGATATAGAACCAAAAAAATAATCCATACATACTTATGTTTTCAACTTGAAAATCATTCACTTATCGCATCATAAAAAACCATGGAAATAAAATTGGATTATAAAACTTCCAAAATCATTCACTTTTCATAGCATAAAATACCCATGTAATGAAATTGGGTATCCAGAAAATTTGTAATGGTATAAAATAACATCATGAATTAAATCAATTAACACCAAAAAAATTCTCCCAAAAGGGGTCACTTCATAAGTGAAAATTAGATGGTGAAATAGGAAACATAACTCTATTGGAAAATTAATACAAAATCATGAAAAGAGTTTTCTTAAAAAAACATTTTTGAAATCATTAACATAAAATTTCAAGTCAACTTTCTCTTTTAAAGGAGAATTTTTTAAGAAGATTAATATAAGGCTTCATAAAATACTAATTTTGAAATAGATCTTAATAATTTATAAAAAATGAAGCTTATTTAATAAATTTTGATTGGAAGATAAAAGAAAATATTATGAAAATAAATACTTTCTTATTATTTTTAAAGTACCTCTCTTGAAACACACATCATTAAAAATGATAATAAAATCTCAACTTGAAAATATTTTAAGATAAATATGAGTATCACAATAGATAAATCATATTTATATTTCCAAATGATAAAATATAACAGTGATAGTAATTGAAAACCTGAATATAGAAGAAAAATAACTATTAATGGATGAAAATCATTCTTAATGAAAATACAATTTTATAAATAATGAGATTTATCATGGTAAATAATTTAATATTAAGCCATAATTACCTATAATAAAATAATTTAATATAAAATAACATCATTTCATATTATAATATATTAATCATTGAATATCATTGTCAAAGAGGAATGTTTAGGACCCAAGCTAAAGATTTGAGTCGACAAAACTCATTACCTTTATTCCGAATTATTGAAATGTTCTCTATTCTCCGATATAAAAAAAATAAATATATTAATAACCTTTTTACAGAACCTATTAATATCTATAAACTTTTATAAACATAATTTGAAATCCTTTATTTCAAAAATATTTGTTATTTATACCCAATTTTCATCATCAGATGTTATTAGTTTTGATATTTTTTTACTATCTTTGTAATAGCAGTGAAGATTATTGTTTATAGATTTGTATTTGATCATTCTAATATATTTTTGGGTAATTTAATATATTTTTTATAATAATATATAATGTTTCAATTATATTTTATTAATATTTTATGATGAGGTTGTTGGAAATGTTGTTTCAATAATTTTAATGAATGCGGTGGTGGTATCTTAATTGCAGGTTAGATAATCAAATTGCCATTTTAGAACAAAAATATAGTTATTTACTTATTATTTTAAAATATAATGTTTAATTAGTTTATTTAGATATCCATGATAAAAAATACTAGTTGAAAAACGTAACACATTACTTTCATGTAGGTAGTAATCCATACGTTTTCATGGGTGATGTTTTTGATTACATAAAATATAAATTATTTCGTAATTGGATTATATTTTGAAAATTAAAAAAATAATTAATTATCATATTTAATCATTAAATATTAACTTTTAACCATCCTTTTAAGGTGGTTATTAAAAATGTATTATGTTTCTTTTGAAGGTTGTAGGATGCACGTAACACAAGTGATATTTTCATTTTTCATATGGTTGTGAGGAGGTTATAAAATTGATATTTCATAATCATAATAACATTTAATAATATTATTAAAACTTATTTTATCATAATTTCAGGGGTACAGTAGTTTTGTCGAGGTACATGAGGAAAAAAAATAGATTTATCAACGACATTACCACTCCCATTAGATTTTCTCCCCTAGAAAACACCTTATAGATCCTTATATTAGTATTTTAGCAAGAAAAAGACATATTGAAAATGAGGATGGAGTTTAAGAGATACTAGGTAATTTTTTTGGTATATATAATGCTTTGTAAATGGTAGATAAAAGTTTTGGAGGTTATCCCCTTTTATAATATTAGAAAGTGGAATTTTGGTAAATTCCCATTAATTTTTTAAAGATGACAATACACTATTTAATAGTCAATGGATCCAAAGTGGGAAATAGTGAATTTTAGGTTGATATAAGTTTTTCAAATCCTACACCACCTATAACACCTTTAGGTGTTTATTAAATATTTTTTAAAATAATTTTATTTCTTTTATATCTTGCATTGAACACAACCACAAATTCAGATGAACCATAAATAACTTTAAAATATTATATTTCAATTATAAAATAACTATTAAATTAGAGGTAATTAATATTAATAAATATTTTATGAAATAAATATAAAGCGTAAACTCAATATTTATGTATTGTTAAGATCATAGAAAATAATCACAAAATTTTTAGTAGTTATTTTATTCTTTAAAAATATTTTTTCTTAAAAATTAGTTTTTCTTCTTTTTATAAGTGAATATTAATTTATATAAGTTATAGAAAATTTATTTCAAAAAATTATTTTAATTTTTGAATTAAAATTTTTGAAATTATCTTAAAATAATTTTTTTTATAATTTTCTAAAATCGTTAATTTTTCAAGGAATGGTGACAATCCAAATTTTATAGAAAAATGTATTTAAATTTGATGATTTTACAAGGTCATATTTTGTTTTTGAATTTTTTAAAATATAAATAGTTTATTTTAATTTAAATTAGGGTTTTTTAAGTTTATTTTTTACTTTAATTTATTATAAAAACATTTATTATTAAGAAATTTAATTTTTATAAAAAAAATATTTTCATTTCATTTTGCTGGTTTTTATATGAAATTAAATTCATAAACATAATTTCCATGAATTTTTGAAAAATGGGATCCATATTTGGAATTAATGGGTCCAAATTTAGTAAATATTTCTCTTTTATTTTCACCCAATATAAATAGAATCCTTGGTAATATTTGTTACCATGTTAAATAAAAAATTGAGTAATTTTGGTTAAAAATAAAATTGTAAGAACTAATTAATAACCCAAAAATTTATGTAAATCTTATTAGATGATTTTAATTCTAACCTTAACAACTATGGTTTGAAATTGATTTTGTTAATGGTCACTTGTCCTTAAAAATGACTTATATATTAGTTAAATCAAGGTTAGTCACAAAATGTTATTCTCTTTTTCTTAAATATATATTATGTTTTCAAATAGAGAAAAAAGTAGTTTATGGATAAATATAAGTTTAAATTTTGAAATTTTTAAACTTATTTTTATTTTATAAATTTATTTATCACATCTGGGGTCATTTGGATGAGATTATTGCCTTTATAAAACTATATTTAATGAAAAATCAAAGTTATCACATTCATGTTTTTATTAAATATAACATTTTCAATATGGGGTTATATTTAGGATGTGATATACTGTAAATATTATTTTAAAATGAATAAATATTTTTCTATATCATGGTAATTTATTTTTAATTTTTACTAATGAAATTAATACATTAAATAATAACACAATAATGATGTAGTAATAATTCAAATAATAAAAAATAAAATAAATGATATTAAAAATATTAAAAAATATATTCTGAATTAATTATTGTTCTCCTATAATTTTTTGATATTTATGACGTATTAGGGGTGTATAAAATTATTTCTTTATAATTTATCTTATTTTCTTGATTTTCTTAAAGTCAAAGTAATGAATATTGTTAATGTTGACAGTAATGATATTTTATGAAAATAGTATTTTAGTAAATTATCTATAAATAATAAATAACATAAATAAGTAAAAATGGGAAAATTAATGGTCTAAAAATATCTTAAATTTTCCATTTTTAGTTCAATTGTAACTTTATAAGTAAAAATTAAAAACTTTTAATATTGAAAACTTTGTTGTCGTAGTTTAAATTAAAATTGGTTAACTAAGAGTTAATCAAAATTATAATGTTTAAAATTATAGAAAAACTTATTAAAAAACTATCAGGTGATTTTATTAAATCCCTATACCACCTTATCTTATAATCCATTTATATTTGGAGTTATTTTAATAGATATTTAATTTTTATAAATAAATCTTTAGATAAATTCAAAGAGTACCCCCACCTCCATTATAAAATGACACATACTCCCTAGCTTCATTTCACCACATTGAGTCTTATATATCAACAAAAATCTACCAAATTATCTTATTCTCTTACCTAGATATATTATAGAGCTTCTTGTATTCCCAAACGATTAACCCTAGAGCCCTTTATAGAAGTTTGAATGGAGATATTTTGAAGAAGAGGTAATCGATCTAACCGATCACATTATATTTATACTCTTTTATACCTCATATAAAACTATGATATATATCATAAATTAATAAATTAATAATATTAATTATGATTAAATTTTATTAAGATATTTAACATGCCAATATACACCCCCTTTCCCATCAAACAAGAAGTGAAATTATCACTTGTGTGAAAGTACGACAGCTTATTGTCTCCACAAGATGATATAATTCATTTTTCATCACTATATTTCATGGATGGGTATTATAATGGTATTAATTACTATATATGATATTTATAATATAATTAAACTTATTTAATGATAATATCATGTCAAGCTTCTTATCAAATAATCTTTTTGGGAATAATAATGTCGCTCGTGCATACGTATATTCTAACATCTCAAAAATATGATGTGATTCATTTTAATTTTTTTTAATTTTATGGTTATAAGGTTGGATTTTATAAAAATAAACGTTAAATATATAACATAAGAAAATTTCTGGATATTTGTATTATTATTTATCTTTCTTTTATCCCATCAGTTGAAAAATGGAAATTTTGTTCATGTGTACATACGGTCTATCCTTTCCATGAACAATGTAATTCATTATTCTATACATAATTTTTATGAATGATTATAAGATTTAATATAATGAATATATATTATTCCTATAACCTGAAAAAAATATTTTAAATTATAGGACCATGATCAATGTAGAATTACCTGGACTACCGAACTGAAATACCCTTGGAAAAAGAAGCAGTTATAACCCAGAACATTGATTTTAATAATGAATTATTAATAAATGGTTTATAATATTTTTTAAATAAATAATATAATGTATGATATATATAATTTTATATAATACATTTATAATAAATCCAAATTTATTCTACAGGGGATTTCAATGTGAACAAAGAAAGTTGATACTTGATGTAAGTGATTTTTTAACACAATTTCCATCCATTTGGTTAAACTTTTACGACATTGATTATTTCATGATACGATTATGTGTAAAATAAATTTTTATTAACATATGTAGTGTTTTTACTTGTTTTATTTGAATTTATATTGGATAAAAATAATATATTCATTTTATTAACACTTAATTCAATGACATGATCATTGTAAGGGAATGTTATCTCAGATTTATTTCAGTGGGGTATATTCTTTATGCACTATATATTTATTTTTTGTGGTGTATATAAATACCATGAATGTATTTTATGAGTCTTATCATTAAAATTATGGGATTCATATGTCCACATATTCTTTAATGGTGCTTATTATTCAAATTATACCAATATAGGAAGGGTTTATTTCCTGATCACATCATTATTCAAGATTACATAAGTTTATGTCTCAACTATGGGATATTTTTTTTCCATGCCCATGTTTTCTAAAAATGATTTCTGAAATGTTTTTAATTTTCTTCATTTATTTTTAAGTCATTTTTACCCCTTTTAAAATTAAAAAAAAATTGTAAAAGTAATATTTATATCATTTTTCAAAAATGGATTTTCTCGTTTTTCCTACAAAATTGTGAAAGGAAAGTTTTTATAACATATACATAATGAATGTAATTTCACACTGTCATGATGAATTAATGTTTTAAAACTTTATAATTTAACACTATTTTTTTCAAATAAATTTTATCCTTTATAATTTTTATGATTTTAAAAAACTGATTTCAAAATAGAAAGAGTATTTTCTTCAATAATTATTTCAAGTGTTATTTAAAAATCATTTTTTCCATCTAAGATAACATTATTTGATGTTACTTATGATTTAATGGGGACATGATCCATGGATACCATCATTATAATATTTTTGGATGGATTATGTTTATGATAAAAGGATTTTGATGAAACCCTTTCCCTTTTTACACATGTTATACTTAAAAGAAATTCATTTCTTTTCATGAGTTATAAGATGTTGAATATTTTATTATCTTGTGTCACACGTATGTATGATATTCCTTATGCGATGGGTGGGACCTATATATACATCCAATGAATTGGGTAAATATGGATAACTCGTGTGTAAAAATGGTATGTGTGGGCCAGATTAAATGTTCGCAAATGTTGTGCATGACCATAAATACATGTTCACAATGTTATTTATGAATCATATAAAATGTTCATAGTTTTATTAATGGACATTATTTCATTTCCATAAGATTATGAGTGGTCCTAGTTTTATTTCCATAATTTTATGAAATGGCATGATTTCATTTACATAACATAACTATTAGTCCTTTTTCTATTTATACAAGTTCACAATTTTATATGTTTTTGTGTATGCCAAAATTTCATCTTTCATGTCAATATTATGCTCTCAAATAATATGTACTTTGAATATTTTATTATTTATTTCTAAATATCTGCCAATATTTTTGACATGACTCATGATTATTAATCAATGATATTCTTGGTATGGATTTTCAAATGTTAAGTTCATGTCTTCATGACTTTATACTCATGATACGATTATATTTTTATTGTTACCTCTCTTGTTTACCATTACTGATCATCTAAGTTCACATTTTCTTATATTTACATCCCTAGGTGATGAAGAAAGGTTTATGTAGACTATGTCTTATTGGAGTACTATGTGAGAAGGTATTTGTGGAATATGTTGAAGATCATTCATAAAATAATAATATTGTATATCTAATCTCAGAAGACTCTAAAACATTAAGGTTATGGAATGGATAGTATTTTTATTTAAAGAATATTCATCTAAATAGATGTAAAATCTGGTAATGAAAATATTTCACCACTACAGTTGGTATCAAGGAAGGGTTTAGACAATATTTGGATATTATGGTAGGAAACCTTTATGAATTCCCTAGGTATATGACTATATATAGGATAAAATCCTAAAATTTTCATAATTATCATGAATCAACTAAGTTAAACCTAATGTTTCATGAAAGAATTAGTTGTTATTTAGACATTCTATAACTAATTTCTATGAAATATGTGGTTTTCCACTATGACTAGTTTTCCTCATACTATGATTTATTATTTTATTCAATGGATGAAAAATGAAGGAACCATGTTAATGTTGAGTGCAATGGAAAAGAAATGATTTTCCTCCTGTTCAACCAAACCATATGCTAACTAGAATAAACAATGATATAGCTATACTCACACAACATTCTCACACTATGAATAACACTGATTTTTTAAATGATCAAGGTAAGTAATAATGTATTGTTGAATATTTTGTGATGAAACATCCTATTTTTAGTGGGTATTTTAATTCACTAGAGGCTAAGTAATGGACCAACTCCATTGAGAAAATATTTTTGTTCATCAATTCTCGGGACATTAAAATTTACCCTAGATGTTTATCATCTAGGAGGATAAACATATCAGTTATGGAATCTTATAAATAATATGAGGGAAGTGGTAGAGTTTGAATCAATGGGATGGGATGATATTAAGGTTGATCATAAGTTAAATTTCTTTGACACTCCTTTTGGGTTTTTATGTGATATGAGTTTATCAAGATTAAGAATATTTTGAGATACATTTATGGAAATTAAACACTTTGGTTTTTTATATAGTGATATAGTTATTTGAATATGGATACCTATAAACTTTTTTGACATATGATTAAATGTACTAGTAAACTTTAGGGTTTCTCTTATCTTAGATATTTATGTAATTATGGGTTGTAGCTAATCACATTATAATAGTTTCACACTTCACTTAGAGAAGATTTAATCTCTAGATCATATTTACCATGGAAAATTTTCATGGATTATCATATTAAATTATATCTAATTGGGATCTGAATTTCACCTATATGTTTTTATGAAGCCCTTAGTAAGATCCTGATAATGAGATAAGTTTAATCGCACCAAATGGTCAGTTAGAGAGAATAGTTAATACTTTAAAGGATAAACTTAAATATTGATCCATGTATATGAAAGGTGATTAGGATCAAAACCACACACTAGTTGTGTTTTATTACTATAATAGCTTTAACATGAGCATTCAGATGTCTCCTTATGAAAAGAAGTGTATAAATCTGATGTACTAGAAATATGTTGAATAAAGAAAGATTTTGGGACCTAATAAGACTAATGAGATGGCAGTTAAGGTTTGAGTCAATCACCAAAAAATAAGGAAAAAAAAATTTGAACGAAATGTTATTATCATGACCCGACCCAATCTGTGGCTCGAGGCACAACTAACCCAATCCTGCCTCCATAGCCCAGGGTCTTGCGACCAGCATCAAAGAAAAAACTAACATGGGGTAGGCCTTCTCCTAAGTACATATATAAACACACATATAAATCTTTGTGAAGAAGTATAGAGGGATTAAAAGTAAAAGAAACAATAAACCAAGGGGAAAACCCATGCATGAAAACCTCTAGAAAGTACAAGAATATAGTAGTGTAAACAAAAAAGTAAAGGGTAAAAATACACTCCCAACCATAAATATGTAACAACTTGAAAAAACTAGAGAGTAAAATGTGGAGAGATACTAGATCCTGATCTCTAACATGTGTTCATTGTACATGGTCCAAAGTTATAGGTATACCTAATCTCATCTGTAGTCACCACTAAATTGTTCTTTATTATCATAACACATGACACATGTGGGAAATACCATGTAGGGGAGAGTATATACATACCCAGTTGGAATCCTTGAAATATAAAGTAGGAGAAGTAAGGAATACAACATGAATAGAAAGACTATAGATATCACAAGATATAGAAAGTATTGAAAGAGAAAATCTCAATGCAATCCAAGAAATAAGGTAACCTCGTCCAAACACAAGGGTCTCAATATGTGGAGTAGACGAAGTAGACTTAGATACTTTTCCAACTATAGAATAAGAGCAGAATCATCTAACCATGAGAATCTAAACATGGAAATCATGTAGCATACCTCTTGAATCTTCACATCTCATGAAAAAGAGTGTAACCTAATCCAAAGGTATGGATACCATCATATATATATATATATATATATTCTCAATAAAAAGAACCCATAATTAGAGAGTAAGGGGATATTCATCTCATAGATCATCCCAAGAAGAAGAGTCACCCATAGTTCCAAAAGTCCATAAATGATACTCAGTATCTTATGAGTATTCTCAGAAGTAATAACCCAAGTCATGTCATGCATCATCACTATATCTCATAGTCAAGGGGATAAAAACTCCATGTAGGGGACCCAAACCCTAGTATGCTAGGGGGTTCTACTTTTTAAATATCCATAGAGGACACGCACCCTAGTGTGTTAGGGGGTTTCACATTGTAGGTCGAGGACCCACACCCTTGTTTGATAGGGGGTTCCACACTAGTCATTGAGGACTCACACTATATTTAATATGGGTTTTCCACTCTATAGTGTGGTAGGGGGTTTCAATTTGGTCATTGAGGACCCGCACCCTATTCGATAGGGGATACACTCAGAAATTAGAGTAATTGTGCTGATGCTGATAGGGGGTTCCACTCTATAGGTCAAGGACCTACACTCTATCCAATAGGGGGTTCCACTCTGAAGGTAGAGGACTCGTGCCTATAAAAATGGGGGGTTCCAATTTAGAGGTCATAGACCCACTCCCTAGTGTGAAAGGGGGTTCCACTATGGTCATTGAGGAATATTTCACTATTATATAGGGGGGTTCCACTTAGTAATTATATATATAGGACTCATTCCCAAAATGATGAGGAGGTTTAACTGTATAAGAAGTTTTTTTTAACCCTACCTAATAATTATAATAATCGGGTTTTGCCTCAAGTAAATGGTGTTCCTAGAACATTCCAAATTTTATCTCAAAATCTTCAACTAAGGGAACCATTGTGTAATACTCAAAAAAATCAGGATAGTATACTTGTGAGCCAAAATATATATTTAAATAAAGGATATATCTCATATTGAAATTTCATCAAAAGGAACCAAGTAGTACGTGGCATGTGAGGGGACCCAGATGGCATGTGGTCCCGCTCCATTACCTGGTCATGTATTTTCATAGCACACATATATCAATCCATGTACAAGTACATGATATGCAAGTGGACAACACAACCTCTCCAAACTATCTAGCATCGGGATGTGTCCCTCCGGTCATGTCTGTATACTAAATTTGTGCCCATGTACATTGGTACACAGTGTGTTTCTTCACACGTGGTGACGACTGTGTGCTTTTTCTGTGTCCATGTACTCAGGCACAACACATGTGTTAGTCCATGTTCTTTGTCACATGGCTCTTCCACATGGGTAATATGTTACTCAGTGTGTAGGAGGGCAACAAGCTATGTCTTCCTTATAAATTTCCCAAAACTCTAGCTGTTATAGCCAAGGGGATACAAGTCGTGAGTTCATCACGGTACAAGGCATGTAGTTGGGTTTTTCACATATTTCTAGATCCACATTATGTGCTGTAGATCAAACCTCATTCCTTAAATTTTATCCCTATATTCACCCATGATCAGTGGACCTGGCCATGTATCTTGATTTCTAGCAATTGTTTACAGGAAATTATATTTCTTCAATCGTCAGTGATATGTTTCACAATTCATGTGTCCCTGAATCCTTCTTCAATAAATTATTCCATCTCCAACCATAAAAAATATCATCCTCAACCAAAAACCATCCTAGATTTGTGCCTGATTCATCGATACATCCCTCACTCATGAATCTGTCATGATTCTAGGGATCTGTCTCATCACCACTAGGCAACATTGAACCGGGACCACAGGGTCCATCCGAGGAAGAACATGATGAAATTTAAGGGTAAAGGAACAAGAGTAAAGGATTAAAGTTCTTTTCCAAGATTTCATGTTAAATGATCAATAACGAGGATAATCAAGGTTTGAAAAAAAAATTAATAACCATATTAATCATTACAGAGGTGAATGCTCATGCCATAATTGGTGCAGATCAATAAAAAAGGATTGATCAAATAAATCTCTTTAATTAAAGAGAGGGTAAACCAAAAATTTAAAATCCATACCTAGAGATTGGGTTATTCTTCATCAAATAATTTTCTCACAAATGATCAAAGAAGTCATGTTTTTTGAATCCTAATCTGCTCTAATCCTGAGTTTTCTCACCGACCAATGTGATTCTCCCAAGGAAGAACAAAGGAGAATCTCTTGATGGTCCTAGGGTTGTGAGGCTAACCCTAGGATAATATCCATGGAAGTATACTTATAAGCATTTTTTAGTTGAAAACAAATGAATTAATTAATAAACTCCATTGAACATACATCCAATGAGTGAGATGTTTGAACGCCTTGTGATGATCTATTTTATGTCACACATAGTGTAAAAACTGTGTTTCAAAATCAACCATGGTCTCAGATTTCTTATCTGGCCATCCATTTAAGATTTATTCTCATTTTATTTAAGAAAACACATGCTCATAATATAAAATATATTTCATATTTTTATAAAATTAATTTAGGGAACACCATGACTTAGAATCACATGTTGTCTTAGCTCATGGCTTTGGAAATATATATAAAAATATTTCAAAGTCATACAAGGTTGAAATCAAGTCTCCAAATCATTCATTCCTTCAAGATTGTCTTCCCTAAAAATAAAAAACTAAACAAAAAAATTCGGATAATTAGTCTTCATCTTCCTCTACCACTACCAGGAACACTTATCCATGTTCTCATGATGCCACAACATGTGACCCAAGGGGATGGTCTATCCATGTAGGGTCCTCTCTTGTCGATCCTTGATTTCCCCTGGGTTATCCACAATGGTGGATCCATCCATGATGTCCATCTTACCCCAATCGATGAATTTCATGGGGTCATGAACAACATGTAATATGTTGTGCACCAACTCTAGATGGAAGGGTAGGACGAGTTGTAAGCAACCTTACCAACCCTCTGCATGGTCTCAAGTTTCTCGATAAACCTCACAGATAGCTTGTCTCCCCATCCAAACCTCTTCAATCATCATTTTGGGGAGACACTAAGGAAAATATATTATCCCTTATCATACTCCAAGGTCCTATGATGATGATATATATAAGATTTATGCATACTCTAAGCCACCCCCATATGCTCATGGATGGTCTGGACCTTCTATGTCATTTCCAATACCAAATCTTGACCCACCAAGAGATAACTCTATGATATCTGTTCAGTACAAGGGTAACCTAAATGGTCTCTAATTTATGGACTCAAAAGGTAACATGTTGATTTTAGAGTGGTGGTTGTTTTTTATATAAACTCTAACAAGGGCAAGTGATCCTCCCAGCTTCAGGTGAAGTCCAACAGAAAAGATACCCACATATCCTCCAACACTTGGATAGTGTGATTGGTCTCCCCATCTGTCAGGGGGTAAAAGGTTTTATTCATACTCATTTAGGTCTCTAATTTATACTTTATTCCTCTCCAAAATCATGACAAAAACTAAACATCGCAATCAGATAAAATCATCGAGTTCAAACCATGAAAGTGAAAAATCTCTCGTACATAAAAATATCTCAAACTCTACACTGAACTCTACTCCCAGGTAGTAAGAAAGTGTGAAGACTTCATGATTTGGTCAACTATCACCTATATGGAATCATGGAACTTCACTTTATGAGGAATTCATGTTAAAATGTCCATGGATATGTCACCCATTTCAACTTTGGAATCTCTAGGGGCTGCAAAAAACCTGTTGAAACATGCTTTTTTGCCTTCACCTGCTGATAGGTAAGGCACTGAGAGCTGAACTCATATATTCTCCATCTCATTTTGGACCACAAAAACATTTACCGAATGTATCTATACATCTCTAGAACACCAGGATGTGTATCTGGTGGAGAATTTTTGAACTATCAAATCACCTCCTCCAACATCAGGACTAGAACCACCATCAGTCCCTATACAAAATGATGTGATTCCCTCCTTCAGATCATCCATATGGTGAATCCCATATGGATATACGGTCACATAAGATCTCATAGTTTATTTCAACTAGATGGGACTCTCTCACACTCTCAAGAAATGGAGGAGACAACACCATTGAATGTAGAAAAGTTTTACCCGCCTTCTCTACTAGGGTTAGCTATAAGGAAGCTAACTGATATGAAGCCTCACGCACCAAGAAAGTGTTGGAAATCCTTATAAGGTAATATTATACTATGTTTCCCTTCCCTGTAGTATATAGTATCTTGAAATCATATTCCTATAGGAAATCTGACCATTTTAACTTTTTTAGGTTCAATTCCTTCTACGTGAAGACATACCTAAGACTCTAGTAGTCTGATAAAATACAAAGCACTCCCATAGAAGGTGGTGCATCCACATACTCAGGGTTAATACTACCACATCCATATCTAGGTTGTGAGTCACGTAGTTATGATCATGGGTTCTCAAATACCTCGACCCATATACGATAACTGCCTACTTTTGCATCAACATGTATCCACAACCTACCCCTGAGGCATTGAAATACACTATATACTCTATGCCCTCATCTTATAGTCTCAACACAAGAGCACTCATCAGCCTTAGACTCACCTAGTCAAAGGCCTTCTGTAACAGTTCAGACCAGATAAACTGCTTATACTTCTATGTCAGATCGATCAAAGGGGATTAAATCTTAGATAAGTATTCCAAAATCCTTCTATAGTACCCTTCCAAGCCCAGAAATCGTCGCTCCTCTAACACACTCTTATGTGGCTCCCAAGAAATCATTTCATCAATATTCACTGGGTCCATGTCTAAACCATGTTCAAAAATTTAATTCCCTAGAATGTTAACCACATGAATCTAGAACTTGAACTTCGAGATATTTCTATAAATATGGTGCTCTGAAATCAATTCTAAAACCATCATCAAGTTCTCTACACACTCCTTCTATGATGCAGAGTAGATGAGTATGTCTTCGATGAAGACAACCATAATCCAGTACAAGTATGGATGGAATATGAGGTTTATCAAATCCATAAATAAAGTGGTGGATTTTTTCACAACAATGGGAATCACTAGGAATTCGTAGTGTCTATAGTGACATCGGAATGCCATATTTGTAACATCAACCTCACAAACCCTAAATTGGTGGTAGTCGAACTGGTGATCGGTCATTGAGAACCATCTCATGCCCTGTAATTGGAAAAAGTGACCATTAATCCTCGGTAATGGGTACTTTTTCTTTATCATTGCCTTGTTCAGGTGATGATAATACACACAAATCCATTGTAACCCGTCTTCTATTTTCAAAAACAACACAAGAGTTGCCCGGGTGAAAACATCAGGGCTTATGAAACCCTACCTATGTAGACCCTACAATTGTACCACTTTCTCTCGAAGACCTGTGGGGTTATCCGATGTGCTAACGCAAACACTAGTCCATCCCTGGTGCAAGAATAAATAGAGGCCCATATCATGGTGGGTAGGTAAACCTGGCACATCATAATACCCCACCATTGTTGGAGGGAGTAGAGAGCTCACAAAATCTATTAGTCCAAGGGTAACACTACCCAACTTATATATCAGCTATAAACTTCGATAAATGAGACAATAATACTTTATATAGGGATAACTCCTCCCCAATAAAGAAAAATCCATCCCAAAACCCAAAATCACTACCATACTCACTAGTATCAATCAAAAAAATCATGGATAGTCGATGACTAGTCTATATTGTGGAAAACATCATAGGGTTTCACTATCACTACATAAAGGTTTTGTGTGGGGATATCTCCCCTCATAGAGTAAGTTCATCCCATCGGTAGTAATTTGTGACCACCAATCCTCTATACATGTCCTCTAACACAAGGGTTGAGAAAAAATGGCCTCCTCTGGTATCATTATGCCTTGAACAGTTTCTACACATAGGGTATTGTGCTTTTGACTCAATTCTAACAACTTCAGCTGGAGCAGTAGTGGCATAGGTCATACCTCATACCACACTTGAGCCTCTCATCCAGAATATGTGTCTTCCAAGAACTCATCCTTTCCCTTTCATGCATTCTCTCTTCAACTAGGTCCTTCACTAATTCCCCATCACATCTCCACATCCTGATCATGCAAGTAAAAGGAACTCTTACACCACAACCCGATACTATCTGATGTGGGGTAACACTAAATCACCTATATGGTTACCAATCATGTCACAAGGGTGCATCTTAATGGTGGAAGTGTCCCTATTCCTTGCATTTTTGATGCCACATTAAACCATCTCCATCACAGGACTCTGCTGATGCCTAGAATTTTCCTTGTGAGGTATCTATATAAGGATCACCATTGAAAGGAATAATAATTGAGTGGGTCATCCAAATCATAGGATATAGACTTAACTCAATCACTTGAGAAGGGATTATGTCTCAACACAAAACCTAAGAAATACCTATCTCTAGAACCTACAATGCGCACTCTACACGGTTGTGTCGTCTTCTAGTACCACAAGAACAAACTACTTCTCTACGAAGAGAACTAGTTATGTGTGTAACCATATGATTATTTGGGATTAGAACAAGTCTAAAAACACAAATAACTGAATAAATCCAAACCTTTTCTATAGGGGAACAAGATTATCATGGAACCTCAATATCCTCTAGAACTAGAACTTGCACAGTGTGCTAATCCAACATGCATCCTCAGCATGCTCTACTAGTATGATCTGCTGCTCAATAGGTGGAGGTTATGCTATATTCCCCCCAAGAGGAAGAAATATATGGGATGAACTCTAAACTGTGGCCTCATCATTCATCAGATAATTTTCACAGTCTGGAAGTAGTATCCTAGCAGGCTTTCATCGCAAATTCATATCAAAAGTGTTCAAGACATTCCATGATCATTTTAGAGAGTTCACACACACTCACACACACACACACACACACACACACAGATATATATATATATATATATAGTGGGTAGCTGAATCAAGAATCATAATCGAATACTCAATCATATATGATGCATGTACCATTGATCTCTACAACCAATGTCTCGGTATATGGAGTGAAAAGGTAGTCAAGGCCCTAGTGAATGGATACATTGGTCACCCACACCATCACTGGATTACTTGGCCCGAGGGACACACTTAAGGAACTTTGAAATTATTGCCCCATTCCCAAACAAATCCTCATAGGGGGACTACTTCAAACACCATCCCAATTATTGAACCTCCTATAATAGCAATATGTCATGACCCGGCCCAATCTCAATCTTAAGGCGCAACTACCCAAATACCACCTCTACAGGCCAGGGGATGGAGACTAGGGTTCAAGGCATAAATAACATATAGATGAATTTTTCTAAGTACATGTATCCACCCACACATTTTACTTGATACAAAAGTTCATAGGGAGTAAAAGTAAAATAAACAAAACACCAAGGGAAACAACCATGCAAGAAAACCTCTAGATGGTACAACAGTACGGTAGTGTAAAATAAAACGTAAATTGAAAAAATACAAGCCCACCCAAAAAGATGTCCAAACTTGAAAAAACTAGAATTTAAAATTATAAGATAGATAATCTCAAGATATCCAAATTAAAACAACCAAGTTTGGTCCAAAGTACTAGGTATCCCTAAGATACTCTACAGTCACCATCGAACTATCTTCTATCTACATAAGACATGACACATGCGGGAAAATCCCCTATAGAGGTGATTATATACATACCCAGTAGGATTACACCAAAGATTAAGGGTGAAGTAAAATATACAAACGGAATAGAAATACTATAGATAGAACAAGATGTAGAAATTAGTGAAATAGAACATGTCAACCAAAACCAAGAAAGATGGTAACATCATCCAAACACAAGGGGCACAACATATTGTGTAGATGATTTGTGTGTTGAGTATTTTCTGCATATTATAGGAGATTAGAATCATCCAACCATGAGAATCTAAACATGGAAAGAACGTGGCATACCTCATGAATCTTCATATCTCATGAAAAAAGAGTTACCAAATCCAAATGTATGGATACCTATGTGTATATATATATATATATTCTCAATCAAAATAATCCCCAAAGAGGGAGTAATGGGATATTCATATCACATCTTAGCCTAAGAAGGAGAGTCTCCAATAGTTATAAAATTCATCAATGATTCCCATAATCTCATGCATCTTAACAGAAGTAATTGTCCATGTCAAGCCATGCCTCTTCAATATGTCGCAAATGTAAGGGGCCTTAAACTCCATGTAGAGGCCCCATTACCTAGAATATCATGGGGTTCTAGTCTATAAGTATCTGTAGAGGTCATTCAACCTAGTGCTTTACAGGGGGTTTCAATCATTAGTTTGTGGACTCATGCCCTGGTGTGTTAGGGGGTTCCACTCTGATCATCGAGGAATTTTGTCCTATCAGATAGGGGGTTCAACTAAAAAGGGATAGAATCCATGCCCATGATGATGGGTGGTTCCACTATAGATGTTGAGGACCCACACCCTAGTGTGACTAGGGGGTTTCACTCTAGTCATAAAGGACTCATGCCCTATCTGAGAGTAGGTTACACTTGAAGGTTGAGTCCTTGTGCCCATACTGATGGGGGGGTCCATGCAAGAGGTTGAGGACTCATGACCTATCTGATAGGGGTTCCACTTTGAAGTTATAGGACCCACACCTATGATGTTGGGGGTTTCACTCTATATATTGAGGACCCACACCTTGGTGTGATAGGGCGTTCCACTTTTGCCATCAAGGACTCATTCCCTATCTGATAGGGGTTTCTACTCGGTAAAGTTTTGTAGAATAAATGTTATAATATTATGGGGGGTTTCACTCAATAAAAGGACATTGGAAGTCCTATATGATCATTTCCATCATCGGGTGTCACCTCAAATAATAATTGTTCCCAAAACATTTGACATCATATCTTGAAATACACTATTGAGGAAACCATCGTGTTCTACTCATAAAAACACACTGGATAGGATACTTCCAATTCAAAATATGAGTTTAAAAAAGGATATATGAATGTTTGAAGTTTTCTCAAAAGGAACAAAGTAGTACACAGTGTGTGAGGGGACCCACGTGGCATGTGGTCCCACCTCACTTCCTAGTCGTGTCCCGGGCTAGTACATGGCTCCTAATCCATGTAAAAGTACACTTTGGGTTGGTGGACTACATGGAATTTCCAAACTATTTGGGTTCGAGTCGTGTCTGTCTAGTTGTGTATGTGTACTCATGTCATGTTCATTTACTTTGGTACATAGTGTGTTACTTCACATGGGGTTCCAGTAATGTGCTCTGGTCATGTCTGTGTACTCAAGCACCTGGAGTGTGCATGACCGTGTTCTTCCTCACACAACTCATCCACATGGGGAAGGTGGTCCATAGTGTGTAGGAGGTCTATACACCATGCCATACTAATAAATTTCACAAATCTGTAGGAACCATAGCCAAGGGGATATATGTTATGTGTTTATCATGGTACATGGTGTGCATTTTAGTTTCCCAAATATTTTCAAATATTCATTCTTGGCCTTAGATCCAACCTCATCCCATTGATCTATGCCTTATGTCTACCTAATATTAGTGGATCTATTCATGGATTGTGGTCATAGTCCTTCATTCATCGGAAATATGATTTCATCAATACTTTTTGATATGCTGCACATTCCTATGGCCCCCATAATCCTTATACATTCAATTATTAAATATTTGATCATCAAAATGATAATACACAATTTAAAACTATCTTAGATATGTTCATGATTCATCGATCAATCCCTCACTTGTGAATCCTTTGTGATTTTGGGGGTCCGATCAGGCTCCGTACCACTTGGCAATGTCAAATCGGGATAGCAAGGTCCATCCTGTGAATAATTTCAAGAAATTGAGGGGGAATGATATGTTTTCTTTTATAAATTTTTGATGATATAACCATCTCTTTTAATGTAAATGAGAACTATTATTGTGGGATTACTTGATAGTTTTTGGCCCATTTTTACTTGGTTATGGCAGTGGCTTCATGTGCTTGATGGGGGTGATAGTTTGGATGATATAGAAAGGTGATGGGGTTATGTTTTGATAGTTATATTGATTTGGAATTCTTTATTACTACTTTTTTATATTTTTTATCTGATTTTTTTTATTTATTTCTTAATTTTGATTTCTTATGTTCCTTATGATAGGACTAGTTGAATCGTAGAATACTATGAATTAATGATTGTAAATTAATTTATTAATTAACTGAGGGTTGTATGATTTTTGAACCATATAAATGATTATAATATGTTAATAAATATATACCATTGATAGGTTTGGGTTAAAGGGTTATGTTTTTTGGAAAGAATCTGGAATTAAAAATGTGTAATATGAAAGCACCTTTTATTTGATTGTTGATGTAAATACTAAAATTAGATTTGTTGAAGGATATTGTAAATGAATATAGTAGGATTATGTTAAGGGTTTAGTGATAATATTGAACTATGATTCTTGTGTGATTGAAATAATATTGTCTTTCTAGTCCTTATTTATGGTAGTTTGGATTTCATATAGGACGTTATCTATTATTTGATTCTATGGTAGCATAGTTTCCCTTTGAATGGTTGTGTTTTATACCTATCATTATGTTCTATTACTTATTATGCACCACCACCTGAGTCTATTTGGAAACTGATTCTCATATTTTTCCATGGGTTATGAGTAAATTCCCAATATCTAGGTTGCTGAGGATACATATTGCTAACTACTCCCCCAACCCCACTCTTTCATCCAAACATAGATTTTGTATACTAAAATATTTGAGTTGTGGTATATTATAGTATATGATATATGATCATATGGGTTGTAATGGATCTTAGTTATAACATACTTGTATATTCTAGTTGTGGTGGCTTAACGTTATACAATATACTTGTATTAGGTTGTAATTTCATATAGTTATCATATGTGTACGTATATATGGATTCAAATATCTTATGTCATAATGTTTATTTTCATGATATGTGATGTCTCTCAGTTTAATATGTGACTCTGGGGATGAGATGACGATGTGGTTGTGAAGTGTTTTCACGGATGTTTTATTGGGTTTGGTGACCTATAACTAACTACTTTGTACTTTTGGATACCTGAATAATAATAATTATCTTATCACATGATTGGTGTTTTTATACACATTATTAATGTGATAATGTCTTTAAAGTATTTGTCACATCTAAAGGTTATATCTATTACCCACTATGATGATAACCTTGAAGTGATATGATAATACTATTAAATATTTACTCTAGGTATGAATATCATCTATCTAATGGAACATATATAATATAGGTTATCAATTGTTAATGTCTCATAAGACATTGATAATTATTATTATGAATTTTGCATTTGTTAATTTTTGAGAGAGGAGGTTATGATAATATAACCACTAGTAGGAATTCTACAAATTATATAAACAATTCGATATTTCTATTTGTAAAATTGTGTAATGGAACATGTTCTTTATATTATTATTATTATATATCATGAATCAAATACTTTTATGTAATGATGAAACCCATGATTACATATTTTAATGGTGAGGTAGGATATATTGGGTGTTTCATAAGAGATGTGACATTAATGAATAAGTCAAGAAATGATTTGTCCTTTCTGAGTTAATGGATGAAGAAATATCAGTCCCTTTGATTGGAATGGAACTATCTAATTAATTACATGTCCATGGATGTTTTATAAATTAGTTCATTTTAGTAAATTCAATGAAATATTTTCCATGAATATAGGTTGATAGTATAATCTTGTAAACTGGTTGATAAGTTATTGAGACAAAGGGATAATATTACACAATGAGTGTCTATATGAGTTCATCGTCATTGTAACATTAATGTATTTTTATATGGGTGCCTTAATATGTTTATAGATGATGAAATTGGGCCTTAGGCTAGTTATAATGAATCTATTGAGAAATATTTCTAGAGGGTCTCACACAAAGTGTATAAAGAAACTTAATTTAATACAACTTTTATTTAATATTACAACAAATATTTCACTGAAATTATAAAAAAATTATTTAGGTTATATTGATCATCTAAATATTTTTTTATTGAATAATAAAGTGTTTTTTATCTATTTAAATAAATAGTTACTATTAAAGGTTCAATAAATTCCAAGGAGGATTGATAGTCTAAGTTAAGGGTAATGTTGAAGTGATATTTAAATGTTCATGAGTTAGTGCCTATCAAATGGATAATAATATTATTATTATTATTTTTTGTGGGGTTTATTTTAGGATAAATATATCATCCAAGGGCCTTTATAGAATAACTAATATTTAACCCTAAGTATTAAAACCCATATTATATCATTTCTATAGATATGTATTATTATGCACAAAATTTATATCTAGACAATTGTATACACAACTAATTCTCTATAGAATAGTGTCATGTCCTAGAGAGAAATTTTTAATAACTCTCCATTGAGAATGGAGAGCATAAAACCTCCCCATCCATCTCAAAAACTATAGAACTATATATAATCTTTTAATTTAGTAAGGGATTTTTGTTATGATCAATGAAGTATTATGCACGCGGTTTGGTTCTTACACGCTAGCACCGGAAGATCCAAAGATATCATTTAGAGGTATATGGAGCACATGTGGGTACCTATAGAGATATTTTATCAATTTATCCTTTACCATAATTATGGTATGAAAAAAAATTATTCAATTCGACAACAACAATATAATTAAAAGTTCAGGTAATTTTAAATTCTATAAATTAATCATAAATTATATGTGAAAAGGTCATCTCTTCAAATATTTCAGGGTTTATCCCAAAAAGTAAAAAGGATTTATCTAAATAAAATAATGAAAAATGATTGTTGGGAATGGGGAAAACCACTTCCAATGTGTCTTGTAACCTTCTAGTTGTATCAAAGTTGTCACATATTAATTTATAATTATTTATTAATCATTGGTAAATTTATATATTTGATAGATGGTTTTTTATTTCTACTTTTTTCATTATTTAATAAAAAAGGTTATTTATTTATATCATAAAATTTTATATGACCAAAAATAAGACAGTAATGGATGAATAAGGGTCAAAAATACTATCTAGAGGTGCCAATGATACCTCCAACATGACATGGACATACAACGTGAGATAAAAATGTATATGTCATGTACCCATGGTAAACCACACAAGGGATACTCATTAAAATTACAGAACATCATGTGGGGGTTTGGTATAAGGAGTCATTACATGCCATATATTGACCACGATTTGGAACATTAACTGATAGGGTTTAGATGACATGTAGTTGGAAAACACACCATGTAACCCCACTTGGTTTGACCCTGTGGGAATCACGGAAGTTTTATAGTCAAATTATATGACATGTATTTAATAAAAATGGTGTATTGACTACCAACACTAATATAAGTCAGTATATGAATTTTGTGAAATGTAACTGGTTCTTCATTTTGTGTAATGCATAATTAAACCATGTAAAAAAACACATTGAGTCCCTATTCATGTATGCAATTCAATATGTAGAGAAAATAATTAAAGGAAAATAAACTACATGGTGTGGGGATAGTTGTACATGTCATCTGGTAGGGTTTTCTTCATTTATTACATGATGAGTATTTTGGTGGGTTCGGTGATAATAAATAATTCATTAATTAATTATTTTTGTATAATTATATATATAAATAATTAGTATGGTCTTCATACATGTCATGTACTTCATGGGAATCGCCAATGGTATATGCTTGGTATATTAAGGTGTTACATGCTGGCATAAAAATTATGTTGACTACATGGCTTGAATCGTAGAACTACATATCATGTATATCACGACATTATATTTTGGTATACAAGTCATTTAAGTACATTTTACAAAATAAAGGACTTACACAGCATTATTCACATGACATGTCATGTAACAAAACATGTCATGGAATATTAAAACTCTAGAAATGGGTTTATGGAAAAAGATAAATGGTACACACCATGTTGCCTCTTGTATATGTCGTGTAGTTAAGTAATTTTAATTAAAATTTCATATATTTAATTTATTTAAAATTATATTTTATAGGAATATCTAGAACTATTTGAATTAACAATTAATATAAAATAATTAATTAATTAATGAGATAATTAATTTATTTATTTGAGAATTTTATGTTAAGAAATTACATATGGAAATGAATTATAGATGGTTTTAAATTTTTAATTTTTTATGCATGGATGGTCTTGATCTTGATTTTCCTATGCATGTGTTGGGTTTATTTTAATTTAATAATTATTTCATGGGTTTTTTGATAATTATTATTAAATTAAAATTATAATCTATGAATTATTCCCTCCTATTTATCAATTATGGTTATACATGTCCATAGTTTATTTTATATAACCAAATACTAAGGTTCCCCTCACATACATATGATTAAACATATTTAAAAAAAGTATCTCGCAAGAAAGTGGAGATGTTTCAAGTTGGATTTGAGGTTCAATTAACTAGGGAGATACACATGTGACATGTGGAATTCCACAAATTGAACCCAGTTGGATTTAAGGAGTTATCCCCCTAAATTCTAGTATTGGTTTATGATCCACTCAATAAACTAACTAGTAGTAAATATAAAATTATGCCACTTATTTATTTTATTTCTATATAATTCAGGAATAATTATTTATGTTTATTGAGGTTTATACAGAATCTCTTAAAATAAATAAATTAAATATAATCAAAGATAGAATAAAATAAATGGATTATGCGTATATTATATTATCAAAAACATGTTTAATTAATTATGAAAAATCTAAAAAAAATATTAATCAACATGTGAAAGAATAAAATAAATAATAATTTAAAAAGGTAAAAATTCGACAAGGAAATATTAAATCATCAAAATCATTTTTTTTCTTGAATTAAAATGAAAATATAGTTTAAAGTACTCATCTGGCCTCATTCAGGGTGCTTTCAATTATCAAATAACATTAACCAGATTTTTCGGTTGTCTTAGTTAGAATCAAGGGTTAATTTCCTCTATAGTGATTAGTCTAAATAGGTGTAAAGTGTTAACTGAATATGAGTTTAGGATTTCAGTATTGGGGAGTATACTCATTGGGTTAAGTAATTTTGAGTTAATACATTTGGAAAGGCCACCTATATAAATACCATTAAATAAATTTATATTTCTACACATGGGTTACGATAATGGAAATATAGATCATTTCTACTCAAATATTGACATTATAGGATATTATAAATCCAATGGTGTAGACTATTATGGATTAATAAAATATTTGAAATGAATAAAATATAATTTATTTCTTCTCACTTGTAGTAATCAATATAGAGTACTAAAAATATTATATTGTATTTTTGTATAAAATATCATATAATAGAACCTCAAAATTAACCCTAAAATACATTTTGGAGAAAAACAATAACATCACCAAAATGAACTTCCAATAGTTTTACGAGTTCTTGATAATTTTACTATACCAAGAGTGTATGTTCTATATGTTAGAGTCTTTTATTCTGGATAAATTTTCTTTTGATGAGTCTTGTGGGGAGGAAAGAGCTATCTTAAAAAAATGTGGATGATGTATCTGATTTCTAGGGCCTCATGTTGTAATCTATGTCTAATGAGCTATATAATATTCTTGAAAACAAGTATGCATTCCCGATATTGTCACATATCCATAATATTTATTAGGATAAAGATAAAAATTTGAATTATTTTATTTATAATGCACTTTTCATGTGAAATGTATAATAAGGTTCACTATCCATACCTCATTTAGTAAAGATGATTAGGTATATTGATCGTTTAGGCATTATGAGACTTAAGATTCCAAGTGATTGGGACATAGACCTCATGATTTCATCACTATCTAAGAGTTTCTCTAGTTTTTTTGTGAATTATAATATCAATAATATTAAGAAGTCACTCCTAGATATTATTACCCTGATTCACCAAAAAAATAAGGAAAAAACATGACAAACATGTAGTCCTTATGGTGAATAAGAGGAAGTGTAAGAAAAAGGTCCTCAAGAATAATTCTAAGCCAAAGTATTTGGTACACCTCCCTAATAAGAAGAGAAATATCTAAATATAGGTTAACTAATTAGGTAAATATTTTTTTAATATTTAAATAAAGCATAATGGATGAATAACTAAACCTCAGTGAATAATCATAAGGAAGCTTCATGTGTGGTTTTTATGAAATGTAACATCTTTATTTCTACCATTTGGGTATTAGATACAACTTTTGGGGTGCATGTTAATATCTAAGTATAGGAATATTTTATATTAAATAAGTTTATAAGTGTTCTGGTAGATCTTTGAGCTATTAATTGAGAAACGCCAATTTTAATTGATGTGATAGATTACCACTTTACTTTTTCAATAGTTTTGAATATATTTTTAATGAATTTTTATTATGTTTTTAGTGTTACCAATAATATTATATCCATGTCTTGTTTAAGAAAACATGGATTTGTTTTCATGTTTGGGAATAAAATATACTATTTTTATAATGATATCATTTTTTATGATATTGAACATCATAATAATTTTTTATATACTCGAATATAAAAACATAGTCTTATAAATTGATAATAAATCATGTTCACATGAAACATTTTAAACCTAATTATAAAATCATTGACTTTGTCTTGTAAATGAAAATAACTTAAAAATATATATATCTATATGGGTATTTATATTCATTTGAACTAAAACCACTTGGTATGTGTAGTGCATGTTTTCAAGGTAAAATGACCATACCATTATTTGGTAGAATGGGTTAGAAAGTCACAGATCCTATTGAATTGGTTGATTAATATGTTTATGGACCTTTTCCAATAAAAGATAGTGGAGAATAATTTTACTTCATAACTTATACTAGATATTTTAGTAGACATGGATATTTCTACCTAATAAGGTATAAGGCTAAATACTTTGGAAAATTTAAGGTGTTAAAGAATGAAGTACTTTGTAAGAAGATAAAGAATATCCACTCAGATCAAGGTGAGGAGTATCTTAACAAAACATTTATCGACTATTAGAGGGAATCTAAAATTACATCTCAACTTACTTATCCTTATACACCATAGTGGAATGGTGTCAGGTAAAGAAGGAATTTCACCTTGTTAGACATGGTGAGTTTGATGATGACTCAGGAAGGACTTCCACTATCCTTTTAGGGATATGCATTATGGGATTCAGAACATATACTAAACTAAGTTCCAAATAATATGGAAAATGGAATTCCAAATTATTTAATCTATGGGAAGAATTTGTTTTGTTACATACATGTGTATGGTATGTGGGGTGTTTTGTAAGGTTATCTCGAGCAACAAACTATCACCTTGAGCCTCAATGTGTATCATTATAAGACATACAATGAAAAAAGTGATATTATCTATACGATAAGTTAGAAAAGAAGGTAATAGTGTAATGATATACCATATTAATTGAGAGGGATAAACTCTCAAAAAGGGATTATTTGTGAAATAATGAATTTGATGAATTTAATAATCAAGATATGCAGGAGTTGGTGTAAGAAACCATTTTTTCACTCAAGTATGGATCCTTTAATTTTCAATCTAAATATTTACTTTAGACCTAATGTAGATTCCCAATTTGTTAGAAATTTTTTTGAGGGTGTTTGGGGCATGATTGGAGCTCAGAACACCTCTTTTTAGGAAAACCTTCCATGTCGCACCCGTTAAGTGGCATCCAGGTTGGGGTCATCATAAAGTGGTATCAGATGTGTTTTATTTTATTTCTTGATTATTTGGAGACAATATATTATATAATAGGAATACTTGGGACATGTTCATAAGTCATTATTGGGCATCGCGAACCCACGTTCAGTGTAAAATCCATGTTACCCATAATGAAATTGTTGTTCTATTTTTCCAATTATAGTTGATATTATTTCACCATTGGGTGACTTACATGTTTTGTGGTGTTGTTGATTATTACTCTTTGGGAATTTATTTCATCCTTGGCCTGATTATATAAGGGAAATGAGTATTGACACATGAATCATTATAGGAACCTAGAATTCACATGTCATGAATATTTCCATGCCATATAGGTGGATTTTACTAATTTTCATTTCTTGATATGTCTGTGATTGTTGAGTAATGTTGTGATAGTTTCTTTTACATGTATTACTTTGGCTTAGATTGAGTTATTTCTTGTCTCAATTCATGAGGTGTATGGTCCCTCATGGGTTTGAATGAGTAAATTTTTCATTCAATCCATTATGTTAAATGTAAATGGGTGTCATTTTTAGTGATAGGTGTATGGGTATTGATTCATCAGAAATGAATATCCATTAAAAAGTGAGTTATGAAATCAAAAAAAGGAATTGGTTTCACATACTAATCCCTCATTTTTCATGTTTATGAAATGTAAAGGACTGAACCTAGAAATTAATTGTAATGTAACATGAAACTTATACTTGATCACTTACCGATACACTACTACAAACGGGAAAGGGAAGCACCACCTTTTACCAGCGCTAACCAAAAAATGCTGATAAAGAAGCCCTTGATCAATGCTAGAAAATTGCTGATTAAGAATCCTTGTATCAGCGCTAAACTTTTAGTACTTATAAAGGGTAACCTTTATTAGTGCTAAAAAAGTGCTGATAAAGCCTTCCTTTATCAGTGCTAAAATTTTAGCGTTGATAAAGGTAGCCTTTATCAGCGCTTTTTTAGTGCTTATAAAACCGTTGTCCCATATTTTATAAAATCGGTCACATAGTGTCCTCTGATTATCATGCCCTAAAGCTCCCGTGGTATTGTACCCCTACGACAACTCCCCCCCCCCTCCCCGATCTTCGCATTTCCGGACCTCTGCCACCCCCCGATTTTCATGTTGTCGGACCTCTACCACTAGCCCTACTCCTTATCCTCCCCCTCAAACGCATTTGGCAAATCCTCCTCCCCAAAAACCCTACTTCTCCTCCTCTCCGCACGACCCTACTCCCTGTGAACCCTACTCCTCCATTTCTCAATGGTTGGAGGCTCTTCTCGTTCACCTCCCCCTCTGGCGGTCATGCCTTCCCCTCCCAAATTAGCGTAGAAGGCCCCCTACTTCTCCTCCTCTAAGGTGAATTTCTTTTCTATTCTTCTTGATTCTCTTCTTGAACTTTATTCTTAGGAAGGATGTGATAACAATGTTGATTCTGTTTTTGTGTTTTTTTATTTAATGGTTAATGGTCATACATAGGACTTTTAGATTACCATCATGTGTTAAGTCATGTTTTTTTACTATTCTTCTCATTCTTATGAAATATTTGTTAAATATTTAGTTGAGTTTGGGGATTTGAAATTTCTCCTTATTTATTATGTGTAAATTTTGGAATTATCATGTTATTTTTTCCATTGGATGGATTGTACTGATTAACCTAAATAATATAATGAATTACACTAAAGGAAAATAAAGTAAAGAGGGATTTTTCATTGTGATTTATGAAGTTCCATAATATTTCTTATATATTTATGGATTTATCGGTGTTGTTGATAAGTGATTTATTCTTGATGTTGTGAAAAAATTTCTTACTACTAATAATATGTTATAATCACCTTTCATTATTTTCTAGTCACTTAAGGTAGGTAATGAAGTAGTTGTATGGAAATATATAATTAAAGTGTTATATTTAAACTATAAATTCGACTTTAATATGATATAGTTTTTAAGGGGTAGTTTTTAGTGTGAATTTATTATATGTTTTCCTTTTCATGCAACTATATATGGTGTATTTATCACTATGATTATAAGGGTGATAGTTGATTGATGTGGTTGGGAGCGTGTGGTGTGGTAATTAATATAGTAGTGATGGATGGATTATTGTGTGGTTATGATAGAAATGATATGGCTATTTAATCAGAAAATAAGTGGTTTTTTGGATTTTAGAATTTTTTTAGTTGTATTTTATGTCAAGAAAATTTAGTAATTATTGGTTGGTGTTATAGTTTCTTTTTGTCATGGAATATGGTAGGAATAAATTAAAATAGTAATGGGTGATGGGTTGGAAATGATAAATGATGGTTTGTTAAATGATTAATGATAATTATTGGAATAATTATGTTTAGTTAATGGTTAAATATAGAATAAATGTTATTAATGATTAATTAATGGATTATAGTGGGTAGGGATTTAATGATTGGTTTTACATTAAAATGGTTAACAATTGAAATGCATATGGTAATAAAAATACAAGAAATTATAATGTTAAATGAAATTAGAAGTTGGTAATGTTGATATGGATACTCATGTGATTTATTGGGGATTATTTGTGGCATTATAATGGAAGTGGTTATAAGAAGGTGGTAGTAACAAGGCAATGGTTAACGAGGGTGTTTGCAGTGTTAGTTTGGTGTAAACCCTTAGGAAGGATTTATCTGTGACTATATACATATTATATTTTCTTATTATTCCTTATGCACTACCACTTGAGTCGAGTAACCTGATTGAAATCCATATGGGTACTTTGGTTCTGAGTGTTTTTCTCAATATCTTGGTTATAGAGGGAACACATATAGAACCACTCCCTCTTCCCTTCTCCCCCTTCACACTTAGTATGAGATGTAATGGCTCACAGTGGGTGTATATATATGACCTATAACAATTTTAGGTTTTGGTGTATATATATTCTTGTTGACATGATTATGTGTATTTGGTGTGGATACATAGTGGGGGTTGTGCATTGTAGGAGGAGATTATGATGTTTATGTTATTCAAGTTCACGATATCATACTTTGATGAGGATGTGATGTGTGGTTGTGATGTGGATATGGGTTTTTATGTGTTTGTGACATGTTTAAGTGTGGATATATAGTTATAAGATTATATAAAATGGGATGAAGCATAAGAAATATTCTATTATAGTGTGATAATGACCAGATTAGTGGGGAAGTGGATGTGGGGTAATTTATTAATATATACTCTTTTGATATTACACTTAAGATGGAGTTTGGAATTAGACACTCATGAGGCTTTAATGGGATGATAGGTCAATAATATTTGTTAAAATTTTCATATTGAATACATGGGAGACCATCTATGACACAACTGATTATCCCCCTGTGATTTAAAGTATGTAACATGATCTTACAAAAAATATTAGGCATGATGATATAGAATGTAGGGCAGAGACCTAGGAGTGGTAGATGTATCATTCTTGATTATTCTTGTGTTTGGAGTGGGGTTATTTGAGGAAAATATAATGAATCTAAAGTAATTATATTTAATGAATTCCATATTGTAGAGATTATGAGAATCCTTTATTTACTTATAGAGCTGGCTACTGGTTTTCATCCATATGTATTTTAGGTTGGTGAGGTATAAAAGGATGGAGTAGTTGGCCATAGAAGGTTTCACCCGATAGAGGAGGATAATCCATAGAGGATGATTTCATGTGAGTTTCACCATCTATGACATAAGTTATTATCCCCAAGAACCCCTTTGTGTTTGGAATGTGTGTTGATTTTGATGGGGGGTCTATCCTGGTTCTGTTGATTTCCAAATCATTATTGGAAATGGTTAGGCTCTATTAATCTCTATTTTTATAAGGAATTGGTTCTCTTATACAGTATTTGGAAGTCTCTTTTTGTGTATTTGAACCATAAATACTAATATATGAGATTTAAATAGGATGGAGATGAATAAATATTGGATGGATGCTAATCGTTTGACAATAGAGTATAAGAACGGAGTGAAAGAGTTCATCAAGTTTGCAAAGGATCACGCAAAGGATCCTTCTCAAATACTTTTTCTGTGTTTACGTTGTTTTTATTCTAGACTACTTACTCCAGAGGAGTTGGAAGAACATTTGATATGTCAAGGAATAGATCGGAGTTATAAATGTTAGAATAAACACGGAGAAAAAGCGAATGTAGCTACTGGATGGGATAAAACTACATTTTATGGATCATCAGACATCAATACAAATATGGATAATGAAGAAGACTGTATTGAGGATGTGATTACAGATGTTAATTATGATGAATATCGTATTGAGGAAATGACAAAGACAATTGAATATTAACTCTGTGATTGCCCAAAATTGTTTGAGAAGTTAAACAGTTGTGAAAAGATGTCATTGTATGTTGGTTGCACTAAATATACAATATTGTCAATTGTACTGAAGTTGTATAAATTGAAAGTAGGAAATAGATGGAGAGATTTCAGTTTTACAGAACTAATTGCTCTCTTGAATTACATTCTCTAGGTAGATAATGTGCTCTCAAGCCAGACATATGAAGCTAAAGGAATGCTATGCTCGATGGTTATAATTTTATAAAGAATCCATGCTTGCCCGAAGGACTGTATATTGTTTCTCCAGGAGAGAAAATTACATACAGAATTCCCAAAGTGTGGTACTTCTTAATACAAGAAGATGAATCCAATCCTATGAAAGTTGTATTGTACTTTCAAATCATTCCAAGGTTTAGGCGTCTATATTGAAGTGAAGAAACTGCAAGACAATTGCCGTGGTATGCAGATAAAAGAAATAAATAAGGGAAATTATGTCATCTGGCCGACTCTCCTCAATGGAAGAAAATTGATCATGAGTATCCTGAATTTGGAAAAGAGCCGAGAAACCTTCATTGTGTGTTATCTATAGATGGAGTTAATACTTTTGGTTTTCAAACTAGTACTCACAGTACATGGCCTATTATGTTGGTAAATTATAACTTGCCACTGTGGTTATGCATGAAGTGGAAATTCATCATGTTATCCATGCTTATATCATGACCAAAACAATCAGGTAATGATATTGATGTTTATCTGGATCCTTTGATCGAGGATTTGAAGTTATTGTGGGATTCAGGTGTTATATTGTATGATGCTTATAAAAGTGAATAATTCACATTTAGAGCGATGTTGTATGGGAAAATAAATGATTTACCTGCTGAAAGAAATTTGTCAGGCGATAGCATTAAAGGAACTCAAGGGTGTCCCGTGTGTGAAGAAGATATAGAATAAATTAGGTTGAAACATTTATCAAAATTTGTGTTTCTAGGACATCATATATTTCTACCTCGTCGTCATAAGTACCGATCTTGGACGACATCATTCAATGGAAGTTCAGAACCACGTGCAGCACCGTCTCCACTAACAGGTGATCAGTTGTTTGAGAAAGTAAAAGATATGAACACTGTTTTTGGAAAACAATTTTTGAAAATCCTTACGGAAATCAGTTGGAAAAAGATATCGGTTTTTTTGGAATTACCATACTGGAATTATTTGTACGTCATACATTTTCTTGGCGTGATGCATGTGGAAAAAAATGTTTGTGCCAGTGTTATCGGAACGTTTCTAAATGCCCTGGAAAAAACAAAGGATGGAATTAAGGAAAGTTTGGACATGGTTGACATGGGAATACGAGAAGAGTTGGCTCTCGTGAAGGGTAAAAATCTAATGTTTCTTCCTCTAGATGCTTACACTCTTTCTAGGGAGGAGTGATATTTGTTTTTCAACTTCTTCAATGATGTAAAGGATCCTGAGGGTTATTCATCAAATATTAAGAACATTATGTCAATGAATGATTTGAAGTTAAAAGGATTGAAATCACATGACGACCATGTTTTGATGCAATATCTAATTCTTATAGCTTTACATTGCTTTTTTTCCAATAATGTTCATCATATATTAACCAAACTTTGTTTCTTTTTCAAAGATATATGTAGAAAAGTTTTAGACCTGGTGAAATTTCCATCTATGGAAAAAGAAATTGTCATCATATTATGTGAATTATAAATGTTCTTCCTGCCAACATTATTTGATATAATGGTTCATTTGATGATTCAATTGGTGAGAGAGATTCGAACTTTTGGTCCTATTCACTATAGATGGATGTAACTCGTTGAACCGTATATGAAGATTTTGAAAGGGTATGTCAAAAATTGAAGTCATCTAGAGGGTTGCATAGTGGATCTATATATTGTTGAGAAATCCATTGAATTTTTTACTGAATACCTATCTGATGTAGAAAGAATTGGTCTCCTGAAATCTCATCACACTAGACACATTGAGGGTGAGGGAATATCTAGAAGAGATTTTGTGATAACCAGTATTATAGATTTGGAGCAGGCCCACCTTTATGTTTTGCAAAACAGTTGGGATGTTGCTCCATATATTGAAACTCAAAAAGAAATTATTAGGTAGTTGAATCTATCAAGGGATGAAAAATGTATATCAAATACCCATAATAACCAGTTTATAAGATGGTTTTAGGACCATATTTTTAAAGAGTTGGATGAAAATTGGAATTCAATTTCATAATGACTTTGATGGCTAGCTATCGAACCAATTGTGTATGTATTATCTTACAATGGTTATGTAATTAATGGTTATACATTATATACAGATGAACATGATGAAGATAGTACCATGAAAAATAGTGGAGTTACACTTGTGGTTGAAGAGATGCATGTTTCTGGTAGTAAGGACAAAAATCCAATTTATGCAAATATGTCATACTTTGGCATTATCAAACAAATATAGGTGTTGGTTTATACGACATTCCAATTTCATATTTTTCAATGCAAATGGGTTGATAACAATAGTGGTGTTAAAATAGATGATTGGGGATTTGTGAAAGTTTATTTTAGTAAAAAAGGATACAAAGAAAAACATTTTATAATTGCATCACAAGAGGTACAAGTTTTTTATGTTCCAGATCCTGCAAACTGAAAGTGGTTGATTGTTCTGTTATCATCCAAAACTACTAAAGGGTCCGATGAAAATTCAGTTGTGGACGATCCTTTTAGTGGTATGTTGAAATCATTTCATAATAGTACCAATGTAAATAATTTTTTGTATGATAGAGGAGACCACAATGAAGTGATTTGGATAATCGATAGAGGTGTCAAATCCCTTGAGCCTTTGAAAAAAAGAAAGAGAGTTCAGTAAACAGGTTATATTTTTTTGTAATATAGATCATGTTATCTAATGTTATTATCTTATCATTTATGAATTTATGTAATCTAAATTAACTGTTCAAACACATTTTCAGATAATGACTTTTGCACATTTTGGTGCTTTTAACCTTGATGTTGAACAAGTCTCTCAAGCTGCTACTGCTGCTCCTACTGCTCCTGTTGTGGCTGCTCACAGTCCAGAGAAATAACAAGTTTCTGAACCTGTTGATGCTCCTAGTGTTGAGGTCCAACAACCATCATCACATTTCATTGCTACCATTTTATATGAACATATAAATGATTTTGATATTGATAAAATGGTTGGGGATGAAGGACTGGCATCGCAGAAAACACAGGTGCGTCATAGTTTGACGGTGTTAGCCAAAGTTCTTAAGGTGAAAAGCAAAGGCATCAAATTTGATGTTGTATGGAATGCACAAGTCCAACATGTGAATCCCAACAAGGCTATGTGTAGTAGTTACATTAGAGTTGTCACTCGGCAACGCATGCCGATTGACATACATTCATGGCACCATGTTTTGTCTGGGCTGAAGGTTGTGATCTGGGAAGAAATTACGGTTGTAAAGACTAGTAAAATTCAAGGGAAATTTTTTCTTAATTTTCGTTGGGATTTTACAAGAACGCAGTTTCTCACGACACCTGATTCTGAGGCCCAGTGTGCACGGAATCAACTTCCAAAGTTTAGCTCGGGTACGTTCAGTGAACGAACGAGCGGGTATTCCTTACTTTTGAACCGGTGCTCGGAATCGAATTCTGAGGGCACCGATAGAATTGCAGCGCCGATAATTTCTTAAGAACACCTTTTCCGGAGTTGTGGTTGCTCGGGTGAGGTTATTAATTAATTGGGTTAACTAAAGAATAAAAATAAAATATTCTGCAAAAATTTTATTTTTATTCTAAGTAATGATAACCTAGGCATGGTGGTTGGAGTGGGACCCACTAATACCCTAACTCCTAGGTAGTATATTAGTGAGGTGGGGTCCACATGAGCCCCACCCCCTTTATTTTTCCTTTTTACCTCCCACGTGCATTTAATTTGGTAACTCACCCGTACCCCCTCTTAAATGCCAAGTCAACTCTCGCATTTAATTGGATTATTAAACACCTCATTAATTGTTCAACGCACGTTAATTAAATCATGTTTTAATTTTGATTTTCATATAAGGTATGGCATGAGTAATAAAATAAGGCAACGCCTTATTTTATTATTGTATTTTCGTTGTGCGAGAAGGATTGGAGAGGAATTGCTCAAAGCCTTCGAATATTCATATTCTTTGTTGGAGAACGCGAATAATGACGAAGAACTCCGGCCTCCGACGGAAGAAGGCGAAGAATGCTAGTTCCTCGGAGGTCGATGACGCGATGTCCTGTACCGCGACGCCGATGATCCTCTTCTCCGCGATGCTGAAGAATCCTCTTCTCCGTGACGCCGCCCTACACGACGTCCCTTTCCTGTGACAAACCTCGTTCGACGACTTCATCGAGGTAGGGGGATTTGTTTAATTTAATTTATGTGGATTATATCCTCGACATGTGTTTAAATTATTGAAAGTCGTTTGAACCACTAACGCGGTGGGTGCGGACCAACGAACAAATCCGAACCCACCGATTCTCTGTTCTTGATGCGCGGAACGTTGGGCGAAGATGAAATGGGACTGTTGAGCGATTGGAGGCCGTCACAATAATCTACGGGTCCCGAGACGACCCCAGGCGCAGACAGAAGCAAGAACGGACCACCGGAGCGGCTCCGGTGGCCCGCAGACTTCACCGGCGGCGCCGACAGTTGGAGGCGGCGGCGCGGGTCCCCGGCGGCCGGCACCAGCTGGCTGCTCGGAGGTGGTGGCATCCCAGCGTGCCACCGGGAGGGACTGTCGCGGCTTCATCCGCGGCAGCAGGCGACCGGTCCCGCGGCCGTGCGGGGCCCGGGGGAGACGTGGTGCCCAGCGCTGCGTCCACTAGTAAGGAGTGTCCCCCACATGGGGGTCATGGTTCCAATCAAGGGGGGCAGTCTCCCCCCCCTTCCGCTCAGCTCGACACTAGCCGATCTGGCAACGCGGGCCGCGCGCGCTAGGACAACTGGCCCCCAGGCCGGGCCGGGCTGCCCAGGCCCGGCCGGGCCACGCCGACCGGGCCGGGCCACGCCCACCGGGTTGGGCCACGCCCTAATGGGCAGGACCCGGACCCGGTTCGGGCCGACCTAGGGGGTCTCGGGCCGGGTCAGTCCGGGCCCAAAAACCCCCTAAAACCGGACAGGTTTGTTCGTTTGCTCATTTCTTCGGCTACGAACCTCCGATCGATGCACCGTCAGTTGTGATGTGATCCTTGATCGAGACGGTTGTTTTGGTATATTACACTCAAGGTTTCAGAAAAACTTTGTGTATGGCCGAGTTGGTTCGAACACAAAACCAACCAGGCCCTCAGAGCGGAAATGCTTATAACTTGAACTCTGGACGTCCGATTGATGTGACGTCGACCTTGTTGGATTCCTCTTAGTGAGACGGACCTTTTGGCTTACTCCGCTCGATGTTTGGACATAGATGGAGTGTGGTCGGGTTGGTTTGGACTTAAAACTAACCCGGACCCTGGAACGAAAAAGCCAATAACTCTCAGACCGGGCGTCCGATTGACGCGCCGTCTATCACGTTGAGTTCCTCTTGTCGAGACGGAACTTTGAGATACATCAAATCCGGTCTAAGTGTCAGTTGATGTATCGACCCCTAGGCTCGTGGTGCGGACCCTCCCGGAATCGAGCATGCTGTGTGCGGGAACCCTAGAGCTGGTTGTGACTGTGATGAAGACCGTACTGAAATCCTCTGTGGGTTCAACATCGATGAAGACTGCACTGAAATCCTACGTGGGTTCGGCAGCGATGAAGACCATACTGAAATCCTCTGTGGGTTCAACGGTGATGATGATTGCACTAAAATCCTATATGGGTTCGGCAGCAATGAAGACCGTACTGAAATCCTCTGTGGGTTCGACGACGATGAAGACTGCACTGAAATCCTACGTGGGTTCAGCAGCGATGAAGACCATACTGAAATCCTGCGTGGGTTCGACGATGATAACTAGTGTTCTTGTATCCTGCGTGGGTCTGGCAGTTTTTGACTCTATTCTTGATATCCTACATGGGTCTGGCAGAGTAGCTGGTTTGTATCCTATGTGGGTCTGATAGCATAGCTGGTTTAGTATTCTACGTGGGTCCCAACATAGATGAATCAGTGGCTATATCTTATCATCTCTATCACCTTACGAAGAAGTATACCTGTGTGAGCTGAGTCTTGACATTAAATCAATATCTTCGATATGATTGACTTGTTTCCTATGTGGATTGGGTTGTGTTATCCTGTGTGGATTGGTTTGTACTATTCTATGTGGACGTGATCGAACTTGGGCTTGGATGTTGGAGCCGAACTGGAATTGATGACTTAGGTATATGTATGGGAATATACCTAAGTAGTGTTGGATGTTACTTCATGATTGTATATTTCCTTTTTGGATTCTGGGAGACCTTCGGGGGTCTCGGGGTCCCTACTGAGTAGCGTATACTCACCCCTGCACGGGCTATGCCTGCACTACGTTGTGTTGGATACAGATGACGGACATCGCTGATCGTGGTAGAGGCTTGAGGAGCAAGTCGGTACCTGGAGGTGGACCACTGGGCGGAACGTACACAGAGCGGACGGCTGGACCCGAGGGGCTGAGGAGGATATCTGTACCCACCCTTCAGGTGGTACTTCCAGTGGATAGCTCGACGTTTCTGCTTTACTTTCAGTTGTTGTACTTTCTTTCCAGTTGTACTTTACTTTCAGTTTGGTTTTGTATTTTGGCCCATATAATTTTTCGCACTTACTTTTGTACCCAGTTTTACTTAGTGTATACTTCTTCTGGCTTAGTCTGTGGTGTTTGTTAACTTTATAAAGGCAATTCCTTCCACTTCATGTCAGGATTTATGCCTTGGTGCTAGTTTCCAGCCCCTGGCCTATGGGAGGCGGTCTTGGGGTAGTCACGGCATGGGTCCCGAGGATGGGTCGTGACAAATTGGTATCAAAGGATTTCGGTTCTACTGTATAACTTAGGACTCTGATATTTCTTCTATGTGAAGCAATAGTGTTAAGGGTATTGATTCTGGTTATCAGTCCGGGGAGTCCAGTGTTGGTGCAGCGGCTGACGTATCCGTACACCAGGACCCTGACTTCTGATTTCTGACTCAATGCACGAAAACATTGATTTCATGTGTGATTCAATGGTTTTCTTTGTGATTACTTTGTGTCTGCTCACCAAGTATATTGTTTGACATTGGCGCACCTGTTTCTTTTCAGGATGGCCCCACGACGGCAGCGAGCTAGGGTTCCGATTTTTGTGTGATCCGATAACCCACTGAGCGATGAGGCCTCGGTGCATGGCCCTTTTTCAGCGGAGGCACCGGCGGTACCTCTACCCGCTAAGCCACCGATGCTACCAGCCCCAGCCACTGATAGTGCACATCGCCTTAGTGCACTGCATGAGTTTCATCTTCTAAGACCGCCCAGGTTCCGTGGGGAGAGGGACCCTTAGGCAGCCGAGCAGTGGCTGGAGGCGGTTGTGTGAGTTTTCAGGTTAGTGGGGACACCAGCTGACCATATGGCGATCCTTGCAGCGAGCCTCCTGCATGCGGTAGCAGGCAGATGGGGGATCATGATGCTCCAGGTGCACGACAAGGCAACACTCCTCTGGACGGACTTTGAGATCCTCTTCCGCTCGGAGTTCCTCCCAGCCACCCTCCGTGCAGTGCGCATCTAGGAGCTTCTATAGCTACGGCAGGAAAGCATGACAGTCTCCCAGTACTCGGAAAGATTTTCCGACCTCTCTCTCTATTCAACGGACATGGTACGGGACCCATTCTTTTGGGCCCAGACCTTTGAGCAGGGACTGGGGCATGATATCAGGGCATCGATGATCTCCCTGGTCATTCCGACGCAGTCAGGAGTACTGGAGTGAGCTCTTCTCATAGAGATCATTCATGATGAGCCTACGCCAGAAGCAAGACCTACCGTAGGGAGGGACATAGAAGAGTCATCTGCAGTTGGTAGTCGAAAGATGTCATAGGGGTCTAGGCGGACCAGACCATCATAGAGACGACCTCAGGACACTGGCTCAGAGGTTTGGGGCACACGGCGCGGAGCCAGCCTTCCGAGGAGAAGGCAGTGCTACGCATGCGGCGGGAAGGTCCACATGGCTCGTGACTGCCCAACCCGTCATGCAGAGGAGCATCAGATGGTTGAGGAACCACCCAGGCAGAGGCGGAGGTTCGACTGTGGCAGTCCGCAGGGAGCAGGCGGACGAGGCCGAGGAGCTGGTCGAGCGGCAGGTGGTGGACAACGTTTTGAGGCTCTACCACCACCACAACCAGGAGGTCCACCCCAACCACAGGGAGATGGTGGGTAGAGATAGGCTCATCTTCAGGCAGCTTAATCTTATGATCATGGATCTCCAGAAGTGGGTGGACAAGTGTGGGACTATCTCCAGGCATGGAGGCCTTTTCCCATAATGCCTCTAGATTTGTTGTTTGTGTTGCTTTGTGTCCTTGTACTTTGAGTTGAAGTAATAAAAGACACTTTCAATAGTTACGTTTTCTTTCTTGTATTTTGTATGTTAATACTAAGAGGTTCCAGTTAAAAATTGTTGACTTGACCCTCACATATGAGATTCTTACTCGAGGAGACCCAGTGACCACACACTGATGCTGATAGTGTGACTCGACCCTTGGAGGCGAGAGTAATGGTTGGATCTCTTTGTAGCGGCGTCTAGGCCTTACGACGTCATCCATGGCATGAATTAACTGATCATCACGGGATTGACTGTATTAGGCAAGGAACGTGGTTCATCTAGGGGATGAGACTGGATTTCTCTTTTCAGCAAAAGAGAAATCTTTGCAACTTTGCATAACGTTAAGGAAGAAGGGGTAACCCTTCGTGTGGTCAAACAGATGTCACCAGAGCTTCCAGGAGTTGAGACATAGATTGACCAGCGCACCTATCTTGAGGCTACCGGATGAGGGAGTAGGGTACGTAGTCTAATGCGATGCATCAGGGACCCGACTCGGATGTGCCGTGATGCAGGAGTGGGTCGTGATCTCCTATGGATCACGTCAGTTGAGTCAGCATGAGCAGAACTACTCTACCCATGACCTGGAGTTAGCAGTAGTGGTCTTCGCTCTGAATATGTGGTGACACTATCTAATGGGAGAGCGCTTTATAGTATATTCTGACCACCAGAGTCTCAGGTACGTCTTCTCGCAGAAAGACCTGAACCTGAGACAGCGGTGATGGCTCAAGTTCCTCCAGGACTATGACTTTGAGATAGTCTATACTCCTGAGAAGGGAAACGTAGTAGCCGATGCTCTCAGCAGGAGGACGGGCATTCAGCTACTTGGGGAGGTGACGAAGTAGCTAGCCGCTTTTCAAATATCCTTCATGGATAGAGATGGGGAAACCTCTCTTCAGTCACTCACAGTCACTCCTCCACTACAACAGCGGGTCATAGAGGCACAGTGTGGGGACACTGACTATGAGACGTGGCATGCACAGATATCCTCAGGACATGCACCTGATGGATTCTCTGTAGTAGGAGAGCACGTCGTCCTATTCAGAGGACGTACCATGGTACCGGTTTCATTATAGGAGGAGGTGCTGAGAGAGTTTCACACTTCCCTTTTTGTGGTACATCCAGGAGTGGAAAAGATGTACCAGTATCTTAGACGACAACACTATTAGATGGGTATGAAGAATGTTTTAGTTAAGTTCATTTCTTGATTCCTCACCTGTTCAGCAGGTGAAGGTGGAGCACCAGGTACTATCAGGCTTGGTGCAGCCCTTGGAGGTCCTAGAGTGGAAGTGGGACGGTATATCTATGGATTTAGTGACTAGACTTCCACGTACTTCCAGAGGTCACGACTCCATTTGGGTGATTATCAACCGACTCACCAAGTTGGCGCACTTCTTACCCATCAGAGTGCAGGTCTCAGTGGTGAGCTCGGTACGTCTCTACATTCAAGAGATCATACGGCTTCATGGTGTGCCATCATCTATCATCTCTGATCGAGAAGCTCGCTTTACTTCCCGGCTTTGGAAGGGTTTGCAGGAGGCATTCGGGATGCAGCTACGTCTGAGCACTGCCTTTCACCCTCAGACGGATGGTCAGACGGAGATGACCATTCAGACTCTCGAGGACATGCTCTGTGCATGTGTCCTCGACTTTTCTTGCAGCTGAGAGGACCACCTACCCTTGGTGGAGTTCGCGTACAACAACAGCTACCACTCCAACATCGGGATGGCACCATACGATTCATTGTATGGCCGACCTTGTAGATCACCTCTGTACTGGATAGACCCTGGGGAGTCAGCACTTGTGAGACCAGAGATGGTCCAGGCCACGACAAAGAAGGTCCAGGTCATCCAGGAGTGGATGAGGATAGCTCAGAGCCAGAAAAAGTCTTATGCTAATAGGATGTGGAGACCACTGGAGTTCGAGGATGGCGACCATGTCTTCTTGCGGGTCTCACCTCGACGTGGATTACGAAGATTTGGCTGGGGTGGCAAGTTATCTCCGTGCTTCATCAGACTGTTCCAGGTTCTCAACAAGATAGGTGACAGCGTTGTCCTGACACGTCAAATTGACTATATTTTTAAGGTGGATTTATAGTCTAGGGAAGACCCTAGGTCGTCTCTCAAGGAGCATTGGTAGGTTTAGAGTGGGTATTTTTAATAAAAATGACTAAGAGAGGGGGTGGTTTTGAAAAGAGTTTAAAACAATGACTTAGTTGAAATGGCTTAAAAATTGAGTGACCAGGTGGATTTTGAAAAATATGAGATAAAAGGGTCGATGTGATTTCACTAGACACATATCAAGTTCATTTTTCATAGAGATTCATCTTAGGTTTAGAGTAATTCTTTGGTTGGTGTTAATTGGAATCCCAATTAATTCTTAAGCTTTTATTTCAATGCTTTAAGGACCCAACCTTGACGTAACATTCGTATTGTCAAGATCCAGTACTTATGAATGGAATAAGAGCTTCTAAAGAATATTGAAATCTCAATAAGGTGGGTATGAAAAGGATTCTTGTGATGTCCAATCGGAACAACACAAGTCACGCACTCAAAACCTCACATCGATCGGTTAGAAATTAAGAGCATAACACTCACATGTATCAAATCAAGCATTCAAATATAAAATAAAATAAGATACATGGAATGAAATGTTTAAACACCCAAATTACTCCAAACCAGTAGCTAATTTATGCATCATAACTCCCTTGACATATGTGTAGCTCCCTCACAACGAACACCCAACTTTTAGCTCGACATCGGGAGGAGGAGGAAGCTCGGGTGGAACTCCTTCTTCATTGTTGATCCCCCTATGAGGATAGGGGCCTCCAGAACCTCCAAGGTGATTAGGAGACTCCTATAGGACTCCAAATTGGCAGCACTTCACTCCTTGGCCGAACTTGCAAATGGGGAGCCCAAGGTACCATTTTATAGGAAAATTGGAAGGTGGTTTTAGGCACACAGATTTCATCAATCCACTTGCACGATGCGTTTCGGCCTTCAGACAGTCTTATCTCACTTTGGAGAAAATTGAAACGATGTATCCCTACCTCTTGACTGTCTCAACTGAATGTGTGGCACCTTTTGGACAACTACAGCTCAAGATATTGATAAAATACAGAACACCGCATTTGACTTGGTCCTAATTCAGTGGCTTGGACAGATTAGTTCGGATGTGCCCCCTAAAGGCCGAATCAGGATTGGGTTCCTTAATATGAAATGTAGCCTATTAAAATTTCGACAGGAAAAAAAAAATTCAGTCCATTGGGATGCACGAATTTCATGTACTATTCAAAATAGTGGACAGATGTCCATGGATCCATGCAATTTTGGCCCATTTTTCTTCCACTTCATCAAAGGCCCTCCAAATCACCTCCACCTACATTGAAACAATAAAAACAAGTAACATTTCCCATTATAATATTGATTAAAATTAATTGATTGATTCAAAAATAAAGTGAAATTCATTATTATATTTGTAATATTCATTACAAAACTAGTTTAAAACTGCGGTGTAAGGGTGGAATAAAACAGTGAATCGTGGTACGATCACACCCCCACACCTAAACATTTTCACTCCTAGGGAAAGTCACATATCCAAATACAATGATGCATATATATATATATATATATTTCCAACATCCTAAAGATTTATCATTTGAGGAAATTTTATTTAAAGGAAAGTGATCAATGCACAAACCACACCAAGGAGTTCTTCCCAGTGAAAATGGAAAATGATGTCTCATAAATCATATCACAATAAAATTCAAAGATATTTATGACACCAATATGAGCAAGGAATTCAATGGTAAACCATTACACTAACTCTCCATGTGTGTGTGTGAAAACCGTTCCATGCTATTCTTTCCACTTTCTATCAAATAAATATAGGTTATTTTAACATTATTCAGCTTTAAATGATATTTCACCGAACCTGTCCTACATCCTTTGCAATAATATTTCATGACCCACTCATTTAAGCATTCCTAGAAGTCAAACTAGAAGCTCCTGACCTAGATATCCCCATATGTTGCACATTTCATCACTCCCCTCATTTGTTATATTTTTTTTGAAGTTTCATTTGGAACAAATCTCACAATCATCTCTCAACCCTTGTTTGATCTCCTCACGACACTAATTGAAATAGTTATAACAAGATAAAAGGTTGAGGAGTAGTGGTTTTTGACCTGCCCAAGACACAAAAAAAAATTTTTGAGGGCGTACAACAGTCGGACATTAGGTACACACGCATAGGTCAATCTGTTACAGTAATGAAACAGATCGGATAAGGAACGAATGTATGGAAATATAATTTAAAGATGAAAAATATTAACCCAACATATATTTACCTTATATTAAGTAAGAAATAATCACACTTTGTGGTTTGGTGCAAAAATTTGTGGAGATATTAGTGACACAGTTTTCCCAAAAACTACTCACACAATGGGCATCAATCATCTCAAAGGTTTCACATAGATACGACCATTTATATCATTGACAGAAAACCAATTCACACTCCCTGATTTTAAATTCATATAAATACTCTTTTTATACTTCGTTATGGTATTTTTCCTTTCCCCACATTATGGTCGCCAAATCATGGAACTTCAAAATTGTTGATGGGGAAAAATGAAAATACCATAAAGAATGCCAAAAGGAGAAAACAAAAGGAGAAAAAAATGAAAATTCCTAACTATCTAAGGAATGTATCCACCCCCCCCCCCCCCCCCCACACCTAGAGAATGCAGTGTCCTCACTTTAATAAAAGAGACTGTGGGAAGGAAGGATAAAACACAGTTAGTGTTATTCATAGACCGCTTATTGAACATGGAGTTCCTCCATTGGGGACTCCGGAATGGCTTCATGGAAGTGCTTCAGCCACTGCCCATTGATAGTGAAGGATTGCTTGGTGTCTTCATTTTGAACCTAGAAAACACCAAATAGAGAGACATTAGTAACAATGTAAGGTCCAAACCAATGGGAACGAATCTTAACAGGGTGCAACTTCAGCCTTGCGTTGTACAGGAGGACCTTCTGCCCGATGTGGAATTGACGATGAAGGATTAGACGGTCGTGGGCAGCCTTGGTTTTTTCCTTATAAATTCGATAGTTCTCAAATGAATCTCTTCTCATTTCCTCCAACTCCTGAATCTACAACTTCCTTTGAATACCTGCACCAGAAAGATTAGAATTGCATTGTTTAATGTCCCAATAGTCCCGGTGATCTACCTCAACAGGGAGGTGACAACTCTTCCCAAAAACTAGTCGATATGGTGACATGCCAATTGGAGTTTTGAATGCAGTATGGTAAGCCCAAAATGAATCATCGAGTCTAAGACTCCAGTCTTTTCTGTTTGGCTGAACTATTTTCTCAAGAATCTGTTTTACCTCTCTATTTGATACTTCGGCTTGACCATTTGTTTGTGGGTGATAAGATTTAGACACTCGATGCCCAACCCCGTACCTGCATAAAAGAGATTTCATTGTGCGGTTGCAGAAATGAGAACCCTGATCACTGATGATAAACCTTGGTAATCCAAACCTACAGAATATTTGGGTTCTCAAAAATTCCACAACTGTCTTGGAATCATCTGTCCTCGTGGATCGTGCCTCTACCCACTTTGAAACATAATCCACTGCCAGAATAATGTTAAGGTTCCCAAATGAATTGGGGAATGGTCCCATAAAGTCAATGCCCCAAACATAAAAAATGTCATGGAAGAGCGAGGGTTGTTGGTGAATCTCATTTCTTTTAGAGACATTCCCCATTCTTTGACAGCGATGACAAGATTTACAGAATTCATGGGCATCCCTAAACAATGTGGCCCAAAAAAGACCAGAATCTAAGACCTTGTTAGCAGTCCGTTGGGGACCAAAGTGGCCCCCACAAGCAAGTGTGTGGCAGAACCTAAGGACAGACTGAAACTCACTATCGGGAACACAACAACTAATAACTTGATCACTACATGTGTGCCAGTGGTAGGGGTCATCCCAAATGTATCAACGGGACTCATGTTTTAGACAGTCAGCCTGGTTTTTGGTGAAATCAGCAGGAATACAAGACACTGACAAATAATTTACAATTTCAGCATACCAAGGAATAACATCTTGAACTTGGTACAATTGCTCATTGGGAAACAATTCATTTATGGGAATACAGGGGGATGAGTCAATGTCCATGGATGGGAGAATCTTACTGATATGGTCAGCAACCACATTCTCTGCTCCTTTTTTATCTCTAATTTCTAGATTGAATTCTTGAAGGAGGAGCATCCAATGAATGAGAGGTGGTTTGGCTTCCGATTTATTTAGGAGATACCGGAGGGCTGCATGGTCTGAGAACACAATGACATTGGACCCTAAAAGGTATGACCTGAATTTATCCAAGGAAAACACAATGGAAAGAAATTCTTTTTCAGTGGTGGTGTAGTTTTCTTAGGTAGGGTCCAAAGTACGTGAGGCATAGTCAATGACATGTGGAGCTCGATCAACCCTTTATGACAAGACTACCCCAACTGCATAGTTAGAGGCATCACACATGAGCTCAAATGGTAAATCCCATCGAGGAGGTTGGATTATCAGGGGTGATGTGAGACTCCATTTTAACTTATTGAAAGCTTCCTCACATTTTTTATCAAAAACAAATTCTTTTTCTTTTTGGAGTAATCGGGAGAGGGGGAGTGCAATTTTACTAAAGTCACGAATGAAACGACGATAAAATCCGGCATGACCCAGGAAATAACGCACATCCCGAACATTTTTAGGGAATGGTAGGGAGGAAATGATATATACTTTTGATTTGTCCACTTGGATACCTTCCCCAAAAATTACATGTCCCAAAACTATACCTTGTCGCACCATGAAATGGCATTTCTCATAATTTAATACAAGATTCTTTTTAATACAGCGATGTAGGACAGAATCAATACTACTCAAACATTCCTCAAAAGAGGATCCATAAATAGTAAAATCATCCATAAAAACCTCCATGCAATTCTCCAGGTAATCCGAAAAAATACTAACCATACATCATTGGAAAGTACCTGGAGCATTGAACAGACCAAATGGAATCCTTCTATAAGAAAATGTACCAAAGGGGCAAGTAAAGGTTGTCTTTTCCTAATCCTCAGGGGCAATATGGATCTGAAAGTATCCAAAATACCCATCAAGGAAACAGTAATGGGACTTCCCTGCTAGCCTCTCTAGAATCTGGTCAATGAATGGCAATGGGAAATGGTCCTTCCTAGTGTGTTGGTTTAGTCGGCGATAGTCTATACAGACACGCCAACTATTCTGCACATGAGTTGGAACCAATTCATTGTTTTCATTTTTAACTACAATAAGGCCAGTTTTTTTAGGAACTACTTGAACGGGACTGGCCCATTGGCTGTCTGAGATAGGGTAAATGATTCCAGCAGCCAACAATTTTGTTACTTCTTTTTTAACAACATCAAGTAGGTTTGGGTTCAGTCGACGTTGTGACTGCCTCACTGGTTTAGCCTCATCATTTAATAAAATATGATGTGTACAAATTGATGGGATAATGCCAGGAATGTCAGCAAGTGTCCATCCCAAAGCTTGTTTATACTTCCTCAAAAGATCAAGCAGTCGCAATTCATGCTCAGGAGGGAGTGAACTATCAATGATGACGGGAAACTTGTTTCCATTCTCAAGATATGAGTATTTTAAATCTTGATGCAGTTGTTTTAGTTCCAATTATGGGGGATTTTGGATTGACGGAAGTGTGTGTGAAAGTGAGAAGTCACTAATCTCATCTAACTACTCAATGGTAACATCCTTAGATGAGGAATGAGCTTTTACAATATTAGCAGTATCATCGATGGTCATGTGATCCTCTGTGTTCAAGAAATCATCAATTAACAAACATGCATGACATTTATCTAGACCGCTACAACAATCAATTCATGATTCATTACCTAATATTTCAATCAATGAAGAAAACTTAGAAAGGGGATCAGGTGAATGAAAATAAGTTGTTTTAGGGGAAGGGAGAACATCAATTGAATTGATAGAGAGAGAGGAGTGTTCTTTTGAGGGGTTCTTCATGGCATCAAGGATATTTAAGTGGACATTATTACCACCAAACTCCATAGATAATGTACCATTATGGGAATTAATTATGGTTTTGGTGGTTTTCAAGAAAGGTCTCCCCAATATAATTGGGGAATGTCCATTCATCCTATCATCTTCAATTTTAAGCACGTAAAAATCAGCAGGAAAAATTAAAATTTTCCCCCTCACAAGAACATCCTCTAACACACCGGAAGGGTGTGCCGTAATCTGATTTGCTAGCTGAACAACTATTCTTGTGGGATTTAGTTCACCGACCTACAAAGAAGAGTATATTGAGTGAGGCATCACATTAATAGAAGCACCCAAATCAAGCATAGAATTGGAGAAAGAATACTCCCCTATGGTGCACGGAATCGAGAATGTTCCAAGATCATTGCACTTGGTGGGAAGTGATGGTTGTATCAATGCTGATACGTTCCTCCCCAAGCTCACCTTCTCATCACCTCTAAGTCGCCTTCGGTGGGTACACATCTCCTTTAGAAACTTTTCATATCTCGGAATTTGCTTGATGGCATCAATCAATGGAATGTTAACCTGCACTTTTTTGAAAGTCTCCAAGATTTCTTTATCAAGTTAAGTTTCTTTTTGTTTCCTAGGTTGGGCAGCCCTTTGAGGAAATGGAAGATGAATGGTTGGGATAGGTGGATCATCAACAACCACAGTCTTTCCTTTGGAAGGGATTCTCTCATGATAAGGGTTTTCTTCTCTTGGACCATTTTCAGCAGTTGGTATGGTAGTTTCCTTTGGATGGGAGGACTCTAATGGAGGGGTCATTTTGCTTTTGAGTTGTTTCCCACTCATAAGGGTGATGGCACTAATATTTCCTTTATTCCTAGGGTTTACTACTGGTTGAGATGGTAGTTTACCCGATCCATGACTTTGGATTTCCCCCACCGAGTTGGCAAGATGGCCTAGTTGGGTCTTTAGGTCTTGTATGGATACTAAGGTGGTTTGTTGGAATTGTATATTATTGGCATCCATTTGCTTCATCATATCTTCTAGGCTAGGCTCGGTTTTTGGAGGGGGTGGTTGGAATAGCCTTTGGGGTGGATGAGGATTTCTGGGTGGTGGTGGATGACTACTCTGACCATGTTGGTTCCATTGCTGTTGATGTTGGTTTGAATACCCCCCTTGCCTATGGGCTTGGTTGTCCTTCCACACTTGGTTGGATGGATAGTATGGTTCTTGCCTAAAGGGTTGGTTAAAGGGGCCTCCTGGAAATATTGTCTCACAACTCTCAAAAGTTTATCTCAATTGAGGACATTGGTTAGAATAGTGGGTGTCACAAGAGCAGATTCCACAATGGATGGGAGGAGGATATTGATATTTCCCTTGGGAGAGAGAAGTTGTCGTAGAAGGGTACTTACCTCTTCAAACTTTGTGTCCACCTTCTTCTCAAACTCAGTACTTTGCACCTCATGGACACCTCGATTGGGAACACTGGACCGTGTACCGAGTGGTTGAGTGTCTTTTTCCATGTTCTCAATGAGGGTTCTTGAAGCAATTGGGGTCTTATCTACCAATGCACCACCTGCAGCAGCATCAATCATATTTCGATCAATAGGAATCAAACCTTTTTAAAAATATTGAATTAAAAGTTGATCACTTATTTGGTGATGTGGACAACTTGAACACAATCTTTTAAATAGTTCCCAATATTCATGAAGGGTTTCTCCTTGATATTGTCTTATCCCACATATTTCTTTCCTCATTTTTGTAGTTCGAGAGGCTGGGAAGTATTTTTCAAGAAAAAGTCGTGTCATGTCTGCCCAACCTCTAATAGGTGAATTAACATAATACAACCAATCTTTAGCCGTGTCTTCTAATGAAAATGGAAATGCCCTAAGTTTTACTTATTCATCATCCACATTAGAAGGTTTTAATGTCGAACACGCAGTATGAAATTCTTTTAAATGCTTATGTGGATCTTCTCCAGGCAGTCCATGAAATCTTGGTAATAAATGAATTAAACCAGATTTTAGTTCAAAATTGGGTTCCTCGCCTTGTAATTGAATGTAAGTGGGCTGGATATCAACATTAGGTGAGGTTAGTTATTTTAGTGTTCTTTATTTTCAGCCATGTTATACATGTTATGTTCAGTTTTAACTTTGGTTTCAGAAGAAGAAGAAGGATGAAGAAGAATTTTAAGATTTGATGTCTCCTCCTTCAAAGTGTTGTCTTATATGTCTCGATTTCGTTGATGTAGGATCCTCTCCGGTTCGGGTTCGAAAGTTTGTAGGTATCTCCGAGTAGAACGCGTCATACAAGGAACCTACACAATAAATAAATTTGAACACAAAAACAAATGAAAAGGTATAAGATAAAACAAACAAATATTCACAAAAATTACAAAAAATTAATCAAAAACACGCACAAGAAACCAAAGCGCTCCCCGGAAACGGCGCCAAAATTTGACCATGTTGTCATGACACATCAAATTGATTATATTTTTAAGGTTTATTTATAGTCTAGGGAAGACCCTAGGTCATCTCTCAAGGAGAGTTGGTAGGTTTAGAGTGTGTATTTTTAATAAAAATGACTAAGAGAGGGGGTGGTTTTGAAAAGAGTTTAAAAAAATGACTTAGTTGAAATGGATTAAAAATTGAGTGACCAAGTGGATTTTGAAAAATATGAGATAAAGGGGTCGATTTGATTTTACTACACACATATCAAGTTCATTGTTCATAGAGATTCATCTTAGGTTTAGAGTAATTCTTTGGTTGGAGTTAATTAGAATCCTGATTAATTCCTAAGCTTTTATTTCAATGCTTTAAGGAACCAACCTTGACGTAACAATCGTATTGTCAAGGTCCAGTACTTATTAATGGAATAAGAGCTTCCAAAGCATATTTAAATCTCAATAAGGTGGGTATGAAAATGATTCTTGTGATGTCCAATCGGAAAAACACAAGTCACGCACTCAAAACCTCACACCGATCGGTTAGAAATTAAGAGCATAACACTCACATGTATCAAATCAAGAATTCAAATCTAAAATAAAATAAGATACATGGAATGAAATGTTTAAACACCAAAATTACTCTAAACTGGTAGCTAATTTATGCATCGTAACTCCCTTGACATGTGTGTAGCTCCCTCACAACGAACACCGAACTTTTAGCTCGACATCGGGAGGAGGAGGAAGCTCGGGTGGAACTCCTTCTTCATTGTTGATCCCCCTATGAGGATAGGGTCCTCCAGAACCTCCAAGGAGATTAGGAGACTCCTCTAGGACTTCAAATTTTCATAACTTTACTTTTTGGCTGAACTTGAAAATGGGGATCCCAAGGTTCCATTTTATAGGAAAATTGGAAGGTGGTTTTAGGCACACATATTTCATCAATCCATTTGCACGATGCGTTTCAGCCTTTAGACAATCACATATCGCTTTGGAGAAAATATAAAAGTTGTATCCCTACCTCTGGACTATCTTCATCGAAAGTTTGGAACCGTTTGGACAACTACAGATCAATATATTGATAAAATACAGAACACCGCATTTGACTTGGTCCAAATTCGGTGGCTTGGACAGATCAGTTTGTATGGGCCCCATAAAGGCCGAATCAGGATTGGGATCCTTAATATGAAATGTAGCCTATTAAATTTTGGACAGGTCCACAACCTTCAGCCCATTTGGATTCACGTATTTCGTGTACTATTCAAAATAGTGGACATATGTCCATGGATCCATGCAATTTTGGCTAAATTTTCTTCCACTTCATCAAAGGCCCTCCAAATCACCTCCACCTACATTGAAACAATAAAAACAAGTAACATTTCCCATTCTAATATTGATTAAAATCAATTGATTGATTCAAACATAAAGTGAAATTCATTATTATATTTGGAATATTCATTACAAAACTAGTTTAAAACTGCGGTGTTAGGGTGGAATAAAACAGTGAATCATGGTACGATCAATAGGCGAGGTGGCTTATCGACTATCTCTACCACCTCAGTTGCACCGGGTGCACGATGTCTTCCATGTATCTCAGCTGAGGAGATACGTGCATGACCCTATGCATATCATCAACCATGGAGAGCTAGACCTTGACGATGGGGAGACTTTTGCGGAGATCCCGATGGAGATTGAGGATCCATAGGAGCGGGTCCTATGTGGGCAGTCGATTCCTTTAGTGCACATCAGATGGTAGCACGGGAACCTCCAGTAGAGCACTTGGGATCGGGAGGCTCAGATGCATGCTCAATACCCTCATTTGTTCCTCTACGTTATTATGTATCTTTACGGGGACGTAAATCCATGAGGTGGGAGTAATGTATGGACCCGTAAAATTCAAGGGAAATTTTTTCTTAGTTTTCTTTGGGATTTTACAAGGACGTAGTTTCTGACGACACCTGATTCCGAGGCCCGGTGTGCCCGGAATCAACTTCCAAAGTTTAGCTAGGGTACGTTCAGTGAACGAACAAGCGGATTTTCCTAACTTTTGAACTGGTGCTTGGAATCGAATTCTGAGGGCACTGATGGAATCGCAACATCAGTAATTTCTTAAGAACACATTTTCCAGAGTTGAGTTTGTTCGGGTGAGGTTATTAATTAATTGGGTTAACTAAAGAATAAAAATAAAATATTATGCTACAATTTTAATTTTATTCTATGTAATGATAAACTAGGCATGGTGGTTGGAGTGGGACCCACTAATACCCTAACTCCTAGGTAGGATATTAGTGAGGTGGGGCCCACACGATCCCCACCCCCTTTATTTTTCCTTTTTACCTCCCACGTGCTTTTAATTTGGTAACTCATCCGCACCCCCTCTTAAATTCCATGTTAACTCTCGCGTTTAATTGGATTATTAAACGCCTCATTAATTGGTCAATGCATGTTAATTAAATTGTTTTTTAATTTTGATTTTCAAATAAGGGATGGCATGAGTAATAAAATAAGGCAACTCCTTATTTTATGATTTTTGTCTCGTTGTGTGAGAAGGATTGGAGAGGAATTTCTCAAAGCCTTTGAATCTTCATCTTCTTCGTTGGAGAATGCGAAGAACGTTGAAGAATGCTGGCCTCTGACTGAAGATGATGAAAAACACTAGTTCCCCAAAGATCGACGATGTGAGGCCGTGTACCACGACGCCAACGATCCTCTTCTCTGCGATGCCATCTTTCACGACGTCCCTTTCCTGCGACAAACCTCGTTCGACGACTTCATCGAGGTAGGGGGTTTGGTTGAATTTAATTTATGTTGATTAAATCCTCGACATGTGTTTAAATTATTGAAAGTCGTTTGAACCACTAACGCGGTGGGTGCGGACCAACGAACAAGTCTGAACCAACCGATTCTCTATTCTTGATGCGCGGAACGTTGGGCGATGATGAAACAGGACCGTTGAGCGATTGGAGGCCGTCGTAGTAATCTACGGGTCCCGAGACGACCGCAGTCGTAGACGGGAGCAAGAACGGACCACTAGAGCGGCTCTGGTGGCCCGCGGACTTCACCGGCGGCGCCGGCGGCCAGAGGCTGGGGCCAGCACCGACCGGCCGCCCGGAGGCAGCAGTGTCCCGGCGCGCCGCCGGGAGGGACCGTCGTGGCGGCAGGTGACCGGTCCCGCGGCCGCGCGAGACCCGGGGGAGACGCGGCGCCCAGTGTCGCATCCTCTGATAAAGATCGGCCCTCACATGGGGGGTCGTAGTTCCAATCAAGGAGGGCAGCCCCCCCCCCCTTTCTGCTCAGCTCAGCACTAGCCGAGCTCACCCTGCGGGCCGCGCGCGCGCGCCAGGCCAACCGGCCCCCAGGCCGGGCCGCGCCGCGCCGACCGGGCCGGGCCGCGCCCACAAGGTCGGGTCGTGCCCTAATGGGTCAGAACCGGACCCGGTTCGGGTCGACCCAGGGGGTCTCGGGTCGGGTCAGTCTGGGCCCAAAACCCCCTAAAATCGAACAGGTTGGTTCTTTTGCCCATATCATGGGCTACGAACCTCTGATCGACGCACCATCAGTTCCAATGTGATCCTTGTATCGAGACGGTAGTTTCAGTATATTACACTCAAGGTTTCGGAGAACTTTGGGTACGGTCGGGTTGGTTCGAACACGAAACCAACCGGGACCTCGGAGCAGAAGTGCATATAACATCAACTCTGGACATCTGATTGACGTGTCGTCGACTTTGTTGGATTACTCTTAGAGAGGAGGGCCTTTTGGCTTACTCCGCTTGAGTATTGGATGCAGTTGGAGTGTGGTTGGGTTGGTTTTGACTTAAAAACCAACCGGGCCCCTAGAATGAAAAAGACAATAACTCTCAGACTAGGCATCTGATTGACGCGCCGTCTGTCACGTTGAGTTCCTCTTGTCGATACGGAACATTGAGATACATCAACTCCGAACTACGTGTCAGTTGATGTATCGACCCCTTGGCTCATGGAGCGGACCCTTCTAGAATCGAGCATGTTGTGTGCGGGAACCAGAGAGCTGGCTGCAACTGTGATGAAGACCGTACTAAAATCCTCTGTGGGTTCGACGGTGATGAAGACTGCACTGAAATTCTACGTGGGTTCGGCAGCGATGAAGACTGTACTGAAATCCTCTGTGGGTTCGATGGTGATGAAGACTGCACTGAAATCCTACGTGGGTTCAGCAGCGATGAAGACCGTACTGAAATCCTCTGTGGGTTTGACGGCGATGAAGACTGCACTGAAATCCTACGTGGGTTCGGAAACGATGAAGACCGTACTAGAATCCTCTGTGGGTTCGACGGCGATGACTACTATTCTTGTATCCTACGTGGGTCTGGTAGTGTTTGGCTCTGTTCTTGTTATCCTACGTGGGTCTGGTAGATTAGCCGGTCTTTATCCTATGTGGGTCTGACAGCTTAGCTGGTTTAGTATCCTACGTGGGTCCCAGCATAGATGAATCAGTGGCTATATCTGATCATCTCTATTACCTTACGAATATGTATACCTGTGTGATCTGAGTCTTGACTTTCAATCAATATCTTCGATATGATTGACTTGCTTCCTATGTGGATTGGGTTGTGTTATCCTGTGTGGATTGGGTTGTACTATCATGTGTGGACGTGATCGAACTTGGGCTCAGATGTTGGAGCCAAACTAGAATTGATGACTTAGGTATATGTATGGGCATATACCTAAGTAGTGTTGGATATTACTTCGTGATTGTATCTTTCCTTTTTGGATTATCCTTTGTGGATTCTGGGAGACCTTCGGGGGTCTCGGGGTCCCTAATGAGTAGCGTATACTCAACCCTTTCACGGGCTATGCCCGCACTACATTGTGTTGGATGCAGACGATGGACAACACTGATCGTGGTTGAGGCTTGTGGAGCAAGTCGGTACCTGGAGGTGGACCACTGGGCGGAACGTACATGGAGCGGACGGCTGGACCTGAGGGGCTGAGGATGCTATCTGTACCCACCCTTCAGGTGGGACTTCTAGTGGATGGTTTGACGTTGTTGCTTTACTTTCAGTTGTTGTACTTTATTTCCAGGTGTACTTTACTTTCAGTTTGGGTTTGTATTCTGGCACATATACTTTCTGCACTAACTTTTGTACCCAGTTTTACTTAGTGTGTACTTCTTCTTGCTTACTCATTGGTGTTTGTTTACTTTATAAAGGCAATCCCTTCCCCTTCTTGTCAGGATTTACGCCTTGGTGCTAGTCGCCAGCCCCTGGCCTATGGGAGGCGGGATTGGGGTAGTCACGGCACAGATCCCGAGGACGGGTCGTGACAACTATAACATTATGATATTATTTCTTTAATTTACTAGAAAATAAAATAATGAAACAGTGTCTTACTCTTGTCAATCTCTTGCAGAGTACATTTATAGTAGACGATTCACACAACAATTATATACTAAGGCTTGCAGGAAGGATTCATCAAGGTTTTTGCACCATTTTAACAAAATGTCACCTGAAATATTCCAAAGGTAAAATAAACCTGCACCCACCCACTGTCTATGCTCACCTGATATCCCAAGAATCATGGGATGCATTTATTGGTCATCGTGGGGATGAGAAGTTTTAGGTACATTGTGGGTGATAATACGTTGTTTGAGGATTTGATTATTCATCACTTTGATTGTCAATATTTCATTTATGAAACAGCAACTCTATACTAAAGATAAGGAACATACATCAAAACCAACATACCCCTATCATAAAGCAAGGATGGGGTATGCTTTACTAGAAAAGAAAATGGTACGTATTTTAAATTTACAATAATATTGTTAGGTTCCAATAAAAAACATCATAACTATATTTCTATATTTATATGTAGATTGATGATTCTATAACCAAAGAATCTTCCATCCCACTTCATGTGCTAGGGAAGGAGGCACATGTGAATAAATAAAGGAAGATAGTAGATGAGAATACACAAAAAGTTTGGTAAATATGTGTAAGTATGACACGAAGATAAAAAAGATTTTTTTTAAATTGCTATTACATAAAAATATTTAGTTATTTTCCGATATCTGATAGTCATAGGAATCAACTACTCTTTTAGTGGATGTAGACCTATTATCAACGGCTTTGAAGTAGCCAGAACAATATGGTCGTGTCAGAGGTGTGGGGTTTGGGGTTTGGGGTGACACCCCAAGTATATTTTGAGAAAAAAATAAATGGATGATAGAGATGAATAATTGAAACAAATGAGTGAAAGACTAGAAGCTCTTGAATAATGATTGCAATGGCAGGGAGAGTTTCTAGCAACTTTTATGGGTGGGAAACAAGGATAAGACACAACTTAGGAACAACCAGTGCGGGAAGATCCCACCCCACCCCCACCAGCTTTGAGGTGAGTCATTCCCCTCAAAGAGTTGTCTTAGCCATGGTAATAAATATTCTAATAATTGTTCCAATGAAATGTGAACCAGACAAACACTGATACTTTTTCTGTACTGATCTTATACATGGTGATAATGACTATGATTTATATCTTTCAACACCCACCTATCACCTTGTAGCGAGGGCTACAGTTTTCAACATCCCAGATGACAAGCTGCATAATAGACCACTTTTGAAAGATCATCTAAAAGTAATTATTGCTGTAGCTAATGAGCCAAATGTAGAACTAACTATTCCACTTGATGAAGATGATATTCATATAGTCGAAAAGGCTATTACGACATTCATTGCATGGTCATCTCAACTTGTAAGAGTACATTCAGACAAAGAGGTATTTATTTTCATTTTTTTCAAGCTAAACCTTTAACAATTAATGAAAAAAGGGTCTGAACCAGTGAATGTTATTCTATATGGAGAAAGGGAAGGGGTGACAAATGTGGTCTCAAAACAATCTAAAGGATAGACCAACCAATCCCAAAGAGATGCTGAAAGAACAATAACACCACATGTTCTCTATCCACATTTACTACCATTGAAGACTCATGTGGATACGAACCTAATAGGTGGTAGTAGTCATATAGTGGTTTTCGAAAATAATATATATGGAGAGTAAAGTCAATATTTTGTTGCTGCTATAAATGTAAATGAGATCCTTGAAAATGGTTGTCTAGGAATCACAGTTGTAAATATATATATATGAGGTATCTTTTCATGAATTGATTTTATAAATGCTGATCTAATGTGAAAATTATGACTAAATTCATTTTATATTGATGAAAGAAGTATATATGAAAAACAGTTGAAGGAATTTTCCCATGAGCCAAAATATGGACATGTTAGTCCTCATACTACATCAACACATCAAACAAAATTAGAGCCATCAAAAAAGGGTGAAATAGTGAACGGCTTTTAGAAAACATTTGAAACCAAGATTACAAATGACAGACTCTTCCTAAAACCAAACATGTAGGGATAAAACTCTATAATTAAAGCATATCAATTATATTTTCACTTCTTTTTTTAAATATTCCTTTTTGTGTTTTTAGGAAACATTGGCTGCTAATTTCGGTGAACTTGGATACACCAGAGATTTATTTTCTAGATTCAAAGTAAGGATATCCATCAAACCGACCACACATGATAGAGTTTGTGAATCTTTAAGAAACTACATCCTACATTTTAGGTCTAAATATCAAGTTATATAATTTATATTATCTTTTACTGAGGATTATATTATGATATGGAGGTGTATCATTATCATCTAAAAAAAGAATGAGGACAAGGTCTAAGAATAATGAGGTGAGAAATTATTAAGTCTGGACAAATATCAGGGTATATATAATAAAATTTCACTATGAAAACACATATCAACACAAGTTACTTATTCTCTTAATGATCAATTTTTTTGTAGTATCCAAAACAAACAAACTATATTGATTGCGGTTATTATGTTTTAAAATTTATGAAAGATATCATTTTTTATCAATAAACAAGCATCCCTAAAGAGGTATTTTTAAAAACAACTACTATTTCATTTAATTTATTTATTAATTCTTTTTTTATATTTTTTAGTACTACTCTGACTGTAAAAAATCCTCATACTCACTGGACGATATAGATTTGTTCAGAAATGAGTGGGTCGCATACCTGATAGAAGATTGTGCGCAAATAGCATGAAGATCTGACTTGGGGATGTGTACAATTGGCGGTCATTTTTGAGAGGGGTTAAGGGGATCAAAAGATGAAACGTTGTTGTCTGTAAATATTAGTAGGAAAGTTGTAATTGTTATTAAATAAAAAATCCTTTCTCAAATGAGTCATTTTCCCATTTTAATAGATGAAATGAACTAGAAACATGCAAGAATGATGAACCACTCAATGTGCCTCTCTTTTATTTAAAATAGACATAATTTAAAGTGAAAACAACAAATAACGTATGCAAATATGACCAAGTGCATTTGTATTGTGTTGATACTTTAGGAGAATGATCCATGGGTCCTTTTTGACATGTATGAGTCAACCCCACCTCAATCAGAGGCACAGTGTGGCCGGTATCACTCAAAGGGTCTCTCTTTTGTTTAAAATGGACCGAAATTTAAGTGAAACAACAACTGACCTATGAAAATCCAAACAAACACATTATTATTGTGTTGATCCTTTAGGATAATGATCCATGGGTTCATTGGTGATGTGTACGAGTCAACCCCTCCTCAATCTAAGGCCCGATGTGGCCGGAATCACTCAATGGGTCTCTCTTTTGTTTAAAATGGACGGAATTTTTTAGTGAAAACAACAACTGACATACGCAAATCTGACCAAACACATTTGTATTGTGTTGATACCTTAGTATAAAAATCCATGAGTCATTTTCGATGTGTAAGAGTCAACTCCTCCTCAATTCGAGCCACGGTGTGGCCGGTATAACTCAAAGTGTCTCTCCTTTGTTTAAAATGGATAGAATTTTAAGTGAAAACAACAACTGAAGTACGTAAATCTGACCAAACGCATTTGGATTGTGTTGATACATTAGGAGAACGATCTATGGGTCACTTTTAACATGTACGAGTCAATCCCGCCTCAATCTGAGGCAAGGTGTGGCTGGTAACACTCAAAGTGTCTCTCTTTTGTTTAAAATGGACAAAATTTTAAGTGAAAACAACAAATGACGTACATAAATCTGACAAAACGCATTCAGATTGTGTTTATCCTTTAGGAGAAAGATCCATGGGTGCATTGGTGAAGTGTTTAAGTCAACACCACCTCAATCCGAGGCACGCTGTGGCCGGTATCACTCAAAGTGTCTCTCTTTTGTTTAAAATGGACAGAATTTTTAGTGAAAACAACAACTGACATATGAAAATCCAACCAAATGCAATCATATTGTGTTTATACTTTAGGATAAAGATCCATGGGTGCTTTTGGGACATGTACAAGTCAACCACGCCTCAATCCGAGGCACGGTGTGGCTGGTATCACTCAAAGTGTCTCTCTTTTATTTAAAATGGACCGAATTTTAAGTGAAAACAACAACTAACGTACACAAATCTTCCCAAACTCATTCTTATTATGTTGATCCATTAATATAATAATCCATGGATAATTTTTGACATGTGCGATTCAACCCCGCCTCAATCTGAGGCATGGTTTGGCCAGTATCACTCAAAGTGTCTCTCTTTTTTTTAAATGGACAAATTCTTTAGTGAAAACAACAACAGACCTATGGAAATCCGGTCAAACGCATTACTATTGTGTTTATCCTTTAGTATAATGATCCATGGGTGAATTGGTGACATGTATGAGTCAGCCTTGCCTCAATCTTAGGAACGGTGTGGCCGGTATCACTCAAAGGGTCTCTCTTTTGTTTAAAATGGACAAAATTTTAAGTGAAAACAACAAATGACGTACACAAATCCAACCAAACGCATTCATATTGTGTCGATATATTAGGATAACTATAAATGGGTCATTTTTCATTTTTAAAAGTCAAACCTGCCTCAATCTGAGTCACAGTGTGGCCGGTATCACTCAAAGCGTCTCTCTTTTATTTAAAATGGACATAATTTTAAGTGAAAACAACAACTGGCATACGAAAATCCAAAGAAACGCATTTGGATTGTGTTTATCCTCTATTATAATGATCCATGGGTCATTTTGGATGTTTACAAGTCAAACCCTCTTCAATATGAGGCATAGTGTGGCCGATATCACTCAAAGGGTCTCTCTTTTGTTTAAAATGGACAGAATTATAAGTGAAAACAACAACTGACCTACAGAAATCCGACCAAACACATTTGTATTGTGTTGGTCCTTTCGGAGAACAATCCATGGGTTCATTGGTGACGTTTATGAGTAAACCCCGCCTAAATATGAGGCACGGTGTGTCCGGTATCACTCAAAGGGTCTCTCTTTTGTTTATAATGGACAGAATTTTAAGTGAAAACAACAACTGATGTATGAAAATTCCACCAAACACTTTCGGATTGTATTGATCCTTTAGTATAATGATACATGGGTCATTTTTTATGTGTATGAGTCAACCTCGCCTCAATATGAGGCACAGTTTGGTCGGTATCACTCAAAGGGTCTCTCTTTTGTTTAAAATGGACAGAATTTTAAGTGAAAATAACAACTGACCTACGAAAATCCAACCAAAAGCATTCATATTATGTTTATACTTTAGGATAATGATCCATAGTTGTGTTGGTGACATGTATGAGTCAACCCCACTGGCCGGTATCACTCAAAGGGCGTCTCTTTTGTTTAAAATGAACATAATTTTAACTGAAAACAACAACTGACATACTCAAATCCAACCAAATGCATTCGTATTGTGTTGATCCTTTAGGAGAATTATTCATGGGTCATTTTTGATGTGTATGAGTCAACCCTGCCTCAATTCGAGGCACGGAGTGGCCAGTATCATTAAAATTGTCTCTCTTTTTTTTAAAATGGACAGAATTTTAAGTGAAAACAACAACTGACGTAGGCAAATCCGACCGAACGCATTCGGATTTTGTTGATCCTTTAAGAGAATGATCCATGGACGCCCCCTCCCCCCCAACCCCCTGGTCGGCCCCCCAACCCCCGGATGCCCCCCACCACTCCTAGACACCTCCCCACCCCCTGGACACCTCCCCCACCACCCTGGACACCCCCACCCCCATGGACCGACACCCCCACCCCCTTGGACACCACCCCACCCCCCTTGTACATCCCCACCAACCCCCTAGACCACCCCCACCCCCTAGACACCGCCCCACCCCCTGGACACCCCCACCCCTCTGGATACCCCCACCCCATGGAAAGCCCCCCAACCCCCTGGACACCCCCACCCCTAGACACACCCATAGACAACCCCCCCCCCCCCCCCCCACACACACACACCCCAGACACCCCCCGGATAGCCCCACCCCCCGGACACCCACCAACCCCCTGGATGGCACCCCCACCCCTCCTATACACCACCCCACAACTTGGGAACCCCCCACCCCTGGACACCCCCCACCCATGGAAGGCCACACCCAACCTCCTAGAAACCACCTCACCCCCCTTCGAAAGCCCCACCAACCCCTAGACCACCCCCACCCACCGTACACCCCCCCCCCCCAACCCTGGAAATCCCCCCACCCCCCCCCCCCGACACACTGTACACCAACCCACCCCCCTGGACACCCCCATGGACTGCCCCCCTCCACCCTGGAAATCCCCCCTCCCCCCATCCCCCCTAGACACCCCACCACCCCTGGACGCCCCCCCCCCCCCCCCCCACCTGGACACCCCCTCCTAGACACCACCCCAACACCTAGACACTCTCCACCCCCTTGACACCCCCACCCTCATGGACAGCCCCCACCACCCTCTGGACACCACCCCACCCCCTTTGGAAAGCCCCCCAACCTCCTTGAACCCCCCCCCCCCCCCCACCCACCCCCGGGACCCCCCCCCCCACCCCCCCTGGACACCCCTATCCCCTCGGACACCCCCATCCACCTAGACACCCCTACCCCCCTGGACAGCTACCCCAAACCCCTGAACATCCCCCCAACCCCTTGATTTCTGAATTGAATTCTTTATGTCATTAATTAACTTATGAATTATGTGTTAATGGTGTATGGTTATACTTGTTGTATGGGTATGCATGGTGTAATTACCTTATGAATTATGTGTTAATTTTATATGGGTATACTTGTTGAGATACTGATTTTTTTGCAGGTTTTTTTTGGGTGTGCTACTGTAGAATTTTTTGTTGCAGTAGACAGGGCATTTATCAGCGCTTTTTTAGTGCTGATAAAAGATCTGTTTATCGGTGCTAAAAGAGCACTGATGAAAAACACATTTACCAGTGCTTTTTTACTGCTGATAAAGGGGTCCTTTATCAGTGCCTTTTTAGCACTGATAAAGTCTCCTTTTATCAGTGTGTTTTTAGAACTAATAAAGATATCCTTTATTAGTTCTTTTTCTGTGTCGATAAAGTGTCCCTTTATTAGCGATGAGGTTTACAATGCTTTTTTAGCACCAATAAATCCCGTTTTGAGCACTGATAAAGCCCATTTTTGTAGTAGTGATACTTACCCATCTAAGTGGGTTGTTTGAGCAGTATGCCTTGGGTAGTGAGTTTTATTTTGTTCACCTTCCATTAGTGATGTTATTTCTTTACTTACATGATTTTTTAAGGTGTGTTCTTGGAATTTTTAGACCAATTATGCCACGAAGTCCTCGTGTCATTCTCCAGGAGACTGGTGACGACTATGCTCCAGACATGGTGGGCCCTGAGCTGCACGTCTTACTTCCAGGAGTGCCACTTGAGGCACTGCCTGCTATACCTAATCTGGGCACTAATTCCCATGTTTTTGATAGTTTCCTATGCCTGAGTAAGTCCATGTAAGGTTCTCTATGGGTTGCACCTATGATGTCTAATCTATCCCATGAGTTCCAGTAGCAGCATCCTCTTACGTTTTAAGGGGATGGCGGTTCTCAGGGTACTGAATCTTGGATAGAGGCTATTTTGTCTATATTTGAGCATCTAGAAATTCCTACATAGTATATACTCATGATTTCTACATACATTCTTTGAGATTCATCCAAGAATTGGTGGGATGTCGTTACCCAGGTCGGACGTCATCAGGGCATGTAATGGGTTGACTTCCAGACTACCTTCTATGATCAGTTCTTTCCTCAGTCACTAAGAACTGATAGATAAAGATAGTTCATGTATCTCGAGCAGGGTTATATGTCAATTATGTAATATTCAGCACGTTTTACTGATTTATAGTACTTTACACCAATTTTAGTCGGTGATGAGATTTCGCGTGCTAGACGTTTTGTGGATGGGCTCCAGTACACCATCTGAACTCAAGTGAATGTATTTATCCTTCCTACCTTCTTTGAAATAGTTGATCAAGCCCATATCATTGATCGTAACTGATGGGATGGTGCGAGTACTGGGTTTAAAGGATCAGTGTCGCATCAGGCCAATAGTTCTTCTGATGGTAGGAAATGTTCCATTGAGGCTTTTAGTCTGGGCAGTGGCATTCAGTGTATCCATTTTGATAGCTCCATAGTGTGTCATTAGTATGGAAAACCATAGCATAAGAAGCCCCGGTGTGATAGAGACCCTATGGAGTGTTAGGCTTGTGGTTGTATGGGTCATCTTCAATGCTTTTTCAGAACATTTCCACTAGATTCGAGTGGAAGAGTATTAGCTTTAGCTCCACCTTCATGAGGGAGTTATTTTGCACCGTGTCTAGTGGGGATTTAGAGTAGAACCGATAGTTCTGGATGAGGAGGTGGTTGTGGCCATAGTAGTCTGATACCTGATCACCAGCAGTTCCAGCAGAGCATTCATGATCATGGTAGTCCATTATTGCATAGGGTCGTGGATCAGGTCAGTTGCATGCCTTACAGCCAATATCTGGAGATCAGGCTACAAGACTATCTACAGTATGAGGTACTATTCTAGTGTCATCTACTATTGTCTCTACTTTGTTCGATATAGGTTCTTCAAACTCTTTTATTTCTATATATATCATGGAATGTCTGGAACTAGAGATACAATATCACTATGGTGTGATGACCCTCGATACACCATTGGGAATACAGATAGAGTGAATACACTAGTGTATGGAATGTCCCCTTTAGGTTGGCAGTTACCCTATCATGTAAAATATCTTTGTTCTTGAGATTACGGGCATCGATGTCATTCTCAGGATGGACTAGTAATTCCACTATCATGCCTTTGTAGACTGTTATCGCTGGAGGGTTTCTTTTACACCACCAGAAGGTAGTAGTTATCTTTTAAATGGTGAGTGTGATGTCTAGGCTAGGAGAGAAGGACTGAAGCATCATGGTCTAGGTGTAGTGACTACCCAGATTGAAAATCTTTTCAAGGAGGATCAGGGTTTGCATCAAAATAATTTTCCTCCAGTAGTTGATTATTTCTGGGAAGTCTTTCTTGGTGACTTTTCTAGATTACCTACTAAGGGAGAGGTAGAGTTTATAATTGAGCTTATTCAAGGAGAATCTCCAATGTCCATTCCTCCCTATAGGATGACACCTACTAAGCTTTAGGAGCTCATGTGGTAGATAGAGGACTTAGAGGCCAAAGGCTTTATATAGCCTAGTACATCCTCTTAAGGTTCACCCATCCATTTATCTAAGAAGTCAAATGGAACTCTACATTTATTTTGTCTTACAAAAGGTTCAAACAGATTATGGTCAAGAACCAGTATCCACTTCCTCTAATAGATGATCTATTTGACCAGCTTCAAGGAGCCAAAGTGTTCTCTAAGATTGAACTGAGATCAGGTTATCATCAGGTGTGAGTCAGACCATCAGACATACCTCATATAGCTTTTCGTATTAGGTATGGTATGTATGAGTATCTTGTTATGCTGTTTCGTCTTACAAACACACCTTTCATTTCCATGGCTTTGATGAATAGGGTTTTCCATCCCTACTTGGACTCTTTTGTCGTTGTCTTTGTAGACGACATTTTAGTGTATTCGCGTACTCATAATGACCTTGAAAAAACATCATGAGATCATTCTTATTATAATGATATAGCATCATATTTATGACAATATTGCTAAATGTGATTTATGAATCGAAAAATTATACTTCTTGGGTCAAGTTATTTCAGAATCTGGAGTATCCTTTGACCCTAAAAAGGTTAGTGTTGTAGTTTCCTAGGAGCATCCCAAGAACATGTTTGATATCAAGAGTTTCTTATGGATATTTAGATATTAAAATAGTTTCATACATGGCTTTTATCATCTTTTTGAACCTATTACAAGTCTTACTAAGAAGGTTGTCGAGTTCATGTGGTCAGAAGAAAATGAGAAAGCCTTTTAGGAGATGGAAAGGAGGCTTGTCTTGGCACCTATTCCGATTCTTCCAAATCTTGGAAAAGGTTATATCATCTTCTTTGATGCATCAGGAACTGTCCTAGGAGATGTGTTGATGCCAGAAGAAAAATTCATTGCGTATGGATCAAGGCAGTTGAGGCCTCACGAGAAAAATTACCCAACGCATGACCTCGAGCTACAGGCTGTTGTCCATGCCTTACATTGCTTGAGACATTATCTATTGGGTGAGTTCTTTGTGGTTTATATAGATCACAAAATCCTCAAGTATATATTTTTTCAGTGTGACATGAACTTCCAATAGCGAATATGGGTCGAATATCTATAATCCTTTGATTTTAAGCTTTTCTATATGCCTGGAAAATGAAAGTGGTTGTAGATGCACAGAGTCTGAAAACTCAAATGCAGGACATACATGAAGCCAGTGATGAATAGAAGTTAATGGACCTATTTTATGAATTTCATATAGAGTTTCATGAAATTCAGGAGTATTCTAACCTCTCAGCCTTAACAGTTACCTCTTCCCTCCTTGAGAAGGTGAAGAGTAGGAAATTTTTAGATCCTGAAGGTCTGGTTCTCCATGAAAGTATATTAGGAGATAATCCACCATCGAATTTTAATATAGATAAAGATGATTTCCTACATCTACGTGGACATATATGGGTTCCTACAGATGTGAGAGAGGAGTTGATGAAAAAGTCCAATGCTTTCCAATGGGTAGTTAATCTAGGAATATTGAAGATGTATCAAGATATGCGACGCTAGTATTGGTGGCCTGAGATGAAATGTAAAATATCAGGCTTCATCACTAGGTGTTCCACCTATCAGTAGGTGAAGGTAGAGCACCAGAGACCTGTAGTCTTGTTACAGGCACTTCCAGTCCTGGAATGGAAATGGGAAGATGTTTCTAAGGATTTCTTATTTTTCTTACTGAGGTTTCCAAGGGGCAGTGATGCTATCTAGGTAGTCATTGACTGACTAATGAAATCATGCCACGTCATTCCTATTTGGGGAACCTTCCCAGTTGATAAGCTGGGAAGATTTTATATCTGTGAGATCATACGATTACATGAGGTTTCACATACTATAGTTTTAGATAGGGAATCTCGTTTCAATTCAATGTTCAAGAAGGGTTTGTAGAAAGTTATGGTAATTCATGTATCTTTTCACCCTCAGGCTGATGAACAATCAAAATAGACAATAGAGGTTTTAGAGGATATGCTTTGAGCATACGTCCTTGATTTTAGTTATTCTTGGGTGAATCATATCCATCTTGTTGATTTCTCCTATAATAACAGTTTTCAAGAGATGTTTTAGATGGATCCTTTTGAGGCCTCATATGGTAGGCCATACCGTTCACCCTTTTGCTAGCTAGAGGTAGGTGAGGCAGCCCTACTAGGTCCTCATCTCGTTCAAGAGACTTCAAAACAGGTCCAACTAATCATAAAGCGTATGACTACTACTCATTCTAGACATAAATCTTATGTTGATCGTCATCAACAACCTCTTGATTTCAAGGTTTGGCACTTTGTTTTTATTTGGGTATCAACCAATATGGGGTATAGACGATTATGGAAGCTGGGTAAGTTGTCACCTCATTACGTCGGTCCATTCGTGATTCAAGAGAGAGTTGGGCCGGTAGCTTATCAGTTTCTAATACCTTAGATGTATCATTCCATGCATGATGGTTTTCATATCTCACAGCTTTTCCAGTATTATTCAGACCCATCTCATACCATTTACCCCGAGGAAGTTTCATTAGATGTCGATTCTACCTTTAAGGAGTATCTAGTACGCATCATTGACCGAAGAATAAAGGTTCTCTGAGAAAAGTATGTCCCTCTCATATGGGTTCCTTGGAAGCACGACCGAGTACAAGAAGAGACTTGGGATAGGGAAACTGATGTACGTGCTCAGTGGCCAGAGTTGTTCTCATACAGTGGTTCTTGAACCTTAGAAATAGAACTTGGTGGGGGGAGTTCTTTCAAGGGGGAAAGACTGTAAGAATCCATTTTTTCACTCAGGTATGGATCCTTTAATTTTTTTCTAAATCTTTACTTTGGACATAATGTAGATTCCAAATGGGTTAGAAAAGATTCTAAGGGTGTTTGGTGCTTTGTTGGTGCTCTGAACACCTCTTTTTAGGAAAACAGACCATGTCTCATGGTTTACACATGGTTTGTGTGCAGTTTCCTAGCCATACAGTTTGTGTTTTTTTTACAGTGGCATCTCACATGGTTTTCGCATGTCCATGTGGAATATCCATTCGAACCCCTCCCCCCTTTTCCCAGGACAAGTCGCATGGTTTGTGCATGGTTTGCTCATGGTTTTCTTAACCATGCTGTTAGTGTTTTCATGGATAGTGACATCTCACATGGTTTGTGCATGGTTTGCGCATGACCATGTGGCCTAACCATGTGAACCCCCTTTTCCCCTAGGTTCAGGCATAAACATATTGCATGGTTTTCACACATTTTGATAAACTATGCGGACAAACCATGCGCAGGCTAAAAACCTATGTAAAATGTCTAAAATTCCATTAATGATCTATTAATCCACCCCCTTCCACCCTAATCTGAGCTTATGCGGGATTGACCTAGTTCTCTCTCATTTTGGAGCGTTTTTAAGATCCAAACATGGAATCAAGAGATCTTCTTTTTCTGGATTCTAATCGAGCTTTCATTCATCACGTTGGATGCACAATGGCAAGTACTCGAGTTCTCTTTATCCATTATTCTTCTCTTTCACTCTTGACCTACACATCTCCATGTGAGAGTTTTTCACCTTTTTTTAGATATACTCTAGTCTGAGGAAAATCAAGGGCCGATACTAGAGGAGAAGGATCATACATCCCTAAAGTGGGTGGTTGATAACTCATCCCTAATGATCGCTGTTTTTTTGGAATGTTTGTGAAGGGCCCACCGGTTTCATTGGGAATTGTTTTTTAAATTAGCATGTAATGATTACCCTCGTTAGAATTTTATGGTTATTCTCTTTCCAAATATTTGATTTATTGTTAGTGGTTTCACCCACAACTCAATCTTCCTCATGTTAATGGTTATTCCATAATTATTTTTTAGTGTTTCGACATGTTTGAGCCATCATTCGGGTGTGCCTTTACTTGAACTTTCTAAAGGTGATTCTTCTTATCATAAATGGAATTTTATTACTGAGAATTTCATAATGTCACATACCATGTATGTGTTAGGTCGGAATAAATGGGGAAAGAGGGCAAGAGGGGGGGTGAATTTCCTTTTAAAAAAAGAATTAACAATTTAAAAAACAAAGTTAAGATGCAGCGGAAAGTAAAGAGGCAAGACACACGAAATTGATAACGGAGTTCGGCCAAAACCCGGTCTACGTCTCCGCTCCCAACTCAACCGTTGAGAGATTCCTACCACTTGCTTTTCAATGGTTTTAGCAAGAAACCCACTAGGCTTTGAGGTAGCACTAGGACCTATTACAGCTTGCTTTTTGTGGTTTAGCAAGAACCCACTTGCTTTTGATGGTTAAGCAAGAACCCACTATCCTTTTTAACGGGTGAAGGCTAGCTCACCGAAAACTCAAGCCTTTTAATAGGAAAGGCTTGAAGAAACCTCTTCACACCTTAATGGTGGTGTGAAACCCAAAAGAAAGGGGGATGAGAAAAGGGTTTGGGGTTTGTAGGCACAAACCCAATTTTAAGCTCAAAAAGATAAAAACAATAAAAACCGTATTTGGGAAGACTTGGGCGCCTTTGATTGATTGGAGATGTTGAAGGCCGCTTCCAAGCTTCTTTGGAGGAGCTCCTTGGATGTGGAAGTTGTTGGAGCGCTTGAGGTTCCTTTGAAGGAAGTCGCCGGAGGTTGGCCAAATGATGAGATTTGTGTACGTTGGCTTCACAAGTGTTCCGGTTAGTGTCCGGGGCTTCCTTGGCCTTTATTTATAGGCATGGAACCCTTGGGGAGGCTTCGGAGCCGTTGGAGAAGTCTTCGGAGCCGTTGGAGGCCAAAAGAAGGTTGACTGGTCAAACCCAACGGCTAGTTTGACTGGGCTACCGGCTGGCCGGTGCAGGGCCACCGGCTGGCCGGTGCCTTGGCAGAGAAGAGGAGATTTGGTCCAGGCTCTACCGGTCGACCGGTGGAGGAGCCACCGGCTGGCCGGTGGCAAGACAGTAGCTGTCACTATTCAGTCTGGGTGCCACCGGCTGGCCGGTGACAGAGCCACCGGCTGACCGGTGGAACCTGGCAGTGGGCAATGCCTCTGCCAGGTCCACCGGCTGGCCGGTGCTATCACACCGGTTGGCCGGTGGACTGAATTTCAGTCCACTTGAGATGCTTTCTTGGGCCATTCCTTTGGCAATCTCTTGCCTATCATCCACAACACTTAAAACACAATATTAGATAAATAAGAAGGTGATTGTGATCATGAAAATCAAACAACGAGGGGAACGAGATGTACAACAATCTCCCCCTATTTTGATGATCACAATCACCAAAACAATTAAAGTAAACACATAAATGAAAGGCATTATTTTAAATGATAAATTGAAAATAAATACTAAGCAAGAGAGAAAAGATTCTCCCCCAATCAATCAAGAAATTTCTCCCCCTTTGTGATTATCAAAATAGCACGGGGCATAAAACTTGATTGAGGGACACGATGAAAAACGAGATTTTAAATCAATTGAAAATGATATCAATTGTTGAAAATTTTGAAATGAAAATTGAATAACAGTTTGAATTGAAAGTTTTGAATCAAAAACCAATTGAATTTTGAAATTTGAAACCAAATGAAATTTGTTGAAATTGAGAGTTTTGAATCAAAAATGAATTGAAAGATTTGAATGAAAAATTCGAATTGAATATTTTGAAATGAAAAATTTGATACCAAGTGTTGAAATTGAAAGTTGGAATCGAAAATTTTGAAATTACAAAAAAGCTTAAAAGATCCTAACTCCCCCTAAATAAAAACAAAAAGTCACCGGGGAGAGGGATTTTGAAAAGAGACAATTTTAGGCCCGGAGAGACTCGCAAGAAGGGATTTTTCAATCCACACTTGCCTTGTAGCGGGTCTTCTCCTATAGAATTCATCCGAATAAAAAATCGATTTGGGCCTTCCATACCGGGCGTTTTTACAATTACATTCATATATGAGGTGCCCGGGTTTTTTACAATAGTTACAAAATTTAAAACAAGAGCTCCCCCTTACAAAAACAGTGGGTGCATGGGAGGAGGAAGCTTGGTTGGTGTAGCCTAGCCCTTGGGTGGTTCTAGAAATCCGTTGGGAACCTAGGATATTGTTCAAATTTTGTTCCCCTTGGGTGAACTTAGCTAGGGTCTCCCTTAGGTCTTTGATGGTTGATTCCATGGAATCAACATTTGGAAAATTTTGGATTTTAAGGGACAACTCTTCCTTCTCTTTGAGAAGTTGTTCTTTTTCGGAAGAGAGTTTTTTGAAATTCTTTTTCAAAGAAACAAATTTTGAAGAGAGTTCATGAAAACCATTTTCAAGTTGGTCTCTAGCATGTTGAAGTTCTTCATAAGAAAGATGATTTAAAGAATTTGAATTTGAAGAACATGAGGAAGAAGAATCGGAAGATGTTACCTCATGTTTTGCCATTAGGCATTTTTTACCTTGGTCGCTCGAGGAGAAGGAGGAGAATGAAGAGGTGGAGCTATCACTCCATGTTGCCTTTGAAGCCTTCTTCTTCTCCTTTTTCTTGGCCCTTTTCTTGTGGAGTGGGCAATTGGGCACGGATTTTTCATCGGGTTCTTGCTTGTTGTCGGGTTCTTGCTTTTGAGCCTTCTTAGTGCCTTCATGGGTAAGTTCTAAAAGCTTCCAAATACCATGAGAAGATGTGCAAGAAGAAATATGATCAAAAACATTACGATCTAACCCACAATGTAGAGCATTCATGGCTCTTCCATCAAGCTCGAAATTTGCAATGTCTACGGGGGTCCATTGAGATTCATCTATACTAGAGAGAGTATAACTGTGCATGACAATTTTAAAAATAGGATATCCAATACTTTTAAGAAATGTGGTCATGCGGGTTTTCCAAAAACTATAATCGGCTCCATCAAAGAATGGAGCACGATCCAAAGAGTAGCCCTCGGGGGATTGAGAGGAAGAAGCGGTAGAAGCCATCAAAAAATAATAGGATCTTTAATTTGAAACCGGGTTAGGGAATTATTCAAAAACGTCCTCTGATACCAAATGTTAGGTCGGAATAAACGGGGAAAGAGGGCAAGAGGGGGGGTGAATTGCCTTTTAAAAAAAAAGAAACAAATTAAAAATCAAAGTGAAAGATGCAGCGGAAAGTAAAGAGGCAAGACACACGAAATTGATAACGGAGTTCGGCCAAAACCCGGCCTACGTCTCCGCTCCCAACTCAACCATTGAGAGATTCATACCGCTTGCTTTTCAATGGTTTTAGCAAGAAACCCACTAGGCTTTGAGGTAGCACTAGGACCTATTACAGCTTGCTTTTTGTGGTTTAGCAAGAACCCACTTGCTTTTGATGGTTAAGCAAGAACCCACTAGCCTTTTTAACGGGTGAAGGCTAGCTCACCGAAAACTCAAGCCTTTTAAAAGGAAAGGCTTGAAGAAACCTCTTCACACCTTAATGGTGGTGTGAAACCCAAAAGAAAGGGGGATGAGAAAAGGGTTTGGGGTTTGTAGGCACAAACCCAAATTTAAAGCTCAAAAAGAAAAATACAATAAAACCGTATTTGGGAAGACTTGGGCGCCTTTGATTGATTGGAGATGTTGAAGGCCGCTTCCAAGCTTCTTTGGAGGAGCTCCTTGGATGTGGAAGTTGTTGGAGCGCTTGAGGTTCCTTTGAAGGAAGTCGCCGGAGGTTGGCCAAATGATGAGATTTGTGTACGTTGGCTTCACAAGTGTTCCGGTTAGTGTCCGGGGCTTCCTTGGCCTTTATTTATAGGCATGGAACCCTTGGGGAGGCTTCGGAGCCGTTGGAGAAGTCTTCGGAGCCGTTGGAGGCCAAAAGAAGGTTGACTGGTCAAACCCAACGGCTAGTTTGACTGGGCTACCGGCTGGCCGGTGCAGGGCCACCGGCTGGCCGGTGCCTTGGCAGAGAAGAGGAGATTTGGTCCAGGCTCTACCGGTCGACCGGTGGAGGAGCCACCGGTTGGCCGGTGGCAAGACAGTAGCTGTCACTATTCAGTATGGGTGCCACCGGCTGGCCGGTGACAGAGCCACCGGCTGACCGGTGGAACCTGGCAGTGGGCAATGCCTCTGCCAGGTCCACCGGCTGGCCGGTGCTATCACACCGGTTGGCCGGTGGACTGAATTTCAGTCCACTTGAGATGCTTTCTTGGGCCATTCCTTTGGCAATCTCTTGCCTATCATCCACAACACTTAAAACACAATATTAGATAAATAAGAAGGTGATTGTGATCATGAAAATCAAACAACGAGGGGAACGAGATGTACAACAGTATGCTCACCACTTGACCTACCTAAGGTAAGTGCTTCCAATTGTTTATTAAATGTGAAATATGAAATGTGAAATGGAACGTATAATCATTATATAACATAGCCTTATCAAAAGAGATTTAATAATGGTTATATGTCTATAGCACCCCTTTCCATTTTTATGGAAGGTAGAGTAGTAAACCTCATTAATTGATTATTCCTTAATGGATAACTAATACTTGATTAAATGGTTTCAACGCTACTTGTCTTATCCACACTAATGGAAGACAAGGCTTGGACCAATTGTTTCAACTCTACTTGGCCTATCCACACTAATGGAAGGAAATACTTGAACCAAATAAATTATTACATGATTACAATATCAAATAGGAATGGAATAACTCGTTCTTACCTTGGATTCTGAGAGGAGAATATCTTGGGTCTCAAGAACCCCATTCCAATTCAAGGATACTATTTGCTTAGGTCGATACCCACCTAGAATATGGTTCTTTTCTATTCCTTGGATGTCCGGTATACTACTGTTGGGTCCCTTCTTCTTATAGGATACCTCGGATACACTCCATGTATCTAGCACTGACTATTAGGTTTCATAGTTAAATCCTATAGGGACCTTTCTTTGCTTGGCCCTGTTTTACTTTGGTCAATCACCTTGGAATTAGTTGGAAACTTATTGTGGAATGCCTTGGATTATGATCATTTTATTACACTCTTACCCCTTAGCTAGACTCAGATACCACTGAGTTAGCTTTCCATGAGTTTATGTTACCTTGGTTTTTACCCTGGAACTCCATCACAGGATATCATTGTTTGGTTTCCTTGTTATGTCTTGGAACCTTCACTACTTATACTGTCACGAGGTGATGTTCTTGTTGTCTATGCCTCATGTGACCTATTAAAGTTAAATGTTAATTGATTAATTAATGAACTGATTACATGTTCAAACACCAGCCAAGGGCTGAAGTAGGTACATGGTTATTTAGTTATATTGTACTTCTTTCTTTACTTTACATGTGCATGCCTCCACATTATTGTATTCTATTACACGGGATGAATATTATAGACACCATTGGTGGTGACCCACTGAAATTTATCTCACACACTCTCTGGGTGTTTTTTGGTACCTAGAGTAGATTACATGGTTATGTTATTGACAAAGTGAAGCATGCAACATCCAATACTTTATTGTGTGCTGATAAAATGGAGCTTGATAGCATATGACCGAGTAGGATCTCATGATACTTGGAGTAGACTTTGTTTTCTTTTACCTTGTAGAACATGTTATGATTATTTTCTTTTATCCATGCTTTCTAGTTTTCTAGTTACATGAAATTACATTATCATTGTTCAGTTGATATAGTTATTGTTATTCTTTTTTATCTATTTCATCAGTTTTCTTCCTCTATTTATTTATATTGCTTCGGCAATTTACTATTCATTTATAAATATTTCTATGTGCTACACTCTTCTAATAGGATCATAGTTTCTCATGGACACACCCTAGGCCCTTGCTGATAGTTAACAGCCTCTAGAGTTCGAGAATATGCACTTGAGGCCATTTGGCCCACCGGGCTCAGGGCACCCATTAAGTGGAATCCAGGTCTGGGCTGTCACAATTGAAACATGGAAAAAATTTATAAGTCCCCATGGAATATGTCATTCTAAAAGCACAAGTACTATAGAGGAGAATTAGGGACATTAGAGAACTATAGAGATATGGTTTTCTAGTCACATAGGATGGTGAATCATTTTTAGATGACTATGATGAACCTTTATTATTATTTTTGGATTTGTGGTGGTTATCTATGTTTGGGAAACAAGATTCCCAAAACCTATAGTGACTTAGTTGTTATGTTATCACATTATTTACTGTTATTTTTTCCATATTAGTTCCCAAAAAGAGTAATGGTTATAATTCTGATTGATCGTTTTATGCTTAATGATTGTGGTTTAAAATTTGTTTACTTTGGGTTCACTATTTCTCCTCTCTTAGGGAAACAACTAATGGCTACCACATCTAAAATGAGTAACTGTCTTACTTTCCAAATCCAAACAATTATTTCGGGTTTCAAATCCAATGATACTTAAGGGAAAACATTGGTCATGGGGTTGGGAGTTCAATATCATAACACCCTTTTGGTGTAAATTATTTCTTACTATGGGACTATCTTATAGATTTAAGATATGTTCATGAATCTTTCCAAAATCCTGATATGGAACTAGTTACTCTAATAAAACAATCAGATGTAAAAACCATTGCATGTGTGAGAGAGTGTTCTATTAATGACAACATACTTCTGTATTATATTTTCTCCATCTATTTACCATTATTCCTTAACTATGTGGGACTAATCATGCTTTTAATCCATATGACTAGTAACTCTAGAGTTTACTACTATCCAGAAAAGTGATTGGAGTTTTGGGATTAGAATTTAACCTTCATGAGGAATACTACATATCCATTGATAATAGAAATCAAAGCCCATTTATTTCATTTAATACCAATTCATGTATTTTAACATCATGCATAAAGGATATATATGGTGTAATTTATGTATTAGGTGTTGATATCGGGCCTTAGGAAGGTGTCCGATGTGTCCTTCTTACAACAAAAATTAGAGTCTTCATAGTTTGGTTTTTTCCTTAACACCTTGATGGGTGGTGATAGATAATTAAAGCTCATGATGGTTATTTCCCTAGAGTTTATTAAAATGGTAATACCTTAGGATATTAAACTATGGTGGATTCTCCTACATGGAAAAATTTGCATCATGTTTTGGGATGAGTGTTACACACTATGGTTTCCCTGATATTTGGGCAGGGCTTATACAACGGGGTTACCCTGATAGGGGTGGTTTTATGATTCTAGTGACATGATAATTGAAATCACTAAGCTCACATGAGTCATGCTTAGTGTGAGAAATAATAGATAGTAAGTGATTGGATTCATTTTATATAGATCAGAGACTTATACATTGAAGCATCACTTATAGTGTGTCTAGTATTGATCTTAGGCCTTAGGAGGGAGTCCTATGTATCTGACTTATAACAAGAATCAGAGTCTTCAAATTTTAGTTACTTTTCATAAGAGACTGAGGGATTAGAAAAAATGATAATTCTATAGGGGTGTGTCTTATGAACTAATATAAATGGAATATCAAGGGACATATATTGATGTGGATTCCCATGAGATATATACCTCCACTATACTCATATGGATAAAGAGTTGGGACTATTAATGGTAGATTGAGAATTCTTGGATTCCATGAGGATCCCATAATGAAAATATGTTTGTAGGAGTGCATAACACTACAACATTTTGGAAACTTCCAATATAAAGGGGGATTCTAGACCAAAGACTCATGTTTCGAGGTTCACATGGTTTCAAAGGATATATCCAGGTATCCCTATTAGATAAGGATAGAATATATAGGTAAGTCCAGCTAACATGTTTGAGGATGACTATCCGACCTAGATAACATTTCTAGGGTTGTATTTATAACACATCCAAGTTATTTTCATGAACCTGGTTGACAATTCCAAGGTATTCACATGAACCTGGATAACATGTCCATGAGCATCATATAAATCTGGATGGAATTTCTAGGGTGTATACCATGATCCAACAGACATATTCTAGGGATGTCACATGATCTGACATAAATGTCCAAGGATTTCACATGAAATTGGTTTAAAATTACAATGTCTATCATGCAGTCCACCTCATATTTCTAAGGGTTTTCGCATGATTTGGATGACAATTCAAATAATTTATCAAGAACCTATATGACATCTCTAAAGTCTTCACATGAATAAGTAACTAATAAAATGATGCATTTAATTCCATCATGTAAAAAATATTTTAACTTCCTTCATATAAAGATTATGTCATTTTCATCCATAGTCAGATAAATTCTCCAATATTTGTTAGGTTATTGCCTATTAAGGCATCACATGGTCAAGCTGACATACTATATATCCTTCGCATGATCCATATGAAATTCTAGAGATCCTTCACATCAACCCACTAACATTTCAAATATAATACATGTGATTCATATTCATGTGTAGGGAATAGGCATACCATGTAATCCCTTAAGTTAATCAATATAATTTGAACGGTGTAAGACTCTTAAGATTTTGTGATCGTTCTCTCCAGAAAATTCACTCTCACCTTTTCATTTTTTTTTCTTGTGTCAAGGTGTATTTTATTTTAATCACCACCCTAAATCTATGTCACTTTCCATGGTGATTAAATATAATATTTTGGATTGATTTTTTGGAGGGATAATTCTCATAATACATCATGCACTTCGAAAGATACCCTCATATTTCATTAATGACATCATATTTATGTCATGTGATAAATAGTGACTGTGTGATCCCTCTATCATCACTATCTTTATATACTGATGGCTTTTGAAAGGGATTTAAAATTATCAATATAGGATTCTAAATGGATTTAATGTAATCAAATAAAAAATTTTCAGTGACTTCACAAGATTGAGTTAACACGCCAAAAGACCTTCAAAAGATTAGGATGACATGTCTACAGGTATTCACGAGATCAGGTTGAAGGGCTTTTTACGAGATCAATCTAGCATGTAAAAGGTCCTTAAAATGATCAATAAACTAATCATGCAAAGTGAATAACCCTTTACATGAAAAAAGTTTAAATTCCTTCACATAATTATCTATTCATTTTTAGATTCTCATCGCAAGATCCCCTTGGGTGATTATCAAATATTTTTCAATGGATATATCTTATGATCTGAAGGAATTTCTTAAGGGGATTCTTGTGACCATAATGTACTTCTTAGAAGCCCTCTCTTGATCAGTATGGGTCACCATATGGATTTAACATGCTCAATGTATAGATCACATGAAGCATGTAACCCCTTTTTGTAATGTTTCTAAGGTTATTAGATCGCAAGCCCTATTTAAGGATACACAATTTAAATACTTTAGTTGACTAATCACTATGTAGTCATGTTTCTATTATACTTCCTTTTTAGATAAAATAATAACTATGTATTGTGTATTTCCCCAACCCTAATATTTTTAGTTCTTATTTGGAGAGAATAAACAACCCCCCCTCCAAGAAGTGAAGATTGTAGGAACAAAGAATTTCTTATGAAGAAGTAGATGCATGTATGGGTCTCTTAGGATTTCACTGGATGGTATTATGAAAATATTTTGGTCTTAAAAGAGATAATTAGTATTCCATAAGGTTTTAAATAAATTGGGTAGCAGGGTATAAGTTATTTCACTTTTTACTCAACCCTCTAAATCTCTTGTTATTTCCTCTCTCATGTGATTACTTCACAAGACCACTTTGTGAAACCCCACCGTGAGAACCTTTAGTGAGACATAATCACATGATAGATAATGTATCCTCTCCATGTGAATTAATTGTCTTGAAAAATAATGTATCCAACCCATTAACTAATCTATAGTAATTGATTTGTTCAATTCAATGATCCTTTTTCCATGGGATTCTTTCATATTATTTGTGTGTCTCTCTTGATTTTTCATGTGATATATTAATATTTATGTGATTCATGTGACCACAATATGGTCACCTGATCATAAGAATTAAAATGGATCATGTTATCCCAATCCATTATATAGTTTATGTGATTATGAGATTTATTACAGTTCATGAAATTGTGATCCTTTATATGGGTTATAGGATTCGTGAGACCCAAAATGGGTTGCACAATCCACACGATGCCATATAATTCAATAATTTTAGATTTTTCCATTCTATCCCTTTTTATGATTCAAATTTTTCTTTAATAAATTATTTTTATATCTTGGTCCAAAATGGATTCAAAAATCAAAATTGCAGCATCAGTGGCTCATTAGAATGATATGGTTTAAAATGTGGATACTGGTTAACATCTGGTCATCAATTCATCGTAGGAGTGGTTCTAAACACTGGTGGGGAAACTTCAAAAATATCCTTATTCATACACATTACCTATATATTGGGTTTTTCCTATAATCTATGCTTTTATAGAACCACCTGAGTTTGAGATCATGCCTCCTTCTTGGTTCTTAAAGACCCATAACACCTTTAGAGAGAATATCTCTCATATAGGCCAATTCCTTTCTAAGGAAAGACATTCTAACAGGTATATATTAAAGTTTATTACAATAAACATCAAAGAGGTACACCATTTATCTAATCATAACATTCATATTTACTAATTTATTATGTTAAATTATTCAATGAATCATAAGTTTGTATGGTTTCCTGTTTAGGACCTTTGATTCAGAGGTATCATTGGGATGGATTGGGGATGTCCTTTTTAAGTGTAGCTTACTACCACCAAATTCAATACCATGTTAAAGAGAATTTTCATGTATGATCCCAACTAAATTTTACAAACCCTTTATTATTGTAATAATATTATAATGATATAATTTATCATCTAGTAGATACTGGACATAAATATATTTAATCTGGATCATGTTAAAGTTGGAGTCATTCTTTAGGAAGTTAAGAAAATCTACAGCATACCAATTTTAGGAGATATGTTTCACTATTTTCTCTATGAATCATATTCCTAGTATGATGTAGTGTAGTCCCCTACCATTTATATATAGACGTCAATATTCACAAAAATTCCCTTTTAAAGGCCCCACTTCCTAGGGAATACATCCCACTTAAGAAATGTGTGGGAGTTTTTATTTAGAAGGATCGTTCTGAACCTTAACTCAAGATTTCAAATGTCTTCCCATACATAGAGTATCATGAGTATGAAGATTCCTATTGGCCTGAAGTTTATGAAGTTTCATTCAATGAATGGGGTGAAAATATATTACCGAAATTGATCAACCAGATTAATTGGATAACTTTCTCATAATGTACCTAAGCGGGTACCTATTCCAAACCTAGGAAAAGAGTGAATTCAGGGTTACTACATTCATGATGGAAGTGTTCATAGTTTGAGTAAGGCATATAATTTTTTCTATTGCTATGTTGGCCATACAATATCTCCTTCTACACCATATATATAGGGGAAAAGCCTTATATAGATTCTTTGGACCCTTACAAGTGTTATGGGGTTCTATGGGGGATAACCTGTGTAGATACAAGTATATGAATGCCCAGAATATCCCTGGTGTCTAGTTTAAGGACATTATATAGTGAATTAGTGTATTGAATCCCATCATAATAAAGAAAAGGTAAATTAGGTCCCACCAAAGTCACTATGATAACTTCTCTTTTATTAATTATAAGGCACCCATGGATGGTATGATGGAATATGGTGAGGGATACTCTACCAAGAAAATTAGGAGTCAGGCGATCATGATCCTAGGAAAATCAAATAAAAATTATAAAATAAATGACAGGACATTACAGATTCTCTCTACAAAGATGAGTGTAAACCTCACCAAAATAATCAGCATGAAAAATACTAGCACAGTATTCATGTAAAAAAAATGACGAATTATAGGTGACTTCAAGAATTTCCCTTTTCTAAAGAGCATCAACCACTTGATTAGCTTCGTGATAAACATGTGTGACATCAAGTTATAGATAGTCTAGAAGCTAAAGGAAGTCATTCTAGACCGATATTATCTTTCAAATTAAGTTTCTTGATCCTCTATGCACCTAATCTAAAAGTCACCTAATAGTGGATTTGTAAATTTGGTTGATTTTTACTAGGGAAAAGACTCAGACTTAGGTATACTTACCTCAAAAAGGTAATAATATTGGCTTATCCAAGACTTATGAAGATATTTCGATCCTCTTATACCCAAATGGGAAATTATCCACATTATTACCTAATTCCATAGAGCTTTTTCCAATGATTTAGACTAATATAAGACCTTGCATAAATCCTTTTCTAGAAAACCCACAACTATAGAGATGACAAGTAAGGAAGTGAGAATATGGAATTAGTTTTTTATTAGGAAAGGTTCCAAATAGTGCTGCTACAATGATAAATGTGTGCATAAGTTATGCCTTAGTAGAGATGGTGTTTCCTGATGCATGTTGGAGATGTGGAATTTTGAGTAACGATAAATCATATGCTGAAATATGGAGTTTGTTATGTCAAGTGACAATATACTTAGTTTTATTTGAACACATAACTTCCACCTATGTAATTACCTTTAAATACAAGCCTACTGAGGTTTATTCCTTCCTTCTTGACCTTGATGTGGGGATGCAATTTGTGAAAGGAAAAATCCATTATTCTCCCAGAGTGCAAAAGATGATGGTTCCTGGAATGATAGTCATTATCATGGATGAGGGGGGTCAACTAGTATCTCAATAACATGTAATACTACATTTATTACCACCCTTATATGACTACACTACCATCAAAATCGTGTTGATATATATGTATATTCAAGTTTATTTCATATGGTAGGAAAATGAAGGGACTCGATCACCCCTAGAATCTATGGTGTATTCTCCAGGTTATACAACCACTAGGGTTGACCCTAATGATTACCATGATTCCAAGGATGATGGATCTCATGGACAAGTATAGATAATGAAGGATATGTTTTTTGGTCTAGAGGTTTCATGATCCAAACCTATGTCAGTGCCATATTCAATTCCATCAGTATTGTTCACTTATATGGATCCTTCCTCAGGGAGTAAAATAAAAAGAAAGTTCTCCAAGACATCATTAATTTCTCTCCTAAAATCCTTGAGTATGTGTTAAACTTTACTTATTCTCCTTCCAAGTCTATTTTAGTAAATTATTCGGATCTTTCAAAAGTTATAAGTCCTTACCAATCTCATATAGAGGAATTGGCCTCTGTTCTTGAGGATATGGTGGGATTTATATTGATATAGTAAAAACATTTACACTAGGCCTAGTTCATAAATGAGTGGAAAAGGTAGAGGTGTTGTAATTGTTAGAACAAGCTCCAGTCACTAGTGTTTTATAAACTCTTTCCTTCAACCTAGAATGGGAAGATTTGCTTTTGGAGGAGTCTGATGTTGGTAGCTAATTTTACCACAGATTTAGCCCTGACGGAGACATCACTTGGTGAGTGTAAGCACTTATTTAGAGACAAACCATATTGTATGATTTTTATTATGTTTCATAAAATTTATTAGATATTACAGTTTCTAAATGTGACTTGTAGACTGTGCAGATGGAGAAAACATCAATAGTGAAAACAAGTGGCTTTTTGTAGGAAGGTGTTAGTTATCCACATGAAGATGGGATTTGGGCGATGTTTATTTTTAGTGATGAAACATAAAAGGTACATTCCCAACATTTATCATAGTCATTTACTATCTAAAAAATCATATTCTTTATCCTCTAATTGATAATATTTTATACCTCTCATTATAGTACCTTCACATCAGATCTCAGAGGCCTTGACCCCTTCTCTTTTGGGATTAACCCCAATGGGGTTGACTAACACATAATTAATAATTATACCAAGATAATAAATAAACATTAGTATAAGTCCCTCACATAAGGAATTAGTATAAAAATATATTCCTATTCATGGATTATGCTTGAGTTGTGGCTCATAGTACACAACACTTCATCAACTCATACACTAATAGGTGTGGGGATATTTGGAGCCTAATCTTGGAGGGTCATTTAGAGTAGTTTAAGGAATATCTAGGTCATCTCAGATATATGTTTACCACCCTTAACTATAGGTAATTTGACTATATTCTTCTCTATTCCCAAGTGAAAGAAAATATTTCTTTGAGAGAATAGATTATGGCTCTTTAATTGAAGGTAATATCAGTGTAGGCCTCATCTTTGGTCAAATTAAGTTGAGTAAAGTCTCTAAAAAAGTATTCCTAGAGTGTAATAGAGGTAACAGCTCACTAAAACATTATAAATGTTCGGATATTAGATATTAAAAGAAAACAGTCCAAAATTGACCAACTTTAGTAGGATCTATCCATATTTCAATATATGCTGAAAACTATAGAGAGAACTATTTCAAAGAAATAGGGGATCTTTGACATAGTAGATAATTCTAAAAAAAATTCTAGGGAATAAGCATTAAAATGGGTTTTAGAGGTGGATACTGAGTTAGTTGTTCAGCTATACCATTCTATATCATCCCTAGAACAAAAGTTAGTGGAGGTAAAATAATTTTATAGGAAAATATTGTAATGGTATTTCACTTTTAAGAGACTAAAGTTTTTTAAGGATTCATAGGAGAGACTCCAATATGTGGAGATTACTCTTTCCTTTTTACAACATCAATGAATAAACCTTTGTAACATTACTTGTTGATGTCGGGCTTCCTATCAATGATCATGTGCTTGGTATTCCATCAACTCAATATCATGTAGAATATAAAAAAAATCATTGGTTTTTAAAATAATGAGTGAACCCAAATTTTTACCTCAAGTTATCGAATCTTTATAATCCTTTGATGAGAATTTATCATGAATTATTAATGGAATAATAATCCTAATTGATGTATTTTATCTTGTCTTTTTTAGATCATTTGGTTCAAAATTATGAATTGGGAAAATATTTATTAGAGGGAGAGTGCTCTACTTTTTTTTCTTTGTCAATAGACCAAGTGAGTATAACTTGATTTTTTATAGGTCCAAATAATTGTCGCTACAAGATTTATATCAATTAATGTTCAACCCTAACATTACCTAAGTTTTTTATGGATATTTTTGGCAGGTATGGACTCCAATTTTTCTTAAGATTCCCTTATGGGGTTTCAACTAGAAAGGTTTTATGAATTTTTCATTTCATAAGTGCTCAATGTTTCCCAGATTACATAGTGTGTGTCTAATGAGTAGAGACTCAACTTTTCCCTAGGTTACACCTTACAGGTTTTCAACCTAGCAAGCATTGTGTCAGTTTTAATTAGAATTTTTTGTAACACCTTTATTTTTTCCACGTAAGGTTTTGGAATAAACCAAGTAGTATTTTTAAATCTAGTTTCTGAGATAGTAGTAGATTTTGTGGCCTAGTGAGCCCGGAATTGATATTATAAAAATATTAAATATATTAATATCACATGCACATAGTTTTCCAAAAAAAATAATAAATCTTGAATGGAGTCTTGGATTGAAAATCCTATACATCCATTGAGCCCATAATGTTGTTCTTACCCTAGGCATGATATAACCTTTGTTGACATTAGGTGTTTGGATAAAGTGTTGTTGTGGGAGTAAATAATAAAATTAAATTTATTTTTTAATTTTTTTATTATTGATGTAGAGACCTAACCTACTATTATTTAAATCATGTTATGAATAATTCATAGGGTTATCAGTATAAATCTAAAAATTGAGCGGATAGCTTGGATGAGTGTTTGAGATAATGTGATCATGAATCATTTATTGGAGTACCATGAGGATCACCAATGATAACGCAACTTGTGTATCTCAGCAATGATGATCCCACAAATTTCTTCTTTAATAGTTATTGATCCAAAACTGATGATTGATGTAATTTTTTGTGGATTTATTCCCATTTGATTATCCCGTTATTAATCAAAACTGAATTAACCAATATATGGATTTGTGGATAGATCATGTTGCGAGTGTGGGTTTATTTTTGGGATTTTGAAAATTATTTTATTGTTTATTATTAGTTTATTCATTCATCATTATAATGGAAATAGATCATGGACAATCTAAAAATTGTTGATGTTTGTTCATCATCTTGGGTTTTGTGAATTTTTATCTCCCCATTCTTCAGAAATTTATCTATAGTATTTTATTTGGTTATATATTTGACAAATACTAGGTAATTGATCATTTCCCACCCAATCATCAATGAAGTGGATTTATACCATGGATCATGTTTGATATTTGGATATGTAATAGAGAAATGATAGTGGTAACGATGGATCATGATTGGATCAGGGAATTTTGTGTGTGATTAGGATTTTTAGTGATGGGAGGGCACTACGGGACCATTTCTCAAATGAACCAGATGTATGGAATCCATCAAATAGTAAATAAAGAGATCAATGATCATGGATCCATGAATTTTGATGAGATTGGTGGTGGGTTTCATGGGAAATAGTGATGGAAAAAGTAGACACGTGAAAACCCATGGGTTCAGAAAAATCATGTGTTACACGGTGTGTAACCTAAAGATACAAGTTTTTTGAGGTATTGTCTACTTTTATAGAGTTTCCAAAAAGACTAAAGGATTGAAAAATGTTTGACACATGTCACATATTTTTTAAATCGACCTAGAATCTCGGCATGGAAACTTAGGGTACATGGGAACAAACATGGGAAAGTGAACTTAAACGTCCATAGTACATGGAAAGAGCCTGAGAATAAAAAATGGCTAGGTACCCAAACACTGTATAGTTCATAAGAATATCCTAAATTACATAATCATGGATTAGAGTACACATGAATGGGATGGACCACATGGGAAAACTTGGGGTAGGAAATTAATATCATGTCCTACTAATACACACTTTTTACTTTTTCTTAGAAGGTTTGAGGCCCTTTTTCTCTTCAGTATGGAATATTTTTCTTAGGGTGTGTTCCCTAGATCCATCCCTATGAGAGTATAGTTTTCATTATGTCATTAACATAGGATTTTGATCCTCTAAAAGGAATTTTTCACCGATAGAGTTTTATATGCCCCCCCCCCTAAATCCCAGGGCGGTATCTTATGTCTTATTCTTCTCTAAGTGGGGTTCTAGTAAATGATATGACTAACATACAAGGGTGTTTATCCCGTATATAATGGATTAATCTATATTGTGTGTTTGATATCCCCCATTTCCCTAGGTGTAATCCCCCATCTATGTATTGATCTATTTAGACTTTCAGAACATAGTTCTTTATGGAAATACCCAAAAAGCATGAAATATTATATAGACCTTTTCTACTTTATCATACTTATAGAGTGATCCCCCCCCCCCCGAGTGAATGTTTGTACAAACTCTCGGGAAAAATCATAGTCTGGATATGCGGTTGTGAACTTACCTTAAGACTTAGTGTCTATAATGAATATATCTGGAAGTGTAATTCTATATGTCTCATATTTCATATTGACTTGACCCTGTGATGAGATAACTAATATCTTGAGGCTTAATTTTGGGATATATGTGGGTGTCCTATTTGGTATTATTATACTCACACCTTCATGGGATCTTCCCACACATATATTATCTTATTTAGAAAACTAGATGTTTGAAGGAGTTCTTGGTGGAACTTGAGAATATGGACATTATTTTGGGCTAGAAAACCCATGGTTCATACTAAGAGTTACATTTGACTATATTCAACCCTTTTAAATAGGTTGGACTTCTTTATAGTTTTGATTTGTCTTGAATTTGGCCCTTTATGCTTCCTAATATTATTCATCATACTCTGATTATGGTATAGATGTTACAAATACATTGGTATTAGTTATTTTATTTTACATATTAACATTTCATGCGCCTAGAGTTGGGTGTGTGATTACAAGTACATCAGGATAATGCCTCCCATGTGCGTGATATGCCTACTATGTGCTGGTATCCATCCCCTGGCCTATTAGAGGTGGGCTTGGAGTTATTGCAGTCATCCCATCGCCAGCTAGAAGGTCCCGGTGAGTCGACTCATGATAGATTGTTAACAAATTATTCATTATAGTAAAAATGTTATGACTTTTTTCTAGTAGTGAGATTTGGTTTTTGTTTTATAGTAATAGTGTTAAGTATTTATAGTTTGGATTTTAGGCTAGGGACTCCAGTGTTGGTGCGGTGGCCAACATATCCATTCACCAAGACTCTAATCCCAAATTTATTGACTCGGTGTATGTAGTCATGGGTTGTAGGGAGAACATTGTCAAATTTATCATATATGAAGGGTTTTTGGTTTACATTTCCTTCTTGAGTTAGTTTCCTAGATATACTCCTTGACTGTTGTACATCTTGTTTATTTTTGGATTCATACATGATGATCACTAGCTAGGATTCAGTAGTAGGATTGTGAGTAAGATTCCCTTAGTGATGAGGCTTCTATTCAAAGACCCTTTTAGGAGGTAGTACCTTCGGGTGTATTCCTATCCATACCTACACTTATCGTATAGATGATGGTACCATCAATACCAACAAATTAGGTGAGCATGATGAGTTAACTTACCAAGCATTAGCATCAGTGACCCATCTGGTTTTAGGGAGAGTTAGACCCCCATGAAACAATGGATTGGATCGAGGAAGTTACATAAGTATTTCTCCTCATTATTACACCTACATACCATATGGTGGTCCTGGTGATGTGCCTTATTCATGGATTTATAGGGTGATGGTGGAGCCTAGTGGATTTATCATATGATGAGGTCAATATTTCATGGATAAAGTTTTGAGATCCTTTTATAGACTACTTTTATCTAGATACACTATAGGATATTCTTACCTTGAATAATTTATATCTTTAGTAGGGAAGCATAATGGTGGCCATGTATTCATTGAGGATCACTAACCTCTTATGATACTCGATGGATATGGTTCGATATCCATTATTTCAAGAACATACCATAAAGTGAGGAATGTGAAGAGATATAAGAGCAAGGATGATACCACTCTGAATCCCCACCTATATTGGGGTTATAGATAATTATATGGCAGTATAGTGATTTCTTTCCAATCATACACCGAAATTGGGTGTCAGTTTTGGGTGAACAGGAGACGAGACTTCAGCAGTAGGTAGCTGAAGGTAGACGTAGGGATTTGGATATGGAAAAAATTTCAGGAGGAAATATTAGGATAGAGGGTATTCATTTTAGGGATCTTAGGATTGTTCTATTCATAAATTTAAGAATTTGTGATACTCTTTTGAAAGATAAGGACAACTTGCATGAGATTTTCCAATACTCCATAAAACTGAAAGGGATATAGTGGATGATATTTCTAGGTTGAGGAAACCATAGGAGAAGGGTGTTCTTAAGGGTGGAGGAAATTGTAGAGGTGTGGGGAGAGAAGGTGATGATGGAATATGGTTTTAGTTAATTCTACCACCACCACTAGGTGGTCCCTTCCAGGCTCCGGTATCTTCTGGATAGGTGTGAGGGGAGATTCAGGTAGTGGAGGCCTATGAACCAAAGGATTTGGGGATGATTAGAGTTATGATATGTGTCTTTTTTACCGTATTTATAGTTATAATAAACATAGTTTAGAGACACTATTTTCTAAATACATCTCTATTTTGATACCATGATATTCTAGTTGGTCCCTTGGATCAACCCTTACACTTAGAGATGCTCATCAGAGACGACTCGAAGATCACTCACTTTTACTAATATTGTGATATAAAACATGGAGGAGATAGTTTCTCATGGTATTTCTCTATAATACCAATGAGGCCTTATGATTTCATCTTAGTCATGCACCAGCGATACACATTTCATACATAGATTTACTATTTTATTTATAGGATGTGGTGTGTCTATGTAGATAGAATAATGTTTTTCTTTATATGTGAGAAGGAGACCCAGGAAGAGAAGGATGGACTAATATGTTTGAGAGTTCAACCAACTACTCACCTATTTTCTAGTATGACTCTTGGCGTAATGGATATTAAGAGCTATCAATTTTCTTCAATGGTGGTGGAGTATGATTATGTATTCCTAAGGATTCACTGGGCTTAACTCCTCACTAGAAGACAGACTTTTGTATTTACATAAACCCAATGATGACCGTGATATATATAACAGAATATTGGATGCATCTAGCAGAGCTTCATGAGATAAAGGTGTAGTTTGAGAACTTGCAGTGGTAGGGATTTGTTAGACCCGATGTTTCACCCTCAGAAACTCTACAATTGTTCTCTAAGAAGGTGGAAAGGATGTTTAATTTTTTTGTAGATTATCAGAAACTAAACTAGGAGACTATGAAGAAAAATTATTCAATACCATGGATTTATGGTCTCTTCAATCAGTTCATAGAGGCAGAATGGTTCTCAAAGATTGTCCTCTGATCAAACTATCACTCACTTCGATTATGGGATGAGGATATACCGAATACAGTATTATAATGTTTCTATGGTAACTATGTGTACTTGGTGATTCCCTTCAACATGATGAACACCCAATAATTATTCATGGGACTCATAAATCAGATCTTTCATCCTTTTATATACTGGTTTGTAGTAGCCTTCATTGAGGAAATACTACTGTACTCATGATCTAAGGAGGAGCTTGTGAGACACTTGAGAATGTTCATGGACTTACTCTGAGGTCACTAATTTTATGGGAATCTCTCAAAGTGTTAGTTTTATATTTATGAGGTGTACTTTCTAGTACATGTCACCTGAACAGAGGGAGTAGTATCGGACCTAGAGATGATCACGACTATATTATTTTGGGATCCACCCAACAACATGATAGAGGTTTGAAGATTCCTTGGGTTAGTAGTCTACTATAGTAGATTAATTCTATATTTCTCTATTATGTTAACACCTTTGGATGTTTTGACATGGAAGGGGTATCATTTATTTTGGATAGAGAGGTTCCAATAGAGTTTTTATGAGTTTAGGAATAGGATGACAAGTGCCCGTGTATTGATATTTCCATAGGACAGTGCTGAGTATGTAGTGTTATACAATTATTTAAAGAATGGTCTTGGTTTTTTTTCTGATGTAGAGGTAGGTGGTGATTTCCTATGGCTCTGGGAAGTTGGGGATCCAGTAGAAAAACTACACGTCACACAATCTAGAGTTAGTAGTGGTAGTCTTCACACTTGTGATGTGGTGAAACTACCTTATGGTTGAGTGGTTAATAATATATTTCAAACATAAGAGTCTCAATTATATCATCTATTAAAAGGATATTAACTTGAGATAAAAGCGATGGATAGATTTACTCTGTGATTGTGTTCAAAAAGTAGTCTATACTCCTCGGAAGAGGAATGTGGTGGAAAATTCTCACATTGGGAGATCTTGTTCTCAATTGTTTCACAAGGTTTCGAAGAAGTTAGCCTCATTGAAGTTGTACCTCATGGATGGGAATAGTGTGGCTTACCTCCAATCAATGGTTGTTACCCCCAACACTTCTATATCATTATAGGGATGCTCTGTATAGAGATACCAACTGTGAGACCCTGAATACTAATATTTCCACTCAACATGATCCTGATGGATTTTATGAATGTGGGGAGAACATCATCATTTTTAGAGGATGAGTTATTATTCTGGTGATGTTGTGGGTGGAGGTGATGAGGTACTTTCATTTTTCCCCATTGTAGAAACATCTAGGAGTGAAAAGTATATTTCAGTTCCTCCTACATAAATTTTGGTGGTTAGGTATGAAGAAGTCATTAGAAAATTTTGTCTCTTGATGCCTTAGTTGTCTGGAGGTGAAGGATGAGAACCAGGTTCTAGTGGGTTTAGATCAATCCCCTGAGGCTCCATAGGGGAAATGAAATAGTATATATATATACTTCGTGATAGGGTTGCCACGTACATCTAGAGGACATGATTTCATCTAGGTGATCATAGACTAACTCACCATGTATTCTCACTTCCTAACTATCTGAGAGAAGATCTCAGTATAGATCTTGGGATTCCTTTACATGTAGGATATATCCTATCTCCATAGAGTACCCACAAATATAGTTTTATACCGTTATGTTTACTTCATTTCATGATTATGGAGAGGATTACTGAATTCCTTTGGGACATAGTTACATTTTATCATTGAATTACACCCCCAGATAGATCACTAGGATGATAAGACAATTTAGATTCCGGTGGACATGCTTTGGGATTTCATGTTGTAATTTGGCCATATTTTGGAGTATCACCAACCCTTGGTGGATTTTAGGTACAAAAAAAAGAACCATTCAACCATTAGTGTGGCAGCATTCAAGGATATGTATGGGAGATCTTATAGGTCACCAATATACAAGAACAGCCTATGATAGTCACCACTTATGGGGCTAGAGTTTTTGAAATATATGATTGAGAATGTGAAGATCATCTAAGAGTGGATTAGGACTATACAAACCAATCAAAATTTTTATGAGGACTAGTGGTAGAGGACTTTAGAGTTCAAGGAGGGATACCATGTGTTCCTAAAGGTATCTCATCAACATGAATTGTAGATATTTGATCGGGGAGGCAACATATCTTCGAGAGTCATTAGACCTTTCCAAATACTACCCATATTCAATGATGTAGCATACCTCTTGGCTCTACTAGTATAGTTAGACTAGGTACATGACATATTCTATGTGTTCTAGCTGAGGAGGTGTGTTAAGGACCCATCACATGATATCGAATATGGTGAGATGGACATCGGGGATAGATATGACTTTGTGGAGTACTAGGTAGATATCAAGGATAGACAAGAGAAGATCCTTCATGGGAAAGTTATTCCCTTGGTGTGTGTGTAGTGGTAGTCCAGGAATCATCAAGAGAGCATCTACGATTAGGAGACTTAGATGCGAGCTCAATACCCACATCCTTTTGAGTATTATTTTTTATTTTTTTAGATAAAAATATATAAGGTGGGTGAATTTGACATATCTTTTTTTCATCTAAATATTTTTAATATATCTAGTATGGTTTTTGGAGCCAGGAGCTGAGTTAGTATGATATTTTGAGGCCCAATGAGCTCAGAATTTATATTATAAAAATATTAAATATGTTAATATCATGTGTGCTTATTTTTCCTTAAAAAGTGGAATAACTCCCAAATGGAGTCTTGAATTCGAAATCTATGACCTCTGTTAATTATATAACATGGTTTTTACCCAAGTCACAACATAACCATTTTTGGTGTCGGTCGTTTGGGTGAAGTGCTATCACATGCATAAAAAATAAATTTATTTAATATATTTATTTATTTTATTATTATTGATGAAATAAACTAACCCTATCTTATTTGAAATATATAATAACTAATTCATTGGTTTACCTTAAAAACACAAAGAATTTAAATAAATGCTTGGAGGATAATTAGTGATGAATGTATCATGATCATCGATTAAAGTACTATAAGTATCACCAATAATAACATAGCATGTAAATATCACCAATAATGACCATGATAAATCATTCTTTAATAGTGGTCAATCTAGCCCAAGTTTGGATGTTATTTTATGTGGATTTCATTATTATTGATTATCCCTTTACAAATTCAAACCAAATCAACCAATAAATTGATTTGCGGATCGTTCATGTGGCGGGTGTGGGTTTATCTCCAGGATTTGGGAAATTATTATTTTATTTTATTTTTTATTAATTAATAATTCTAATGGATATGAATCAAGGCCAATATAAAAAATGATAGTGGTCCGTTCCTCATTTTTTGTTTTGTGCATTTTTCTCTCCACATTCTTCAAGCATTCATTGCCTATTTTTTATTTGGTTGGTGATTAGATAAATACCTAGTAATCAATCATTGTACACTAATTATTTTGAGTAAGATATTGATACGATGGATTGGGTTTGATATTCCATGATGGGATTTAGCTACATCCTCAACAATTATGAATTATGATCAAATTGATGATGTTCATGTGTGGTTGGGCTTTACGGTGATTGTGTGGCACTACGAGACCATTTATTGAATGGACCGGATTACACAATTCTTTCATTGATGATGGAATAGATCAAAAATCATATATCCATGATTTGTAGTGATATTGGAAGTGGTAATTATGGGAAGAAATTATGGATGTGACAGACACATGAAGACCCACAGATTCTAGAAAATCCCTCATTACATAGAGTGTAACCGAAAGATACACATCATGTGGGGCCCCGACAATGGTACTAAAGTTTTTGTGGATAATAAATGATCACATAATTTGTGACACATGTCACACATCATGAAAATAAACTTAGATACTTGGCATGTACCCTTGGGTATACATGCACAAACATGATAAGATACCCAGACACGACCAGAGTACATGGGCACAACACAGTACTCAGACATGGCCAAGTACCCAAATAAGACATAGTACATGGGTGTGACCTAAAGTACATGGGAATATACTCGAGTAAATATGAATGGTATCAAGCACATAGGAATACCATGGGTAGGAAATACACATCATGTACTACTAGTACACACTATGTACTTTTTCTAGGAAAACTTGAGGCCCCTGTTCTCTTCACCGTGGACCAGTTTCCTTATAGTGAGTTCCCTCGATCCATCCCTATGAGGGTATAGTTTGGAATTACATCCTAGTCATAGGTTGTAATTATCTCTAAGGGATTTTTTTAGATATATTTCTTGGTATCCCTCCATGGCCTTGGGTGCGATCCTCTATAATCCTCTACCCTAAGTAGGGTTTCAGGAATTGACATGACGAACATACAAGAGAGTTGATCCCTTAGTGGGTTAATAAAGATTGGTTTTTTAGTATACCTCATGGACCTAGGTGTGATCCCCCATCTATGTATCATTATCCTTGGACTTCTCATGCATACTTATTCATTATAAGACTCGATGATCATGACATCTCATAAGGACACCATCAGTGCTATTAGACTCACGGATTGAGTTCTCTTGGAAATTTTGTGCTACAAACTCTCATGAAAAATATTTGGTTTGAGATGTGGTTGTAATGTTACCTTGATACATGGTGTCAACCATGAGTATATCAGGATGTTTATTTTTTTATGCCTCATATTTTTTATTGACATGCCCCTGTGATTAGATGACTACTATCTCGATGATTTATTTTTTCTATTTTTGGGTGTCCTATTGGGTATATTATACTCACCCATGCATGGGATATGACCACACACATCGTGTATTATGAAGATAACCAATTTTTTGATATGGTTCTTGTTGCACCAGGATAAGACAGAGCATATATTGGGATAGAAAAATATTGTTTTGTACCAAGAGTAACATTTGACTATAGTCCTCTCTTTATAGTCGGTTAGACTTATTTATAGTTTTTGGTGGGATTGAATTTTTCTCTTTATAATTTATAGTAATATTCATCTTACTCTGATTTTTTTATAGATATTAGGCATTTATTATTATCAGTTCTATAAATTTTAAATTTTATCATTGTATGGGCTTAGATATATTTGTGTTCATAATTGTACATTATGATAATGCCTCCCATGTGTGTGATATGACTCCCTAGAGTTGGTATCTTGGCTATTTACTTTTGCAGGTAGTCTTGGGGTAGTCACACTCAGCTCAAAATTGTCTAGGTGGGCATCAATGGGTTGGGTTATGGCATTTAAGTTCTTATAGTTCTGATCGATTAGATTTTATAGTTTATGGTATATTGGATCAGACCTACTATTTTTGTGTTTTAGGGTATTTTATCTTAGACTTTCAATTGAATTAAAATGATTAAGACATGGGGGATGTATATTCATGAAGGTTTCTAACACCCCACATCCCGGTTTAGATTATGAAGGTTGGGTAATCATAAAGGGTTTGGGCACCCTACATCCTTACTAAGAATTTGTTTCGTGTATGGTGGTGTAAAGTTAGTGTTACCAAATCAATTTTAATAGTTAGAATATGGATGGTGTAAATTATATCCCAAATAGTTCTAACTAGTGAAGATGAGATGGGGCAGACATGCTGGGGATGATCATAAAACACTCTTTGGTGTCGAGTTCCAATGAGATGTTGTCAGAGCTCATGGATATTAGAGGAAATTTTTTATAAGAAGGAGAAACATCTAGTTGATAGGTCAAGGTCCCTTATGAATGAGCCTATATGGGATTACATTTATGGTCCAGTGGAGGGGTACTCACTCATTTCCAAGGATTTTGGAATATTTATGGACATTCAAACATTTGGTCAATGAAGTTTCATAGGGAGAAAAGCCTATACAGGAAGAGTTATGAAACCTTAGGGGTAGTTTGGTTTATATTTGTGGATCATATTCCCCTCATTACATGATTTCGGGTCACATGGAGACGACCTTCTAAAGGTTTGATAATTAAGTGCATCATTCCTTCTTTGATAATAGGTACAATACATAGTGGCATGACATTAAGGATGGAAAATACACTTGAATATTCTGGTTATAAGGAATGTAAACATGATCTAGGAATATCATATTCAACTAAAAATGAGGTCTAGTGAGTGTTGGTAAACCATTAGTAATGGTGGAAACTAGTATCATATGTATCCAAGATTGTAGATCATGGATTTCAGAGTGACCTTTCCTCCATGACCAAAACTTCTATTAAGTGTGAGCTGTGAGGCAATACATTATTCACTAGTGAATACTAACAGGGCCCCTTAAGATTAGTCGGTCCCTATAACTAATACATTGTAAGGGAGAACCAATAGAAATAGCTCAAGACTATGGGATTCTTGGAGAAGTGTATCAATTAAAATAATTGGGGAGTGTCATCCCATACATCAAATATATAAAGGTGGTTTATGAAAAATTTAAGATTCAATAAGTGTTCAGGCACCCTAAAATTTGTGTAACCACCTAGTGAACATGTTATTAAGAAAATAATATATGAAACATCATTACTCTAACTTTTTATTGTACCTGGGGGATCTAGAAATCATGCATCAACTTTTAATAGGGCCACAATATTGGAACTATGAACTTTATTCATTTTTTATTGATTCTAAATATTTTGAAAAAACTCTAGAGATGAAGTGTTTATAGGGAGGACACTTGAATTTTTCTTAAAACACCATTTTTGTGTTTCTATCCTAACAATTTTTATTTCTCTTTCTCTAAATATTTAACATCTATTGATTTTGACCCTCAGAGGATAAATTTCTAAGTCCATGCATCTTTGACCATGGAGCATGTATTTATTGGTATTTATTTACATGGAATTGATATTAATATATTGTTACAATGGCTGAAAATTAATTTTTTTTCTTGAGATAAGGATGAGTCATATAAATATAAAAAACATAGAGGAAAAAAACAAATCAAGGTTGTCTAAAATGTTAAAGCCTGAGGGAATATCCCTGTATAATGTTTTTTGATTAATTAGGAAAGGATCCCATGCTATTTTAAATAATGAGTTCATCATCAGTTTTCCTTTATGAGATAACCCATCTACCACAAAGTTCTTTTCTCTCAAAACATGCCCAACAATACTTCCCTAGTTTGTTTAATCTGCACTTACTAATATAATAAGACAACTCCAATGGAGGTTTTTCTTTCCCTTTAAGGATCTAAACTAGTAATTTACAATCATATTCAATTTCATCAACCAAAATATTGAATCTCCCACACAAATAAATACAAGTATGCATGGCTCTAATCTCTACACCAGTAGAGCTACCTGAGCCATAGAATGAACTAAAACCAAAGATAATTGATCCTATACTATCTATCACTAGCCTCCATCCCCTAATATCCCCATCCATTTATGATTCATTAATATTAATGTTTAATCCCATACTTGGAAGGATCCATATAACACATTTACCTTGGTTTTTGTAGCTTGATTCCAATCTCACATAGTTCCTTGAGATAAAATTGTACAGCGTATAAAAATTCCACGCACATCGAATAGTCAGTCCCAACTCCGCAACAACAACATCCATCCTAACTTAGAGGAAAATGGGGATCTCATTAGGTTTATCAAATCATGACTGGTGATATGGTATAGTCATTATAAGGATGATCATGGATAACACTATAGTCATGAGTTCCACTATAAGGATTTAAGGCTCAAAATGATCAAAAGGCCCTTCCTATGAAGACAATATACTTCTGGTTTATGATTCTAAGGACATTATTTAGATCCAAATAAAACATGGTCAAATAGATATATATCTTCTATATCTGAGGTCTCTAAAAGGTTTATAGAAACCTAATACACTCAATACATGAAGTGTGGTTTATGGATTGAGTTTCTTAGAAAGATAATGGAAACACCTCAAACATTGTTTGACTAAGATCTGGATATTGTGGTCCTTTGATAAGGAGTGATTATAGAAGATGGTATTTATAGTTTAACTTCCACAAGAGGGAATTTATCTACCATGAATTTTAACATCATGTGATGAAGTTGTCTTCCATGCATTTTAATGTCATATGATAAGGATGTGGGAATCGATGTGAAATTGTGCAAGATATCCTTTAGAAAACTCTATAATAGTTGGTGGAATTTGGATGTGAGTGGTATTTTTATCCTTGAACATGATTATTGGTGGGTAAAAATATGTTTTATCCCATCCAATATAGTTTTAACTCATGTGTAAGAAATTCATACATATATCTGATTTGCATATAGGTGAAGTGAGTCTTAGATATCCTTAAGTTTCTTCAGGAATTGCAAGTTCAATAAGAGATTAGGGGAATATATAAATTATATGGATTGAATTCCATGGGTCTCCTTATTAATTTTTTATGGGAAATAATCCTTCCACATTCTACATTCTCATATTAATCCCCATAGGGATCGAACTCGTATGTGGGGATAGGTAATTCTCATCAAATCGTATATGCTATTTGTGTGGCTTCCACTTCACAGATTTAACCAACTTGCAGCAAATTATGATTAAGTTTCACTTTAGCATAGATCCATAAGTGAAGCAGGGTATCACTTCAAAGGTTAGAAAACTTATTTAGGATTGTATATTAAATATTTTTCTTTTTTTAATTTATGAAATTTATGGCTGAAATTGGTTGTGGGTGATCCATGCATCACTATGTATCCTATAGAAACAGGAATCAATCCATACATGGTTCTAGATAAACTAAAGGTTCTACCCACATGATTCTAACTTTTATATAGTGGAAGAGTTATTTAATTTTGTCCATAGGTTCCTAAATGAGAGAACCTATGTCAAAATATGTTGCATAGATCTAGTTCATATATAGGAAAGGTGTGTTTTTTTAAATATTATGTATGATCTTATGTTTTGGAAACTCAAGTATTACTACTTATCTTATAATAGTTGGAATCAACCCAAACATAGTTCCTATAGAGGCTCTCCATATATATCTACCTCATATATAGAGGGAGAGAATTTTTTATCTTTCCTTGATGAGCCTTGACATCATAGTCCATTGAGGGGTCCTCTATGTAGATAGATCTCAGACATAGGGAAAGGAAACTTCTATGTCCTATTGTAGTGTAGAGATGAATCACTCATCCCTAGAACATATTTATATATAAATAATCCCAGTCTAAGAAGTTTTAAGTCCTACATGATGGAAAATACGGGGTTTTAAGAGGAATGATTAACTTTGAGAATTTGTACCTTCATTGGAGATGCATGAACTAGAAGAGAAGGGTACACGAAAACAATATGATGATATTTCTTTGACAGAGGTTATGATGTAAATATGTATAAAATAAAGGGTATAAAAATATTCTTGAATATTTGAGTTGTGGGAAGTGAAAATCATAACACAATAATTTCTACGTCGATGGGAGATGAGGACTGGTGGGTGAAGGTTGACCATTAATAATGTTGGTAGCCCATATTCCATGTATTTATGATAATATCTCATAAATTTAAAGGTACCTCTCCTATGGGATGAAAAAATCCACTAGGTGAAATATATAAAGCATTATGTTATTCACTATTAAATCCTAGCATGAGCCCTTTGGATTAACCAGTCCCTATTACTAGTTCGCTATAGGGTAGAACCAAGAGTACATAATCTATAGGACTAAGTAATTTCAAGTGAAGTGTATCGAATCAAGGAATTGGTTGGTATTAACTCACATATTTTAGATATGAAGAAGTTTCTTGGATAACCTAATATTCAATAAGGGTTTGTGAATCAAAGTTTACACCAATCTATATTGAACACATTGTTTGGGTGAAGGGATAAAACTTTCAATTATAGGGTACATAATCATTAGGGGTGATCAATTAAGCATGAATATCTCAATTCATGCGGTTTAACATCATGCGACTAGGATATAGTTCCCTATCTAGAGGTAAAACTTACCTCAATTTGGTTGGACAATGTAACTTTAAAAGTTCATAATGATCACATAATTTATGCTCATCATGAGAAATAAGGGACAATTGGGTAGTCAATTGACTATGTAAGGGTACATAATAGGGAATGTGTAGGGGACTTGTCATTTTAATATAATAATGAATCCCAACATGAATTTTGTTTTCATCAAGGTACATAGTTGAGGATGATGAGAATTCTTGGTTGGGTCTAAAGTGAAATATCTAAGCACCACTACATATCCTTTGATAACATGAATCAACCCAAACATAGTCATTCGATTGGAAATTCATTATGTAGGTATGAATCATACGAACAGATAGTACCTTCTATTTATATTGTGTCTAGGCCCATGATTTGAGATATAGGCATCATTACATATCATGTGGTAACATAAATCAATCTAAACACAGTTCATACAATGGCTCCCCAAATGGATTGAACTCATATGTGTGTAAGGGGAATTTTATCATTTCATTATGGATGGACTAAGGATTGGAGACCTAAGCATCATTATGTATCATGTATTAACATGTCTCAATCCAAACATAGGTCTTATATAGATATTGTGCAATTTAGAGTCTTGCTACTAGGACTTAGGTATGAAGGTTTAAACCACTAATCCATTCTTGATCCCTCTTAAATATGGGGAAAATGGATGAAATAAAACAATTATTTAATTTTATATATAAAATATTAATATTTAATGATTGGTAGGATTAACATCACACTATTATAAAAATAGTTCATAGAGTTAATGGGGTCTTTACTTTCGGAATAAAACAACCACTCAGCATAGGCTTTGAGGAATTGGGGTATTCCCTAGTGAATCCTAGCAGGGTCCCTTTGGATTCACTAAAACATCCCCTAGGAACAATCTATTAGGCATTCTGTTTTTCACCAGTGAATCCTACTATGGTAATTTTGAAATATTCATTCCATAATACCAATATGCCACAAGGGGGAACCTGGAGGACATGAGATCATGGTCCATGAAATGTCAAGGGATTATACACTCAAGATATCGGGTTATTTAGAAATGAAAAGGGGGAATCATGTTTGTTTGAAAAAAAAGGTGGTCTTCAAACGTATTTAGGAACTCATTGATGTTGGGTCTTCATTGGAGATACATACCTCAAAATTAAAGGGTATAGGAATTGAATGTCATCATCTTTCATTGGAAATGGGTATGATCCACAAGTGAGTAGCATCGAGGCTATCTTAATCCACATAAATAGTTAGGTTATAAGAAGTGTAAATCATTAAAAAATGATATCTAATTAAATGGAATATGAGGACCTATGGGTGTACGTCGACCATTAATAATGATAGAGAGAATGTATCTCATGCATTTGGGATAGTATATCCTGATTTAAGGGGGGATCTTTACTTTAGGACCAGAATATCCACAAGGCGCAAGCTCTGAATCATTTCATTATTCGCCAATGAATACTATTACGGTCCCTTTGTATTCATCAGTCCCTATTAACAATTTTTTATAGGGGATAACCATGAGTATTTTGTCTTGAGGTATGTGGGATTCTAATAGAATTATAACAACTCAGTGAATTGGTTGGTATTGACTTGGATACAAAAGATATGAAGTTAGTTCATAGATAATATACTATTAAATAATGGTTAGAGAACCCTAAAGGCTACACCAATGTGTTTTGAACACATTTTATAGGTGAAGTGATAAAATTTTCAATTATTGAGTTCAAAGTAATCAGGAGGATAATATGTTCATCATTAAGAAGCAATGTCATGAATTTTAACATCATGTGATAAGGATTTTTTCATTAAATTTAAATTCATGTGACTAGGACATGGTTCCCTATCTTTGAATACAATGTACCATGATTGAACAAGTCAATGTGGCATTTTAGGTTTCTTAAGCTCAAATGATTCTTTTTTTTTCATGACAAACAATAGAAAATAGGGTAGCTGATTGAGCCTTGTGAGGGTGTGTGACATGTAATATGTAGGTATGTTTACATTTTAATGTGCGATGGAACCTCCATACAAATATAACTCTCATTGATGTACAAGATTTAGAGTGATGGAAAATCATATATGGACCTATAATGGGGGATCCAAGTATCACTATGTATCTTCGGGTGATAAGAATCAAGACACACATAGTTATTATATTGACTCCCCCATGTAGGTTTGACCCATATGCAAGGAAAGGTGATTTTGTAAAAAATTATAGCTGAACCTAGGATCTAAGATCTTGGAATCACTATGTATCATGTAGTAACCAAAATAAATCAACATGTAGTTCTTGAGAAATTTACCTTCACATGTATAGCCCATATACAGAGATGGGGGTTATTATTGTTTTTTTATGTCATGGTTGGACTCGGAATTTGAGATTTGGGAGTCACTATGTATCTTGTGATAATAGGAATCAATCCATAAGTAGTTCTTATAAGGAAATTTCCATGTGTATGTCTAAACCATATGTAAATATGGGGAATTTTTCCATTTATATTATAGATAGACCTATGATCAAATATCCAAGCATCACTATGTATCCTATGATTATAGGAATCAAGAAATGAATGGTTCTCAAGAAATCCCCTTATTTAGTTTGGACTCCCACATAGTGATGGGGGTACTTAATTTTTCCTCCTCATAGATCCAAATCATGTACAATGAATTTTTCAAAAAGTAAAATCCTTGATCAGTAAATAAGGAAACTTTTAATAAATTATTTTCTAGTGTTAGAACCATGAAGGACCACTTTTCCATTGTGTAATGTCATTGTAGAAAACTCAACATGAAATGGTAGGCCCCTACACTAGAAACCTTTTATAGAGATTATTCTCATGCATAATAATGGGTGGTAGGTCCCACAAGGTGTCCACATTTAATTAAGTATTAATTTTTGTGTCTAGGATTCATTCCACACTATTTTATCATTATGTGGAAAGTAAATATTTTGGTAAACATAACATCATGCATTAAAGACATTTTCCAAGCAGCTTAACATCACATGGTATGGACATAAAATGATTTTCAGTTTAAAGTTATTATAATTGGACTTTAATTTTATGATGGAATATATGAAAATAACTTCTAGATTTGGAGGTTTTTTCCTTGGAATCATCAGTATTCTAAGAACCAATACCAATTATACTTTGAGGAAAGATAATAGGAGAACCTTTTTATTAAGGGTTCACATGATCTGATTCTAATGAACATTAAGGTTCTGCAGTCTGTGCAAAATTTTCTCATCGAGTCGTTCTAACTCATCATCCACTTCTATTATTATTCATCATCTAATTTTTATCCACATATATCTATTCATATAATGGAAAACTAGACTTTTATGTGTAATGCTACCTTTATACCATAAACTCATGAATATGTGGTTTCTTTGGTACCAGTGTGCATGGGGGTATAGAGAGCCCATAAATTATGGAGGATCTTGTCTAACTAATACTTTTTGTCCATGTCCACCATTTTATGAATTATATTTGACATTTTATTATTTAATTACTCTATATATCTATTTTCATATTCATGATAGTAGGATGAATGGTTGAACTCAATGTTATATTCTTGATACGATCTCTTCATATCAGAAGAATATAATTTGGTTCCATTCTCTTTCAATATCTTGTGAGGAACACTGAACAAGGTTGTATTATTAGAATTCAAAAACATGATGAAATTATTTTTCCCAACTTATTTGAGGGGTATGACCTCAACCCATTTGTAAAATAAGTCAGTAATAGTAATTATATATTTAAACTACTTAGTAATAGCTTGAGTATATGGCCCCATAATACCTATTCCCCGTAAGGAAATCGTCTAAGAATACTTAGCAGTATGTAGAAAATTCAAGGGATGATGGGTGAATTTTACATGAATCTAACATTTGTCAAACTTCCTGGTGAATTCCACATTGTATTTAATAATTTTATACCAATAGTAAAAAATTCTTCTAATTTTGTGGGATAGTCTGATTCTATACTTGTGAGTTTTATATTATCCTATATGGACTTCCTTCATAATGGTGGGAGTCTCTCCTTCTGCAATGAATCTGAGGATAATTTCATCCAATTCCTATTTATATAGGGATTTTTGATATTTTTTACTATCTTGAAGGGTGAAATTTTCTACCCAGCATTGAGTTTCTTTTATTCTATCTCACTCTGATGGGAGATACCCATTTTAAAGATAATATATTTTGGGATCCATCCATTTGGTCATGGATATCAGATCATCATGCTTTGGGTAGAATTTATCAAATTTATGTTTTTTCCATGTCATATATGATGACCAGTGAGAACACCCTTTAGTGTGTGATACTAAAAAAACTTCATCCTAATCAAGATAATCCATTATTGTGGTGGTATTAGTTAGTGCATTTTCATGATCAGTTTTTTGAGTGAGGGGCATGATGCAGTTTTGGTTCAAAATGTAATTCTTCCATTAATTTTATAGCATAATTGATGATTGGTCCATTTTTTCCATTTTTATTGAATACTCTTCATTTATTAGTTTTATTATTATCACTAATTCCTTGTTTATATTCCGGTAGTCTATCTACAGATGAAGGTCTGGTTCTAAGTTAGCGATAAGAGCTCGGTATTGTGCCTCATTATTAGTGAAGACTTCGAATAATGAGAAACAATATGGAAAATTATCTTTATACAAGGAAACAAATTTAATCCCTATAGAAACTTAATTGATCTTTGGGTTTTAAATTATATTTTTTATAGGACTTTTACAGGCACATTCAAAATGCATCTCCCACATTCAGGGTGTTTTAGGGCATAGAAAACTTCGTCGTTTGGAATTTCAGTATCCACTTGATTTTTTTTCATAGAGGGATGTGTTGAAAGTAAATTATTTAGGGCCTATCCTTTAACTAACTTCTATTAAATGAATTTAATTTCTTACTATTCCAAAATAACCACCCATGAGGCCAAACACCAATTTAAAAAAGAGAGTCCAAGAATATACTTGAGTGGGTCATCATTAGAGGCTAGGTGGACTTCATGATGTTACATGTAATGCCTCATATTTTTCACTATGAAGATGATCATGAGGCATTTATTCCTGATATTACAATATCTATTATAAATATATATTGTTATTTGGATAATATAGTTGAGATTATTTTCATTACCCATGTCATTTTTCCATGTGAGGATAACACCAAGAGATCGATCCATAGCGGCCACGTATATGATAAGTGGGTTTCCTTCCACCGGTGGAATCAAGACCAATGGATGTAGTAGATACTTCTTGAGATTCTTGAAATATTCTAGGAAATCCTTATTCCATTAGTAAGTGACTCCCTTATTAATTAATTGGGTGAAGGGGAGAAATTTTCCAGCCATATTGGCAATGAAATGTTGAATATAAGCAAGATTCCCTTGGATCCCCATTAATTATTTTAGATTCCAAGTTGGTGTAATTTATAATATTTCACTAGTTTTTCTAGATCAACCTCAATGTCATGGTAGCATACCATAATGCGAAATAATATTTCAAGTATTACTCTAAAATCACTATTAAAAGAGTTTATCTTCAAACTGTGAAGCTTCAATTTACTAATGATTGTTTAAATATCAATGAGGTGATCAAAATTATGTTGGGATTTAACCACCATGTCATCAACATAACATTCTATGATTTATCCTAAGAAGGGTTTAATGATGTAATGCATGGAACATTGATAAGTTTTACCAGTTTAATTTATTCTAAATGGAATAACCTCATAGAAACAATCCTCAAAGGTTCTCTAAATGTGGTGTATTCCTTGTCTTCAGGGGTCATCTTGATCTAGTTATACTCTGAATACCCATTCATGAAGGAACAATCCTAGAAACCATCGATTGTGTCAATTAAATACTTTTTGGTCGGTACCTAGAATTCAACCTTAGAATTTTTTTATTAAGTTATCTTAAATAAATGAAACCACAAATCCGTCTATTGATCTTCTTGATGGGGATGGTGTTGGAAATCCATTTGGGTTATTTCAACTCTTGGAAAAAACTAGATTAGATCAATTTTTAACCTATGATTCTAAGACAGTAACATGGGAGGGGTATATTCTTATGGATTCCTTCTTAAAACTTAAATTTTCATCAAGTAAATCCTAGGTGATGAGTGTTCACATCTGGTTTAACTTATGAATATTTGTATAATTCTAATAAAACTTATATCGATTCCACTTTAGAAATGAAATGTACATCTCCAACTCATTGAGATGCATGAAGGCACTAATCAACATAGGTTTTGGATCTTGTTTTGTTCCCAGATTCGCCTTCTTAATCACATCAATGGTGGTGGAGATAAATTCTTCAAATACTGGAGGAGAGTTCCAGAGGTCATTATCTTCCTCTTTCATCTATATGTTTATGGGGGAATCTTCAGACATAGTGGAAAACTCAACGGAATCTCTATCCATGTCAATATAAGAGAAACCATGAGAAGATGCACTGACATCTTTAACTACCATATTTCTTACAGGGAGATTCTTGGGAATCTTTTCTTCCTTTGTGATACTAGCAGGGATAGGAGAGCTATGAACATTCTGAGGTGTAGGGAATATCTTTGGGAATTTTCAAAAAAATTTAATTGAACAATTGAATTATTAGACCCTAATAGATAATTATTCTTATAAAATTCAACAAGATAATATCATATATCAAAATTTCTATCATAGAGACATGGGATATTGATGTTTTTAGTTTACAATTATTTTTTACGATTGAGTACACTAAATTGATCAGGTTTATGGAAAACACGTAATAATTATTGAACATGCTCTATAGATTAGCAAGGTTAGTTCCCAAGACATTGGTAGTGGAAACCTACATCTCACCCACCACCATCGGTTTTGATCCTTCCATTTTTTAGATACTTTACTCAGGAAATGAAAATTTTCAGGATTCAAATGTGGTACTTTTACTATGTAGTATTCTAAACTTTCCGTTGATGGGTATTTTACGTATTGAAGAAATATTGAAGGTATATTCACTTGGATATGAACCCAAGTTCTTTTGAGAAGGAAATTTTATGTTTTGTCTTACTAGATAACCATAAAATCAGAATTATATTTTAAATCCCTAAACTGATATTTGAGATTGATCATTATAAGGGGCATCTTCTTTCTCTTGTCATACCCTTGAATGGTTAGCTTAATAGGTGTAAAATCCTCCTTGATATATCTCAAATATCAGAGGACCTAAACTGAGATGAGGTTGATCCTGGAAACATTTTCCACCATATCCCTTCAAATTTAAACATTATTGGTCTTTTTGGAATGTACAGGGGTCTAATATGTCCCTTTATAACTTCATTGTGTTCTTTATCCATGAAAAAGATGTTGGTGTGAAATTATGTTGTTGTAGTCTTTACATGATAAACCTAAGAATCAATGAATTTTATCTCAAACACTTTTTTACTACATGGGATTAATGAGTTTCTCTCTATGTTTTTTTTTGAAATATGGTGAGTATCCATGATTTAGAATTTGTTTGGGAAAATTGCTAACTATTTTAGAATTTCATATTTCTGCACCAGAGGTCTGTGCTTCCCAAGATGGGGTTTCTCCTTATCATGTGATTTAGGAGCTATGTTTTTTGACATATAAGGAAATGGTTCTTGTGATGATTTTCATATAGAATCTATCACAATTTGGATGGGTTTCACTAGACTAACCCTTTTGGGATGACTAGAAAATCACACTCCCATTAGTTTATTGTTTAAGAAGATTGGGTTTGTGAGACCACTAGAGGGATCTGAGGCATATCCATTCTTTTGCTGGGATTGATGAAGATCTCACCCATGGTCTCATATTTGTATATGGATTCTTTATGGATATGGACAAAATATTGGTTTCGACTATCACTGCATCATCCCTTGTACCCTCAGATTTTGTGACCTTAGTTTCCAGATCCCTGGTCAGGAATGGGGAATTCGTTTTCATGAGCATATTTATCATCATAGAAAGGTTATGTAATGTGAAAAATGATAATATAACCAAAAATGATCTATTCATCTGAAGAGTATTATTTTTTGGGGTATTTCCTATTCCTTATAAGCTAAAGGAAATAAATATCTGTGGTTCATATTTTATATGGGAGTTGTATATGACTCCTTATCTTATACGTTTTCCTATATATGGTGATCAATTATTCCTCTAGGAGGCCTCTTTAGTTATTTTTTCCTAGGTGTTGATATTTTTAGTGGTGTGTGATGCTCTTATCTTAGGTTATCATGATCTTGGTTGGCTATTTTCTATGTCATCTAGTCATTAAAATTTTATTAATGCCTAGAAAAAACGTCTTTCCAGTCACCCACATATTTTAGTTGGGTGGTGATTACATAGGTAACATATTCCTAGGATTTTTTGAGTATCACTAGTCCAAAATAAACCATTATCTAGAGGATGTATTTAAATACAAAGAAGTCCTAGATGGTGTGACCTAGTCTCCTATGATATTAATAGTAGTTAGGGTATCCATTGAGGTTGACCTCATTGGGTTTATTGGGATCTGGTAGCAAGAGAATGTTTTTTTCCATGGATATCAGGAAATCATTGGGAACCTATTAACTTCATAGGGAATATAATTTATTCTTATTATCTATAAATAAAAATCATCCATGTTTTATCTTTACCTATGGTTGAGGGTAGTTTTGTTACAATCACTTGGTGGGAGGCAACAGGTAATTCAAGGCCTTCCTGGGTGTTCCAATGGGAACCATTACTGGTTTGAGGATAATAGTAGTGGTCTATACTCTTTCAATCCTTTTTCCCGACATCATGGGAGTGGGACAATATTTGTTTCGAGTTCTAAAAATGAAATATTCTTATCGATATTCTATTTTTGAGTGATCATGGAACCTTCAAAGATATCTAATCAGGATCAAATGTGTTTGCATTTTATCTCAAATATTCTCATCACAAAGTTCTAAAAATTTATATTGTCGGAGTGTGATACAGAGAGAATATGTTAATCTTTACATCTATAAATAAAGTTATATACCCTCTTATTTTCACACTATTTGTAATTTGTGAGGTTGAAAATAATTATTTTACATAATGTGGAGCTAAAATGATATATTAATTGATGATGAAGTTCTTATAATCCCAGGAAGGATCCAACTGGAAGGTTGTAGTACCAAACAATGGTTATCCCTATAAGGGTCTGTACAAAGCATCTTAGTTTTTTCACCTCATGCTAGTCTCGAGGGCCCATAATTGGACCACATCAGGATATTAAGTGCATGAGATACTGTTCTGGTTCACCCAAACCATAAAGGTTTGATAAGATTGGATTTCTTAAATTGGGTAGGGGGAAATCGCATCCATCCATTTGGGATATGGCTTTTTTTCAGGCCGCATAGGTGCATGGATCCCATCTATTACTTCCATACAAGAAGGTAGTGACTCAATCATCTTGTGTATTTATATATTTACCACTATCTAGACAACCTCATGTGCATGGGGAGTGGTAAAGGTTTGACATATTTTTCCCATTTCCATATCCCATTGGTCCTAAATCTCTTACAGAACCGGATTATTGCCTCGATAAGGAGGAGGATATAACTATAATGGAGGAAAGTCATGATCATCCTCAGCTTCTTCATTTATATAGACTGGTTTCCTAGTTCAAGATCTAGCCTCATGCTAAAAGGATACTCTTGAAAGTGGATTTTATATCTCCTAATGGGTAAAAGTGGGATATACATTTCTTCTTGAATATGATACTCAATGATAATATTTCCCCTAATTAATTTTTCATTGAGATAACTGATATTCTATAACTCATTCTTATAGTATTCTACTAATTCCTCTATAGAGGATATTTCAGCCCTTTTAGGTGGTGAGTGGGGTGTACCCACACCTTTCCCTTTATCTTTATCATGATTCCACCAAGGAGGTCGAAAATCATCATTTGGAGGTTCCTGGTTTTGACTCCTTCTCTAATTCCACATACGTACAACCTCATTTTGTGTATCCAAATCACCTATCTCTCAAGGTATGGTTTTTGTGTTTTTTACCTTAGTTTTTGTTACTTGGTCCTCATTTTTTATGGAATAATGGTTATAATATTCACTTAGGAATAATTTGTGACAATAGTTACCCCATTACTCTCCACTTATTAGGGTTTTTCTATACCACTCGATCCTCCTTAAAGGGTTGCATTGGGGTTGCTTCTCTGAATCCTAGTCTTATTAGAATATATTTTCTTATAACCTTTAAAGGGTTTGATTTTCTTTTCCAAATATTCCAATTGTCTTTGTCAGTGAATAGTTTCCTTAAAGATGTTTATATTCATTCTTTCTGAGAGGGACCCAAATGAAAGAGGTTTATCTCACGGATGAAGGAATGGTTGGGATGTCAGTCTTCAATATTTTCCTCCTAGCCTAGAAAAGACTGATTTTTTCTGGGTGATGATAATGATACAGACACCCTTATCCCTATAGGATGGGGTTAATTTGGGGTTACTATTTTCACTTTCTGGTTCAATTTTTGAGGATATTATGACTCTCTAGAAAGTAATTGTGATGAAAATACCCCAATATATATAGGTTAGGGATAATCATGAGTCTACTGTGATTTTTTCAAGACCCTCTTTGGGTGTTGTGACCTCGGTGGTGGCTCTTGAGATAAAAAATCTCCTAACCCTATGGGTTGGGTTCACTCTTGGATGATATTCATGGAATCCACTACTATGATCTAACTAATTTGGTGCAATCTTGTTCATGCATAGGTTAGGTGTAATGGATGCTTGGGATAAGATTCACTTACTATGGTAAGATGACAAGAAATATGAAACCTTGAATTATGTTTTTTGAAAAGTGTTCCCATTTTGTGGATAGGTCTATCTTAGGAGTCTTATGGTGTCACTCTACCTCTGTTCATGGCATTTTTTCGTCCTCAAAGTAGAAGAGCTTCATTATGTTGACCAAATTTCCCACATATTACCTAACCCCATAATCTCTCCTATGTATTTCACATTATAGGAGGTTACATCTAGGGATCTTTACAGGCCTGGGAATATATTGAAGATAAATTCACTATAAATTCCCCTTTCTTATGTATGAATGTTTGATGGGTCCTTGGAAATTAGTTTTTGAATGGTTTTCTTGATGTAAAGGAAAACATGTTATAGAAGTTTGTTATTATTTTATAATCTTTGGTCTTAGGCCATGGAGAATGCAGATATATCCAGCTAACAAAAAAGTGTACTAATGATCTGGAAGTGACCCTTATATCATTAATAATGTTGGTGTATATCCTTCAACCGATGATTGATTTCCCACATATTTTGAAATTAGTAAGAAAATCACTCTACCACTGACTCATCCGGGACCTCATAGTCGAAGGTGGTTGTGGTCCAAAACATATTTGGGTGGTTTTTTGGCCAATTCCTTCAATACATACATAATGGACACTTTTCCATTACAATCATATTCTTCAACCTGGTCTGACCAAAAAGGTCACCTAATGATCGAGGTGAGGTGTTTGTGATAGTTTATGGGGCACTATATATGGTTAACCATGGAGTTTCCATAACCTCCCTATATGAAGTTGTTTGAAAAAGGGGAGTATTTTTTTAATCTAAGCTATATATTATCATGGGGAGGTTATATATGGTATATATCATGGGTATATTCACTTTAATCCATCTCTATACTACCATGATAATAACTATTGAGGAAGTTGTCAACTTGTTAATTTTGATGAGGAGTTGGAAGACCCTCAAGGTGTTCGATATACGTTTCATAAGGAAACTATCATTAATAAGATCTATAGTATATGTCACATCCTATGCCATTTTGGAATTTTTTTACTTTCCTTTTGGGGTTGAGCTGTGATATGAACCAGTTATATAATTATTTAAAAAATATGTGTCTGACTATCTGTTATTGTTTGAATATGAGTCAACTCTTGAGAATATTCTTGAGTATATCAGTAATAATTTGTATCACCAATAGGGATATGATCCTACATTTGGTTGGTTTCTAAAATATGCCGGTTATCCCTATTTTAAAAGGGGGTATAATCTTGGTTTGAATATGCATTCCCCATTGGAATTTTTTGATAGGACATATAGAATTGGATAAGTGATATGGGCCTCCTCTTTTATTGCCTATGAATGATACTGGTGCAATGTTTCACTATTATGAGTATGGATATGAGCTTGGATCCCATCATATTTTAGGATATGGTGAGTATCTTCATTGGTAGGGATATGAGCCTTCCCAGAGGTGATTTCCAAATTGTACTAAAGAACCTTAGTTAAAGAGAGGATATAAGCTTGGTCCTATTCCTTTTGAGTATGCCACTAACTTATTCATCAAGAATGTGAACCTATCCAAAGGAAATTACCAAACTAATTTAATGATATCTAGTTAGAATGGGAATATTAACCCGGTTTTATGCCCCATCCTTTACTGAAGTGTGCTGATAATCCTCCTGGAGGGGAACAAGAATATGTTATTTCTCTACAGTATCCAACTATTCATATTGATCATGGTGATATTTTTCCATAGATTTTGGGATAGTAATATGTTTTTTTTCTTATATCTACATCATTACAAGAATCTACCGGTAGATTTCATCTATTGTTTCCGAGATATAGTATCACTTCATCAAATTATGTGAAAAAATATAGGCCTGCACATTCAAAATCTCTCAGATATATTTGTATATTTCATTGATTGAAGTATAGATATAATCCCACAATTTTCATCTTTTTTCCATCAGGGTATGCTGATGGACTTCATATATAAAGGTGGGGATGTGCGTCGCCTCCATGATTGAAGTTGGAATATGCCAGCATACATGATCTGGGTGATCAGAGATATGATCTTACTCACTAGACTCCACTAGAATATTCTAAAGGGATTCATTCTTGGAAGTAATTATATGATCCCAATCCCTTTTATCATCATATTTCCACATCCATTAAGATCTTCTTGGTGTCTAGGTATGATTTTCCAAGGTGGAAACCAATCAGGTAGTGCCCTCAGTATGTGACTGAGGGATATTGGCAGGATGGTTCTAGTGACATCAATTGATAGGATCCCTCCTTGGAAACTCTTATAATAGGATGGATCCATGTCGAAATCCTTGATACACTTTCTTAAGGTAAGGAAGTTCATGATTTTAAAATTCTAGGGATAGGATTCTAAAGTGTTTGGTTTTGGTGACAGGCGCCACCGGTTTCATTGAATCTTTTCTTGAATAAGGAAATCTTGTAATCGTTAGTGTTTAGTGACCTCTAAGTGCATCCTCAAGATTCAGGATCATACCAAATTGGTGTAATTTATAGACCATCGTGTTTTTCACTAGAAACTGAATGCTTTGGGTGGGTGATGTTGTTTTGTGACTCGTGGAGTTTGATTTTGTAGATGGGTTTCCAAAACATTCCCTTTGTGATTTCATGATCTTGGGTCAAGGTGATGTTTGTGATAATAGTATCTTAAGTCACAAATAAAATAAGAAAATAGGTTTCCAATTAATTTATAATCATAATTATAGAACATTCTCAATTATTTAATCATATTTAATATAATTGTTTGTTCATATTATCAGTTCAGTCATTTTACTTTCATGGAACATGCTCAAAGAAATGAATTGCCTCATGGGAACCCAGGTTTTGTTTTATTATTGAAATATTAATGTTATGTTCACCATTATTGTTTCCTATAGATTCTTTTTGGCTATTTGGGTTTTTGAAAACAAGATGACTGACACCTATAGTGACTCAGTTGTTCTGTTATCACATGCTTTAATTTTTTGTTTTCCATCATAGTTTCTTGAAAAATTTAGTGGCTTTAAAACCTAGAGCTCAATTATGGTTGATTGATTATGGTTTCATAATCATTTACATTGTGTATATTATTTATTTTCTCAAATTAAAACTCTAAATGGTTCCCACATCCTCAATGAATCATAGGCCTTCTTCCTATAGTTAGGTGATCATTTGGGGTTTCAAACCCAATGATGCCTAAGAGATCATATTGGTCGATAAGATGGGAGTTTGGGTTAATCATTCCCTTTTGGGGGGAATTATCTCCTACTCTATGGATCTATTATATATTTGAGATATGTATATGAATCATTCTCAAATCTCAATGAAATAATTGTTACACTAATAAAATAATCAGATTTCAAAACCCATGTATATGCAAGAGAGTGTTCTATTAATGACACTATCCATATGGATCAAATATTCTTCATATTTTTTCCATTATTTCTTAACCATGAGGGCATAAACATGCTTTGAATCCATACGACTAGGCACTCTGGTGTTATTTCCATCCAATCATTTTATTGGTGTTTTGAGATTAGGATCAAACATTCAGAAGGAATCATATGTATACTGTGATAATAGGAATCAAATCCAACATAGTCCATTTAGGACCAATCTATACAGTTTAACATCATGCATAAAGTGTGTGTATGAGGGGATTAAGGAATTCGGTATTAATATTGGTCCTTAGGAATGTGTCCTATATATATTCTTATAATAAGAATCATATTCTTTGTAGTTTGTTTTTTCCTCAACCCACTAATGGGTGGGGATAGATAATTAATACTCATGAGGGATATTTCTCTAAATTTAACCAATATTTGAATACCTAAAGGTCTTAAAACAAGGTGTATTCTCATGCATATAAGCATTTCTATCATTTTGTTTGATGTTTATTATACACTAAGGTTTCCATGATGTTTGATCGGGGATTACACACTTAGGTTTCTTAGATTAAGGGGATTTTAAAGATACTAGATACATGATCATTTAAAATACCTAAGCTCATGTGAGTCATGGTTGAAGTGGAAAATAAGATAAATTGAGTGATTCTATTCATTGAATATGGATGTGAAACTTACATGTTGATATAACCATGATGGAGTGTTTGATAATGAGCCTGGGCCTCAAGAAGACGTTATACATATCCTGCTTATAACAAGAATCATAGTATCTGTAGTTTAGTTATGTTTCTTAATCCACTAATGGATGAGTAATAATGAAATAACCACATCGTTTGGGTCATATGAACTTAAGTAAAATGAACATCAAGGAACATCAAGGGACATACACTGAGGTGGATTCCCAAGTGATATATAATGCCCTTCTCCTCTAATGGATAAATAATGGGGAAAATGACTGGTTTATTGAGCATGATTGGATGGTATGAGGATCCCATAATAAAATAAGGTTGTATGAGTGAATAACCCTACTCCATTATAGAAAATTCCCAAATGAGGGGTAATGTTCAACCATAGACTCATGGTTAGGGGTTCACATTGTTAAAGGGTACATATCTAGGTATACCTACTGTACAAGGCTAGTATATCTAGGGATAAATTAATGAATTTTATAAGGATTTGTGTATGATAAGGGTAACATGTTTAAGTATGTTTTTGTGACACATCCAAGGCCTTCACGTGAACCTCACTAAGATGTATGATGGATTCACGTGAACTATGATGACTTGTCCAAAGGTTTCACATGAACCTACATGACATGTCCAAGGTGTTTCCCATGATCTAGTTGACTTTTTGGAAGATTTTCATGTGATTTGGATGACATGTCTATTGATTTATTATAAACTATGATGAAATGTATAGGGTGTTTCATTTTATCTAGTTGACATGTTTGTGGGTTGTCTCATGATTCAGATGACATGACCAAGGATTTCATATGAACTTGGCTTGCATTCCCAAGGGATTCTCAGGAATAAGGAATTGATCATTTTAAGCACTAAAGTCCTTCATGTGAAAAAATAGTGTATCTTCATTCACATGAATCTTTCATCATTTTAAAATTATTATAATAAACTCACCTATATTGTTCAATAATTTTTTTACTAAGGTATCGTGTGGTCAATATGATACACTAAAGGTCCATCACGTGATCTAGGTGACATGCCAGATATCCTTTGCATGATCTTGCTAACTGGTCGGAGATCTTTTTTGTGATCAATGATCATGTAATGTGGATACAGATACCGTGTGATCCCATAAGTTACTCATGTTAATGTTTCATGTGAAAGACTATTGAGATCATGTGATCCTTTTCTTTGAGAAGTTTTCCCTCATCTTCATGTGTTTTTTTGTGTGTAAAGGGGTGATTTTATAAGCATCATCACCCTAAATCTTTTCCACTTTATATGATGATTAAATCTAAAATTTTGTATTAAATTGATAGAGGGATAATATTTATAATTTATCATGTTCTTTTCATAACCCACCTACATCTCATTGATGACATCGTCTTGGTTTCACGTGATAAAAAACAACTATGTGATCACTTCATCGTTACCAAATTTCTTGAGCCCATGGATTTCCAAAGGGATTTCACATTATCAATCTAGGATGATAATTAGATTTTTTGTAAATGAATCAACACTTATGAGATCCTTCACATTATTGAGTTGACATGACAAAGGGTCTTCACAAGATTATGTTGACATGTATAGAGGTATTCAAGAGATCAGGCTGAATGTCAAAGGATCTTTCATGAGATCATGTTGTCATATAGAAGGTCTAGCACCTGATCAATGAACTGATCACATGAATCTAATAACCCCTTCCCTTTATAAATAGTATAAAACCATTCACATAAGGATCCCATCATTTTCATCTATTCATCACATGATCTGCTTGGATGATTGTCCATAATTTGTCAATTTACATGTCACATAATTAGTAGGACTCACCTGGGGTATTTCATGATAATCAAGGCTATTCTTGAAGCCTTCGTGAGATTAAGAGGGCTTGTAAAACAAATTTATTATTCTTAGTATATAGATCATGTGAAGTTCATAACACATTCTTATGATTCTCCTAAGGTCATGAAATTGTGAATCCTATTGAAAATTACATGATTTTCATGATTTAGATGATTAATATCCATATAGAAATCCTTCTCTTTTCTTTCCTTTGTGGATAAAATAATACTTATGTTCTAGGTATTTCCTAGACCCTAAATTTTTTCTTTCTCATTTTGTGGGTGTCAACATCTATACTATAAGGAACTGTTAAGCAGCTTAGAATTTTCAAAATGATAATAATCCATGAATTATAAGGTGGATTTCATCTACCATAACTAATTATGGGTTATGGTAGATCCTCCAGTGAATGTAAATCCTATTGGGTGATAATGTGTATTCAAGAAGAAAATAGACATAGAGGGTAATTTTAGTACCCATGAAGCTTGGATGGTTTCTGGAGGGATTAATAAATGACAATAAATAGACTATGATGAAATATTTTCACCAATTTATGTACTTAAATCCATTAGAATTACTCTTATCATAATATCTTACCATTATTATGATATTTTTAAAACAAAACATAAAATATTTTTTCATTAATAGAAACCATATAGAAGGTGTCTATATGACACAACCAGAAGGGTTTATGACTTTATCTGATGTTAATAAGGTATTGAATATATAGATATGAATTTTTATCTGAATCAAGCACCAATATAATAGAACATTATATTTGATGAACCTATCAGGTAATTTGGTTTTACAAATAATGAATATGATATCTATGTTTATAAAAGGATTAATGGGGGTGTAGTAATTTTCTGAGAAGTATATGTTGATGACATATTACTAATTGGAAATGAGATACCAATCTTACAGTCAGTTAATATGTGGTTGAAAAATTCATTCTCTATTAAAAACTAAGGTGAAGAAACCTACATTTTAGGGTTCATGATCTTTTATGATAGGTCTAAGTGGATTTTTAGACTAATTTCGGGAACATAAATTGATAAGGAATTGACGATATTCAGTATGGAACAATCCAAGAGGTTATTATTTCCAATGTCACATGGTATGTGTCTCTCTAATAAAATGCGTCTTCAAATACAACCGTACATGGATAGAGGGATAGGGAGAGATAATGAGTACAATCGTTTGTGATTTTGGGATATAATCTATCATGTATTCCATGTTATCTACTAGTATTAATGTTTCCTATTTCATGACCATTTAAGGAAGATATAAAGTAGAAATAAGAGACCATCATTGGACTACTAGAAATATTATACTAAATTATCTAAGGCATACTAAGGATACATTCTCGGTTTATGGAGGAAATTAGGAGCTAGTCATCATGGGATATATATATTCTAGTCTCCAAAAATATCAGAATGATCTGAAATAAAAGTTGGCATATGTATTCTATCTTAACAGAGGAGCTAGGATCTGAAAGAGATCAATGTAGCCATTGGTCATAGATTCTACAACAGAGTCTGAGTATATTTTGGTTTTTGATATAGCTAAAAAAGAATGTGTATATTTAACTTCTTTTGGGATCTTGGTGTAGTTCGTACATGTAAATATTATATCACATTGTGTTGTGATAATAATTAAATGGTGACCCTCACCAAGGATCCAAGGTAATATCATCAAATTGATAATATACTTTATAAGAATAACCTCTTGGGGGATTTTTATCAAATGGTTGAAGTTATGGTAAGAATAGTTTTTATGGAAGAGAACATGGAGGAACCATTGACTAAATCCTTGTCCAAGAAGAATCATGAATATCACATGAGAGATAGAGTATGAAAATTTGTTAGTAATTATATCTAATGAAATTTACGGTCTACTAGTGTTTATTCCCTATAAATAAATACTTTATAATTTCCATCACCAAAATATTAATTAATATCTTATCACATGATGAGTATTCCTTTATGAAACATTAATGTGATAATTTACATAGAGTTTCTAGTGTAAGGGAAGGTCATAGAAGTTTCTATATATGATGAGAACCTTAAAGTGTTATGAAAATTTTCTTAAATATTGTTTTATGGATGATTAGATCTATCTGATTGTACATGGAATATATAGGCAATCTGGTGTTTGAGGATCAAAAAATATTGAGACTTCTTCTCCTAGAGTTCATACTAGGGAATATTCCAGAGATGTGGTTATGAGAATAGTAAAACTAGTATGAATTCCACATTTAATATGTGTAATTGGATACTCATATATTCAAACAGATTCATTAATTCTTATACTTGGTATTATTATTTTTATATATCATGATTCACATAGTTTTATGTATTGATGAAAACTATGATGACATATACTGACTGTAACGACCTAGATTTTCTCAAAGGTACAGATCATTGTTATTTAGTTTAAATTCATTACTATGGACCTTTTAAGGTTACCTAAAAGATTCCTGGAGGTAATGAGGGTTTTGGGGGCTTATTTGGAGCCCAGAGCCCTAGAATTTTGGAAAACAAACAAGGCGGCATGATTAATGGAAGTTGTGCCGCCCAACTCATATAGTTTCCCCTAACTGTGAAGGGCATTTCAAAGGGGATCAGAGATCCACACAAACATCTAAAATCATGTGATCCAAGGTGCATGGTTTTATGGGTTGAGGAGGGTTTGCAATAGTGGATTCACACATAACTTCTGCATGGTTAGCCAAAGTGAGTGCCTAGCCCATGTGGGGTCCCTCCTTAAGCAGAAATCAACCCATAGTTGGCACATGGTTTGGCCACCCATGCAGCCAAACCATGTCACCCAGTGTTATAGGTTAATTTTATGGTTTTACCCTAATGTTTCTTAAACTAATACCCAACTTCCATATTCTTTTATAGTTAATTATAGATCCTCCACCCTCTCCCTTGGTTTCTTCTACCTCCCAAGCTAGGTATCTTCATTACTCCTCTATCTGGACTCCAAATCGAATTCCATCAAAAGAATTGGATAACTAGAGTTATTATCAAAAACATAATTTATTCTGTTATTAATTTATATTTCCCTCTATTTTTATATTTGGTTGAAACCTCATTTTCCCCATTTTTTTGTAATTTGATGATTTCTCTGATAGATATTGTTCTATCTCGATTCAGAGGTTGACACTAGACGAGGAGACTGATACAAACATAAGTTAGGTGGTCTATCTTCTTTACATAAGTTTGATAACTTTATATATTTTTCATCATTATACCTTGTTCCCTACTTTTCTGGAGACACCTCTAAACTTATTAATTTATTAAACTGATTGTTTTTTATGCTTAGTATGATCCAAGATAGCAGAAAATCAACCATTGGTTGACAACATTGTATCAAGCCACCCAAATCGTTGTTTCATGATTCAATACCCATAAATACATTTTCCTTAAATTGATAAACCACTCTTGAGGGTCATGTGGTCATTTAATAAAAGTTTTAAAATATGAATCAAATTGATTTGAATGGTAGGCCATGAGTTAGGACCCTACACTTCAAGCTATAATTGGAATTGTCAAATTTAATGAAATGGTCAATTTATTTAACATGTTGTAAATGTTATTACTTTCTAAATTGAAATATATTACTCTAATAATACACTCACCCTAGTCCAAGGGTGAAATAAGGGTCCCGAATTAAGGACACCTTAGATGGGATCATCATGCCTTATTTGTAGAATTTTTTAATGAATTGTAAATATGTCAGGGTGATACTTGGTAGGACTAGGATGGGATCACCATGAGCTTTCCCTTACCTTCAGATGATTGATACTAGTTCCCTATTGGAGGCCCCAAGTATGGTCTTGGTGGTGACATGGTTGTACCATGAAACTAGTGAGGCTCGAACCCCAATGTGATATACATGGGACAGACTCGGAGGTTTTTCTTGATGATTCCACACCAATTTGGGGTGATAATTAGGATATCATAATGGGTTTCCTTGTATAGAATCCCATATCATTGGATACTTATATAGTTTATCTATATTGATACTTGGTATCCCTCCTAGATTACCCTATACGGGCTCAGGGTGCATCTGCAAAAATTCATGGATGACTTAAAAAATAAAAGATGCAAATGTGTCACTGAAATTACAAGGATATGTCCACCAAGACAAATCAAATTCGTGGGGATGGTACGCCTTTTAAAACCTTTTATAGGATATAAATTTATACACCATACCACTCACTTTAAATTGTTCCATATATCATGCCTCAGAGACTTCTGGATTAGGATAAAGAAGGTTGAGTTTGATGGGTGTCCTAAGTGGAACTCGGTTTGGTGTATCTTATTTATTCATTGCCTTTAATTTATTATTACTAAGACACTTCAATTTTTTCAATCATGAACTAGATTGATATTAAAACCTTATTTAGTGTCCTACTAGGTATATTTCACACCCTACATGGGCCTCCCTTAGTACCCAACCATACTTTATGATTGTGGGTATAGATAGTGGGAATCATCTATCTTCCAATGTTTATTTATTATTTGTAGGATGGAGTTTATAGGGAAGGGACCGAGCATATTCTTGTGATTCTAATAGTTAATAATATAGTAATATTTTTTATTTTTTTAGAATATAGTTTATTATTGTATCCCCTATTCCCCATGTACTCATTTTTATAGCCACATGATCAGCATCATCATTTAATTCCTATTGTTTTTTTTTCACCTTATGCATGTTGTTTATTTATATGGACAATTCATTTCATTTATTTTGCTTCCTAATTATTCTATTTCTACTAACTAACAATATTATATACCATTTTGTTACACTCTGATCAGTGAGAGCATAGTCTTCCCATAGACACACCCTATGCCCTCACTACTAGTCGGCAACCTCTAGCATATAGGGAGGTACGCTTGAGGTCATGTGGCTGACTATCTCAGGGCACTGTAAAGTGGTATTCAGTGCATGTTTCTACAAAGTGGTATCAAAGGAGTTTTAATTTTTCTTATTATTTGGTTATTAGATAGGAGACTATGAATAATGGAATTTGGTAATGAGCCTTTTCTTGGGAGTAGCAAACCCACATAGAGGGGAAACCCAAATTACATGGGATGGGTTATGGATTTTATTTTTTATGCTTTTATAGTTTCATGGATTTCACTATTGGGTGAAGAACTTGTTTTGAGACATTATTATTATTGATATTATTATGAGGAGATTTTTCAACCATGGAATGATGATATGAGGGTGTATAAAATTCATTCATCATACAAGGAACTATATAACTTAAATTTATTGAATTATTCCATGACATATCTATATTTTTTGTAGATTTTCTATATTTCATGTTCCTATCATGGTCCATTGTTGTTATGACTTGTAGTTTTCTACTGTTTCTATCAAGAATTAAATAATTGGATTAAATAAAGTTCCTACATCAATCTAAATGGTTCTTTCATGCGTAGAGTTATAGTGACTCCTTAATTAACCAATTATTCCACATTAGTTGATTTTATTGGTGAATGCCAATGGAAATTTAAGAGGTGGGTGATTTTCTAAATTGGGAATAGTATAAATTTAATAAATTAATTATGAATGACCTATTACATCTTGATACCTAACATATATTCTAGGTTATAGTTACTTGACATTCCAATTTCAATTTATTTAGAGTATGGGCCTTTTATAAATTTGGAATAGGTGATGCAACTAACTGGACTGAGATATCAACATCTAAATAAATAAGAAAGAGCATAAATAAATTAATGTTTTGAAATTAAATGGTTACCACTAAATGAGGATTCTAGATAAAAAGGAAAGGGTTTTTTCCTCTATATATTTCATTTGACACTCCATATATCGGAACCTATTCTATGGTATGAGACCTTGACCCTGCCCAACCTTTGTAGTGGGAAGTAGGTTGTGTCTCTTGATCCTTCTATGACCTTTCTTATCTCATAGACCTAGCATTAGAAGTAGTAAGAGAGGTGTGACTTTCTTATAGAAAGGATTCATACCTTTCCTTTATTTTTATCACTTTTTATCTATATTTAAATATTATCTAAGGAGTGTTCATGGAAATTGTAGACATATTTCACTCTGACATCCTCACGTCATACTCCAAGAAAGTGTTGAAGAGTACACTTCAAAGGGAGTGGGACCTTAACCACCAATTATACCTCATATAGTTAAACCTAAGGAACCTCTTATTGATCTTCCACTAGGAATAGATTCTATTTTTAGGGGTAGTTTCTTTCAATTCATGTAGTCTATAATGGGTGATCCCCAACCTGTCCCTACTATGGAAGAATTGACTTCGGAGATCCAACAACAAAATCCTCCCACCTTTTCATTAGGATGGAGGATGTTATTTATTTGTTTAGAATATAGATGCACATATAGAGTGGATGGTTAACCTTTCTGCCTATAAGCTTCATTACTCCACCAAGTATTGGTGGGATGTCATCACCCAGGATGGTCGACATCAGAGTATGGTCTGGGCAGACTTCCAAACAACCTTCTTTTAGTAATTATTCCCATAGAGATTGAGAACTGATCGTATTTGAGAGTTTATGAACCTACAATAATGTGACATGTCATTTATTTATTATTCATCCCACTTCACTGAATTATAGTGTTTCAAACCGACCTTGCCTGATGATGAGCTGATTATTGTGAGACGGTTAAAGGATGGGCTTTCATACTCCATTTGATCATAGGTGAATATTTTTTGATTGAACACCATGTTATATATAGTGAACCAGGACCTCACCATTGAGCAGAACCTAGAGGAATATGAATATGTGAGCCAGTGCAGTTTAGCTTCTAGGAAGGGAAGTGGTTTATCTAGTGGTAGAAGACGTCATTTTGAGAGTGCACACAGGGGAATTTCCAGCTAGGTGGAATGTGCTAATAGCTATGTGGTGTTTTACCATTATGTCAATCTAGGACCTAAGAAACCCCCATGTATGATGAACTTGATTGAGTTTTGGTATTTCAGCAGGATGGGTCACCTCCATCATTTTTACTGATCTTTTTCTCCAATGCTAAGTGAAAGGGGATAAGTAATGACACAAATTTAAGGTATAGGATCGGTTATTCCTATTCATGTTGGGAGTTATTCTTTTACTAGTTGATTCGGCCAAGGTGCGGTCTAGGATAATGTATCCAAGCCTCATAGGTTCATCACTAGCAAAGCAGACCTACCCAGGTTAGTTAGGTTTCATCACAGGGACACATTTGAGGCCATCTCTATGCAGTCCAGCCTATACACATGGATCAAATTTTAGGGCCATCTATGATTAGAGGTACTATCCTGGTATCCTAAACTTTAGTATCATACCTTTATGATATAGGTGCATCACACTCCTTTATATCTTCTACAATTATGGAAATTTTAGGCCTATAGATAGATAACTTCACGGGTGTTATGAACCATGATACACCATTAGGATTTTAGAAGAGGTTATAAAATAGAGAAGGTAGTTCCCCCTTAATATAGGTGGTTAACATTTGTGGGGGAATTTCTTCATCCTCGATATTTCCTACATTGAAATCATTCTCAGCATGGAATAGCGAGTTCTTTATCATTCTTGTGTTGATTTATACCACTGAAGGGGGTTATTCATGTCACCCAAAGGAAGCACATATATTCATAAGGGTGAATGGGATATCTAGGATATTTGAGCTGGACCCAAGCATACTTGGTTCGGTAAGGAAATATCTAAGATGGTGAGTCTTTTAATAAGAGATTAGGGAATATAGATTTTGGAATTCCCTCTTATTGTAGATCTTTTCTAATATTTTTTCCTTAATTATTTCCATGGATTACCTATTATGAGAGAGGTGTAGTTCACCATCGAGAGAGTGCCTAGTGTGGCACTAGTGCCCATTCCTCATTATCAGATGACACCTACTGAGATCCTAGAACAAAATAATTAGTCATAAGAAATAAAGACTCGGGGTTTTATCTGACCCTGAACACCTCCATGGGTTTCACCCATCCTATTCACTAAGAAGGAAAATGGTGTCATCCATTTGTGCTTAGATTATCACTGATTGCATCAACTCATGGTAAGGAACTGGTATCCAGTACCTTGTATAGATGACCCCTTAGACTAGATCCTTTGAGTGACAATTTTCTCTGATATTGATTTTTGGTTGAGGAAACATCATGTTCATGTGACACCATCAGGCATACCACATACAACATTATATAGTAGGTGTTGTTTGTACAAAAATTTGGTTATGTAATTCATCCTTACAAATGCACCTGCAGTCTTTATGACTTTGAGTAATCAGTTTTTCTACCTATATCTGGATTCATTTGTGTTGGTCTTCATAAACAACATATTATATTATTTTCACACTTGACATGACCATGATAATCATCTCTCTATGTATAAGAGAATATTAGTAAATTACACTTTTGGATTAGTAAGGTTCACTTATTGGTTCATATCATTTCAGAGGTAGACATATCTGTTGACCTAGAAAAGGTGAACATCATGGATTCTTGGGAAAATCCCATGAATGTGTTTGATATACATAGTTTCTTTATGTTGGTTGACTATAATAGGTGATTCATTCAGGATTTCGCAATCTTAGTAGTGCCTCTTAGAGTCCTGACTAAGAAGGGTGTTAAATTCATATGGTCTAAATCTTGTGATAAATCCATTCAAGAGTTGAAAGGGAGAATAATTTTAGTACTAATACTAATTTTAAAAGAGATATACTATTTACCATGATGCTTTAGGAATTGGGCTAAAAGCAGTTTTGATGTAGTGTGATCATGTTCTAGCATACGGGTCCCACTAGCTAAGAACTCATGAGTGGAATTACTCTACACATGATCTCAATATATAATTTTTGGTTCATGATCTATTTTGTTGGAGTAATTATATTTTGGGTTATAAGTTCTTTTTTTTCACTGATCACAGAAGCCTCAAATACATCTCCGCACAGTGTTATTTTATTCTCAGGATCTGAAGGTGGGAAGAATACCTGCAGTCATTGGAATATAATATTTATTATACGCTCAGAAAATTATATGTCATGGATAATTATATGATATTGAAGACTCAGATATAGGATATCCAAGATACCATTATTTATTTTCAATTGATGGATCTATTTTCTGAGTTTCACCTAGAGGTTTAGGAACATCATGGGAGCCAAATCTAGTAGCTCTAGCAGTGACCTCCTCCATTTTTGAGTAGGTGTGGAAGAAGAATCTATTTAATATTAAGGGAATTTTTTTAATGGAGAGTATTTCATGTGAGAACCCACCACCTGGTTGGGTTTTTAATGAGAGTGAGATCCTACTCTTTCATGGGCGTGTTTCAGTGCCCTCTGATATATGGGAAGAGTTGATAAGGGAATCTCATGCCTCTATTTGGTAATTTAATCTTAGTATTACCAAGATATATCGAGGCATGAATCATTATTATTAGTGTCTAGGTATGAAAAGATATATTTCATTTTTTATCACTCAGTGATCCACCTATCAGCAGAGGAATGCAGAGCACCATCGACCTGCTAGAATTATAAAGCCTCATCCATTTTTGAGTGGAAGTGGGATGATGTAACTAAGAATTTTGTGATAATATTTACAATATTCCCTCAAGAAATCAATTCATTATGGGTGATCATCGATAGGTTGACCAAGGTCACACATTTACTACTAATCAGGGATACCTTCTTAGTTGATGACCTTGGGAGGCTTTATGTTTAGGAGATAGTGTACCATCATGGTGTTCTCCAATCTATCATATCATTCCAAGATACCTGGTTTACATCACATTTTTTAAAGGTTTTATAGAGAGAAATTGATTCACAGGTTCTCTTGAGTACATCATATCACCCTCATATTGACAGGCAGTCTAAGGAGATGATACAGGTGTTATAGGACATGCTCTAGGCATTTATCCTTGATTTTGGATGTTCATGGGAGAAACATATTTCTCTATTATAATTTTCCTACAAAAAATATACGAATAAATTTAGATGGATCCTTATAAGTCCATTTATGGTAGTTCATTTTTTTACCTCTACACTGGTTAGAGGCAGATGAGGAAACACTTCTGGGTCCTTGTCTTATTCAAGAGACCTCAAAGAAAGTATAGCTAATTCAGAAATGCATGGCTACAGCTTATTACCATAATAATTCTTACACCAATCATCATCATTGACCTATAGAGTTTGATTTGGGACATCAGTTCCCTCTTTATATATCACCTATATTGGGTCATATGTGATTTCAGATATAGGGATGATTATCACCTATTTATGTCAAGATTTTTGAGAGAGTGGAGAGATTCGATCTAGTAACCTATTAGTTTCGATTACCTCTAAGGTCCCATTCCATGCAGAAATCCATTCATGTATTAAATTTTCATAGTTATAATTCTTAAAAATATCATTCATTTGACAGTAATGACATAAATCTAGATATGGGTGTGTCCTTTGGGAATCATCCAATACATATCATTGACCAGAACATGAAGGATCTCTAAGGTATGTCAGTTCTTTTATTCTGGGTTCATTGACAACACATACATGTTCAAGATGATACTTGGATGTAGGATACCAATGTATGAGTATAGTGGATGAATATTTTCTTAGATAATTCCCCTTTTCCCTTAGAATGTCAACTTGGGTATGAGTTTCTTAAAGGCGAGTAGGTTGAAATGACCTGGATTTTCTCAAAGTTAAATATCATTGTTCTTAGTTATAAATTCCTTAGTTAGGACCTTTTAATGTTACCTAATAGATTCATATAGGTAAAGAGGGTTTTTTTGGGTCCTTTTTAGAGCCTGGATCCCTATAATTTTGGAGGAAAATATTGGTTTGGACGGTAAGTGGAAAGCATGTAGGCCAACCGACATAGTTTCACCTTACCTTTAATGGAATTTTATAGGAGTGTAGGGAGTTGCATTGTTTTCTAAAACCTTGTGATATGAGGTGAATGATTTTTCAGGTCCTAAAGTGTTTTGGGTGATGGCTTCACACACAGCTTTCACAGGGTTAGTCAAATTGCGTGCCTAGCTCATACGGGTTCCCTCTTTAAGTAGAACTGGTCACATGGTTAGTGTATGGTTTTCCTAACCGTGCGCCCAAACCATGAGAACTAGTGTTGGAGGGTTATTTTATAGATTTTCTGTAGAAATTTTTTAAACTAAAACCCTCATTACTTCTAATTTTCTAGTGGATGTGATCTCATCCCCCCTCACCTGTGTGTTCTTCCTCCTCCCAATCTAGGTATATTCATTATCCTCCATACAAAATCTAAATCAAATATATTTAAAAGTGTCAGATAGAATAAGTCATTCTATTAAATACTATTTCTTCCATTTTTCATTTCTCCTTCCCTATGTTGTGATATTTTTAAATGGCCTCATTTACTCCATTATTAGTTCATTTGACGATTTATCTGATATCACTCATCCTATCTCAATTCAAAGGCTAACATCGGACGAGGAGAATGATATGAAGCTAAGGTTGGTCTTCTAGATTCCTTACATGATTTTTATGGAATTATATTTTTTCCATTATTCTACACTCCTTGAATCTCTAATGGTGTCTCCAACCTAATTAATTAATTATATTTAATGTTTTTTATGCTTAATATGATCTTAGCTAGTGGCGAATCAACTATTGGTTGATATTTTTGTCTTGAGCCACCGCAATGGGTGTTCCTTCCTTTGAGAACCATAAATAACTTTTACTTAATTTTATAAACCACTATTTATGTGTGTGTGTGTGGTCATATAATAAATGTTTTATATTATGAAATGAACTGATTAGAATGGTAGTACATGAGTTAGACCCCTACACTTCATGCTACAATTCAAATTGATAAATTAAATAAAATGCCCAATTAATTTAACATGATATAAATTTATTTCATCACTAAATGGTGTGATATTAGTCAAATCATACCCTCACATTATATTTAGGGAGATACAAGGGTCCTAAATTAAGTACACCTTTTATGGGCTCATCATTCCTTATTGTTATAATTTGTTAATGAATTATAAATAGGTTGGGGAGATACTAGATAGGCCTGGTATGGGCTCACCGTATGTTTTCATTTACCTACAAACAAGTGATACTGGTTCCCTAAAGGACACCCCAAGGATGGGATCAGTGTTGAGATGGTTGTACAATTCCAAGAGTGAGACTCGGAGCCCTATGTGATATACCAGGTATGGGCTAGGAGGTTTTTAGGGTTGTTTCCACAACATGCAAGGAGTGATACTTGGGATCTCATTAAGTTTTTCCTTATATGGAATCCCATGGCATTGGATACTTATACAGTGTACATGGAGTGATACATGGGATCCCTTCTAGATCACCTCAGATAGGATCAGGGTGCATTTATTAAAATTCTAAGATGACTTAAAAAATAAAGGATGTAAATGTGTAACTGAAATTCTAGGGATGCGTCCACCAATCTAAATATCATGGTTAGGTATGGTGTACCATTTTAAACATTATATGAGAAAAAAATTATACAGCATACCACTCACTATAAAATTGTGCAGGATACCATATCTTAGAGACATTTGGCCTATGTCAAAGTAGGTAGAGTTGGACTAGTGTCCTGAGTGGAATCCATTTTGGTGTATCTTATTAATTTATTTCCTAGAATTAATTAATATTGGAAAACTTCTATTTTTATTAGAATTAATTTTACTAATATATACACCATTGGTGGTGGCCTATTGTGTATATCTCACACCGTTCTTGGGCCTCCCTTGGTACACAAGAAGACTTTATGACTAAAGGTATAGATAAAGGGAAGTGAACTGCTTCTGATTTCTAAGATGAAGTGATTAAGAAAGGGACTGATCTTATACTCATGATTCTATTAGTTACTCCTTTTGGATTCTTTTGTATTTTATTATAGTGTGGTATATTATTTTATCTCATATTCCATGTGTACTCATTTTTTATAGCTACATAATCATTATCATCATTTAGTAACTATTGTTTTTTTAGATTTTTCATGTTGTTTATTTATCTTGATGATTCATTTTTTTCATTGAGGACTAATTATTCTATTTTTGATTCTTACCACTACTATGTACCATTTTGTTACACTCTAATAAATGAGTACATAGTCTCCCCACAAACACACCTTAGGCCCTGAATGCATCTCGTTAGCCTCTGGAATACAGGGAGGTGTACTTGAGGTCATGTGGCTAGATGACTCAAAAACCCACTAAGTGGCATCCAGGGAAAGATGATATACTCACCACAAGGTAGTATATGTTGGGTGCATCATAAGTGATATAAAATAAATTATTTATTCAATAAATTATTTATTTCCCATATAATTTATTTAAAGTAGATATCTTCGGAACTTTGATTAGAATGGAACTTTCTGATTAAGTACATGTACATAGTGGTGTTGTCAATAAATTAATTTTAGGAAATATATATATATATATATATATATATATATATATATATATATATATATATCACTCATATATGTTTATGAAACAAGTATGAATATGGATTGATGTGATATTGAGATAAATGGATTGTATTACACAGTGATAATCCCTAGGAGTTTGTTATTGTTGGGATAATAATGTTTTTATTCATAGGTTCCTTATTGTTTTTCTAGATTATAAACATATACTTTAGGGGATTTATTGTAATTCCTAGAGGGTCAAACATTAATTGTTTCCAAAACCACACATAAATTCTATTTGAATTGAATATGAGAAAAAATATTATTCTAAAGTTCTGAGGAATAATAATTATTATGATTATATTGGTCACATAAATATTTGTTAGATGATTATTACAGTGATATTTATTTATTTAAATAAAAATTAACTATTCAATGTTTTATAACTGCTAAGTAGGATTGAAGATCCGAGTTAAGGGTATATTTGAAATGATATTTAAATTTCCATGAGTTAGTGTATGTTAAGAAATAGTATTATTATTATTATTCTTTATGGGGTTTATTTTAGGATAGAGATATTACCCAAGGGCCTTTGTGTAATGAATAATATATAAACCTAACTATTAACACCCATATTATATCATTTCTATAGATAAGAACTATTATACACCCAATGAATTATATATAGAATTCTATCAAGACCTAGAGATAATTTCCCAAGAACTCTCTCAATAATGGAGAGAAACAATCCTCATCCTGACTCTCATGATCAAGAGGACAAGATAGAATCATTTAATAAAGAAATGGATTATTTTGGTGATCAACAGTTAATGATTCAAGCAGTTTGGTTCTTCCATGATAGCACCTATAGATCTAATGGAGATGTTATAAGGTTTGTGGATCACAAGTGGATACCTAAAGAAGGTTTATATCCTTGGATACTTCATCACAATGATGGTACAACAACACATTTCAACCTATTTGAAAATGAATAGATAATTAAATGTGAAGGTAATTATTATTTATATATGTTAATTATAAATCATTTGTGAAAATATCCACTCGTAAATTATTTTCGGGTATAATTAATCAAGTTATAAGGATTTATCCAAAGAAATTGATTAAAAATTTATTAACCATGGTCCCAACCACATATTTTGTGTCCCAAAACCATTATGTGTTGTGTGAAATGATGATTTGGTTTTGATTTTTGGAATATATGAGAGATATAACTTATGGAGGGAATGAGATCCCTAATGTAATATATTTAAGGGTTTAAGGTGACTACTCCAGTAAAAAAATGGAAGTGGGGAGCCTCTGTGAATATTTATATGTTTCTAGTATTGAAACCTACATCTACATATTACTCGGTGAGCAAGTCTTGGTGAGGTTGGGGATATAGTTTAGCTAATTAAGTGATTTCTTTATTTCCTCTCTTTTTTCATCGATATTTAGCACACTCCTTCCACATTTTCATGAGAGGTTTTGGGGAGGATCCAAATAATAATAGCTATATTCTAAACCCATATATATATATATATATATATCTTTTTTTACTTAATGGATTTGGTGATCGAGTTGGGTGTTACAAGATTATGGTGATTGTTAAGGAGCTACTAGTGTTTGTGGTTAACGCATTAGATATCGACGTAGTATATTGTTATTTTTGTATTGTATATTATGCCATTTTATGTATTGGGATTGGTTATTTATTATTATGGTGTTGATTTGTGGTTTCTTTTTATTCTTGGGATATTTCAGGTAATGCTTCCAATATTTTTTTGTTTTATACCATTGATTCTAGTCGCCAACCCATGTTCGATTGAAGGTATGCTTTGAGGGTCACTTACATCTTCACTATTGACCTAGGAGGGATAACATTGGGGTTGGTTCATGACTTTATTTATAAGTTTCACTCACTATTTTTATTTAGTGGATAATTCTTTGTGTTAATGAGTTTTGATTCAACCACCAAATTATTTATATTATTATCAATAAGGAATAAAGGAAAAGTGAAAAATATGGTCATAAACTCTAAGTAAAATAATGATTAATAATAAATTTCAAAATTTTGATAAATATTTTATAGTCCACTTCAAGTGGAACCATGTGTGGATTGAGTGCACATCTTCATTATTATCCTCAAAACCTGTCAAGATTCTATCAAAATAATCCATTAAATGATCATCTTGTTATTTTAATGAATCATTGTACATTAATAAGAAAAAAACTATTTAAATATTGTTTTAAAACCCATTACATGGAGATGATGTTTCATAATATGGTTTATCCAGAAAAAAATATATTTTCAAACCATGGAAAAAAGACCTATATCACTCCTCTAATCTCATAATCTATTTTTCTTCCATTATTAAATATTTGTCTTCCACTAAGGTGTTGTGAGATTTACCATGATGTGGTTTGCTCATATAAAACCACAAGAAAATTCTTATTGAGTCCCTAGTGATGAAATTGATTTTTTTTTTAATAATCATGATGTTTTTAGTATGAAACACTCTATTTTTATTCCTACTAGTAGTCCTGTATCTCTACCATAAATTATCCAAAACCATGTTCATATAAAACATAATAATTTTAAAGATGGAAAAATATATAATGATGATGATTGTACCCATTTTTAGCCTCACCAAGTCCATCCTCCTGACCTACAAAAGACCATGAACATCAAAAGTTTTTTTCCATCAATTCTTAATAATCTATTTTTCAGTACAATGACAACGATGAGTTATAATGAACACCACCACATGGTCTATGTCTACTTAAAATTTATTATTTCCTTTTATTGTATATAAACCCCATTCATCCTCAAACTCATCCATGAACATATTTAAAATAAATATAACGTCAAATATTCTTAAAAACTCATGAATTATTCATCACAAGAAACTAGTCATAGTTTCCTACCAATGTGAGAGATATCTAAACACTACACCATTAGATATAATAATATTTCTAAGGCTCTCTAAACCTCAAGGTAAAGATCAATACTATATTGACCAATTATCAATTGAGATCCTTACAACTTCCCATTTGTTAAACTAATTCATAAGGGATATTAAATCTCTAATGGATCTTTACCAAAGCTTATGTATAGTTTAATTAGTATTTATAAAGGAGTTTAAAAATATATAAAATGTATTCATGTCATACTAAAGGAATATTTTATTTTTTATTCTATCCTATTGGATTCATATATTAATTGATTTTAAATAATAATTAACCTATAAAATTATGGATTTAATTTATCCTTATTCGATGTTCATTATGAAGATTTATAGGCTATATGAAATCTGAAGATTAGTGTGGATTTTTTTATGTCTATAATGGTATGTAATTATCTCAAGAGATAAAAAATGAGTTTTTTATATCATATGACTAACCAATTATACCACATGGAGTGGAATATATTATACATTTAATATAACAGGGGTGTATGCTTTATATTGAATCACTATTATCTAAAGTTTTAAAGATACCTAATAGGAGAAAACTTATTATACGATGACTTTCTTATGATAGATATAAGGTTGAGCTAGTGAGGAGTGGTTGGGTATGTCTTAGATCATTTCATTGATTGAGGTTTAACAAATAATGTATTTCATTCCTCTAGTATGATGGGTAAAACATAAGGTCCCTAGATTGAGATAGACATAGGAAGTGTATTTACATTCCTATATATGTTTTATGTGATATTATTATCTATTTAGATGATTATAATGTGATTTAAACATTAATCTAGTTGAATGAAATGTGATGTGTTCATTTTTTGTTCTATCTATATTTATAAAATTTAGAGTATATGAGACTAATATATGAGATTTATTTAATTTTTGTCTTGTGGTCACTCAATGTATTGGAAAAAGGAATTAAATGATTATACCTATTTTATATGATACTACTCATAGACATAAGTATGAATATAAATGTATTTAATTGATATTATTATTGATCCATTTATAGCATGATTAGAACTTATGTTTTACAAAAAACTACTCTTTTCTTTTAATTATGGATTATATAATTAATAATTATTTTCATTTCTATAGAATCACAGGGGGTTATACAGAGCAATATTGTGAATAAAGATTATGTTTTTACAAAAATTCTAGAGAGATATCGTAAAATTATTTTTGAATATATTAATGAAATATTTCTTGAAATTTTAAAAAATATATTTAAATCTAGGGAAATATAGAAAAATGTATACCATGGGTTCTCTCTGAAGGAGGAAATTGTATTTAATTTTATTTATTTGTGTAATTGTTTTCATATTTCTTATTACTTAGAAAAAAAGTAAAATGATGGTTTATATTGTGTTTGATTTGTTTTTATAAAAAGGGATTAATTTAAATATTAATAGATATCAATTAGAGAAATAAATGGTTAATCCTTTTTTATAGTTCTTATTCCATTATATCACATTTTATAATATTGATTAATCCTCCTTTTTAATCTTATGTAAATAATGGATCTATAATTTTAGATTAATTTCCTTTAATTATTTTGAAATGTGAGTTATAATACACTATAATCCTAGTATAGTGGTCCCATTTTCAAATGTGAAATGGGAAAACCTCCTTGAAATCAATATACTTTTCAACAATGCCTGTAGTAATTACTACACAAAAAATCCCAATATACAGAAGTGGATGTTTTCTGATGATTCTGAGATGTGGTTGTGTATCCAGATAATGATAGTTCACTTGTTTCTTTAGTTCCTATCCTAATTTTGTTTGATTCCATGGGTTGGTCACTCCTCCTCTAGGGTGACTGGTTTGTTCCCTATATTCCCACTTTCCAAAGGTAGGTAGGCTCTACCACCATGATTAGTGGTTTAAACTCCTTAATTGAAATGGGATTATGTGGTTTTTATTCCTCCTTCTATGGATTCCCCCTTAGTACTTTTTCATATTCTAGTACTCCCTTTTTGATTTAAATCAAGTTCATGAAGCTTGTTCTCTATTATATAATGATGTGGATATTGGTTGATTACACTGCTTCTATTGCAATAGAGCATCTACCTGTGGTCAGAGAAGAAAGCAGTGTTGGACATATCTGGACATTGATGGATATTGGGTGTGTTGGGAACGTATAAATTATTCCTCTTTAAAAGTTGAGATAATATCATATATGAGGAATCTTATGTTTGTATCCCAAGGAATCTCATGGCCATCACAGGATAATTTAAGTTAGGGGCATGAGGCTTCTTAGTTCTTTTACCTCAGGCCTCCGATGTTTATTGTGTGGGGTAGAGATTTTGGGTAATCTGGTGGGGGTCACAAGTTTAGGGCCTTGTGGGGACTAGTTTTTCATGGGTTTAACATCTTGTATTGATATTTGTTTCACATATTTAACGTCTTGTGGATACAGGTTAGTCATGTATTTAACATCTTTTGGGGATAGGTTAGTCATAGATTTAACATACTATGGGGAAAGGTTGGTCATGTATTTAACATCTTGTGGTCAAAAGTTAGTCATAGACATCTTCTAGAGATGGGTTGGTTATAGATTTAACGTCTTATAGGAAAGTTTTGTGGGGTTGAGTGTGTCCTAGAGGGAGATGATCAAACTTTGGAGTAACACACTTCCAAGGGGAGGAAATACAGATTTAATGGTGATGTTTTAGGGTTTGAGATTGAAACCTTAGGTGGATATCCTAGGTGTTTTAGGATTGGGACTTAGGAAAATTTCATGCATGCCCTATTTGGAAATAGGGATCAAAACTGACATAGTTTCAATCCATAGTTTAATTTCATGTAACATGGACGATCCATGAAATTTAACGTCATTCAGTAAGGATTCCCATGCCATAGAAGGAGTGATAACAAGGGATGGTGTGTGGCTTACACATAGAGGCCACCCATTTTAGGTGGATCGTCCTATGGTAGTAGGGGATAGTGTCGGGATCATGCATGTGGGCTTCCTATTGCATGTTTCCTATCCCATGGTGTGGAATGAGGTGTCATCACATGATGATCATACATGGGGCATCTTGTGTTCACTGAATAGGGTAGGTGGTGTTTTTTCTCCACATTTCAGTCATACATGGGGTATCATGTGTCCATTTCACATGGTAGGGTTATATTTTAACATTAGGTATTGTGGGAATTTTCATGTAGTTTAATGTCATGTGACTAGGATGTTAGGATATGCAGTTTTACATCATGCAGCTCATACATGAAGGGGATTACACCAAGGTAGATCATTTATAGTTAGGAGATAAAGATCCAAAACTATGCCTCCCATTCAGAAAAGTTGTTTTATTTCTCATGATGTTTCCACCTTCAAGGATTACGTGTCTACTACATATTCATCTCTTGGTGGCTCATTGTGTAAACACTTATGTGGTGAAGTGGTAATAAGGGATCCCAATATAATGGTTCCTATTATTAGGAGGAATAGGTGATACAACTACCCATACCATTATTGAAGCAAAGAGTCTAGAAAAAATGGTTGAAGATACAATTCATGTAGAATATTAGAAAAGAGATAAACTAGGTGTGTATGGGTAGAAGGTCGTTGAGAACTCAACATTCAGAAATATGGTTCTTTTGAAAGGAGGCATCTATTAGGGAAATTACATGTGGGTTTTTTGAAGGTTTAGGGGTTTATAGAGGTTAGGGGTACCAAAAAGGTAAGAGAATCAATAAATAGGGTTTCCCTACCTTAGATTGATGTCATGGATCCCATGGGGTAGGTTTCATGAAGGATAATGATATTAAAAACACTAATACAAGCATGGGTGTTACTATATCATAAAGGGAATAAAACTTCATGAAGTTTATCTCTACCATGGTATTTAAGTTTCTAGAACTCATGGGAGGTTGTTTGTGAAAGATAGCTACCTATTTTTATTCATCTCTTATTTTACTCCTGACAAATGAAGTTTAAATAATTTAGAGATTCTGGAAGAATTCCAAAGGTTACATACCTTTAAATTACATATAAATAGAGGTATTTATAGCCTTCATGAAGGAAGGAAGATTTTTTATGAATGTTAATATCTTGAGGTATGTTTCATGAAAATATGAACATGGGAGGGAACATTATCTTGTAGAAATTTGATGGGAAAATGTTATCATATTTTCATGGGAGTTATCTTTCATGATGTTTGAAATACATTCATGGAGCATGTTATATTCATGATGGTTTTGAATTTCATGAATATATCTCCTTTAGTGGAATTCAAGATATTTTCACCCTTGATTCAACTCAAAACATTCATGCATTCCTTAACATCCCCTTTAATGATTATTTTCTAGAATAAACAGTCTCCCCCTTAAAATGGGAGCTGACATGAGAGAGGAGGGTCAGATTCTAAGGAGAAATCACTAAAACCTAGAAATATAGACCTCCCACTCATGGAACTCAGTGTTACCCATTCCTAAAAATAGGTAGAGGGGTCTTAGAGGGGGCTATGATAATTTCACATAAGATTGACTTTAACTCTCTTTTCAAAATACTTGGGACCTTCAGGGTCATTCCTTTATTTCAATCCATTTCACATGTGATGATTTTCCAATTTTTGTGAATAGTGTTTCCACAAATAGTGTTTTCCCATGTACATAATTTTCATGAACTATAACCTTGCGAACACAAGTTTCTTGAACCAGACATCAAGAATTTTTAAATTCTCAATCAATGAAACAAGAGGTGATGAAGATATTATTACTCAATGATGGGATATGGCCCAAAACATAGTGATTGGAGAGATCTTCCATACCAAGTCAGACTATGGAAGCATTATTGAATTGATGATGGCAGAACATCAGGAATAAAAACTCTAAAAGAGGCTATTGTTATATGGATTTGGACTTAGGGATGATGTAATCATCTCCAATGCTAACTAATTCAATCCCTCCTAGTATTTAAGAATTTATCCAGGGATGTACAGATGGAACAGGGTACTTCTTAATCATTATGTGGAGGAAAATGAATCGATCATAGTGCATTCTCTAGGGAACCCTATGAAAACCATCAATAGGGTGGCACTTACTAAAAAACTTGTCATCACCCATCCTAGATGGGCCCATACCGTGCCTACCCCAAGCCTGCCTTTAATAGACTAGGGGCTGGAGACGAGCACTGAGTAGGAATATCCCACAAATGGGAGGCATTTTCCTAAGTACCTATACACATTCATGCATCTCGAAGATTAAAATACTAAAAATTAAAAAACACTAAGTAAAAAAATGCATGCATACCACTATATCTCAACTGACAGAGTGTGATATGAAATTAAATTGTAGTAAAGTAAAATTGGGCTAGTATACAATCCCACCAAAAATATTCTACAAACCAGAAAATCCAACCTATAAACAATGGTACGAGGACTATTGTCTATAGTCATAGGAGAACACCCCAGTCTATCTGAACTCACCATGCACCATTTGGTCCTGGTCTACTTTTAACTCTATAACAAGTTTGAACATTTCCACAAGACACAACGCATGCAAGAAAATCCAATTCAAGGGTGAGTAAACCAATACGTAGTAGGACACCCCAAAAATAGTAAGAAATACCACAGAGGAAACACCATTAAAAAGATACCACACAAAAATACCACAAAGTTAAAACACCACTAAAAATATATTTTCATCTCAAAAAGAGTATATGTTTATAGAAAATACAAAATAACATCCATATATACTCATAAAGGATTCCAATACTCAAAGTCTCATCCAATTTCAACTATGTGTTTCCACTCATAGCACGCTTGTCCTGAGAGATCTCACTCTTCTAGATATCTAATAGAATCACATAGAAAAGGTCAACCAAAAGTACCCAAGAGAAAACCAGGGACTCAAAAAGTTTTATAGTTTCCCTGAGAAATCTATTCTTACTAATACATGGAGTTTTTATAAAACATGTAGGGTCAGTAACACATGTAGTGTTGGTAACACACAGAGTTTTGGTAACACACGGAGTGTCGGTAACACACAGAGTTTCAGTAACACACAGAGTGTCGGTAGCACATGGAGTTTCAGTAACACACAGAGTGTTAATAATTCATGCATCCCCCTAGTCATGTAGAATGTAAAGAATCCGATATTGATACATAGATAAGGGGTCAACGTCCAGTGATCACTGGGGGACATTTGGCCCCAATGGAAACATCATCCTATATAAGGGATAGGTGTCCGTGTAAATATTAGTCACACCTTCTCCACAAAACCAATCTAAGGTACCATGAAGGAAAGTGAGGATTGACTGGACCTCTTAGTTAAATACATGATCCAACCTGTTGGGTCAACTGTCAAAGATGAGCTAACACAACTCACTTCAGAATACAGGTTATCATCTATAACTAGAATGAGATCCTACATCAAACCCTTATAGAAAAAGACCAAGGGTACACTCTCAACCTCTTCTAATCCAACTAAAAACCCACCAAACCATCTCAAAATTACCACCCCATCGAAAGGGTCCCAATGATATAGATGGATCGTTAATCGGATGCTCCATTTAAAAGATATGACCATTTTAGTGAAAAGGAAAAATCCATGTCTAACCCAACCTACCAGACCTAACCCAGCTCGTCAGCTGAACTGACCTAGTTCATTTGACCTAACCTAGATGAACTGACCTGGCCTAGTCTGGCTCGAATCATCCTAGTCTTCTAGGCCAATGGAATAGCCCCAGTTCATCTGGTCTGGCCCACGCTACAGACCAGTTTGGTTACACCACACACGGCCCACCAGACCATGTGCCTCCACCTGGTCAACACAGCATCATATCATTCAATGTGGTGACATGGTGTTCAACGCGGATGGTCACCACATCCTAGCTCCCTGCGGCCTTATACCACCATGGGCTCTATGTGGACCCCATCTACATGTGTGGCTCCCTTCACCGCATCCCTGGTCACTACCTGTGGCACCGCTCCGACCCTGGGCTCCCATGCGGCCGTGTTCCTCCTTCCCCAGCCACCACCAATGTGTTGGTGTTCTCTTTCTTAGACCACTAGTTTTCCTCCAGTGCTCTATTTTTTGAAATGGAAGCACTCCTATGATCCTTGGGTCACGTTCTTCATCACCCTAAGATCAGATCAATGTTACGATTCATATATATGAAAAACCACTTGAACAGAAATATTTTATATCTCAGATCAATCCATCTTTGGATTTTGTCATTGCACATTCGTCATTCCATGTCAATCCCAGATCTGTGATATCATATCATTTCACTACAGATCTATTTTGCAACGATCGATCGATCAAAACATGTTGAGTCATGGGAAAAATGAATAATACTCACGATAAATGAAAAACAGGGTGGAAGCATAAATCTAACAATTGGAATGGACCTTGATCAATGTTTATTTCAATCATGTTTTTTTGTCGTTAGAACAACAATCAAAATCCAACAAATAATCACAAGGTAATTCTCCCATCGAAATCCTACAAAGGTAAAATCTCATCCTGAAACAACGATCAATCCATAGGACAACTTGTTTATTTATTGGTCTATTTCTTTTTTGGAATTCGTGAATGGGGAAAATAAATCAAATAAAAAATGACCTACCTTGATTCAGTTCGATCTCTGACAATGAATGGTCATCGCATCATTATCATGGGTGAAGATCCTTCGAATCTGATGTTCTTCATTGATTGTTGATCCATGATCCCCCACCATTCATCAAGAGAACTCTATATCCTAGCCTTAGAGGAATTCCAAAGTTATAGTGATAAATCTAAATCCTTCAACAAATGCGTAATAAAATAAAATTAATCATTGTGTTGAGAATAATCTATTTTTATTAAAATATTTTAATAATGTTTACATCCAAAAATTATCTTTCATAGTCTACCTATGTCAGCTAATGTTAGGCCTCACCTAAGGAAAAACACCCTTACAAATTTAATGGTGGTCTTGGATTTCCAATCTAATGTACCATTTATGATTTATTAGGATTTTAAAATAACATAATTTTCTATAATTATTTTATTTACAGTTACACCCATAGATTTTTCTATAGAAGACATGCACTGACTAAAGTTAAATCAAGCCTAGGGTAAAGACACTGATCTGAGCTCAACGGTTCCCTCAGATTTCTGAACCAATAACTCATTTAAAAGTTATTTAACTTTTTCAAAAAAATTCATGAGCACATGATATTAAAAACCTTACATATTTTAATGAATCATTTCTGGAACACCGTTCATCATAATCACACATCATCTCAATTCCTAGTCTCAAACTTTTCCCAAATAATTTCTAAAAATAATTTCAGGAAAATACGTCATTACATTCTTCACACATTAGGGATTTACATCCTTGAAATCTATAAAACGTTCTACTCAACAAATTGAGGGTAATGAGAATGAATCTGATCCTCCCACTCTCATGTGATCTTTTGGAGATTCTTATGCCACCACCAAACATTAACCAGAGGAATTAACCTCTCAATAAGGGTTACCTTCTATAAATTCTTGGTCTCTAGCAGGTTATTAGAAAAAGTCACCCTATTCAAGGAAGTGTGATGAATAATGCACATATCTCTTCAATTGAGACACATGGAAGACGTCATATGCTCTGTCTAACTGCATGGGTAGAGCCAATAAGTACACCACATTGCCAACTCTATGTGGAAAGGGAATATGAACCTTGGAGAGATCTGGTCACCCCAGAAAAATATATATATCCCATGTGGAATGTGTTTCCTCTCAGTATAAGATTTCTAATGGCTCTATGCAGTCTTCATCTACTCCTAGATGAACTTCACCTTCTCTATAGTCTCCTAAACCAACTCTGGGCCCATGCACACTGACTCTCCTGGGTTAGTCCAATAAAGTGGTGACCTGTAAGTTCACCAATACAAAGCCACTAACGATTCCATACCAACAGTGGAGGGGTAGTTTTTGTTGTACACAGACTCCACCAGAGATAGGAAATCCTCCCAACTGCGGACAAAACATAACATGAAAGCCTGAATCATATCCTCCTAAACATGGATGATCATCTCCTTATGGCCATCCATCGAGGGATGAAACATCATGCTCAATCTTAATTTAGTCCCAAATTCCTCCTGCAATTCCTTCCACAATAGGGATGTGAAGTGAGGATCATGATCTGAAATAATCATCCTTTTACCTCCCTAAATCCGAACTATCTCCTACACATAGAGGCATCCCAATATCTCTACAAAAATCTGCTCCCAAATAGTTAGGAAGTGTGCTAACTTGGTGAGTCAGTCGATGATCACCTATATGGTATCATTCCCCCTAGACGTATGTAGTAAACCTATCATGAAGTCCATTTTTATTCCATCCCATTTCCATTTAGCAACCTCAATGGTTTAAGTCAAACCCAATGAAACCAAATGCTTGGCCTTCATTTGTCGACAAGTAAGGCATCGAGACACAAAATCTGCAACTTCCTCCTTCATCCATGGCCACCAAACCAGCATAATAGGTCCTGGTTCATTAGTGCCATAGCTGTATGTACCGCTAAATGGGATTCATGAAACTCACCCAAAACCTCCTCTCACAACACCACTAGTATTATAGTGCATCCTCTAAAAATAATATCATGCTCTCCACCTTTTGAATATTCATCAAGGGCATGCCCTATGAAAATTTTATCATGTAGATCCTCATAGTTGATATCCTTAAGTTGTTTCTCCCAAAATCATCATAAGAGTGGAGTGGAGACAACCATTTATTGGAGGTAATATGCTCCAAGTCCATCCACAATTGTTATCTACAACGAGGCTAAATGATCTGATTCCTCATTAAGTAACTTCAAGCTAGATCTCTAACTGAAAGTTTCTACTACCACATTCCCCTTCCCTGGAGTATAGACAGTCTCCAAGTCATAGTCATGGAGGAACTCTATCCATCACCTCTATCTCAAATTCCAATACTTCTGAGAAAACATATACTTTAAACTCTTGCGGTCAAAGCAGATGATAAATTTCTCACCCCTCAGGTAGTGTCACCACATCTTCCATGCGAAGAGTACTACTGCTAACTCAATATCATGGGTTGTTTAGTTCATATCATGTGATTTAAACTACCATGACCCATAGGAAATCACTACTTTCCTCTACATGTGGAGACAATCAATCCTGGCTCCTAATGCATTAAAGAGTACTATGTTCTCAACACACTCCTCTGGAAACATTAATAGGGGATCTATAATCAAACGTTGTCTCAACCTTAACTGGATCCATTGCAACTCCTATCTCTGAGATGATGTGTTCGAGATAAATGAAGACCACCTAGGGCCGCCCAGGGTGAAACACTAGGTATCACAAAGGCATTCCTCTATAGGCCCTCAAACTGCACTCTCAACTCACAAAACTCTATAGGAGACATTTGATATGCTGGTGTAGATATTGGTTTCATCCCGAGTTTTAGATCAATGTAGAAGATTAAATATCGATAGGAAGGTATAAATGGAACATATTTAGGTAAGACATCCTTATACTCCACCACCATTATAGGAAATTGAGGACTCCAAACATCCATTGTATTAAGGGTCAGGATAGCCAACTGAAGATTAATTAGTTATACCCTCTTATGCTTGAGTCCATACTAAGCTGCAAGGATTTAACTTTCACCAATAAAAATGGAAATATGGTTCTATTTTCAGGAAAAAACTACACCCTTTAGATAAAACAATCAATCTACGCATGAATTGTGACAACTAGTCCATACTAAGAATGACATCATAAGGCCTCAATGCTATTACTAAGAGATCCCAACAAAAATTCTCACCTTTAAGAGTAAGGTCACATTGTCGGTACCATTGTATGATCATTGGGTCTCTTCCAGTAGGAGTCTCTAAACATGAGGTTTAAGCCAATAGTTTAACCAAGATCTCTTTGTATCAAACAAGAAATGTGGTAGGAAACGAAAACACTTACAAAATTTTCTATATACTGCAGCTAAATTTGAAAGACACAGATCATTCCTTGAACCATTCATAGAGTCCTGGGGTCATAAGCCTCAGCCACATGTAGTTTTCTCCTCCCCTATCCTCCAAATCCCATAGCCTGGTATGGACCACCTGGGAATGGTGGTGGTAATACGTCAAAAATATTGACAACCTCCAACTACTTACCCAACTCCTCTTCCATGTCTGTCACCCGATGGATCTATCTACTCCTTCCATTTCCTCTTCCTTGGAGTTTAATAAACTACTTCTCCGAATGCATCCTAAATATTTGTAAAATCTCACATGGAATTTCCCTTCCCACAAACAATCATAGAAACACCTATTCATTGGGGAACAAGCACGCCCCTAGAACTTATAAAGAAATCTCATGTTCTGCATCTTACATCATGAACCTGCAATCGGTAGGTCCCACCAACCCTACTTCCCGGGAGATTGCTACCCCGTAAGCCTATGATATGCACTTGAACCCTACGTATCATCATCCAACACCAAAATATCCATGCATGACTCAATCTTGTAAGATACATCCACCTGAACCATAGGAGGTGATTCTACGAACTTATCAATAGGAGAAAGAGACTCATACTTACCATCCTGAAGAACAACTGCTCATTGACTGGTTCCCCTTTGGGAGGCCTCGTCAAACATCATCCCAAACTCCCTATAATTCTTTAAAAACTTCACTGGTTGGCATTGTGAATACATCCTATGAAAACAAGATATATCATTTTCAAAAGCGTATACCTGGTGACATGACTCAAAAAGCACATGGAAAACACAACCCATTTCTATATGATGGATGTAACATTATTTTTACCCACAACAAATTTTATCATGTGTCGAGTCAAAAATAAGGTGTCCAGAGTCTTGGTGTATGGATAAGCCAACCGCCACACAAAAACTGGAGTCCCTGGCCTAAAATCCACACTTGAAACACTTATTACTGTTTTCCCAAAACAATCTTGTAAATTCCCAATCCTAAAGTAGAACAGACCTACACTGATAACACTCTGTCACGATCCATTCAAAAGGGACCAATGCCGTGACTACCCCATGCCTTCCTCTAATAGGCTGGGGGGTGGAGACTAGCACTGTGTAGGCATATCCCACAAATAGGAGGCATTTTTCTAAGTACATGTACACACGCACACATCTCCAAGCTCAAAATTCTGAAAAGTAAAAACACTAAGTAAAAAAATGCATGCATACTACTATATCGCAACCAATAGAGTACGACAAGAAAGTAAAGTGAAATAAATTACAACTGAGCCAATATACAAGCCCACAAAAAAGAGTATGGAAGCAAAAAAATTCAACCTATAAAAAATTGTACTGGGACTATTATCTGTGGTTGTGGGAGTACACCGTAGTCTGTCTGAACTCACCAAGAACCATCTTGTCCCGATCTTCTTGGAAATCCATAACAAGGATGAATGTATGCACAATACATGACACATTCAGGAAAAGACCGTTCATGGGTGAGTAAAACAATACTTAGTAGGAAATCCTAAAAACACAAAGCAATACCATATCGGAAACACCATGAAGAAGATACCACAGAGAAATACCACAAAGGTAAAACACCACTAAGAAGATATATTCCTATCAACATAGGTATATATCTATATCACATATAAAAATAACATCTAGGTATACTCATAAAGGATTCCAAGCCTAAAAGTCTATTCCCCTGCTAGCTACGTGGTTCTGCTCCTAGCATGCTTGTCCCAAGAGATCTCACTCCTCGATCTATCTGATAGAAGCATAATGAAAATTTCTACCAAAAGTAACCAAGAGAACACTAGGGTCCCAGAATGTTACATAGTTTCCTTGAAACACCCAGTCTCTCTAATACGCATAGTTTCTATAACACATGGAGTGTCGGTTACACACATGGTATCGGTAAAAAATGGAGTGTAAATAATACACTGAGTGTCGGTAATACATGGAGTGTCGGTAACACACAGAGTGTTAATAATTCATGAATTCCCCAAGTCATGTATAATGAAAATAATTTGGTCTCAACACATAGATTGGGGTCAACACTCAGGACTCACTGGGGGGACACCTGGCCCTACTGGAAACACCATCATAGATAGGGGATAGTTTCTTGTGTAAATATTGGTCACACCTTATACAAAAACCCTATCTAAGGTACCACTAAGTGAAGTGAGGATTGACCGGGCCTCTCAGTTTTATACATGCTATAACTCAATGAGTAAACTATCAAATCTGATCTAAGACAACTCACTTCAGAATACGGGTCATCCTCTATGATTGGAACAAGATCCTACATTGAACCCTCAGAGGAAAAGACCAAGGGTATGATCTCAACCTCTATTGAAAAACCTAAAAACCAACCAAGGCATCTCCAAAGGATCTCCCTATCTTAAGGGTCCCCATGTCGTTGATGGATTGTCAATTGGATTCCCTGTTTGAAAGATATGACCATTTTAGTGAAAAGGCCCGATCCAGGTCCAACCCAAACCGCTGGACCCAACCCAGCCCGTCGGCCGACCTGACCAGTCCCGGTTTGGATCGAACCGACCAAGACTACTGGGCCACTAAGTCCAGCCCACTGGGCAACTAGAGTGGTTCAGTTCATCTAGTTTGGCCTGCTCTGTGGTCTGGTTTGGTTGCATCACACGTTGTCCGCCAGACCGCATGCCTCGGCCAGGTTAATACGACACTACCACTTTCAACATGGACGACCACCATGCCCCCCCCCCTTCGTGGCCTATTGTAATAGTGGGCTCTACACAGACCCCAGCCACATATGCGGGTCCCTTCGTTGCATTCTCAGTCACTGCTAGCGGGACTGCTCTACCTGTGGGCTCCCACACGGCCCCACCGAGCCACATTCCTCCTTTATTGGCCACCACCAATGCACTGGTGTCCTCTTCTGTGGGTCACCAGTTCACCACCAGTGCTCCAATTTTCAAAATGAAAGCACGCCTACAATCCTTGGGTCATGTTCTTCATCCCCCTGGGCTCGGATCAATGTTACAATTCATACCAATGAAAATCCACTCAAACGACAATATCTCCTGGATTTCTATGATCCATCCATCATCGTCATCTTTGCACCTACATTATTCCATGTCGATCCCAGATCTATGAAATTGGATCATTTTTTCAAGGATCGAGTGCACAATGATCGATCGATCGCAACATGTCAAGTCACGGGCCAAATTAAGAATACCCACAACAAATTAATAATTGGGGGATAAAAGCATAAATCAACCAAGAGGAATAAACCTTAATCAATGTTCATGTCAATCATGGTTAATTTTCATTATAATGAGTATTCAAATCCAACAAATAATCACAAGATTATTCTCCCATCAAAACCCTGTAAAGGTAAAACCCCATCCAACAACAATGATTGATCTATGGGATAATCTGTTTGTTGATTGGTACACATTCATCATGAAATTCATGAACATGGAAAAGATACCAAATAAAAAACACCCTAACTTTAATCAATTCAATTGCTGATGAAGAACGATCATCATGTCGTTGTTGGGGGTGAAGATCCTACAAATCTGAGGTTCATCGTTGATCATCGACCCACAATCTTCCATTGTTCATTGAGAGAGCTCTATATACATACCATATAGGAATTACAGGGTTATGGTGATAACTCCAAATCCTCTGAAAAATGCATATTAAAATAAAATTCATCATTTAATCAAAAATAAAATATTTTTTTATTAAAATATTTTAATGATGTTTACGTCGAAAAACTATCTTTCACAACCAGCCCACACCGACCAATGTTAACCCTCGCCTAAGGAAAAAACCCCTTACGAATTCAACGGTGGCCTCATATTTCCAATATGAGTTACCTATTATGATTTATTAGGATTCAAAAATAAAATTATTTTATTTTATTATTTTATTTATGATTACTCCCCTAATAGATTTTTCTACAAAAAACTCGCGCTGACTAAAGTTAAGCCGCACCTCGGGTAAAGAAATTGATTTGAGCTCATTAGTGCCTTTGTATTTCTGATCCAGTAACCATTTAAAAATTATTTTACTTTTTTAGAAAATTCATGTGTGTGTGCTATTAAAAACATAAAAAATTTCAATGAATCATTTAGGGAACATTGGACCTCCCAATAGCATGCTTTCTCAGCACCTGGTCTTAGAATTTTAACAAATAATTTCTAAAAATAATGTCTAGAAAATACAAGTCATTACAGATGCCCCCCGCCCAATATAAAAATATTTTAAAGGTGAATTTGTAGTATTATCTTCAAGGGTTGATAGAAGAGTGAGATTTACCCCAGGGTAGTAATTTCATGAATGAATGGACCTTGGTATATTGGGAATTCCATACCAATAATGAATTTGAGGTAGAGTTAAAGAGGATGGGGCTGTATGAAGTAGTGTGGAATTCATAGTTTCATGTCTACTTCCACCCAAATATTATTAATAAACTGCCGAGAAGGTGGTCATTGGGGACCAAAACATTCCAATTTCTTCATGGGGAATTCAACACCAGCCTCAAGGATCTCTAATAAATTGTTGGAATCGACATACATGGGGAGGTGTATGATGAGTTCTTCCACACATAGGACATATGGGAACACCATTAATATATATCAGTGGCAGAGAGGTATCTATTTCACCTTGTGAAAGTGGAGAATGAGTTAAATCTTGGGATGAAGGATGTCCCATTCAATCACTGGTTCAGCTACCTCTTGAATGATCCAAAGGAAAGGCTACCAGAGAGGCCTCCCAAATTCCCAAAATCTTCTTATATGGGTAAGGAAAACTTGTATTGGAAGATACTAGAAGTGATTAAATGGAACATGTGGGGGTATAGTGTGAAGAACATTGCTCCAATAGTTATATTGATAAGATTTATCCTGGTTATCATTAGTGGGTGGAAATTCCCAGTCTGAAATTCATATATGGGGGTGCAGTCAAGAAAATTGGTTATTTCATTGGTTATAGAAATAGGTCAGTGCATAAAAATGGTGGTGAAATTATTGGCCAAATTATATAAGGTGTTATATCACATCATCCATAGGAACACTCCTCTTTTTGTTTTCAACCCCTTACACTAATTTTATATTTTTGTTGTGCATACATGGTAGGATATGAATTCCGGAACCCAATATCCCCTCCTGGCATTAACTTCTTACCATCAATGTTGAAAATCACTAGGATCCATCCTCTGGTGTTGGGGTAGGTCCACATGCTTACAAGGGTCCGACTACCAGAGAATTTCATATTTCACTTATTACCTATTAAAAATGGATGATCATTGTAAAATGTGTGGGTTAAATTGACTAATGGTTATATATTCTAGCCTTTAAAGGTGTATTTCTGGTGGAATGGATCGACTACAAGTTTGTTTTCAAACAGTATTCCCTGTACTAGTTCACTCACTAATTATACTATCTTTGAAGTCTGACACCTAGGGTGTTTTAAAGATTATGATTAGAATTCCACCCTTTGGTCCACATGTGGATATGGAGTATGCCTATGAAATAGGATTCTAGGGGAAGGAATGAGCTACTACCATCCAACTCCCCCTAAGGGATCTTCCATGAGTATGTGGAAAGCTGGTAGATCGCATACCCAAACGACATGTTTAGGAAACCATTTATTCATGTAGATTTAGAGGAAACATTCATGTATCCATGGGGTGTGGCATGTTGCGGTCAGAGGAACATGCCAAGGAGTAAGATCTGACCCAATTAGAGGAGTGTTGGTTTCTACTCCATAGAGGGTATAGTAGTGGGCTAAAGGCTTACAAAAAAGAATCACCAGGAGGAAGGTAGACCCTCAAGGGTAGTTCCAAGGTAACATGTTTTGGTTCTATATAAATAGATTTACATCATATAAATATCTTAATATGAATTCTTACCCAATTCCTAGAGAAGTTGGGCGATGTTATGACAAATAAACTTCCTACAATAAATATGGTTGCATATCCTAGAAGAGGATATTCACCTTCTTGGGATGGGTAATTCCAAGATGGGATTCCAGGATTTTCATGTTTATGTAGTTCAATACCTTAATAAGATGATTATATAATCCATTCTTATGGAATGGGATTCCCCATGATGGACATTGTGGGGATATTTCTAGATATTCCCTCCCCTTCAGACCTCCCTAGGACTCAACTGGCTATAAACATGGTCTGCCAAGAGGGGTCAGTCGAGGAGGGATCTTGGGAGAGTGATTATTTTTGGGACTCCTTTGGCAGAAGATACTCTGCCTCTAGTGAGGTAAATTTATAGTTTCCATGGGCTAAGATCAGTGATTAACCATTTTTAAAATGTTTTCTCACCACCATTTGACTTGTGTTGGAATCAAAAATCATGGAGGAGGGTGAGATTGATGATGAATCATCAGAGGATGATGGGTCATACCTGAACCTTTAAGGGGCAGGAATTTCATCCCCCTAATTTTGGGATCAAAGGTAGCCAAATAGTTATCTTCAAAGCATTCCCCATGGTTGGAGTGGATTTTTAGCTGCCCCAATCATCACATGGTAATTTTCATCCCTTTTCCTTCCCTATGGGGCTAAAAGAATTTGATTTTAATATATCATTTTGATTTTATCATTATTTTTTATATGGAAAACATGTATGGATGAATAGAATCCCTTAGTAACTGAGGACTTGGTCTCTATAGAGATTTCAGCACTGTTAGGTCTTTCGATGAATATCACTGACCTATTGGTCAGTCTTTACAATTCTTATAATCCATATCCCGTTTATTCTTTATCTCCTTGTTATATTTTTTCCAAAATTTGATTACTACTAAACCTATGCCTTATTGGAAGTGAAAACTATGTGGGGAGCCTATCCTCCAATGGTGATGCTTGAACCAGTGAGGTCTATAGCCAAGGTGGTGAATGTCAGTAGTGTGACCCTGATGGAGGTAGTAGAGGTTGTTCCCTGTATAGATGAATTCAAGGAGGATTTTGGTTTCCAATCCTTCCCTAGAGGTTCCATGAGAATATTTGTTTGTATTTTTGGTTATAACAGTGGTTGTTGAGGAGGTTGTGATGGTTAATACTGTTCTATTGGTGTCATAGAAAGTGGGTGAGAATTTTAAAGAAAATGAATTTATTTTGAAGACATAGCCTAGATTATCTAAAAAAAATCCTACTTATGATCTAGTCACTGATGTGTTCAAATATTTCCAAAATATGATCCTAAACTACCCAAGTAATTAAAGGACTTTAGATCTAATGTTTTGGAGGAGAACCGGATTTTTTTACCCAGATTAAGGAGTAGAATGCATAATTTCATCACCTTCACTCTTTTGACTAACATACCAGGATGGGTGGGGTCCCTAAACCATTGGTTGGTAAGTTTGGGGACTGAAGGAGTGTACTCTATTGGTATCCATGTTATATATCTAGATTTACTCACTATTTATGTATGGTTATAGTGGAAATAGTTTGGTATTGTCTGGTACAAGGAGAAATTTATGGGCACTAATGTGCTCGAGGTAGAAAAGAAGGAGGTGGCTTGGATGGAAGGGTAAGACTAGTAGAAGAAGTACATTTCCAACACCAATGGATAGATCATCATCCAGATGAGGGTTTAGTTATTGGAGATCGAGGTTGAGGTAGTGGAGGTTGTAGCCTTGGTGGTAGAATGCAAAGATGAATAGGGTCGGGTGCCGATACAAGCTAATGAGGTTTGACATTCCACTAAAGAGGAAACAATAGGGTTGGCTAACCAACAACAATTCCTTGAGGCCACCCAGTATAGGTTGGCTGGACTGGAGTGCTTCCAGGCTTAGGGAAATCTATTGAGGGCCTCCTTTTTTAAAAAAATAATAAGAGGCTTCATTATGTGGATTACCCTCTTTAAAAATGAATTTGGATTTATTTTCGTTATATATGCCTTATTTTTCTTCATTTTAATCATATTATCAGGACTACCAACTATGAACCTCTGAGATCACATAGTTTATATTTTATGTAAGAAATAATAGATAAAAAAGACCACTCTTTTATCTGAGAGTTCCAAACAATGTGGGGTCAAAATGACCCATCAACCTATGGAGTGTTCTAACTATGAAATATTTGTTTGAAAATGGGGTATATTCTTAACAAACTTTCTTTCCCAACATACACAGGTTCACAAGAAGGGTAATACCATGGGTGTTGGATTCTACCCAAAAAAAATGGGAATATAGAGGATATGAATCAAGATGTACAATACTTGGAACATAAGGAGTGGACCAGGTGATAAAAGATTATTGTTGAGAATGTTTGAAATATAAATTCCACTATCATACCACCAAGAGTGGGGGAATTCAAATGAGGGATGAAGATTTAAAATTTTAAAAACACAGGACCTATCAAATTTTCATCAAAAGTCCTTCAAGGTGTGTGCCAAGAATGGGAGGTGAGCCATTTTTTCTTGGAACCATCACTGTTAGGGGTTCCAGTTCAAACATGGAAGATTATTGGGATCTAAATTAAAGATGTTTTGAAGCATGGGGGTGAAATTGAGGGGATGTTCATATGGAATTCAAAGACCTTGAGATTACTCCACCATGGTTATGAGCACATTGGGTTGGAATATAATTCTAAGAAAAGTACATACTCTCCTTCCAAAGGTAATTTCATCTCAGTTTCCAAGAGATAGTTAAAAAAATCAAATGGTGTAGTATGTGACTGCATCAAAGGAGGAAAATATCTTTTGCGGTGAGGTCCTGAGATACTCTATTTTTGTAAATCATGTAATGTGGATGGAGTAAATTTAATTTAATATCTTGAGTAAATGATGTTATACATGTAATTTAATGTCATATGGTGGGGATATGTGATTATTTTAACATCCCAAACTAGATTAACTCTTACGTAATCAAACCCAGTTGGACACATGTCTTCAAGAATGCCTCCCCCTACATTATAGGTTGTTGTATAGTAGTAGGGGTATAAGGTGATAAAATGGGGATATTATACCCTTAGGATTAGAGTATAATACATGGATGATATATAAGAACAAACCAATAGTAGAAGCAATACAATGGACAACATAAATATAAATCATCAATATGTGAATCAGAAGACAGGTATAATAATAAATAGACTTAAACCTAGTATGATATACAAAATTATGATTTCATTAAACTATACAACAAGGGGAAATACAAGGGGAGTTGATTGGAATTCTACACAATAAAATATGTAAAAAATAAATACAAGATCCAAAAGTTATCTTGAATAGAATCTCTAGCTCAATTTTGGTCCCCTTCTTCATAATCCATCTTAGAAAAAAATAATCCACATCATAGTTCATTCCCTTTTCCATACTTGCATCCATGAGTTTTGTTTAAGTACCAATTAGTGACCTAAATAGGGTTTGAGTAAAACTCAGTAGGCCACCACCAATGTTTTCTAGCAAAATCCAGTTTGTGAATATAATATGAAGCAGTGTGAATATATAATAATAAAGGTAGTAAATAAAAAAACCACATCGGTCTAGGTTTCTCGTAGATCACCCATTAAAAACTACCTAATTCTGTCTAATCTAGAATTTCTCTAAGACCTTGACATTTTAAATTTGTATTTAGAAGCTGGGTACCCAAGGTAAGAAACCATGGCATCTGTATAAACTAATAGTCCTGTGAAGTACCTTAATTTCAATGGCATTACATTTTATAAACCTAGTGAAGTCCATAGAGGTGTACCCTTTTCATTTCACCATATGGGGGGAAATTGCTACATGGTCTTGAGAATAATTTCATAGGTAGACTCGGTGAAAGATTTGAAAGTAGATCAAGGTGGTAACTAATGAGGTCCATAATATTAATCTGAATCCAAGTAGAATCATACAAGGCATTCAATTTATTTATTTTCTAGAAATATAGGAGGACCATCAGTGCTAATCTGTGGAATCCAAATCCATAAGATAATGACTGAATCAGAGTGTTGTTGTTAAATTAGAAGATGCATCAATGAATCGATGGTATTCAATGATCTCATCCATGAAAACCACAATATGAGTTCAAGAATCGCTCAGGACATGCCACACCTTTAATATGATTCAAGGTATGTGGAAATAAAAAAGAATGATATTAACACCCAACAAGTATCCATAATCATAATCCCATTTATAATTTAATTGTGGCCAAGTGAAATGACCATGCCAATCACCTTTTATTTATATCAATTTTCATTTCATTTTTATTATCAAAACAACTTACCTCATAAGTTTATTTAATTAGGAATAACAGGATTATGAGTCATAGTGAGGTATCAATCCATTTCATTTAATTCTATTAAACCATTTAATTTATAAAATTAAATTTAACAATACTAAGAGGTTGTTTAATAACATTTTGAGTCATAGTAAAAAAGTTAATTTAAGGAAAAAATCCCCATAATGGTGGATTTCATCGAGGTATACATCCTCCAATGATTCTAGTTATGGTGCAAGGAAACACCATTTCAAGTGATAACAATTTAATAATTTAATTCAAAATTTAATGGGCATCACATGGAATAATGGCGCATTATATAAATATTAATACTTTTAGTAAAAAGGGATATGCAACCTACCTTAGATGGTTAGTAGACTCCTTGTCCATTATAGGCCTCTAATCCAATCTAAAAAGGGAGAAATATACAAAAGAAAAATATACACTAAATATAGGTCATATTAGATCACACATATATATCATTCCATATACTGAGATAAAAAATTAAAATAATCAAGTTGGTTGATAGTCTTACCATTTTCTATCCAATGTGATTAATGCAGGTTGTTCCAAAGGATGCACAGTTTGGTCGTACAGTTGGCCAAACTGTGCATCAATCATGAGACACCATTGTCTATGTGGGAAACCCCCTCATACTAATAGGCACATAGTTTGAAGAACTCTGTGAAACCCATTCATGATCATTATCTAAATAATCCACCCCCTCGTATAGTTTGGTATGTGGTTAAACAATTATTCCACAAACAGTTCACACCACACTTATAATTTATTGTAGGTTTTTCATGGTCATGAGACCTTCCTCACATGGTTAAAATAATTGTACACCTTATATTTTTACTGCAAATTTGAGCCACATGGGAGGAATATGTTATCTTATATGGTCTTTCTAGTGGTAAATCATACACTGGATCCCATACTACATAGGTTTATCTCATACAAAAGAAATTCAAACATATATCTAATTGATAAAAGGGTGAATCAAGTCTTTATGACTCGATATCCTCAAATAGATTAAAGTATTTAAATTTAAACTAGATCTTAGGGTCATATTTAATTTCTATGTATAAGAATCCTCAATTTTCCTTATACATTTTATAAGGAAAGGAATCATGTCACGATCTACTTTCTCATATGTCACCCCATAGGGATCGAACTCACATGTGGGGAGGGGGATTTTTTGTCAAACCATACACAATATTTTTGAAGCTTACTCTACATAGATTTATCCCACATTCAGGAAAGGAGGATTAAGTTTCACCTTAGTGAATATCTAATAAGGAATTGGGGTATCACTTAAAAGGTTTTAACACTTAGGTAGTAGGGGATATTATGTATTTTTCTTTTTTCTTTTTTTAGATGTATGGTTGAGCTCTGTCATGGGTTATATGAGCATCACTTTTCATTCTATGGAGAAATGAATAAATCCATACATAGTTTTGGATAAACTAAAGTGTTTACCTAGATGAATATGACTCTTATATAGGGAAATATTCATTTAATGTTGATCACAGGTTTCTATATGAGAGAACCTAGGTTAATATATCATTCGTAGATATGGATCAAACAGAGGATAGGGGGCATTATTATTTTGAATATTTTTTGGTCCTATGTTTAGAAAACCTAGGCATTACTATGTATCCAACGATAGTAGGAATCAATACATGCATAGTTATTATGGATACTACCTACATATATCTACCTCATATGAAGAGAGGTATCATTTTTTATCTTCCCTTGATGATCCTTAACATCATAGTCGGTTGAAGATTATTCTATATAGATCAATCTCAATAATAGGTAAATGGAATTTCTATGTCCTATTGTGGTATATAGATGGTATAGTCATTGCTAGAATATATTTTTAGATATTTAATCCCACTATAAGATGTTTTAAGTTCTATCGGATGAACCATATGGGGTTTCCAAGAGGAATTATTTACTTAGGGAATTTGGGTCTTCATAGGAGATGTATTCCCTATAATGGAGGGGGTACAAGAATATGATATTATGATCTTTCTTTGAAAATGGGTATGATGGACAGATTTATTATATCAAGGATATCATAATTCGATTGAATAGATGGGTTATAGGAAGTTTAAATCATAACCTAAGAATATCTAGTTCAATGGGAGATGATAATCGGTGGGTAAAGGTCATCCATTAATAATGAAGGAATCCCATATTTAACACATTTAGGATAACAGATCCTGGACTTAATGGGGCCTCTCATATAGTACCAAAACATCCACTAAGTGTAAACTCTGAATCATTCCATTTTTCACTAGTGAATCCCAATAGGCTACCTTTAGATTAACTAGTCCTTGTTACCAATATTCTATATGATATAACCATGAGTACACGGTCTCAAGGTATAAGTGAGTCCAAGAGAAGTGTATGAACTCAATGAATTGGATATTATTAAATTATATATCATATATATAAGTTGGTTCATGGGGAAAATTATATTTAAGAAGGGTTTTAGCACCCTAAAAGTTACACCAATGTGTATTGAACACATTTTTTGGGTGAAGGGATAAAACATACAATTCTAGGGTACACAATCTTTAAGGGGGTGATCAATTTAGCATGAAGACCTAGATTTGTGTAGTTTAACATCACGTGACTGGGATGTAGTTCCATATCCCAATGTAAAAGATACCTAGATTATGTCAATCAAAGAAACATGTCAGGTTACATATATCACATAAGTCATTCATTCCATGATAAACAAAAGGACAATTAGGTATTTAACTAAGCCAAGTGAGGATGAATAATAAGGTATATGAAGGGGCATCGACATTTTGATATTATTAGTAATCCCCATTATCATCGAGGAACATAGTTGAGGATGATAAGAATTATATTTTGGGTCTGAATTGAAAGATCTAGGAACAACTACATAGCCTATTATAGTAGCAATCAATACACATGTAGTTCTTAGATGGAAAATTCATTTCATAGGTCTGGCACGTATGTTGGGAGGGGAATTTTACATGTATATTGTGACTGGAACTAGGATTTTAAATCTAGGCATTGCTATATATCCTATAGTAATAGGAATAAATCCACACATAGTTCTTTCAATAGATCCCCACATAGATCAAACTCATGCATATAGAATGACCATTTTTTCATTTCATTGCAGATAAACATACGATTGGAAGCTCGGGCGTCACTATGTATAATGTAGTAATCAGAATAAATCCACATATAGTTATAATATAGATGTTGTACAATTAAGATTATTTCTTTCTTGACTTATGTATAAAGTTGAAACCCACAAATCCAATCTTTATCCCTCCTGGATATGGGGAAATATATGAAATAAATCATATCTTTAAATGTATATATCATGGATGAACATTGGTTTATTTAGGGAATGGCATATAACCATTATATAAATAGTTCATGGAGTTAAGGGGGGCCTTTCCTTTGAGACAAAAATATAAAATAACACAATATTTAATTAGTTGTATTATTTATCAGTGAATCCTAGAGGGTGCCTTTAGATTCACCAAAACACCCCCTAGTAAAAATCTCATAGGCATTGTGTTATTCACCAGTGAGTCCTATTGGGGTCCTTTCTAATTAGTCAATACCTATAACCAATATATTGCAAGGGGGAACCAGTGAGACGTGAGATCAAGGTCCATGAAATTCTAAGGGATTATATACTCAAGGTATCTTGTGATTTACACATGAAAAGGGGGCATGATGTTTGTTTGGTGGAAAAGTTGGTGTCCTAAGGGATTTAGGAACTCATTAAAATTAGTTCAGTATACATGACTCAAAAATTAAAGGGTACAAAAAATCAATATTATAATCTTTCTTTGACAACACGTACGATGTACATGTGAGTAGCATCGAGGGTATCCAAATCTACTTGAATAGTTGGGTTATGAGAAGTGTAAATCATAACCCAAGAATATCTAAGTCAATAAGAGATAAGAATAGTGTATGTAGGATAACCATTAATAAATATAGATAGGTTATATCATATGTAGTTTGGATAATGGATCCTATATTTAATGTGGTTCTTTTCATTAGGACCAAAACATCCACAAGGTGTAAGCTCCGAAGAGTTGTATTATTCACCAGTGAATTTTATTAGAGCCTCTTTGGATTTACTAGTCCTTGTTACTAGTTTATTATATGGTTAAACCAAGATTTTGTTTTATTTAGGTCTATGGGATTCATAGAGAAGTACAATAACTCAAGGAATTAGTTGGTATTGACTCAGATATTAAATATATTAATTTAGTTCATGGATAATGTAATGCTCAAGGAGAGTTTGTGAACAATAAAGGATAAACCAATGTGTAATGAACACATTTTCATGGTGAAGGTATATACCATGCAATTCTTGAGTTCAAAGTCATCAGGAGGATAATCTGTTCAGTAAGAAGAACACATATCATCCAGTTTAACATCATGCAACAAGGACATTCTCTTGAAATTTAACTTCATGTGACTAGGAAGTGGTTCCTTATCTTTGAATATAATTTACCTCAATGGAATTGGTCAAATAAGAATTCTAGGTTCCATAAGATCACAGGATTTATTCTCATCATGAGAAAAAATAGATAACTGGGTTTTTTATTGAGTCGTACGAGGGTTTGTGATATAGAATATATAAGATTTTCACATTTTAATGTGGATAAGAACCTCAATAAAAATTTAACTCTCTTGTAGGGAGATGATTTGGAGTGAAGAATACTCTTGGATAGACCCAAAATGGAGGATCGGGGTATCATTATGTATCCTTTGATAATAATAATAAATCCACATGTAGTTCTTATATTGACTCCCTCCTACAGGTTTGACCAATATATAAGGAAAGGGGCATTTTTTTTATTATGGTGGGACCCAATATCTCATATCTGGGCATCACTACATATCCTATGGTGACATGAATCAAGACACATATAGTTCTTGAGAAGTTTCCCTCCACAATTCTGAATCATTCTCAATGAGGGGGAATTTTTATTTTTTTTATGTTGCGATTGGACCCAAGATTTGAGATCTAAAAGTCACTATGTGTCATGTGATAATAGAAATCAAGAAACACGCAGTTCCTATAATATAAATTCTTTATACATGTCAAATCCATATATAGATTGGAGTAATTTTTTCATTTATATTGTGGATGGACCTAATATCCAAGATTTGAGTATCAATACATGTCCTATGATGATAGGAATGAAGATACTCATAGTTCTTATGAAATCACCTTATGCGTAACTAACTCACACATAAGGATGGGGGGTATTTAAATTTTTCCTCTATATAGATCCAACTCATGTACAATGAATTTTACATGAAGTAATATCCATGAGAAATAAATAAGGAAACATATTGTGAATGAGTTTTTGGTTCTAGAACCAACCGGGACCATTTTTCCCTTACAGAATTTCATTGTAAAAAACTCGATGTGAGCTAGTAAGCCCCTACACTAATAAACTTGTAGACGAATCGAAATAATGTGTAATAAGAGGAGGTAGATCTCAAAAGGGGACCCCATGCCATGCATTATTAATTTTGTGTAGCTAGGATGTGTTTCATACTATTTTAGCATCATGTAGTAAGGACATAATTCATGTAGTTTAACATCACATGGTAAAGATATTTTATATATGGTTTAACGTCATGTGGTAAGGTTGTAAAATGCTATGTAGCTTAAATTATATCCATTTTGAATCTTATTTTATTATTGAATCTATAAAAATTACATCTTAATAAACCTCACATTGGTCGAGGATAAAACATTACCTATCCATCATGTCTAATTTGTAATCTCTATTCGAAAAGAAATTTTATATGATGCAAGGCCCTACCAAATTGGATTCCAACTATGGGGGTTTTTCCCCTGGAATCATCAGGATTCTAAGAACCTATACTAGTTCTACTTAGAGGAATGAATAGAGGAGAACTGTTTTATTTAAGTCTTGTTTGATCTAATATTGATGAACCTCTTGATTCTGAATTGTATGAAACCTTTTCACATCAATTCATTTGAACTCATTCATCTGTTTATTTTATTGTTCTTCATATGAGATTTTTCCACATATAGTCATTTAGAGTGATTGAAAATATAATTTGATGTGTAAGTATGACTCTATACTATAAACCATCGAATATGGGGTTTCTTGTGTTGCAGTACATGTTGTGGTACAGTAGGACCATAAATCCTGAAGGGTTTTATCTAGAAAATACTTCTTTTCCTTGTCCACTATTTTCTGAAGTATATTTGAAATATTCTTATTAAAGGCCTTGATCTATCCATTTTCATCTTCATGGAAGTAGGATGAATGGTTTAACTCGATGTTATATTCCTGATACAGTATCTTCATCTCAGAAGAGAAGAAGATTTTCCCATTTTCCATCAATATCTTGTAATGAAAACTGAATCCAGGGATAATGTTTGACATCACAAAGTGGATGATATGCTTATTCTAGAATTCCATTAGATTTATGTCCTCAACCAATTTATAAAATAAGTTGTTAGTAGTTAGGATGTATTTAAACTACTTTTTTTATGGCTGAGGGATATAGCCCCACAATACACATTCCCTATATAGTAAATTGGTACGAATACTTATCTATATATAGAAACTTAAGGTTATTATGGATGAAGTTTTCATGAATATGACATGTGTGACACTTCCTCATGAATTCTGCATAGTCTTGCATCATTTTTTTCTAGTAGTAACCAAATATCCTAATTTGGTGGGAGATTCTGATTCCAAAATGGTGAGAATTGCAAGATCCTGCATATAATTCTTTCATGGTGGTGGGAGTCTCTCCTTTTTCAATGCATCTACGGATAATTCCATCAAATCATTATTTATAGAGATCTTTTTATCTTTTCGACCATCCATAAGGGTGAATTTTTCTACACTACTTTGAATTTTTCCCTTCTTGATTACTCCAATAGGAGATCCCAATTTTGAAGATAATATATTATAGGATCCATCCATATTGTGGTGTATATAATCTCACAATGATCTAGGGAATAATTAACATGATTTATTTCATCCATGTCACAGATGATGACTATTGAGATCACCCTTCAGTGTGTGATGGGGAAAAAACATTGTCCTGACAAGGATCATCAAATATTATGGCTACATAAACTAGTTCATTGGAACAATCATTTATTTGATCAAGAGACATGATGCATTGTTGGAATAAAAGGTAATTCAGTTATTAATACTCTAAAATAACCTATTAGAGGGTCCAATGTTTCCTTCATGATGTTATACTCACTATTTATTACATTGATTACTAGATCTAAGTCCCCATTGTTATTCAGGTAGGTTATCTATAGCTATAGGGATAGTTTCAAGCTGGTGATAAGGGATTAGTATTCTGCCTCATTAGTAGTGTAGCCTTCGGGTAGTGCATAAGAATAGGGAAAAAATTTATCTGAGGAAAAAATTTAATCTATAGAGCAACCCAATTGAGCTTTGGATTTTATATTCTCTTTCAAATAGGACTTTAGAGTCACCTTAATAATACATCTCCCATTTTTGGGGGTTTCATGGGCATAGAAAACCTCTTCTTCTAGAAGTTCATTATTTACTAGAATTTTTTTAGGGGGTGTTCTATAAGGAAATTAGCTAGGCCTTGCCTTTTAACTTCCTTTTTGGCGTGAATTTAATGTCATATTTTTTCAGAATTACTGAAAATCGGTCTAAATTCCCAGTTAACATAGGGAATGCAAGAATATAATTGCGTGGTTCAACATGACAGAATATGTGGACCTAGTCATGATGTAAGTAATTCCTCATCTTTTTTTCTATGAAGATGGACATGAGGCAGTTTTTTTTGATATAATAATATCGAGTCTCAATATCTAACATCATTTAGCTATGATAATAGAGACTATTTTCATTCCCCATTTCATTTTTCTATCTGAGGAGATAACTAATAGATCATTCCATGGAGACCATGTATAGGATAAGTGGATTTCCTTTTATTAGTGGCATAAAGACTAGTGGATATAGTCGGTAATAATTGAGATTCTTGAAAGCTTATTGGAAATCCTAATCCCATCAGTAAGTGACTCCCTTCATCATTAACTGGGTGAAGTGGAAACGTTTTATAGCCATGTTGTCTATGAAATATCGAATATAAGAAAACCTCCCTTAGATCCCCCTTAATTATTTAATATTATGAGGAAGTGTCATTCCCATAATTTTTCTAGTATTTCCTAGACCAATCTCGATGTCATAGTGGTGCACCAAAAATCTAATTAATTTCCCTAATGTTACTCTAAAATAAAACTTTATATGGTTCATATTCAAACCATGATAGACAAATTTTCTAAAGATGGTTTAAAGATCAATGATTTTATCACAATGTTTTTAGGATTTAACCACTTGGTCATCAAAATAACATTCTTCAATTCATCCCAATAATTGGTTGAAGATGTGATGCATGTCATGTTGAAAAGTCATTACTGTATTCTTTAATCCAAAGGGAATGACCTAGTATAAAAAATCTTATGTTGTTCTCTAATAGTGGTTTTTCCTTATCTTCAGGGTTCATCTTATACCCTCAACACACATTCATAAAGGAAAGGTCTTGGAATCAATTTGTTTCATTGATAAAAAGCATTGTGATTGATTCCAGGAATTCATCCTTAGGGAAGTGTCGATTAATGTCTCTAAAATCAATAAAACCTATAATTTACCTATTCTAATTATTTATAGTGATTATGGTGGAGATCTATTTTGGGTAATGCACCTCTTGGAAAAAACTCTCTTTGATAAATTTTTGAACTTTTGAATCTTACATGGTAGCATGAGAGGGGGAATTATTCGGGATACATGTTTTAAACCTTGATGTTCATCAAGAAAACCTAGTTGATGATTGGACACATCTAGTTTTAGATTGGGAATCTCAGTATAATTACAATATGGAACGTATCAATTCCAATTTATAAATTAAATGAACTTCTTCTGCCCCTTGAAAATAATGGTGGCACTAACTTATTAAATGAACATCTTCTGCCCCTTGAGAAGAATGGCATTGTTACACTTCTATAGCACCACTTGGCATGTCTAATAGAAGGTATCCTAGGGAACCATATTAAATGATTATGAATTAAATGAATTAATTGTATGGTTTCATTCCAAGTTATCCTTATCACACTAATGAAAGGAAATAGATTGAACCAAATGATTTATTAAGAGGCATGATTATGACATGGCCCAACTTATTAAATGAATTTATTACATGGTGCCTAATGCATATAGACCTATACATTATACTAGGAGTGTTAAGACTCTAACTCTTATTGGATTCTTGATATAATTCTTTGAGAACTCATTAACACCATTCTGATTCAAGGATTCTGGTTTCCATGTTCGAGACCTGCCTTAGAACTTGATCCTCAGAAATCAGTCGATGCCCAGTATAGAACCATTGGATCCCTCCTTTACTAATAAAATATGACTTGGATACACTCCTTGGATCCAACGTGACTTATATGGACATGAGATTCCTTAGATACTCTCTAGGTATTAATCACATCTTTTCCTATTTTACCATGGATGTATTCCTTAGAGTCGGTTAGAATTTCACTATTATGGAATTCCTTGGATGATGCTCCTTGGATTACACTCTTAACCTTATATCTAGGCTATAGTTACTACTATGTTTGTGAACCTTAAGGTCAAGGTTTACTTGGTTATTACCTTGGAATTTTTTCAGAATTATTATCATTATCAGATAACTATCTATGTCTTGGATCCTCAATATCATTATAATTTCAAGATTTGAGTGCTGGTTTTATCTCACATGATTAATTATATAAAATATTAATTAATTAATTAATTAATTGGTTACATGTTTAGAAATTATTCTAGGGATGAAGAAGGTACATGGGTATTTACATTACTGTACATCTTTACTTTTATATATGCATGCTTTCACACTGTTTAGTTTATATTACATGGATTGGATGTTATAGTTTTTAGTAATGGTGGCCTACCTAAATTTATATCACACCTTATCTGGGACTCAATTGGCACCCATGTAGATTACATGTATAAACATGTTGAAAATTTGAAGTGTATCTCTTCAGACACTTGATTACATGATTTCATAGGATGGAGCTGGTAGCATATGACCAAGCTGAATCTTAGGATGTTGGAGATAGTTTTGGATTCTATTTTGAAACTTTTTTATAACACGTAGTTTTTGTTGCTTTGTATCCATTTCTTACATCTTTATAGATTCATGACATGTCATCCTCATCTTTTGAGTATTATTTCTAGTTTACCTAATGTTTATTACTCATGTATTCTTCTATTGTGTCATCTTTTTCTATCATTATGCCTTCACTATTTACCTGTTATATGATTTATCCATTGTTTTAGACACACCCTAGCCTCTTAATACTGGTCTACAGCCTCTAGCATTTGGGGATCTGCGCAAGAGGCTATGTGGCCAACTAGGATTGGGGAAACTCTAAGTTACATCTAGGTGTAAAGACCTGTAAATTCCATGTAATTTTTTTTAAAATTATTTGAGATTATTACGAGTATGCGAAAAGACGGCACGTGATTCTGAGGCCTGGTGTTCTTGGAACGCAATTTTCAACTTTTTTAAGGTACGTTCAGTAAACGTATGGGTGGTGTTTTGTAAATTTTTAATCGGTGCTCAGAATTGAAATATGAGGGAACCATTGAATCCCAAGCATCGAGATTCGCTTAAAAGAGGCTTAACTTCGATGACAGTAGGTCGGGAGGAAAAGATAATTGTCGGACTTTTAAAAGAATAAAAATGTAATGTGTAATTTTTATTTTATTTTTCTCCATTGGTTGAGTGGAGGTGGCTGGATCATTGTGTTGTCAAGCCATTTAATGGATTGACTCTTTGTTTCTATAACCTCGACATTGAAAGGTTAAATGCAATTCATAAATGAACTGCATTAATTTTGTGAAACTCAGTTGTTTCTTCAGTCTATTTAATTGACGCTAAGGCAAGGGAATTTGGCACGGAAGGGAGGAACCTCTGACGAAGTGTTACGGTGTCTTCCACCAACGAGAAATGGGATCCTTGAAAGCAACATCAGAGGGATCTAACTAGGAAAGATGAACGTCAGTGGCTTCATCAAATCATGGATTCTCCTCCCTCCACCACCATGACTCCAATGATTCTCGAGGTACGGGGATTTGTCCTGGTTTAATTCTTTGGGTTGAAGATGAATAAATTTTTACCTAATTGTTACGATGCTAACACGAAGGGTGCAGGAAAAACAGAAAAGTCCCATACACTCCGTTGCATCATTTTTGTCGTGCTCTTCGGGGGAAAAATTTCCAACTCGGCCGAACCTTGAATCCAAGAGCCGCGCAGAGACAGCGGCATCCAGGGAGGCTCTTAGGCGTGAGTGGAAGGGAAAATAGAACACTGAAGCTCACCTGATGGACTGCAGAAGATCCATCGGTGCGGAACTGGTGTAGTGTCATTGGAGACTAGTTTCGGTGGGAAAGTAAGTGGCCAGTGCTCGCCGTCTGTGGAAAGGGGTGATGCCACTTGGAGCAGCGGTAGATCCTAAGGGGGTGGCCGACACTCGGTTATCTGCGTTGGCGAGGTGGCGCATTTTCGTGCGCCACAGTGAATGTTCTGTAGCATCAAAGTCATGGTAAAGGGGGGCCTATGTCCGAAAAGTCCCGCGGACCATGTGGCGGCCGCACGTGGTGTCGCTGATTGAAGATTCGAATGGATCAATGAGCCATTCGGGGAGTTGGGTGGCCACCCAGCTGGCGAGCCGCGCCAGCGCACCGGGCCGCGTCCAGCCGGTCTACGGCCTAGCAGGCGGAGCCCACTACATCCAGCTGGTCTGCAGCGGGCCGGGAAAGGCCGGTTTGGGCCTAGCCAGGTCAGACCCAGACTGGGTTGGGTCATCCCAGGATGGTTCTGGCCAGGTCGGACCAAACCTGAACCTATTCGAGCCAAGTTTTGCTTAAGGAGTTGTATCATGTGAACCATACGTCTATTTGACCAACCGTCTACAGTGCTAGGATCCATGGAGAAAGAATACCCTTTTGAGATAGTTCACTTTTGTTTTGGATAAAGTTGGAGTATGGCTGGTTTGGATCATACATGAATCTAACTGGGCCCTCAGCACAAAAATGACTATAACTCACAGACCGGGTATCCAATTGACGTGTCGTATATCATGTTGGGACCCTTAAGAAATGGAGGTCCTTTCAGTTATTCCTTTGTGGAACTTCATGGTAGTTGAGTAAAGACCGATATCTTGAGGAGTAGATTCTATCGAACTTAAGCGAAATGAGTGCGGAAATCTTGTGGTTGGATGTCACTTTATTACCACCCTGTGTGGATCAGAATTCATAGTGACCCTATGTGGATCGGCATTATAGAGACCCTATGTGGATCAACATTCATAGAAACATTGTGTGGATCAACATTCATAGAAACCCTGTGCGGATCAGCATTCATAGAAACCCTGTGTGGATCAGCATTATAGAGTCCATGTGTGGATCTACATTCATAGAGACCCTATGTGGATCAACATTCATAGCAACCCTGTGTGGATCAGCATCATAGAAACCCAATGAGGACTAGCCTGAGAGTGGCTCATCATGGATCAGCATCATAGAGACCCTGTGTGGATCAGCATTATAGCGACCCTCTGCGGATCAACATCATAGAAACCCTATGTGGATTAGAATCATAACGACCCAATGAGGACCAGCCTTATATCGGCTCACTGTGGATCAAAAACATAGAAACCCTGTGTGGATCAACATCTTTTCTTATTTCTCTGAGTTTTATACCTAGTTTGAGCTGAGTCTTTTTCTTTGTGCTTTTAGATTGAGATCATACTTTGCAGTTTTCCTTTTTGGAATTCTGAGAGACCTCCGGGGGTCTTAGGGTCCCTACTGGGTATTGTTGTACTCACCCCTACATGAGCATTGCCCACACCTTATTATGTCTTGTGTAGATGATGGACCGTCTTGAATGAGACTCATAAAGCTAGGACCTAACAGCGACCGATGATGATGGTTGACGTGGAGAACTGTGGAGATGAGTTATACCTACCCTTCCGGTAGGAACCTTGGTGGATGATTCCAAGAGCTTTTTACTATTTTTTATTGTTGTTTTATCTTTTATTTGGGCTTATATTCCATCCCATTTACATTCAGTACACACTTTTACTATTTTAGTTTTACTTCATGGCTTCTTCTTGTTGTGTTCTCGGACTTTGTGTTTGTATAGGTTAAAGTACAATGTCTTCCCATTTTAGGGATATGCCTTTCTGGTACTAGTTGCCAACCCCTGTCCTATGGAATACGGGCTTGTGGTAGTCATGGAACAGGCCCCAGGGGATGGGTCGTGACAAAGTGTTATCAAAGGAGTCGGTTCTACCAAACAACTAGGACTCATATCGCTTTAATGGAGAAATAGTGTTAAGTGTTTTGAGAGTGGTTTTTAGTTCGGAGAGTCCAGTGTTTATGTGGCAGCTAACGTATCCATACACCAGGACCCTAAATTCTGATTTCTGACTCGATGCATGAAAACACAGAATGTGTGTGTTTTAGAAATGTTTTATTTTTGATCTATTTGAGTCATCTCACAAGTTATAACTTATTGACCATTGCGCACCTATTTTTTTTTCAGGATGTTGCCGCATAGATAGCCATCTAGGATTCTAGATAGATTTCAGGATTATGTCCCACCGAGAGATGAGACTTCGGTGCAGGGCCATCTTACTGTGTTGGCACCTTCAAGTGGTGTACAAGAAGCACCACCCCTCAGAGGGAAGCAGTTTACAACATCCCCACTAGCAGATCGTGCATGCCGAATGAGCTTGTTTCATGAGTTCCAAAGGCATCGGCCTCTAAGGTTTTGAGGTGAGACATATCCCCAAGCAGCTGAGGACTGGCTGGAGGCTATGGGATGGGTTTTTTAGTTGATACATCAGCAGATTAGATGGTGATCCTAGCTACTAGCCTACTCCAGGGAACAATAGGGAGATGGTGTAGTATGACGCTCTAGACGCATGAGGAGGAAACACTCTCCTAGTTGGACTTTGAGACCCTCTTCAGGGTGGATTTTCTACCAACAAATTTATGCTCTATGAGTATCCAGGAGTTGTTTCACTTATAGAAGGGCATCCTATCAGTTTCCCAGTACTCGATGAGAATCACTAACCTCTCATGCTACTCTATAGAGATGGTATGGTACCCTTTCATCAGGGCCCATTCCTTTGAGTAGGATCTCCGATGAGATATCATAGCATCGATGATATCACTCAATATCTCGGCACAGGCAGGAATACTTGAGAGAGCATTATTGGTGTAGAGCTTCTTAGATGAGAAGACACCAATAGTGAAAGCCACCACCAGATGATAGTTATTTGAGTCATCTGTAATAGGAAGTAGGTAGATGATTCAGAGATCCAAGCGAACCAGACCTTCTAGAGGACAACCACTAGATGTAGGGTTGGAGGTGCAGAGCTCACGAGGAAGAGGGGGTAAGTAGGGGAGTAGACTGGGCTTCACGTGTGGTGGGTAGGGCCACGTGGATCATGAATACCTGACCCGTCATACTGATAATCAGTAGACGGTTGAGGGACCACTGAGGCAGAGGCAGATATTTGTACGAGGAGGTCCGCAGTGTGGCGGACATGGCAGAAGAGTAGGTCATGCAGCCGGTGGTGGATGATGGTTTGATGTTCTACTGCCACCACCACCAGGTGGTCCACCCCAACCATAGAAAGCAGGTGGATAGGGGTGAGAATAGCTTTAGGCAGTAGTGGCCTTTGACCACGGCACTCTAGATATGATTAGAGGTATGATCTATGTCTATTCCACCCTATATGGAGTTCTTATAGACACAGGTTCTAGTCACTCTTTTATTTCCATGACACTCATTTAGAGCTCGTAGATTCTGACAGAGTCTTTGGCTTGATCCTTATGATTAGAGACTCCAACAAGAGAATATTATATGATTACACACTAGTGTAGGAAGTTTGAGCTCACTCTAGGAGTCAAGAACTTATGATGGGATCTTTTAGTAGTAGCGTCAAGTCCTTATAACGTCATCTTGGGTATGGACTGGATATCCATAGTCCATGCTTAGATTGATTGTTTTAGGCGCAAAGTGAAAGGTGTCTGGAAGGACGGGATTAGGTTTTCCTTCACTGATGAGAAGGAAACCTTTGTAGTATAGGAAGCAATTTCTCAAAGGAGGGTGTAGCTAATCACTCAACAGTTCTCTAACCTTACCCTCTGAGTAGTTGACGTGAGGAGTCCGAGTTATCCTATAGTGGTGGACCAGTATGCTGGTGTATTTCCTAATGATGTTCCAGGACTACCTCCTCGTAGAGAGGTAGACTTGTACATTGACCTGTACCCTGGGATGACACTGATATCTATGCTAGCATATCAGATGTCTCCCATGGATCTTCATGAGTTTCGGGTATATTTGGAGGAATTGTAGAGGAATGGGTTCATAAGGCCCAGTGTTACTCCATGGGCATCCCAAATTTTGTTCTCCAAGAAGGAAAGTGGGAGCTTAAGGCTTTTTGTGGACTATCAGCACCTGAACCAGGTAACTGTGAAGAACAAGTATCCTCTACTGAGGATCGATGATCTCTTCGACTAGCTGAATGGAGCTCTATGGTTTTCAAAGATAGACCTCAGATCAGGCTATCACCATCTCAGGGTACGAGATGAGGACGTACCAAAGATAGCTTTCAAATTTCGATATGGATATTACAAGTTCTTGATGATTCCCTCTGGCATAACCAATGCTCTGGAAGTATTCATGGGGATCATGAACAAGATATTCCAACCTTACCCTGATCGCTTTGTGGTGGTATTCGTTGACAACATCTTGATATACTTGGCATTAGAGGAGGAGCACACCACGCACCTGCAGATAGTTCTGGATACACTTTGAGAGAAATAGATATATGGAAATCTCTCAAAGTGCCAGTTCTGGATATGGGAATTCCACTTCTTGAGGCACGTTATCTTGGAGGATGGAGTTGTTGTGGGACTAGAAAACATAGTGGCAGTTCTTTCTTGGGAGCCACCCAGAAGTGTCACGAAAAAGTGGAGTTTTCTGGGATTGGCTGGTTACTACCCTAGATTTTTACCTAACTTCTACAGGTTAGTGGCACAATTTTTAGCTTTGACAAATAATGGGAATCCTTTCATGTGGACGGAGAAGTGCCAACATAGTTTCCAGGAGCTGAGGCGGAGATTGACGAGTGCTTCCATCTTAAGGATACCAGAAGAGGGTGTTGAGTATGTAGTCTAATGTGGCGCATCAAGGAACAGACTAGGTTGTTTCCTTATTCATTAAAGAGAATTTATTGCCTATAGCTCATGGAATTTGAGACAACATGAGTAGAACTGTGCCACCCTTGACCAAGAGTTAGCTGCAGTGGTCTTTGTGCTAAAGATGTGGTGGAACTACTTGATGGGTGAATGGTTTACTATTTAATCCGGTCATAAGACTATCAGGTGTATATTATTATAGAAGAACCTGAACCTAAGATATTGAAAATGGATGGAGTTATTCTGGGTTTCTGACTTCGAGATAGTTTACACTCCTAGGAAGGGGAACGTAGTAGCAAACGCACTCAGCAGAAGGTCTGGTTTACAGTTGCTGAGTGAGACGACAGAGCAGCTAGTTGCATTGCATATATTCTTTATGGATAGAGGTGGAACAAATTACCTCTAGTCTATGACAGTTACCCCCCCCCCCCCACTCATTCATAGAGTTAAGAAGGCACAGCTTAGTGTCGTAGACTGTGAGGCCCAACATGATCAGATATCTTTAGGACAAGCTCATGAAAGATTTCCTGAAGGTGGGGAGAACATCGTTATATTTAGAGGATGCACCATGGTACCAGTGACGCTACGGGAGGAGGTATTGAGGGAGTTCCATACATCCCCTTTGGCAGTACATCTTGGAGTGGAGAAGATCTACAAGGACCTTCGGTATCAGTACTCGTGGCCAGGGATAAAGAAATCCGTGGTAGAATTTGTATCCTGATGCCTCACTTGTCTGCAAGTGAAGGTTGAGCATTTAGTGCCAGTAGGCTTAGCTCATCTACTTGAGGTACTGGAGTGGAAGTGGGATGTTATCTTCATGGAATTCATGATAGGGATACCATGTAGGTCTAGGGTCCATGATTACATCAGGGTGATCGTTGACTGACTCACCAAATCGGCCCACTTCTTACCAATTAGAGAGCAGGGACAAGTTGAGGGCTTGGGACGCCTCTATGTGCAGGATATTGTGAGACTTCACGGAGTTCCATCGATGATTTTCTCAGATCATGATGCATGTTTTACATTCAACTTTTGGATGGGATCACAGGAAGCTTTCGGGACTCAGCTACACTTGAGCACCACTTTTCACCCTCAGACAGATGGTCAGACAGAGTGGACCATATAGACACTCGAGGAAATGCTTCATTCTTGTGACCTTGATTTTTCCCGCAGTTGAGAGGACCACCTTCCACTGGTGGATTTTGATTACAACAGCAATTATCACTCCACCATCAGCATGGATCCGTTTGAGGCCCTGTACAGGTGACCATTTATATAACCTCTTTTCTAGACATACCTAGGGGATTCAGCACTTATGGGTTTAGTGTTGGTACAGGCTACCACAAAGAAGGTTCATATCATCCAGGAGTGGATGAATACTACACAGAACTGACAGAAGTCTTATGCCGACATGAGACAGAGACCCTTAGAGTTTGAGGAGGGAGACCATGTCTTCCTACAGGTCTCACCCTGATGAGGATTGTGGAGGTTTGGTCAGGGCAGAAAGCTATCTCTGAGGTTCATCAAACCCTTCCAGATCCTTAGCATAGTAGGAAAGGTGGTGTACCATCTAACTCTTCCCCCACATATGCACCGAGTGCATAATTCTTTTCACGTGTCACAGCTGAGGAGATACATGCATGAACAATCACACGTTATCGATTGGGGTGAGCTAGACATCGATGATGGGCCGACATTTGCCGAGTTCCCAGTGGAGATATAGGATTGATATGAGTGGTTCCTTCATGGATGGTCGATTACTCTAGTGTGAGTTCTTTGGAAATATGGGAATATCTAGGAGATCACATGGGAGCGGGAGGCTTAGATATGTGCTCTATAACCCCACTTGTTCCCCAAGTTTTTTTGTAGCTTTCAGGTACAAAAATCCCTAAGGTGGGGAGAATGTAAAGACTTGGAAATTCCATGATTTTTTTTAAATTATTTTGGATTATTACAAGTCTGCAAAAATTGAAGGCGTGTGATTCCAAGTCCTCGTGTGCCCGGAATGGTGTTTTGTACTCTTTTTAAGGTATGTTCAGTAAATATAGGGGCAGCGTTTTCTAACTTTTTAACCGGTGCTCGGAATTGAAATTCGAGCACACTGTTGAATCCAGATCCCCAGGATTCGCTTAAGAGAGGATACACTTCAACCATAGTAGGTCGAGAGGTAAATATAATTTTCTAACATTTAAAAGCATAATAAAATAACATGTAATTGTTATTTTATTTTTCTCTAGCGGTTGAGCTTTAGTGGTGGGACCACTTTGTTGTCAATCCATTTAATGCCTTGAATCTTTGTATCTATAACCTCGACGTCGGAACATTAAATGTGGTTCATAAATGAACAACATTAATGTTATTCAACTTAGTCATTTCTTCGGTATATTTAATTGAATCTTGGGCATGGGCTTATGTTATGGAAGAGAGAAGCCTCGGAAGAAGTGATACACCATCTTCCACCGATGAGGAACGGGAGCATGGATAGCAATGTCGGAGGGATCGAACTGGGAATGATGAACATTGGAAGCTTAATCGAAGCGCGGATTCTCCTTCCACCACCATGATGACTCCAACAATTTTCAAGGTAGGGGAGATTTTTCGTGGTTTAATTCTTTGAGTTGAAGATGAATAAATTGTTAATCGCTTGTTACGATGCAAACTCGAAGAGCACTGGACAAACAAAAAAGGCTTGGACCCTCCAACGCTTTGTTCTTGTCGCGCTCTTCATGGGACAAATTTCAAACTCAGCAAACCTCAAATCCAAGAGTCGTGCAGCAACGACGGCATCCCATGAGGCCCGTAAGCATGATATAAAGGGAAAATGGACCACTGAAGATCACCTAGTAGCCTATAGAAGACCCGCTTGCACAGTACCAGCGTGGTGGCACTAGTGACTGGCAGTGGTAGTGAAGGAGGAAGTCAGTGCTTTCTGCCCACGGAAGGGGGCGTCCGACACTCGGTCGACAACGTTGGCAAGGTGGCATGTCGTCGTGCGCCGTGGTGAAGGGGTCGTGACATCGAAGCCACATCAAAGTGGGACCTGTGTCCCACGGATCCCATGGACCATGTGGTAGCACCACATTTACAGGCTAATTGAATAGTTGAATGGCTCTTTGAGCTATCCGGGGAGATGGGAAGCCCCCCGGCTAGCGAGCCACGCCAGCGCACTAGGTCATGCCCAGCTGACTGGCCAGGCTGATCCCACCATGGCCCAGCCTAACCGAGCTGGACTGGCTGGTTCGGGCCGGGATGGGTTAGTCCTGGACTGGTTCGGGTCAACCCGAACAGGGTAGGGTTGGCCCAGACCGAGTCGGGTGTGGTCAGACCGGACCACGACCCATTCGAGCCTAATTTCACTTACAGAGTCGTATCATGTGAACCAGACGTTTGTTTGATGAACTGTTTACGGTGCTGGGATCCTTGGAGCGAGGTGGTCCTTTTGAGATACTCCACCTTCGTTTTGGAGAAAGTTGGAGTATGTTCAGGTTGGATCGTACACGAATCCAACTGGGCCCTCGGCATTAAAATGCATATAACTTACAGCCCTGGCATCTGATTGACGCGTCGTCTGCTGTGTTGGGACCCTTAAAACATGGAGGTCCTTTGGTTTATTCTTTTGTAGAAATTCATGGTAATTGAGGCACAAATGATATCTTTATAATCATATTCTACGGGAACTTAAGTGCATTGAGTGTGGGAAATCATGTGGCTGGATGTCACTTCATAGAGACCCTATGTGGATCAGAATTCATAGAAACCTTGTGTGGATTAGCATTCATAGTGACCCTATTTGGATCAACATCATAGAGACACTATTTGGATCAGCATTAATAGAATCCATGTATGGATCAGCATTCAGAGTGACCTTGTGTGGATCAGCATTCATAGAGACCCTGTGTGGATCAACATTATGGCGACCCTATGTAAATCAACATTCATAGTGACCCAGTGTGGATCAGTATTCATAGAGACCCCAAGTGGATCATCATCATAGAGACCTGACAAAGACCAGGCTGAGAGTGGCATGCCATGGATTTGCATCATAGCGACCCTGTGTAGATCATCATTATAGAGACCTTGTCCGGATCAGCATCATATCGACCTTGTGTGGATCAGCATCATAGAGACCCTATGTGGATCAACATCATAGTGAACCAATGAGGACCAGCCTTAGAGTGGCCCATCGTGGATCAGCGATATAGAGACCATGTGTGGAGTAGCATCTTTTTTTGTTTCCTTGAGTTCAATACCTAGTTTGAGCTTAGTCTTTTGATTTGTGATTTGTGATTTAGAACATGCTTTTTGGTTTTCCATTGTGGAATTCTGAGAGACTTTCCGGGGTCTCAGGGTCCCTACTGAGTATTTTTATACACACCCATGAATGGGCTTCACCCACACCTTGTTTTTTCTTGTGCAGACGATGGGAAACCTTGACTAATACTTAGGGAGCTAGGACCTGACAGTGGATGGCGGTGATGGTTGACATGGAGAACTATGGATATGATCTATACCTACCCTTCAGCTAGGAACCTTGGTGGAAAATTCCAGGAGTTGTTTACTATTTTATATTGTAGTCGTATCTTTCAGTTGAGCATATATTTTGGCCCCTTTACTTTTAGTACACAATTTTACTACTTTAGTTTTACTTCGTTATTACTTCTGGTTGTGTTCTTGGACTATGTGTTTGTACAGGTTAAAAGGAAATATCTTCCCATTTTAGGGATACACCTTTCTGGTGCTAGTCACCAACCTCTGGCCTATGGAAGACGGGCTTGGGGTAGTCAAGACACGGGCCCCGGGGGATGGGTCCCGACACTGGGTCTGGGACGTCACATGAGTAAAATGACATTAATGAATTTTTCAGGAAATGATTTTTTATTTCTAATTCAAAATAATTAGATATCTCAATACCATTTATTATAATGTAAAATTATAATTATTTAAATTTCCATAGAGGTTTTATTGATAAATTAATTTTAGGAATGAAAAATAAATATATTTCAATCACATAGGTTGATGAAGCAATTATTAAATTGGAATGATGTAATATTAAGAAAAAGGTATTATATTACATATCGAGCATCTATAGGATGTTGTTTTTTCATTGAAATTTTTTTTCTCCAAAGGTTCCTTGATGTGTTTCAAGATACAAAACTTAGAATTTAGGCCATTTAGTCTAATACCAAGGAGAAAAAAGGCATATAGGGTCATACCCTAAGTGTATCAAAAACCTTAGTCAAATTCAATTTAAATTTAATATTATAGTAAATATTATTCTCTTGCATAAATATTTATTGAATGAACAATATAGTGATTTTTATTTATTTAAATAAATAATTATTATTCAAGGTTTGATAAATATTGAGTAGGATTGAAGATTCGAGTTAAAGTTCTAGTTGAAATGATATTTAAATTTCTAGGAGTTAGTGCATGTTATGAAATAGTATTATTATTATTATTATTATTATTATTATTGTTGTTATTATTCACTATGGGGTTTATTTTAGGATAAAGATAATAACTATGGGGATTCTTTCAATGAATTGTATCTAAACCTAACTATTAAAACACATGTAGTATCATATATATGGATAAAGACTATTGTAAATACAATGAATTAAATATATAATTCTATCAAGCCCTTGAGATAATTTTTCAAGAACTCTCTCAAGAATAGAGGAAATCATCCTACTCCTCTACTCTCAAGACAGAGAGAACTATATAAAATATTTTAAGAAAGAAAGGGATTTTTTTCAATCAATTAAGAATGATACAAGTTGTTCAGTTCTTCCACACTATCACCTATATATCTGTTGGTTACACTCTAATGTTTGTAGAGAACGTTTGGATACCTCTAAAAGGATTATATCTTTGGATCCTTCATCGTAATGATTGTTCAATAATAAATTTAATAATATTGGAAAATGAATATAGAATTGTAAGTGAAATTGATAATATTTATATAAATTAATTATAAATTATTTGGGAAATGATCCACTATTCAAATCATTAAGAGTTTCATTCATAATGTTCTAAGGACTTATCCAAATAATATGATGAAAACCATTATTGATCATGGTCCCAACCACTTCTGTTTTTCCCCAAAAACTTTACATGTTGTGTAAAATGATGACGTGGTTGTGATTTTTTGCATAGATGTGCGTAATACCTATGGAGAGAATGGGATCCCTAGGAAATAAGATGTTGGGGTTTTAGGTGATTTGTCTGGTGGAAAAGTTGAAATGGGGTACCTCTTTTCTTATATATATTTTTCTAATATTGAAACCTACTTCTTTATAATACTTGGTGAGTGAGACATAGTGAAGTTGGGGATACAGTTTACCGGATTTAGGTGATGTGTTTATTTCCTTTATTCATCAAGCTTTAGGATACTCCTTCAACATTTTAAAGAGAGCTTTTGAGGGGTATCTCACTAAGCATACTAGTATTCTCAATCCACACACACATATATATATATATATATTTCAAGTTTATTGGAGGTATTTGGTGATAAATCTAGGGATTAATAGATTTTGGAGATTGTTAGGGAGCTTCCAATGTTTTTGGTCTCTACCTTAGATATTTCCATAGTATTTTTATATTTTGTCCTTGTATAGTCTATAATTTTATGTATAGGGATTGGTTATTTATTATTATAGAGTGTATTGGTGGTTTCTTTTTATTCCTGGGATATTAAGGGCAAATCCTCCCATATTTGTATATTTTATACTCTCGATGCTAGTCCCTAACCTATGTCCTATTGAAATTAGTCTTTGAAATTCACTTCCATCTTCACAGTAAAACTAGGAGATATAGCAGTGGGGGTGGGTCATGACATCTTTTACAAGGTTCACTCACTCTTTTTAATGTGTGGACCATCATTAGTGTTAAAAGTTTTTGATTCTATAAACCCCATATTTATCTTATTATCAATAATTAATAGTGGAAATGAGAAAAAACATGGTTCAAAACTCTATGTAAAATAATGAATAATAATAAATTTAAATAATTTGATCAATATTTTATAATCCACTTCAAGGGACACCATATGTGGATCCAGTGTGAATCTTCATTGTTCCTCTAAAAAATAGGCAAGATTATATCAAAATATTCCATTAAAGGATCATCTATCTATTTCAATGAATCATTACAAATTAATAAGAAAAAAACACTATTTAAATATAGTTGTAAAAACCATGACATGGTGATGATGTGTCAAAGTGTGGTGTATCCAGTGAAAAATATATTTCAAAACCATGGATAAGGGATCAATATCACTCCTCTAATATCAAAATCCATTTTCATTCCATTATTAAATATTTTTCTTCCACCAAGGTGAGGTGAGATTGACCATGATGTGGTTTCCTCATATAAAATAACTATAAGATTCTGCTTTAGGACTTAATGATAAAATTTATTGTTTTCAATCAACCATGATGTGTTTAATATGAACCACTCAATTTTGATTCTTCCTGGTAATCTTGTATCTCTACCCTCAATTACCCAAAATTGTGATTAGATAAGCCATGTGAATTTTAAGATATACCAGGATATAATTATAGATACCATAACCATTTTTATCCTCCCCGTGGACATCCTCCATACCTATAAAAGATCATGACCACCATAGTGATTTTTTCTCTCAATTTCTCATAATTCATTTTTCATTACAATAACCATGATGAGTTTTAATAAGCAAAACCACATGGTTTTTGCCTACTTATAATTTCTTCATTTTTTTAGTATCTCAACTTCATTAAACATATAAATCACCCAAGAACATGTTGAAAATAAATATAACATGAAATTGTCTTCAAAACTCATAAATTAATCATCTCCAGATACTATTCATAGTATACTCTCAATGTAAGAGTTATCTAAACACTAAAACATTATATAGAATGATGTTTTTTAGAGTTCTCTAACCCTCAATGTAAAGATCAATACTATATTGACCATGTATAAATTGATATCCTGAAAACTCTCTATTTTTTAATCTAATTCAAAATGGATCTTTACCAAAGATTATGTATGGTTTTATAAGTATTTATAAATGAGTTAAAATATATATATAATGTATTTATTTTATAGTAAATGTATTGTTATTTTTCCAATATTTTATGTTGGATTCTTATATTATATGAATTGAAATAATAATTAAGTTCTCAATGTATCACTTTGATTTATCCCTATTTAATTTTCATTATATATATTTATAGGCTATATAAAATTTTAATGTTAGTTTTTGTTTTGTTTTATAATGGTATGGAATTCTCTCAAGAGGTAAAAAATGAGTTTTTTGTGTCATATGACCAACCAAGTATACCACATTGAGTTTCATAAACTATGAATTTAATATAATAGGGGTGTATGATTAATAATTAATTACCATTACCTAAAGTTGAAAAAGATACCTAGTAGGAGGAACTTTATAATTTTATACCTTTCTTATGTCATCCATAATTTTGAGAAAGGTAGGGGTTGTTGGGATTGTTTTGAATCATTTTATAGATTGAGGTTTAAAAAATAAATTATTTTTTATCTTGTCTGATGGGTATAACATAAGGTCACTAAATTGGTATAGAATTAATATGTGTATTTACATGCCTAGATAAGTTTCATGTGATATTATTATCAATTTAGATGAGGGGCATGTGATGTGATCATCAATCTGGGTGAATGAAATTTAATTTATTCATTTTTCTAGTCAATCTATATTTAGAAAAATGAGAATATAATAGTTTGATATATGAGATCGATTTAGTTTTCATTTTTGGTCACTCAATGTCTTGTAAAAAGGGATTATATTATTAAACATATTTTATATCATATTTATAGTAGAAATAGGCATGTAGATAGATATATTTGATGGATATTATAACAGATCCATTTATAGCTTTAGTATAACTAATGTTTTACAAGAATCTACTCCCTTATTTTAATTATGGATTATAGAATTCATAACTATTTTAGTGTGTATTTTTTATATATAAAAACATGGTATATGTTTTAAATATTTATGTGTTTCTTTTCTTCCTTAATTTTTTTAATGTTTAATTCTAAAATATTCCTTTTTAGGACTTTTTCATGACGTGGTCTTCATTGGAGGAACTACATTTCAAACATGAACCATATAGTATCTTGTATCATTGACACCAAGAAGCACCGAACGATACCTTGATGGAGGTTGCACAAAACATTTACACTCTTCATGATCCTTGTTCTTCTTCTGAAACTAACATCAATACTAAAATAAAATTATAGAATAAAGATGAAAATAATTGGACGTTAAAATAACTTACCTCTCCTGATGTAGAGATTCATCCCATATAAATTCAAATAAAAATTGAAGCACCTAATTTTAAACTAAGATCTGATATAATTCACTTATTACCAAAATTCCATGGACTAGTTGGAGAATACCCACATAAGTACTTAAAAGAATTGTCACACTATGTTTTCAACATTAAAACCTACAAATTTGGATGAATATAAAGTAAAGCTTAGGTAATTCCATTTATCATTAAAATACACTATAAAATATAGGCTATACTATGTAAACTCTCCAATTAGAGGTAGGGCGGACATGAAACATCATTTTCAGGAGAAATACTTCTCAAACTCTCAAACTAAAACGATAAGGAAATAAATTTGTGGAATAAGACAATATAATGGGGAAAAACTTCATGAATACTATGAATGATTTAAAAGTTTATTTTCAAGATATCCACACCACAAAATAATTTTTCAACTTTTAATACAATATTTTTATGAAAGTTTAATTCCTAATGATCATAACATGATTTATACTACTATAGTTGGTTCCCTAGTGGAACAACCCCCAATCATTGTAAGGACCCTCATTGATAACATGGAACAAAGCACTCAACAATTCGGTATGCGGACCAGTGTACCCATCAGAGGTGTCCATGAGGTGAAAATTTATGAATTTGAGAAGAGGGTTGACATAATATTCAATTATATAAGTAACCTACTCTTAGAACCTGGTCTTTACCAAGGGAATTCCCAACCTCATCCTATAATTTATTGTGGTATCTATTCCTCTAACACTCATTACTCTGACGAATTCCTTCAAATGAGAGACCCTTCTGATAATTATGAAGCAATCTTCATAGGTTGACCCTATAACCAACTTGTTAAGAAATAACCATACTATACATCCAACTCTATATTGAAGGATAACCAAGACTATAGTAAAGGTGGTAGTATAACCAACCTCAAAAATCCTATAACCATCTAGGGTAGAGTATTTATCCTCCACCACCACCTAGAAATCCTGAACCACCAAAAACCTTTCTAACATCCTCATACAAAACATGAGCCTAGCCTTGAGTACATGATGAAACAAATGGATTAAAATAGCCTCCAATTCCAACCAACCACCCAATTAGCTATACAAGGCCTAAAACCCCAACTAGGCCAACTTTCCAAATCAGTGGGAGAAATCCAAATCCAAGGGTTTGGATAATTACCAACCCAACCTCTTTCCAATACCAAGTTAAAAGGTAATGTATTTTCTATCACACTTCTAGTGGTAAAGAACTTTCTACGTCTAGTGATTATAAAGATTAGGTATTTACTCTTGAAAACTCAGTTTCTCTACCCTCAAAAGACTCAAGTGGAGAAAAAACCCAATGGGTGAAAAGGTTATCAATGAATATTCCACTAAACAAACCATTCCTCTTATCTTTTAACAAAGACTCTCTAAATCCAAGATAATTTTTTATAATGAAATTGACAAGAAGATCATGGATACATTTAAAATGGTACAATTTAACACTCCACTCTTGGATTTCATTAAACAAATTCCTCTCTATGCTAAATTTCTTAAAGAACAATTCACTCACAAGTGGAGACTAAAGGGGAATGAGAAATTAGACCTAGTAAGGAATGTCTCACCCCTGATACTACCATCAATTACAACCAATTAAAAGGATCCAAGAACTTTTAAAATACCTTGAACCATATAGGATACTTTCTTTTCTAATGGAATACTTGATTTAGGTTCTTAGATTAATGTGATGCCTAACTATTTGTATACTTATCTATAGGTTGGATACCTTCAACCAACTTCCATCATTGTGAAACATTCCAACTATATCACCACACACCCAATAAGTGTTATTCGAGGATGTCATTGTGCAAATAAAGAATATAATTTTACCTACATACTTATACATTCTATAGATAGAATATACCCAATCCCAAGGACATTATCCTACCATACTTGTAAGTCTATTCCTTAAAATAGAAAAGATTATCATCAAAATTAAAAAATATATGTTGTACATGGAGTTTGGGGAATAAAAGGTAAGTTTAAATATCGTTGATGTTATGAAACAACTCATTGAAGATAAATTCACTATTCCTATCTATTCAATGGAATTTATCTCTAACGAAACACACACACAAGAAACATTCTCTCCTCAACCCATACCCTAATTCATTTTCCTCTTCTTCTCTTTTGGATTATTTGAATTTTGATTCATTTTTTGAGTTTTTTTTGGGTTTAAAAAGTTTATTTTTTTTATTTAATTGATGAGTGTGCTTATTCTGATGTACCCATTACTGTCGATGATTCTGAAAATCTCATTTATATTTATTCCTTTTTCCTTAGAGAATAAACATGAGAATATGGATAGTTGTGTGGACCTCACTCCCCCTAAATCCCCTACATCAATCTAAAAACCACTAGTGTTGTAATTAAAATCACTTCCATCCAATTTAAAATTTTCCTATATTAAGGGTATATACCAATTTTCCATCATTATTTCTAATAACCTCTCCCCACAGAAGGAATACAAATTTATATACCTATTGAGTGAATGTAAAAAATTTGATTGGTTGGAAATTGGATGATATTACTAGTATTTTACCATCTATTTATATATTCTATATACTTTTAGATTTGAGGATAAACTCGTAATTCAGTCTCAACACTGGTTGAATCCTACCCTCCTTGAAGTTGTAAAATTGGAATTTAGTAAAATTATTTCGGTTGGGATAATTTTTAATGCACTGAACCCATAATCCCAAAGTTGGTTCATTATTTTATTACATTGGAATGATTACAAAGAATCAAATATGGAAGGAAGAATCAGTTTAGTAGTCTTAGAAATCTATATTACATACATGATACCCAAAATACATTGGAAAATAGAAAATATAAACATAATACATAATAATATGAAATAAATATCATCCTTTTAGGCTTATTAAAAGATTTATTCTTCCTAACTTAGGGAAAGGAAACAAAATAATGGTGGTCTCAAATTCTCAGTAAGGGTAAGTAAAGCATAAAAAATAATGAATCAATGGAAATAAACCAACATGGAAAAGTAAATATTTAATGACACATTCCATTAAAATAACTATATAAGAAAAAATAAATATGGAAAGGTGAATAATTAAAACACATTCCATTTAATAAATTAACTAAGAATTAAATGAACCCATAGATATATCGACACAAAATCTCATGGATGAATAATAACTAAATCTAAATGAGGAGAATGCTTAATTATTGGATGTCATGTCTAAGTCACATGAAAACATATACCATCAAGACCTTTCATAATATTTTTTAAACTATTCTGATTTGGATAAATTATTTTTCTCATGAGAACATGTTGATTCATCGAGAGGATATACAAAGTCTGGGGCACACCCGTCATTGCCAGTCTAAATCATTCCTCATATCAAATAATAATAATAAATAATAAGACTTATAAAATATAAATAATTAATATAGAATATATATTTATCAATAATTCCTCTCTGGAGGATATGTAATAATAAGTGTTTTTGATGTAGATTAATGGAAATACCCTTGAAAAAATATTATTGAGGAAAATAATCTTTAAACATTCCAAAGTATCACATACAACTTTGAAACATTTTAAATCATAAGCCTCATGAATGAATTACATCATATGAAACTTATAATATCATGAGAATAAGTAAATTAATGATTTAACATGTAAAAGTGTAGTATATACACCATATAAAATAGAATTGGTTCATAACAACAAATAAGTCTCAATGGAATGTAAATTGAGATGAAATCTCTTACCTCAAGCCTGACTAGTCCTATGTGTCTTTATATTCCTTAATAATAAACTTATGTTAATTATTTATTTTACTAAGAACCTTTTTCAAGTTTATTATTACTATTACTTCACTTATTATAATTTTTTATACAACTACTTAAATAATTAATTTTACATAGAGTGTTTTTGACAAAATTTGATTCATGTGTTAAAAAACCACTTTGGTTGGTCAACTATGGTCAAAGAGGTCATTATTTAAACATAGATAGAATAATAATAATGACATAATATTTATACATAAATTATAATTTTAAAACCAATCATGAAATATGGTTATGAAAAATGAACCAACATTAGAATCGTAGAGATGGTAGGTCGTATGTACACACGAGTAATGTTCCCATTTTTCAGTGATCACTATGGAAAGATGGTAAGTGACACTATATATTTCCATAATGATAATTATATCATAAATACCATTTTATTTAATCATATATACTTATACATAGGATTCTTGTGATGTAAAAGGAATCACATCATGTCGAGGAGGCGTTAGTCCATATATACACAACCTACGTTATCACTTTTTAGTGTGTGAAAAGGGTAATAAAGAAAATTATATATTATATTTATAGAAAGATGATTATGTATTGAATATAATATATATATCATTTATGTTACATATGTTTAATTAAAAACATCCTTTATACATTTCATATATAGTGTGATTGAATCACATCGTTTTGAGGAGGTGGTATTCCACACTACCACAAATGATCTTATTATATTTACAAAAAATGGAAAGTATAAGGGTGTGTGTTATAAAATAATTACAATAGAATAAATAAATTTTAAGTATCATATATAACATATATAAACATATTTTCCATCCTAATTCACAACCATGAAATCTGGTAAAGGAAAAGAGAACTATCATCATCTCATGAGGTGGAAGTTCGCCATACACAAAAACAATATGTCTGTTATCAATTAAATGGAATTGTGTGTGAGTGTAGGTAGAAACCATAGAATACAAAACCTATTATATTTAGGAAACTTTTATTTTTATATAATAATGGAATAATACTATTTTATGGGGTGGATAATGGAAATAATACTGAAGATCTTAAGTAAAGATGTTACATCTTCTTTGGGTAAATCCTTTTGGTTTGCATCAAAGGGATTCCTCGGATGGATTTATTCCCAAGGAGGGGATTCTAGGATAAAATATGGTATGTTTAGGATATATTTTGGTAGATATTTTTTTGAGAAAAAATATCTTTAGAGTTGTGAGGAATTGGGGGGAGAGGAGGCCATTTTATAGTGGTGAAGGATTGGCACTCTTGTGATTTTTTGAAAAGATAATTCTACCCGAATTTTTTCGATTAAAAGTGGATCCAATAATGGAAAAAATAAAATAAAATTTAGTATAGGGTATAAATAATTCTATACAATGGATTTTGGAAAACCAAATTAGGTCATATGAGACTTTAATTTTATGGTTTAGTCCCTTGTTCATCTTAATTTCACCTTAATCGTTGTAATTAATTTTAATTTCATTCACTAATATTTTTGGTCAAAAAATAAGTCAAACTTATTAGAAATTAGAAATTATTCTTATTAAAAATAATAAATCCATTTTTCCAAATTCTAATCACATAATTGGTATAATTTAATTTAAACTTAATCCCCTAGACAGGACCATAATATGGGTTTTTAAATTAAAAACATCCAAAAGTTTGCTAAGTTTTTATACCGAATTTCAAAGTGAAATTGATTAAAATTACATGAATTTTATTAATTGATAAATAATTGATATAATTTTCTTTAAAATAAATTAAAAATATTATTTAACATGATAATTAAATTAGATGAAAAATATTTTTTGAATTAAAATTCTGTATATTTCACTATTCATTAAAAATGAAACTCTATAGGAAAAATAACAAAAAAATGAACCCTAACCTAATTTTTATGATTCTATTTCAAATATGATGTCTATTTTGATATATAAAATCTATAAAGGTTTAAAATTGGGATTTAAAATAAGTTCTCCATTAAAAGGTGGCAATACTACCTTTATAAAAAATATAGTATTTTAGGTGTATGATTGGGTTTTTTCTTATCTTATTACAGCCAAATATATTGGATTAATATCAAAAATATTTAATTGAATGTAATATATATATATAATTAATATTATTCACTAATAGTAATTAATTTAATTTATTTTTGTAAAACATCTTCGTGAGCATAAAAATATTTTTCTATAATAATATTCCATTTATATTTAATTGGTTCTTATATTCATTTATAATTAATTTGTAACAAATGAATCCAATTTATATTTTTATAAACTATATAAATTTATAATTTAGTTAGTATTATTTATAACAACTAATTTAGTAGATAGGTTAAGTCTTATTATATAAAATAATAATAATTTAATAATATATTTTTATTCGGTAAAACTTAGTCTTGCGTGTAATGTAAGCTTTTGAAAAAAGTCACTCTTGCATGTAACACAAGATAACTAGATGTTGTGTGCATTGAAAAAATATATAATATATTGAATATATTTAAAATAGTAAATATATTTTAAAGTATTATGGTATTATATTCCCTTATTCACTTGGTGTCATGTGTCATCCATGCTATTAAATATAAGGTTCTTACTTTAGAATTTTGGGGTGTTACATTCTCCCCACCTTAATAAATTGTATCCTCATAATTTAAACATGATTTTGTTAATAAATTGATTGAAAATAAACTATTTTTGAAATACCCACATTTAAAAAGGGTTTAATATCACATATTCTTAATTAGATAGAATGGAAATTAAAATGGTCACATAACTATGATCCCTAATAGGATAACATAGGTGGGAAATGGAAACATGGATACAGAATAAAAAATCCAACAATCAAGTTATGATGGAGAGTGATAAAGAACATGTTCAGATTAAATATTTTGATCACAAAACCATATACCATATGTGTGAATAAAGGTCATTGATATCATCAAAAAATATGATAATAGGATAACATTTTTTAAGAACATTTTTCCCTTGAGTTAAGAAATTATTTCACTCTATATAAGTAAATATATGTTTCTATTTTATAAACACAATATTATCCTTTGGTTATTCCTTGAACTATTCATACTTTATATCTTAGCATAAGATTCTTTATATAGTTAATTAATTCATTAAACCATTTCATATATGGTAATATTTTCCCAACGTTTATGGTTCAATGCTTTAAAAATAAGGTCATTTAATTCCCAAAATGAACATATCATTAGCCTTTAATCATCATTAAGTATATCTTTAATCATCACATACCAAACATTTGAACACCTTCATCATTTATTCTATTGAGATGTGTTAATAACTTGAATTACCATAAAATATTTTTGGAAACATGAATTCCTTCTTATTCCTTAAGTAAAACACAAGCTATCAGATATATTCCATAAATCCAAAAAAAATTAAACACCATCAATGATAGAATAAACCACTTTGTCAATAAATCATTACTATCTTCCAAGGTAGTCAACACTTATCCGATTTACATTATCCAAACCAATCATTTTCTTAACATTAGGAATATATTAAGATTTATTTTTCCCTCATAATTGTGTTTTCAAAAATGTCTTATTTTCTACTGAATAACTTTTCTTAGTACCATTCTGTATATCATCTCAAATCCTTAATGAAAAAGTACTACGGTATAATCCTCATATAGTCCATAATTCTTATATCCAGTAAATCTCTGATAAAAAATTCAAATGAAAAAATTCTTGAATGGTGATATTAATCATTCCACTTCATCTACGAAAGTAACATAACTTGTCTACTGTCCATTAGAATTATTTGGGGCATATTCATTTTATTCTTTAGACATTGATTTCCATAGTGTCTTATCTCTTTTCAGTTGAATAATTATACATTGAAAACCTTTTTTATACCCTTTTAATCACATGAATAGTGTACTTTCTTTCCACACTTGTCAAAAACACACATTCTTCTTAATCAAGTACTAGTGTGTTTCTTACCAAATTATCACATCTTGGAAATTACTTCTTTTCCTTCTTAACTTCATCCATATTTTTCTCATCCATAGTTTTCTTATCATTCTTCCCTTCAAATCCAAAGGACTTGGATAATTCTTTATCTACCTCATTAGAACATGATACAATTATATCATATGATTAGAATACTTGGGAGTCAATTTTCCTTTGAAATATTAGATTAAGACAATAAAAGATATAATCCTTCTCACTCTTTGGATAGTGTGCATTGGTGGAGGTCACATTCATTATTCTAGGCACCATTTCTAAATAATGGAATATACTGGATTAGATTATAACATTATGTAACATAATGTATAATCCAAAAACCATTGAAACACTAATAAAAATTTTGAAAATTTTTTCCATAACTAATATCATAATAATAAACATGGTTTCTTTAGGGATACCTTTACTTTAAAATTATTCATAATGTCTGTAAATAAAATTCAAACTATCCTAAGAGTATCCCTAGAGAGTGTCTAACCATGTGCACAGTAAGTCTTGTTGTCATGTACCGGGTGACACAAAGTCAGGCCTGACACACCTTGTTGGAGTTGTTACTCCCATATACATCTATTCCAAAACCACATCCACTTGTTGTATCCATACTGGGATGTATTGTTAGTAATACCCACATAATCTCTACTTTACCAAAATTCAAGGATGTTATTCAATATTTATCCTCAAAGTATATCTTAGGGTTTTGATCCCTAATAAAAGTTTTCTAAATATACTTTCCAAGTTTGATGATAAACTTCATTTGATACCAACTATAATTCCCCATCCTCGAAATCTGAGAGTCAATGTATTATTTTATTATATTTTCATGATTATAAAGAATCGAATATCAAAGGACCGAGCAGTTTAGCAGTCTTAGAAATAAATATTACATATATGAAATCCATTATACTTTGGAAAACACAAAATAAAAACATGATACATAAAAAAATTAAATAAACAACATCCTAGAAAACTTATTCAAATATTTATTCTTTATATCCTCGGGAAAGGGAATAAAATAAGGGTGATCTCAAATGATCTGTAAGGGTAAGTAAACAAAAATAAAAAATGAATAAATGGAAATAAACCAACATATAAAGGTAAATAACTGATGGAATATTCCATTAAAATAACTAGATAATGATAAATAAATATGAAAAAGAGAATAACAAAACCACATTCCATTTAATCAGTTAAGTAATAATGAAATGTATCTATATATATATATCGATGGAAAATATCATGGATGAATAATAACTGAATCTAAATGTGGGAAATTCTTAATTATTTGACATCATGTATGAGTCACATGAAAAAATATAATTTTAATACCATTCATAATATGGTTTAAAAAAATTATATGTCTAACAAATTTTTCTCATGAGAACCTATCGATGCATAGAGGGGATATATAGTGTTTGATCCCCAGCTGTCATTGTCAGCCCAAAGCATTCCTCATATCAAATAATATAAATAAATAATAATCCTTATACAATATCTATATTGAATAGAGAATAATTATTCATAAATAATTTCTTAGTGAAGGATATGTAATAATAAGGTTTGTTGATTTTGATGAATGGAAGTACCCTTGAAAAAAATTCATGAGGAAAATAATCTTTAAACATTTCAAAGTTTCCCATACCACTTTGAAACATTTTAAATCATAATCCTCATGAAGTAATAACATAAGATGAAACTAATAATATCATGATAATAAGTATATTCATGATATAAAATTTCAAAGTGTATTATATACACCATATAATTTTTAATTTGTGCATAACAACAAATACGTTTCAATGGAATATAAATTGATATTAAATATCTTACGTCAAGTCTAACTTGTCACGTGTGTCTTTATATTCCAGAATAATAAAATTATGTTAATTATTTACTTACATAAAAACATTTTTCCAGTTTATCATTAATTTTAATTTAGTTATTAAAAATTTTTATATAACTACTTAAACAATTAAGTTTAAATTGGGTGTTTTTAACCAAAATTAGTTCATGTGTTAAAAAACAATTTTGTAGGTCAAATATGGCCAATGAGGTCATTATTTAAACATATCCTAAAATAATAATCATAAAATAATTATCATATTTTTAAATAAATAATACTTTTAAAACTAGTCATGAAATATGGTTATAAAAAATGAACAAACATTACAATCATGAAGATGGTAGGGTGTACGTACACATGAGTAACGTTCCCATTTTTCAGTGATCATTATGGAAAAAAGGTAAGTAACACTACATATTTCCAAAATGATCATTATATAATAAATAACATGTTATTTATTCATATTTACTTATACATAGGATTCTTGTGATGTAATAGGAATCACATCTTATCGAGGAGGCAATAGTCCACACGTCTGCGACCGACGTTATCACTTTTTAGTATTTGAAAAGGGTAATAAAGAAAATAATATATTATATTTTCAGAAAGTTAATTATTTTATGAATATCATATATATGTAAATTTTTTTCATATTTTTAATTAAAACTATCCTTTATACATTCCATGTATAGTGTGAACGAATCACAATGCTTTGAGGAGGTGGTAGTCCACCCTTCCACAAACAATAATATCATATTTACACAAAATAGAAAGTATAAGGGAGTGTGTTATAAAATATTTATAGAAGAATATAGACATAATAAGTATAATATATAACATATATAAATATATTTTTCATCATAATTCCCAACAATGAAAGGTGGTAATGGAAAAAACAAACAACCATCGTTTCGTGAGGTGGTAGTTCAACATACACATAAACAGTATGCTCATTACCCATTTGAAGGAAGTGTATTAAATTTTAGTTTTAAAACATTGAATAAAAACAACCTATTATATTTATGATACTATTTTATTCATATAACCATGGAACAAGAATAGTATAGAGGTTGATAATAGAAATAAAACTAAAGAGCTTAAGGATAGATGTTACCTCTTCTTTGGGTAACTCCTTTTCATTTATACCGAAGGGTTCCATTGGATGGATTTATTCCCAAGGGAAGGATTATACGATCAGGATAGTTATTTTTATTAGCTATTTTGTCATATCTTGGATGAGCTAAATTTTATTGAGAGGTGTGAGGAAGTGGGAGAAGAGCAGGCCTTTTTATATTGGAGGAGGAGCGGCACACTTTTAAATTATGGAAAAGAGAATTTCACCCACATTTTTCCTCTGAATGTGGATACAATAATGGACCAAAGTCTATAAAAGGGAGTATAGGGTCGAAATATGTCCATAAAATGTATTTTTTACAGGTTTATTGTTCATTTGGGAACTTAATTTTAATGTTCAGTCCCTTTTTAATCTTAATTTCACCTTAATCATTGTAATTAATTATAATTACTTTCACTAATATTTTTGGTAAAAAACCAAGTTGACCATATTATACATAAAAAATTATTATAATTAAAAATATTTAATACATTTTTACAAATTCCAATCACATAAGTGGAATAAATTAATTTAAATTTAATCTTGCATAGGGGATGACAATACGGGTTTTTAAAGTAAAAGCGTTCAAAAGTTTGCTAAGTTTTTATACCCAATTTCAAAGTTAAATTGATTAAAATGGCCTAAATTAGATTAATTGATAAATAATTTATATAATTTTAATTTAAATTAAATTAAAAATAAAATTTAACACTATAAATAAATTAGATAAGAAAAAGAAATTTTGAGTTAAAATTCGGTATTTTCACTATTCATTAAAAAAATAAAACCCCCTAGAAAAATACCAAAAATTATGACTAACCTAATATTTATTTTTAAAATTAAAAGATAAAATTTATTTTCATAGATAAAATATACAAAGGTTTCAAAATTTGGATTTAAAATATTTTCTCCATTAAAATGCGGCAAAACTATCTTTATAAAAATATAGTATTTTATGTATAATATTGGGTTTATTATTATATTACTCCTACCAAATATATTAGATGAATATAAAAAATATTTTATTGAATATATAATATATATATTTCTTTAATATCATTTACTAATAGTAATTAATTTAATTTATAAGTGTAAAACAACTTTGTGAGCATAAAACATTTTTCTATAAAAATATTCCCTTTATATTCAATTGGTTATTATATTCATTTATAATTAATTTGTAACCAATTAATTCATTTTATATTTGTTGAATCATATATTGTCATAAATTAGATAATACTATTTATAACCATTCAATTAATAGCAAAGTTAAGTCTTATTATATTAAATAATAATATTTTTATAATATATTTTTATTCTACAAAATTCAATCTTGTGTGTAATGTAAGATTTTGAAGAAAGTCACTATTGTGTGTAACACAAGATAACTCGGTTTTTAATGAATTTAAAAATAAAGAATATATCTAGTATTTTTAAAATAATTAAAACATTTTAAATTATCCGGGTATTCTATTCCCTTATGCGCTTGGTGTCACGTTTAATCAACACTATGAATAAAAGGTTCTTACTTTATAATTTTAGGGTGTTACGTCATTTATCCTATATCTGATAGTAAATGGGTTATCCCATTGAAAATAATTCCTAAAAATTGTAATAATAGAAGTTTCAAATAAAATTAATGAATTAGTTCTAAAACATGTTCAAAATAGTTGGCGAGCCTATATTAACTGCCATTATCTAAATCAATCCATGCGAAAGGACCAATTTTATCTACCTTTCATTGAAGAAATGTTAAAAATATTGTCTGGTAAGTCTCATTATTATTTCTTTTATGGATATTTGGGTTATTTGAAAATTCATATATCCCCTGAAGATCTTGAAAAAACACCATTTACATGTCTATTCAGCACATTTTCATACAAAAGAATGTCTTTTGGTCTATGTAATGCTCATGGTACCTTTTAGTGATGCATGTTGAGTATATTTTTTGAGTACTTTGATAATTTTATGGAAGATTTTATGGATTATTTCATAGTTTATGGATTTTCCTTTGATGATTATTTGTCACACCTAGGTTATTTTTTCACCCATTGCATTGAAAAAGATATTGTATTAAATTAATATAAATTCCATTTCGTGGTTCAGAGAGGGATAGTTCATGGAAATTTTATTTTAAATAAGTTAATTTAAGTGGATAAATCAAAACTATAATTAATTTCATCCCTTCTATATCCAAAATGGGTTCATGATGCGTGATCATTCTTAGTTCCTGATGGTTTTTACCACTGATTCATTAAAGACTTATATAAGATCGCACTTCGCCTATCACGGTTATTACAAAAAGATTTTGAGTTTTTGTTTGATAAAAATTGTTAGGATGTATTCAATTCACTAAAAATTAGTCTAAAATGACCTCTCATCGTCCAATCACCAAGGTGGGGTATCCTTTTTAAACTCATGTGTGATTCTTCTAACTTTGCAGTTGGGGAAGTTTTATCACAAAGGATTGAGGAGTCTCCTCATGTCATTGTGTATGCCTCGCGTACCCTTGACCCCACCCAAGAAAACTACACAACCACTAAAAAAGAACTTATTTATATTTTTTTCCTTGTAAATATTCCATTCATATCTTATTGGGTCAAATTTCATTTTTTTCTGAGCATGTTGCCCTTTGATTTCTCCTTAAGAAAGATGAAACTAAGACCTACCTCGTATAGTATATGATCCTCCTCCAGGAACTTGACTTTGAGATTTTAGATATTAGAGGCATCAAAAATGTGGTATATGACCACATTAGTAGGTTATCACCACCATTGGACTACCATGTTGACTCATCCCTCCCCATTAGATAATTATTTACTCATGAGAACCATTGTAATGTTGTGGACCTTACCCCTTGGAATATGAATATTGTGAATTTTCTAGTAGTATTTTGGCTCCCCACTAATTTTATCACTTCATAGTCCCAGAGAAATAAGCATGATTCTTAATAGTACATTTAGGATGAACCATATTTGAGGAGAATTTGTAGAGACAAAGTTGTTAATTGGTGTGTCCTCAACCATGTTTTCATCTCTAATTTGAGCTTCTTACACACTTTGGCTTATTGGGGCCACTTTGGCTCTCAATGTACAACTTGAAAGGTCCTTCACTCAGGACTTTATTAGACAAAATTTTATATATATGGCCATATGTTTTTTATGCAATGCACAAGATGTCAATTCATGTGTAATTTCTCTAAGAGAAATGAAATTAGCCCAAAAACACATGTTATTCTTTGAAATCTATGATTCATGGGGAATTTACTTCATGGTGCCTTTTCAAAATTTATTTGGTTCTATGTACATCTTACTATCTATTTACTAGGTCTCTAAATGGGTGTAAGAAAATGATATCAGGACCAATGACTCGAGTGTGGTCGTTTATTTATGAGGTCTTATATTTTCTATGGGTTTAGTTTTCCAAGATTCATCCTTAGTGATCAGGGTTCACATTTTTGCAATTTCATCATGAGAAACCTAATCTATAAGTATGCTAATATTCATAAAATCTACAAAAAATATCACTCCAAAACTAACAGAAAATAAAAAATCTAAAATCGAGAAGTTAAGAGAATCTTGTAAAAAATAGTATATAACCTGATAGTAAAGATTGGATTTTTCACTCTGATCATTCACCTTGGTTGTACCGTATATCCTTTAAAACCATGATCAAAATGCCACCATATCAAATTGTGTTTAGAAAGGCTTATCACCTCTATATAAAGGTATATAACCTTGTATATTGGGTTTTTAAACAATTTAATATTTACCTATCAGACGCATGTGAACATAGGAAGATACAGATTTAAGAGATAGAGTAAAATCAAAGAGAATCATATGAGAAATCTCATATCAATAAGGCATGAACCAAGGATTCCCATGATCACATAATCCTTCATCACAAATTTCACATTGGGAAGAAGTTACTCCTTGATAATTAAATGATAATATTACATCAAGGTAAGCTTCATTCTCACTGGTTTGGACTATAAAATATTTCTAATGCCTATCCATTTGGTGTTATACGGGTTCAGATTGAAAAAACCCCACAAAAATTAATTATTAATGGATAGTAGCTGAATGAATTTCATGGGACCATTCTGGAGTCCCCTATAGAGGAACTCCATGTTCAATAAGAAACATACTAGTGCCACCTACTAGGTTGTATCCTTCCTTCCCACATTCTCTTTTCTTATAGTGAGGAGACTTCACACTCTAGGTGTGGGGGGTGGATATATTCTTGGGTTCATTACTATTTTAATAATTTTTCTTCTTTATTCTCTTTTTCACTTACGGTATAGTATTTTTACTTCTCCCCTCCCCCCTTATATCAGAATACTAATTCTTTATGCCCACTTAATCATGGTAATTATTTAAAATATATGAGTCATTTTCCAATTTCAATTTATTTTAACATTATAAAAAAACTGTTTCAATGATGGAATATGTGTTTTACCATGAATTTAATAGTAAGGTGTGACTTCTTATAGAAAATTGGTTGTTGTCGATGATATAAATTGTTATATCACATTAAAACCATTGAGAATACTAATACCCTTTGTTTGAGTAGTTTATTTGAAATTTGTGTCAATTAATATCTCCACACATCTTTTCACCCAATGATGAAGTGTTCATTTTTATTACTCAATAGAAGGTGAATATAAGTTATTTTAAAATTTATCATCTTTAAAAAATGATTTTTCCATACTTTTTTTCCCTTATCTGATCTTTTTCATTTTTTGTACAGAATTAACCTATGTGTGTGTACTTGTTATACAACTATTGTTTTCCATCAAAAAATAAAAACACAAAAACACAAAAATAAGGTTTTTGTCTTGGGAAGGTCAAAAACCACTCATCCTCAACCATTGATCATATTATAACTATTACAATTACTATTGTGAGGAGATCAAACAGGGGTTGAGATATGAGTGTGAGATTTATTCCACGTAAAAAATTCAAAAAAATAAACAAAAATAATAAATTAGGGGAATGATGAAATGTAGAACATATGTGGATATATTAGTCATGAGCTTATGTTTTGACTTCTAAGAATTCTTAAATAAGTGGGTCTTGAAATTTGATTTCAAATATATAGGACAAGTTTGGTAGACATAATCATATAAGAAGAAATTTTTTAAAATATCCTATATTTACTGGATAGAAAGTGAAAGAATTTATTGAAATGGTTTCCACACACACACTTGGATAGTTAGTCACATTCTTTAATTTCAAATTATTTTCTCAAATTGGTTTCTTTCATCTCCTTGAATTTCATTCTGATATAATTTATGAGACATCATTTTCCATGATCACTAAGAATAAATCCATGTTGTTATTTTTTCATTGATCTAATTTCTATCATCAATTAAATTTTATTTTAAGTATAAATATTCATGAATTTTGGAATATATTTATTCATAATTTATGGAAATGTTACTTTTCTTAGGTGTGGGAGTGTGCTCGCACTGTGATTCACTCTTTTATTTCACCCCTATGCCATTATGATAAAGAATTTTTATATTGAAAAATCATTATTTTATATCAAATTTCAATTCACATTTGGTTATATAATATTATTTTTATCAATTTTAAAATGGTAAATTTTAATTTTTTATAATATTTTGTTGTAGGAGGAGGTGATTTGGAGGATCCATAATGGAGTTGACGGAAAATGGATCAAACTACACAAGAATCCACTAACACATGTGGGTTCAACCAGACATTGTAGCTAATATGTGAATCCAATTGGGATCATATTTTGTGGTATGATCTAAAATTTAGTGGTATTCAACTTTTTTTAAGACTTATAATCCCAATTAATCTATTAAGGGGGCCAAAATAAATGATATTCCCAAGAAAAATAATTTTCTCAAATTCAAAAGTTGGGTTCTATATTTTATCAATATCTCTCATTTTTTATATTATCTAGACTCAAAATGTTACATTGAGATATCTATGATGTTGATAAACAATATTTTTCTTTTTTATATGTTTAGATAAGTCATTCTACTATCCCAAAACTATGATCTAATTGGTATATAGAAATATGGGTGCCCAAAACCACCTACCATTCTGGCTATAGAAGGGCACCTTGGGCACCTCATTTGTAAGTTTGAACAAGGAGTGAATTGTTGAAATTTTTTATTTCCATATTATTCATATCACCCCCTTGTAGGTTTTGGAGCTGCATATTTCCATAGGTAGAGTTTGAATAAATAAGGATATCAACTCGAGCTTCCTCCTTCCGATGGTGGGCTAAACGGTGGGCATTCAATATGAGGGAGATACACATATTATAAACAGAGTTCCAAAACTATTAATTCTGCTGGTTTGATGTATTATGGGTGTGAAAAAATCTCATTCATATGTATCTTACTCTGATATATATTTTAATTCTTTTTTTATTCAACCGAATGGGATACTCTTTATTTTTAACCAATCAATGTGATGTTTTTAGTGTGTGACATGTTTTGTTTTGATTAGAAAGAATAGTAATCCTTTTCTTCCACACTTATTATAGATTTCAATTTTATTTATAATTTATTATACTATGCATAAAGTTTTTATCTTTTCTATACTATTTTTATATCAAGGTTTGGTTCAACACTAATTGATATAAAATCTTGGTAAGTAATTGGGATTCTAATTAATTTCAACCAAAGAATTTCTTTAAACATAAATTAAAATTTAATAAAGATTAACATTAAGTTTGTGCAATGAACTAGAAAAAACTTGTTTTCTTTTATTTTTCAAAATTCACTTTTTTTCAACTATTAAACTCTTCAAATTAGTAATTTTATTTTTAAAACTATTTTTCAATTACCCACCTCTTTTAGTAATTTTTATTAAAAATAGACACTATAACCTACCAAATATCCTTGATATAAAACCTAGGGTCTTCTATATTATATAAATAACCTATTAAAACATAATAAATTAGATGTTCCAGGACAACAAGATCAAATTTTGGCACTGTTTCCAAGGAGTGATTTGGTTTTTAGTGTGAATTATTTTATATATAAAAACATTGTGTATATTGTAAATATTTTTGTGTTTCTATTATTCATAAGTTTATTACTAAAATTTTCCTTTTTAGGACTTGTACATGTTGAAATATTCACCATAGGAACTAATTCCTTTCAAACATGAACCATAGATAATCGTGCATCATCAACACCAAGAAGCACTGAATGATCCCTTGAAGGAGGATGCATCAAACATCAACACTCTTCAAGATCCTTCTTCTTCTTAGGAAACCAACATCAAGAATGAAATAAAATATCATAATATGGAATAAAATAACCTAACATTAAAGTAAATAACCTTTATTTATATATAGATTCATTTCTTATACATTTAAATATAAGGTAAAGCACCTAATTTTGAATTAAAATCCAGTCTAATTCACTTATTAACAAAATTTCATGGACTCACAGGATAAGATCCACATAATAACTTAAAATAATTTCAAACTGTGTGTTCAATATTAAAATCTAAAAATTTGGATGAATAATAAGTAAAGCTTACTGAATTCCATTTATCATTATAAGACGCTACAAAAGGTTTTATATACTATTCCAACTCCCCAATTAATGGTTGGGTGGACATGATATTTATTTTTATTGAAAAATACTTCCTAGACTGACAAAATGAAACTATAAAGAAATAAATTTTAGTAATAAGAAAATCTAATGGGGAAGAAATTAATGAATAATGTGAATGATTTAAATGTTTATGCATAATCTGTCCACACCATCAAATAAGTGATCAACTTTTAATGCAATATTTTTATGAAGGTTTGATTCCTATTGATCATAACATGATTGATGTTGTTTTTGGTGGTGTCATAGTGGAAAACAATAATCATTGTAAGGAAAATCATTGATAATATGGAAGAAAAGACTCAATAGTTTGGTACAAGGTCCAGTGTACCCATCAGAGGTGTCCATGAGCTGTAAAGTTCTGAATTTGAGAAGAAGGTGGACACAATGTTCGCAGAGGTAAGTACCCTACTCTAAAAACATGATCTTTATCAAGGTAAATCCTAACCTCATACTACAATTCATTGTGTTATATGTTCCACTGACACCCATTATTCTAACCAATTCCCTTAACTGAGAGAACCTTCTAATAATTGTAAGGTAATCTTACCATGCATCCCCTATAACCAAACTATTAGGAAAGAACCATACTATCCATCCAACTCTTAGTTGAAGCAAAACAAAGCCAATAAGAAAAGGGGTATTAAAACTAACCTCAATAATCTTGGAACCAACTAAGGTAAAGTAGTCATCCTCCTCCACCACCCAAAAATCCACAACCACTACAATGTCCTTTCCAACAGCCCCCTCCAAAACTCGAGACTAGAATTGAGGATATGATGAAACAAACAGCTACAAATAACTTCTAATTCCAACAAACCATATAATCAACCATACAAGACCTAAAAACTCAACTAGGAAAACTTTACAACTTAGTGGGTGATATCCAAAGTCAAGGGTCTACATGAATACCATCCCAACCCATTTCCAATCCCATGTACAAAAGTAATGTATTTTTTATCACACTTATTAGAGGTAAATAACTTTCTCCATCTATATATTATGCATATCGGGTATGCCCACCTCCTGAAAACTCCACCTCTCTACCCTCAAAAGACTCAAGTGAAGAAAAACAAAACAAAAAGTGTAAAAAATTTATCAATGAAGATTCCCATAAAAACCCATTCTTCTTCCATTTCCATAAATACTTTCTAAATATAATAGAAATTTTATAATGAATTTGATAAGGAGGTTAGGGATACATTTAAAAAAGTTCAAATTAATATTCCTCTCTTGAATGTGGTTAAACAAATTCCTCACTGTGCTAAATTTATTAAATAAATGTTCACCCACAGGCAGTGACTGAAGGTGAATAAGATATTCAAGCTAGGAAGGAATGTATTGGCAATGATACTACTGGATATGCCAACGAAATTAAAAATCTAAGAACTTTTACGATACATTGAACCCTAGGGGAGACTTTATTTTCTGATACAATGCCTAATTTAGGTGCTTCAATTAATGTGATACCTCACTCTTTTTATACTTCTCTAAATCTTGGAATGGTTCAACCAAATTGAATCACTATGCAACATGCCAACTATATCACCACACACCCAATAGAAGTGATTGAGGATGTCTATGTGAGAGTAAATAATCTCATTTTCCTTATAGAATTTTACATTATTTATATGGAAGATACTTGATCCCTAGTACATGATCCTCTCATACTTGGAAGTTTATTCCTTAAAATAGCAAAGATGATCATTAATGTTCATAATGGTGCAGTTTTCAATAAGTTTGGGGGATAAAAGGTAATTTTAAATATACTTTATTATATGAAACAACACATTGAAGTTCACTCCACTCTTCCTATATATTTGATTGAAGTTCTCCCTAATGACACACACACATAATATTCTCTCCTCATCCCATAATTTGATTCATTTTATTTTTCTACACTCTTAGATGTTTTAAATTTTGATTCAGGTATTGAGTGTTTAGTGGGTTAATAAAATTTTAAATTCGGTGTTTTAATTTATGAGTGTATTCACTCTGAGGTACCCATTACCATCAAGGATTCTATAAATATCATTTCAATTGATTCTATTTCCTTATAGAATAAACATGAGTATTTTGACAGTTTGTTGGACCTCACTCCCCCTAAATATCCCCCTCAATCCAAAAACCACAAAATGTTATAATTAAAACCACTTCCATATAAATTAAAATATTCCTATTTTAAAGGTATTGAAAAATTTATTATCATTATTTCTAAAAAATCACTCCGCAACTGGAATAAAAAACTACTAGACCACTTGAGAGAAACTAAAAAATGAAAGGATGGGAATTGTATGATATTCCCTAGATTATCCCATCTATTTTTATGCACCATATACTTTTAGATGAAAAGTCTAAACCTGTAAGAAAATATCAATGTCATTTGAATCCTACCCTCATTGAAATTGTAAAATAAGATGTTATAAAATGCTTGTTTTTAGGACCATATATCCTATATCTGATATTAAATGGGTTAGCACAGTTCAATTTGTTCATAAAAAACTAGAATAATATCAGGTTCAAATGAAATGAATGAATTGGTTCCAACATGTGTGAAAATAGTTGTTAAGTCAATATTGACTATCATTGAATGAATCAATAAATGTGAAAGGACCACTTTCCTCAACCTTTGATTGACTAAATTTTATAAATATTGTATTTTAAATATGATTATTGTTTCATTAATATATATTAGGGTTATTTTCAAATACATATTGCCCTTGAAGATCAAGAAAATAAAACATTTACCTATCCATTTGGAACATTTTAATATAGAAGGATTCCTTTTGGTATATGTAACTCTTATTATACTTTTCAGTGATGTGATTTAATTATATTTTATGATTACATTGATAATTGTATCTAAGTTTTTATGGATTATTTCATTGTTTATAGATCTTCCATTGAATAGTGTTTATAACACCAAAGTTTTTTCCTCCACAATTTCATTGAAAAATATCTCATATTAAATTATGAGAAATTCCATTTCATGGTTGAGTGGTGGATAGTGATTTGGAGTGTTATTTTAAATTAGTTAATTCAGGTGGATAAATCAAAAATTGAATTAATTTAATCCCTTCCATATACAAAATATCTTCATGAGGTGCAATATTTCTTAGGTAATGTTAGTTTTTTCTAAAGATTCATTAAATACATTAGTAAGATCTCACTTCCCTTTTATTAATTATTATAAAAAGATTCTGATTTTGTGTTTGATAAAAATTGTGAGGATGCATTATGTTCACTAAAAATGAGTCTTTTATCACCTCCCATCATCCAAACACCAAGGTTGGATATCCCCATCAAACTTATGTTTGATTCCTCTAACATTGAATTTGGGGAAGTTTTATCACAAAGGTTTGAGAAGTATCCTCATTTCATTGTGTACGCCTCACATACCATTGGCCCTACCCACAAAAACTACAAAAACTCTAAAAATAACTTCTTTCTATTGTGTTTTACATGGATAAATTCTATTCATATCTTCATTGTCCAAAATTAATTGTGTTTTCTAACCATTTTTCTCTTTGATTTCTTCATAAGATAGCTGAAGCTAAGCCCCACCTCATACTATTGATACTCCTCCTCCATGTTTTTACCTTGAGATTTGAGATAAGAGAGGAGTGGAAAATTTGGTATCTATACACATTAGTGGTATTTTCCCACCATTAGAACATTATGTTGAACCATCCCTCCCCATTAGATAATTATTTCTTCATGAGAACTTTGTAATGTTGTGTACTTACCCTTAGTATGTGGACATTGTGAAATTTATAGCAACATCTTAGGTCCCCACTGATTTATTCACTTCATAGTCCCAAAGTAATAAGAATTATTCTTGATGGGAAATTTTTGATGACCCATATTTGTGGAGAATTTTTAGTTACCAAGTTGTTTGTCGGTGTGTCCCCAACCATGAGTTCACCTCTATTTTGAGTTTATGCAATACTTTTGGTTGTGGGGGACACTTTTCCACTCAACGTACATCTCTAAAGTTATTTGACTCAAGAATTTATTGGTAAACATTTTATATATATCACCATCAATTTTTAAATTCATGCACACAATGTCAATTAATAGGGAATATCATCAAGAGGAATGAAATTCCCCAACAACCCATGTTATTTTTTGAAATCTTCAATGCAAGGGGCATTGACTTCATATTGCCTTTTCCAAATTCATTTATCTTTCTGTACATATTACTGACTATTTAATACATCTCTAAATGTGTGGAAAAAATTCTACTAGGTCTAATGAATAGATATTGTTTATTGATTTTGTGTGGTCCCAAATTTTTAATATGTTTGGTTTGAAAGATTCATCATTAGTGAATAGGGTTCACAATTTTTTAGTAACAACATGAAAAACTTTCTCTATAAGTATGGGGTTGTTCATAAAGTCACTAATGCATATCACACCCAAAATAATGGAAAAGTATAAATATAAAATTGTTAAGTTAAGAGAATATTGGAAAAAATGGTACAATCCAATAGGAAAGATTGCAGTTTGCTCTTGGTCGATTCATTTTGGTTGTACTGTATAAATATGAAAATCCCAATTGGAAATTCATTATATTGGATTTTTTTAGAAAGGATCGTCACCTCCCAATGGAGGTAGAAAACCATGCATATTTAAATGTTAAATAATTTAATATGAACCTATCAAATGCAGGTGATCATATGAAGCTATAGATTCTGGAGCATGAGGAAATTTGAAGAGACTAAGATGAGAACTCTTAGATCTATAAGAAGAAAACCAGGGCTTCCCATGATCAAATCATCCTTTATCAGCAATTACACATTAGGAAAAAAGGTCCTCCTTTATAATGAAATTCTAAAGTAACATCTAGGTAATCTTCATTACCACTAGTTTGGACTATACACTATTATTAATGTATCTCCATTTTCTGTTATAAATGTTTGGAATGAAAAAACAAAATAAACAATCATAGTTAATTGAAAGTGGATAAAACAATTTCATGAGACCATTTCAGATTCCCCTATAGCAAAACGCCATGTTCATGAAGCAGCATACCAGTGACACCTACCAATTTATATCATTATTTCCCACATTCTCTTTTCTTATAGTGAGGACATTGTACACTCTAGGTGTGAGGGGTGGATACATTCCTGGGTTTGTTAATATTTTCATTATATTTATTATGTCTTCATCTTTTTCACTTACTTTATAGTATTTTTACATTCTACCCCCCTATGGAATACTTATTTTTAATACCCACTTAATCATGGAAATTATTGAAAATGCATGATTAATATTTCTTTTTCAAAATGTTTTAACATTTTAAAAAATAATAATGATAGAATTTGTGTTTTACCCGGAATTTTACATTTAGCTGTTACTTTTTAAAGAAAATTGTTTATTTTTTAATGATATATATGGTTTTATCACTTTTAAACCTTTGAGAATATTGATACCATTTGTGTGAGTAGTTTATGTTAAAATTGTATCACTTAATATCTCCCCACGTCTTTTCACCCAACCAACAAGTGTGAATTTTTCTTACTCAATAGAAGGTAAATATAAGTTAGGTTAATATTTATTAGCATTCATAAATTATTTTTCCATACATTCACTCCTTATATAATCTTCTTCATTACTGTATTGGATTGACCTATGTGTGTGTACTAGTTATTCGACCCTCAAAAAAATCAATTAACACAAAAAAAACAAAAACAAAAAATATAGGTTGTGTCTGGGGAAGGTCAAAAACCACTAATACCTGAAATATTATTTTGTTATAACTATTATAATTAATGTCATGAAGAGATCAAACAGTGTGTGAGAGATGATTGTGAGATATGTTCCAAGTGATACTTTTGAAAAAAAATCAACAAAAATAATAAATTATGGGGGTGATTAAATTTAAAACAAATGAGGATATCTAGGTCAGGATATTAAGGTTTTACTTATTTTAATTCTTAATTGATCGGGTCTTGAAATTTTATTAAAAAGGATATAGGGTTGGTTTGGTGTCCTTAATCATGAAAGAAGATAAATTTTAAAATATTCAATATTTACTGGATAGAAAGTGAAAAGAAAAGAATGAAATGGTTTGAACACACACACGTGGAGATTTAGGGATACTTTTAACATTTGAATTATTTTATCAAAATTGTTATCATTTATATCCTTTAATTTTCTCATAAAACATTTTATAAGAAATCTTTTTTCATGATCACTGAGAATAACTCCTTGGTGTGATTTTTTCTTTGATCCAATTTCTATCACGAATTAAATTTTATTTCAATGTTAAGTATTTATAATGTTGGGAATATATTAATCCATAATTTTTGGAAATATTTCTTTTCCCATGATTGAAAATGTTTAGGTATGGTGGTGTGATCGCACCACGATTCACTATTTTATTTCACCCTTATTACCCTGTGCTAAATATTTTTTTATTGAAAAGTACACATTTTATATCAAATTGAACTTCACATTTGATTCAATTATATTATTTTTATCATTTTTAAAATGGTAAATTTTACATTTTTTGAATATTTTTTTGTAGGAGGAGGTGAATTGGAAGACCTAGAATGAAGTTGAAGGATAATGGGCTGAAATGCGCAAGAATCCAAGCACACATGTGTACTAAACCACACACTTAAACTAAAATGTTTATACAATTTGGCTCAAATTTTGTGGGAGGTTCCAAAATTTAGTGGTATACAACTATTATGAAGAAACCTAATCCCAATTAGTTTATTAAGAGGCCCAAAATAATGGATTCATCGAAGAAAATGAATCTACTCAAAGTCAAAAATTTGGTTCTGTATTTTTAAAATATATCCCATTTTATACATAATCTAACCAAAAAACATAACATAAAGATATTAAATATGTATTAAAAAAATATATTCCCTTTTTCAAAGTCTAGATAATGTATTTTACTAGCCCAAGACCATGGTCCAAGTTGAATCTCGAAATCTGGGTTTCCAAAACAACTACCATTTTGGCTCTAAAGGAAACCTTGGGAACGTCATTCATAATATTGAACAAGGAGTGAAGTGTTGCAATTTTTTGAGTTCTAGAGGATTATTATCATCCCCTTGAAGTTTTTGGATGTCCCTATCCTCATAGTGAAATTTTAAATGAAGAAACAGATCCACCATAGCTTCCTACACTTCTCGATGGCAGGCTAAATAGTGTGCATTCATTGGGAGGGAGATATATATCTTGTAAAGGGAGTTATAACACTAGTAATTCAACTAGTTTAATGTATTTTAGGTTTAAAAACATTTCATTCATAATTATATTACTCTAATTTATATTTTGAATATTTTTTTTATTTAACCTAATGGGATTCCCTTTACTTTTAACAGACTAGTGTGATGTTTTTAGTGAATGACATATGTTGTTCTAATTGGATAGCACAAGAATCCTTTTATTCCCCACTTATTAGATATTTTAATTTTCATTGGAATTTATTATTCCATGCATAAGAGATACACCATGTCTATATGATATTTATGTCAATTTCTTTTTAGAAAAGAAAGAAACGAGGCTTCAAATTATTAAAAAATATTTACACAAGATGGAAGGATGAACGTTTACATTTATCACATTGAAGTATATTTATTAGCTTTCCAGGTATTATGGTGTAATGAATGCAATTCCCTTCAGAGGCTCCATTTTTAGTAAACTTATCAGCAAGTTGGTTTGCCTCATGATATATGTTTGTGATGAGGAAGTTCATGGAGGAAATATTATTTAGGCATTTGTTCCATTGGGTTGTAAGCTTCCATGAAAGATGAATCTGGCCCATCTAGACAGCTTACACCACAGTAATTGAATCACTTTCAAACCGGACTGAGTCCCAGTTATGTTGTCTAGAAATATCAACCACTTTAATGAGTTCGTGCATCTCTACCTCAAGTGTCATGGCATGTCTGCTTGTACCTTGTTTCCCCTCTAAAAAGCCACCATTGTGATCCCAAAAGACAAAAGTGTAGCCTGTAGGTCACGGATTCCCCTTTGAGGTGTCGTCCGTATTGAACTTAATCCAACATGAAAATGGGGGAACCCATAACACTTCCATGGTTCTATGAGGTTTTGTAAAATTACCAATAATTTGGAACCTTCTCAAGACAACCAGGTCATTCACTGAATTATTACAGCATTCCTAATGCAGATTGTTGGAATTTTGAACTTCATGAAAGATGCTAGAAAGTGCAGCATTGCGATTGGGGACAACTTCCTCATGCATTTTGTTTTGTTTCGGCAAGTCCATATTGTATGTACTACCTCTGTGTAGGAAAACAGGAAGAGAGAACACACCTGTTTGGAGAGATGTATAGCAGCAAAATCTAGCAAGAACTGAGTGATATCAGTAGTTTGAGGAGATTGTATGTCAAAGAGTTCGAAAACATAAATCTAGGGAGATGAGGAAGTGTTTTAGGATAGTAAAAGATGATTAACATCTTCATGATGATGTTGGTAGAGGGAACATCTAGAGTAGATAATGACACCCACTCGTTGCAGATTCACCTCAATCGGGAGTTTTCCAAGGTGAAGTCTCTAAAGCAAAAAAAAGTGTGTGGGAAGCAGCCATTTTTTTATAAAAGGCTTCAATTCCTATGATCTCCCTATGAATTAGGTGATTGTAGTATCCCTTAGAATCAAGAAATCCATTTATTCTTGGTTCCCACAGAAGCATATCATTGTCATTGAGTAAGTCATAAGTTTAAATCCTAGAAAAAATATGAGGGGGAGTTTATTGTCATGCTCAAGTTGATTTTTAATGGAGGACTCATAATCAGTATTTGGAACTATGATGTCAACACTATCACTTAGTGGGTATCCTATCCAGTTATGTTTCTATAAACTGAGAGAGGATTGAGCACTGACAATCTAGCGGGATTGACTATTGATATGATGGAAAAGTTTGTTCATACCAGGCCAAATTGAGGATTGAATGTAGCTCATGTTACCTTCAATAAGTCTATTGTGGAGCTTGGATATGATGAATTCCAACGACTGTGACCTATAGTTAATTATCCTCCATATGAACTGTGCTTTCATGTCCTGATTGAAAGAGTCCAGATTCTTGAATCCAAGCCCACCCTTAGCATACGGTATACAACATAGCTTCCAAGGAACAAAAATAACATGTCGTTCCATAATACTGCCACTCCACACAAAGTTTCTCATCAAGGTATTTAATGTTTTGATCAGCGATGCAAGCCAAGAGTAGGCCATAAATAAGTAGACTATTTTTGAGGTGGCCACATGTTTAACTATGAAAAGTCTGCCTACCATTGAGAGTGATTTTCCTTTCCAGGAGGAGAGGGTCTTTCTAACCAGGCTCACAACTTCTACAAAGTGAGAGGTTCTGGGTCTGCTAAAGAACATGGATACACCTAGGTAGGTAAAGGGGAGGGACCCTTCATGAATTCCAATAACAAATATCATGCAGTATTTCCTTATTGCATGTCTATTTTTACCAAAATAAATAAAAAACTTTCCCGAATTAACCACCTGGCTTGAGATAGTCTCATAATGGAGTAAAGCTTTCTTGAGGTTTAGAATGTTTTCGTATCACCCTGAGTGAAGATAATAATGTCAACATCAAATAGAAAGTGAGAGGGGGCAGATAGGCCTCTAGAATATCTGATTGTTTTGAGTTTACGTGAACAAGTGATTTGGAGGAGAAGTCTACTCAGATAATCTTCAGTAATTGAAAATATGATAGTAGAGAGGGGGGAACCCTGCCTCAATTCTCTTGAGCATTTGAATTAACCCTCTAGGGAACCATTAATGAGAATGGAAATGTTCGCAGAACTAATAAGAGATTTGAACCATTGAATAAACCTCATGTGAAATCCAAATTCATGGAGGATGCGCAAAATGAAGTTCAAATCAATTGTGTCAAAGTCCTTTCTAATATCCAATTTGATATCAATATTTCCCCCTCGAGTTGGCTCCTATAGTAAGTTGACACATTCAGAGATTGTGAGAAGGAAATCCTGGATTTTTTACCCCTTGACATATCAAAATTGGTTCCAAGAGTTGAATTTCCTAGAGATATGTGCAAGATGATTGGAGAGGATTTTTGTAATGACCTTGTAGATGGTGTTGACCAGAGCAACTGGTCTGAATTGAGAAATGTCATTGGCATTTTCCACCTTTGGGATAAGGGAAATGAACTGAGCATTGCAATCTTGTGATAGGTATCATTCGGTAAAGAAGTGTTTAACAAGTTTACAAACATCTGAGTTGATTACCTCCCAATAAGATTGAAAGAAGTGATTATTGAATCCATCCGGTCTCGGAGAACTCCCATTGTTGAGCCCAAAAACAGCATCTTTTATCTTAGTGTCTAGAATAATAGAAGTAAGAAAATTATTTTCAACATTAGTGACAAGTTTTCTGATAATTCCATCCTTAATAACCTCATTACATGAAGGACCATTGAAGAGGTTCATATAATAGGAAATGATATGATTAGAGAGTCTTTTTCGATCCTCCAGAATTGTTTCCTCATCCTTTATCAAGTAAATAGGCCTTTGAACTTTGTTAACTCTTTATATTTATTGAAAAATTTGGTATTTCGATCCCCATCCATGAGCCACTTTTCTTTAAATATCTCCCTTTGGATATTGTCTCTATGTTTGAGAAGTACATTGAGTTGGGTGGACAAGCTGGTTTGCTGTGAAGTATCCTTATTAAAGTTAGACTTAGTGGTTTCCTCTTGATGATCATGAAGTGAGCTTTCCAGAGAGTCAATTTCTTGGTCAAGGAGGCTGAATTTTTGATTGCTCCAGTGTTTCATGTTAATATTAAGAGCTTTTAGCTTGGAAATACAAGAAAGAGGTTTACCATTGTTCTCTTCCATGTTCCAGGTGTCCTTTATTAGCTAAGAACATTCGGGAAGAGTGGTCCAAGAATTATTAAACCTAAATGGAATTGGCAACTTGTCTCCCATAGTAGTGAAGGTTGTAATAATTGGATGGTGATCAGAGTTGTGCTTTACAAGCATGACACAAGAGATGGTTTTCCAACCTCCATGGAGAGAGTGATTACCAAAGTCATGGTCAATTCTACTTTCCCAAGTTCCATTTAGATGCCTCCTATTCCAAGTGTATTTGGAACCAATAAGATTGAATTAAATAAGGGTTGAATCCTTGATACAAGCTCTGAAATCCCTCATAGATGTGGCATTGGAGACAAGCCCAATATTCTCATATGCTTGTAAAATGGCGTTGAAATATCCCATTATAACCTAGGGGTCTAAAATGACTCCGGAAATCTCTTTTATGTGTTTCCAAAGAGTTCTTCAACTGATATAACAGTTGAAATCATAAACCATTGAACAAAAATAGATCTCACCCTACTTTAGAAAGCTGCAAGTGATGATTTGGTTTTCCACACGAACAATAGCAGGATTGTCAATAGAATGATGTACAAGCTAATAGAGTCTATCAATACCAGATATGTCTTGCACAAAGATGAGAGCATAATATCCACTCTGAGTAAGAAGGATTCCAAAAGTGATGTTATTAGATTTTGGCTCACAGATTCCAATGAATGTAGGTTTATTTTTACTCACAAGAAGCCTAAGGGAACATAAAGTTCTAGGGTTGGCCAACCCCTGGCAGTTTCAAAAGAGGATATGCATCATTTCCCCTGAATGGGGGCAAGTCCTCCTTTCTATTTTTTTCTCATTTTCCTTGTTTTTATGGGAACTTCTCAACTCCCTCTTGCTGGACCAGTTGGTATAAATTTCTTTCTTTGGGGTGGACTGGGACCTCAAATTAACATACTCTTCCATGTTCCATGAGTTTGACCTCATATGGATGAATCTGTTATACCGATGTCTATATGCTAAAAAGGTACGTGCTCTGACCCTTGCATCGAGTAAGCAGCCTGAGAAACTCCATCTGCAAGTCTATCATCCATGTCAACTATATTTAATAACTCTGAGGTAATGAACTCTAGAAAAAGGGATTCAGATTGCAGACGTAAATCCAAGGAGATAATTTCATCCGATAACTCCTAAAAATCAGAGATTCTTGAGTAAAATATTTCAGTATTTCTACATCATTTGAGATACCAGTTTCAGTATGAGCACATCCTAGGGATTCTTCTTCCTCTACTAAGACTACCTAGGACTTACAAGCCCCATCACTATTTTCCCAGGTGACCAATTTCAAGCTATCATTGGATTCCTTTCTTAAATAGTGCTTGGTATTATTATTTTTCCCTTTGGAATATTCCTTCACTAAAGTATTATGAGCGGATGGCTTGGAGAATTTTTGAATGATTCTACACTTGTAAATTTCATGTCCTATCATCTTGCAATGTTCACAATATTTTGGCATGTTTTATAATTCAAATCTTACCACTATAAGATGATCATTTGCATCAAGAGATACACATTCTGGAGGAGAAAATTCCATATCAATTTCGATTAGAACATGAGAATAAAAACCAGGGTCTCCATTTAACATTTTCTGGTCAATAAGTAATGGATTTACAATTCCAGAGGCCAGATCATTTATAATTTTTGGGTTCTAGTAGGTCCATGGGAGTCCATGAATCCTTGCCCAAACTTGTGCGTTGGAATTTTTTAGCGTGAAGGGATTGAAATTCGGATCCCATTCTGAGAGTCGTAGGATCCCTGGTTTTATATTGAGGGTTCCCAAATTACAGATTTCATTAAGATCTTCTAGACTTCACAATATGAAGTGAAATTTTCCCTTTCCAATTGGTATATGCCTCCAATTTAAGAGGTTCCAACAGTTATAAATACGGTCCTAGAAATTTGAATATCACCAAGGTTTTGACCCTCTTTCGTAGGAAATGTGACCTAGCACTGAGAATTTGAAGGATTCTATTTTCCGCCTGATGGAATCCATATCAGCTACAACTATGATAGATCCTTCCCCTAAGCGCTTTATGATTGGGAGCTTAGAGTGACACTTCTCTAGAAGAAGCTCTCGCAAGTGCTTTCGTGAATGAGACCGCTTTACTAGAGGGAATGGGAGAAATATTTCCATCTGCAAGGTCATTTTGATGAGTTTGGAATGATATTTCCCACTTTGGATTGAAATAATCCATCTATCCACATGATCAAATCCAGAAAAGGTCAACATCATGCTGAAATCTTCGAACCATAGAGGATTCGAAGGTCCTCATTTTTCTCTTATTTTTATGTCAACTTTTGTTTCAACATGAATTAATATATAATCATGGAATGTAATCAGGATTTCAATTAATTTCAACCAAAGACTTAATTAAATCATAAATCAATATATATGGAAGATGAACATTAAATGTGTGTAGTGAACTCACAATGAATCCTTTTTCCCATATTATTTAAAATCCACTTGTTTTCCACTATTATACTCTTTAAATTAATTCATTTTATTTATAAAACTATTTTCAACACCCCCCCCCCTCTTTTAGTACTTTTTATTAAAAATAAACATTATAAATCACCAATGATCCTTGAGATATGACCTAGGTTATTCTCTATGCTATAAATAACCTTTAAAAACATAATCAATTTTACATGTCATGACAACATGGTCACTTCATGAAATATTGTTTCCCTTCCTTGGAGTGATGTCATAGCTCTCATGGGTAGGTATGATGAAGGATAATGATCTTAAAAAACACAAAGAAGTTAAAGGGATATTCCTCTATTCACGAAATATGGCTACCTATAGTGATCCATCTCTTTTTTTTATCACAAAGTATAATGTTTTCTGAATTTAGAGCTTCTGGAGGAATTATAAAGGTCATGTCCCCATAAATGTCAAATAATGGGAGTTATTTATTGGAACCATAATGGAATGAAGTTTTATTTAGTGAATGTTACTTTCTATAAGGTATATTTCATAAAAATATGAACTTGGGTGGAAACCTTTGAATATAGACATACATTAGGAGAAGGTTTCCATCTTTTCATGTAAGTTGTCTTTCATTGAATTTGGATTACCTTCACAAAGCATGTTTTGTTTGTGAAGGTTTTAAATTTCATGAATCTAGCCCCTTTGGTGGATTAAGGGCCCATTTCGGCCAGGATTCTCTACATAACATTAATTCATTCCCTAAAATCTCCCATAATAAGTGTTTGTTTGGAATCAATAAATTATCACTCATAATAAGAGCTAAAATAGGATAAGTGGGTCTGATTCTGAGGTGAAATCACTAAAAAAATAGCAATATAGACCTCCCTTTCATGAAACATGGTGTTACCCCTATCCTATAAAAGGTTGAGGGGTCCCAAAGGGGACCATGATAATTTCAAGTAAGATTGATGATACCTCTCTTTTCAAAAAACTCAGGACCTTCACAATCATTCCCTAATTTTAATCCTTAGTGCTTATGAAACTTTCCCAATTTCTACAAATAGTGTTTCTATAAATAGTGTTTCTCATGAAGAGAATTTTCTTGAACCAAACCTTCACGAACATAAGTTTCATGAACCAAATCTTGAAAAGTTTTAAAGCCTCGAGGATGGCCATAATAGGTGTCAAAGTTTTTGTTACTCTATAATGGGAGATAACCCATAAAATAATGATCAGAGAGAGCTTCCATACTGAGTCAGATAATAACACCCTTTTTGAATTGTTAATGGAGGAAAAATTTGAATATCTACTCTACAAGTGGATTTCATTATATGGATTTGGACTTAGGGATGATGTGTTCACCCCTAACGATGACTGATACATTCCCTCCAACTAGTTTAGAAGTTCCTCAATATGAAATTATTTTTAAGGTGTATTTTGAGAATCATTTTCAAGGATGGATAGAAGAGTGGGATTTATACCAGGGAATAAATTTCATATACAAATGGACCTGGGTATATTGGATATTCCATACCTTTTATGAGTTTGAGTTAGAGCTAAAGAGGGTAGGGATGTATGAATCCATGTGGACTTCACAATTTCATGTCTTCTTTCACCTGGATATTTTGACTAAATGGATGAGTATGTGGTTTCTAAAGACCAAAACATTCCATTTACATCATGGATAAGTCAAAACCAACCTCTAGAATCACCAAAGAATTTCTAGGATCCCCATCTAGGGGGTGATGTATGATGAGTTCCTCCCCAAAGAGGATGTGTGGAAGGACCAAGAACTGGTGTCGGTGGTTGAGAGGGATCTGTTTTTTCTAGTGAAAGGGGATCATGAATTCAATATGGAGATGAAAGATGTCCCATTCAAGCACTGGTTCAACTACATCTTGAATTAGCCAATGTACAGGCTACCAAGGAGGCCTCTCTAGTTCCCAAAAGTATCATCATGAGGGAAGGATCAATCACACTGGTGGACCCTAGAGGTGATTCAATGGTTAATGTGGGGGTATAGTGTAAATATCATCACTCCCATGGTATGATTGATAGGATTTATCATGGTTCTCATTAGTGGGTGGATTCTCCTGGTCTACATTGTACACATAGGGTGTGTATCCAAGCACATTGGTTATGGAAATAGAGATGGTGATAGGTCAGTGCATCAATCTAGTAGTAACGGTTCTAGCCAAATTATATAAGGTTATATAAAGCATCATCTATATGAAGATCCCTATTCATGTTTGTAATGCCCCAGTTCTGTAATCCACTCAGGGGTGCCCCGTACCTGGTTGGTCACATGGCTTCAAGCCCACTTCCCCGAATGCCAGAGGCTGCCAACTAGCAGCGAGGGCCTTAGATGTGATGGTGGGGAAATGATTCTCTCATTGGCAAAGTACACAGTGGAAGTAAACAACACATGCAGTAAATATCCAAAAATAGTAAACAGCGGAAGACTGATAAAGAAACAACTAGAGAAAATATATATATATATAAATGATGCATGATACTTATATGTTTGGGAAAGCATCCAAACAAGTCACAATTCTAAATACAGTACTAAACCAAAGTACAAAAGAAAAACATATGAGCAACTCCTCAGCATCGCAAGCCTCAGCTTGGTCTTATGCTCTCCATCTCCAAAGCAATCAAGTACCTGAAGTCGAAGGGTGCTTGCCCTTTTCTATACCTGTAGCAATATAATCTGTTTGGGACCAAAAGCATGGCCAAAACATGGTGTAAAACTAAATCCCAGTAGGCAACCACCCAATGATCTATGCCTAATAGTTAGTGATTATATGTCAGGTAAAAGTACAGAAGGCAGTAAATAAGGAATCTCTAAGCAATAAAAAATCGAGAGTTTAAGCATTCAAAACACCACACAGAATTCAACGGAAAAGAAGATAACACAACAGGTAACCCTCTGGGAAGTACCCACAGCCTATCCCCTCTAGTTCTACCTATCAAGAACAAGAAACCCTCTGGGTAGCACACACACTCTCACACCTATGGTTCTGCTAAAGTATAGACTCTCTGGGGAAGCACTCACCTTCAATTCTCCCTATATTCATGTATCATACTAAAGGCGCTCTGAGGAAGCACTCAACGTCAATTCCCCTTGTGGCCCACTTCGAAAAACTACAGACACTCTGGGGAAGCACTCAACGTCAATTTCTGATGTGGTCTCGCATCATAATTATAAAGGCACTTTGGAGAAGCCCTCAACGTCAATTCTCCCTATGGTCTATACACCAGGTTCTCATGGACCTATGTAATTCAACAATCATAGCATCACGTAATGGACAAAGTAAACCTCAAGAACTACTTGGCTAGTAGTCTACAACATAACTGCATGTCAGGACATAAGTCACTCCATCCTACAATACTAGGCATGGAAAAGGAAACAACAGAAAAATAGGAAAACTCGACCCAAGGGTCAAATACGGGCATAACATGCATGGTAAATAAGTCCAGAGCATAGAAAATTACCCTATTCACAAACAATAACCTCTACTCAGGCATACAAGCAAAGTAGGCAACAATAGGGGGAAAATAGTAAATCCGTAATACCCCTTTCAAGGTTATTGGTGGAATTTTCATAATATACTCAAAAACTTTCTACAGAAATTCGCAAACCACCTACCTCGGTGTTAATAGATCAATATAATTAAACCTCAAAGCATGAATCTCCTTAGAACATCGTAGATCTACAAAAACTCATAAAACGTTCAACCCATGATAACTTTGAAAAGAGGATGAATTGGAAAGCGATGCTCTAGAAGAAGGAAGAGCTTACTACAGCGATTCCAATGCAATCGATGATGGTTGATTCAGAGAACAGATGTGCAATCGGGGGATCAGGGAAGTCTCAGTGCTGTACGGGTGCTCCGGGATGTTTCGACCAAAGAAGAAGACACCCATGTCCATTAGACGTGACCCCGGTCTATTCAATGAAAAAACAAAATACACAGGATGTACTTTTGGAGTACACAGCGTGTACTTTTGGAGTACACGACGTGTACTCTCCTTTTTTGTACTCTAATTTAGGCAGATTCCATGTCACCCCACATGACCATGTGTGCGTCCATGACACGACCAGCACACGGCCTCCTACGGCAACGAAGTACACAGTGTGTACTCATAAAGTACACGGCGTGTATTCAAAAATTTCCATAAACTCTTATTTTCTTAAAAACCCCAGAAAAAGGAAAAAAATACCTAGAAGAAGGTCCAGGTTCTTACAAACTTTCCCCTTAAAGAAATTTGTCCCCGAATTTCCCTAGCACAGTGTAGAAGAAGAAACCTCGAACAACTCTGGCCACTGCGATCTTACATCTGCCTCCCTCTCCCAAGAGTCATCCTGTACTCGCCCGTGCTGCCATAGCATCCGTACCAGAGGAACATAATGGCCACGGAGAACCTCCATAATACGATTGACAATCCAGATAGGATGCTCTTCGAAAGATGCATCCACCTCCAACTCGACTTCCTCAGGTTGGAAATCATGTGACGGGTCTGAAAAGTAATGTTGGAGCTGAGAAACGTGGAAGACATCATGCATATCCCAGTACCTCTAAGGTAACTACAACTGATAGGCAATCAGACCAACTCTCTCCAACACCTCAAATAGCCCAACATACCTCGACAAAAGCTTAACCTGTCTCCTGATCTATATCTGTCCCAACCTTGGTGTGACATGCAGTAAAACTTGATCCCCAACCTCAAACTCCAAAGGTCATCTCCGTTGATCAGCATAAGACTTCTGTCGAGACTATGCAGTATCCATCCTTCTCCAAATCAACTCTATCTGCTCTATGGTTTCATGAACAAGATGAGGTCCCAGAAAAGCATCCTCTCCTGCCTCCAACCAACATAAAGGTGATTGGTATGGCCTACCGTACAAAGCCTCATAAGGTGAAATCTGAATAGTTCTTGAAAACTATTTCTATAGGCGAACTCCACAAGAGGAATATGTTTCTCCCATGAACCTCCAAAATCCAGAATGCATGCTCGAAGCATATCCTCAAGCACCTGAATCGTACACTCGGACTGGACATCTGTCTGGGGATGGTAAGTTATAATCAAAAGTACTTGTGTTCCCAAATCCTTGTGAAACCCCTTCTAGACCCGAGAAGTAAAACGAGCATACCTGTCTGAAACAATGGAGTGTGGAACTCCATGCAGATGTACAATCTCTCGAATGTACAACTGTCTCATCTCATTAACACTGAAGGTCTTCTTTACTGGAAAGAAGTGAGAAACCTTCGTGATGTTGTCAATGACGACCCATACTGCATCATCCCCTCGAGGCGACCTCATAAAACCGTTCATGAAGTCCATCGTGACGTCATTCCACTTCCACTCGAGAATGGGTAACTGCTATAAAATCCCTTCTGGTTTCTGATGCTCCAACTTCACCTGCTGACAAGTGGAACACCTCATGATGAAACTAGCGATGTCCCTCTTCATACCTGGACACCAATACTGAAAGTGTAGATCACAATTCATCTTGGTGACACCAGGATGAACTACCCAAACTGAGGAATGAAAATCTCACATCATCTCCTCGCGTATATCTGATGGCACCCATACGCGCCCTTGGAAACACAATATCTCATCCTCGTATATGGTCCATCCAGAAATAGGGTCCTCTCCTAACACATCCTACCTTAGGACTAGGCCTTCATAATCTAATAGCTGCCTCATTCGTACCTGATCAAGAAGTGTAGAGGTAACAGCTACATAAGATAGAAAAGTCTTCCCCTGTCTATCGTGATCCTCCAAATGCATCTTAGAGAATAGAGCCATAAGCTACAACTCATGGATGGCCTCCTAAACTTCCTGTATCTGAGTCCTACTGCTCAACGCATCAACCACTGTGTTTCCTTTCCCCGGCATATAGGCAAGCTCAAAGTCAAAGGACTGTAAGTACTCAACCCACCTGCGCTATCTCAAATTCAGATCACGCTGAGTGAATATTTACTTGAGATGTTTTTGGTCGGTGAAAACCACAAAGTGCTCTCCCAGAAGATAATGTCTCCAACAGCATAGGCCATGAACAATAGTTGCTAACACCAGATCATGCGTTGGGTAATTCCTCTCATGTGGCCTCAATTGTCGAGACCCGTACGCTACGACTCCATATCCTTGCATAAGCACAGCTCCTAGCCCGATACCTTATGCATCATAGTAAGCAGTGTAACTCCTTCATAGCTCTAGAAAGACTAGTATCAATGCTGAAGTCAACCTTCTTTTCAGCTCCTGAAAGGCTAACTCATAGGAGTCTGGCCATAAGAACTTCTCCCCCTTCTTAGTCATACCTGTCAGTGATTCTGCTATGCGTGAGAAGTCCTATATGAAAAGTTTGTAGTATCCAGCCATCCCTAAAAAACTCCACTCCTCAAAGATGTTCTTAGGCTTCTCCCATGAAAATACAGCTCTCACTTTTTCTAGGTCTATTGATACTTTCGCCTCTGAGATAACATGACCCAAGAAGTGAATATGATCCATCCAAAAGTGGAACATTGAGAGCTTATCATATAACTGATGCTCCCTCAGTGTACTCAAAACGATCTCAATATGGGTAGCATGGTCGTGTCGAGTGTGAGAGTACATCAAGATATCATCCACGAAAACAACCACGAAGGAATCCAAGTATGGATGGAACACTCGGTTCATCAGTGCCATGAAGACTATAGGCATGTTCATGCGACCGAACAACATAACCATATACTTGTATAGACAATACCTACTCTAGAAGGTTGTGAGAGGTATATTATATGGTCTAACACGCAACTGATGGTAATCATACCTCAAGTAAATCTTCGAGAACAACCGGGATCCTCGAATCTGATCAAAGAGATCATCAATCCTAGGAAAGGGATATTGGTTCTTGACCATCAACTGGTTCAGCTTCCAATAGTCCATACAAAGCCTGAGGGTACCATCTTCCTTCTTTGCAAACAGGACAGGCGAACCCCAAGGAGAAGTACTGGGTCGGATGATATCCTTGGCCTATAACTCCTCCAACTGCTTCCTGAGCTCATGCAACTCTGGTGTAGCCATCCTATAAGGAGGAATGGACCCCAAGGCCACCCCTGGCACAAGCTCAATAGAAAATTATACCTCTCTCTTCGGAGGAAAACCTGAAATTTCCTCTAGAAAGACATCTCTGAAACGATCCACCACTGGAGGAAAGTCTAACTGTGAAGTCCCTGTATCATCCAGATAAAGACTAGAAATCTGGGTTGTAACTTCACTCAACCCAGGATGCTCTGGACCCGCTCTGCTAGCCATTCCATTCCAAGAATGACATCATAGTCTGTCATCTCTACAACATAAAGATCCCAAAGGAAGTGACACCCATGAACCTCAATAGGGAACTCCTTTCACTGACGTACACCATATGTTCTTGTCCCCAACAGAGTGTCTAGTGTGAAAACATCGGTAGAAGAAAATATATGCTCTCCATAATAGTGACATATATAAATCTATGCATAACACTAGTATCGAAAATAACTGTAGATAAAATAGAGGCGACTAGGATCGTACTTATAATGGTAGAGGGGTCGGGATCCTTCTCTTAATGGGTCTTCTCCACTGCAAAACTCTGGCCTGCTCCATGGCCCAGTGAGCTTGTCTGACTACTCTGAGCTGATCCACCCTACTGTCGCTAGTGTCCTGGTAACTAACCATTGTGGCCGCGATCTCTACCTCTGCCTGAACGGCCGAAAGAACTCCAGTTCCCAGACTAGTGAGAAACTAGCGGAGATACTTCTGTATGAGGAGTCATAGATGAACCCCAATCACCAGCTTATGGGGAAGAGATCTGACAGAAACACTGAAGGTGTCCCAAATTGTCGCAAGATTATCACACCACCGGGTCTCTCGGGCACTGCGCCCTCATATGCCCGCTTCTCCCGCACTGGTATCACAACACCTGGCTACCAGAAGATGCATCCCGCCTACTTGGATCTCCCCGTGTAGTCTCCCTATAGTGATTCTAGCTATCAGCTGGTGGAGCACTTACTCTAGATGTTGAACTGCCCTGGCTCACAAATCTGGATTCCCTTAGATTCTACTCCATGATCAGTGCCTAGGTGATGATGGAAGCGATGGAAGTCAACCAGCAGATATTCACCTGAGAGTGGACACGGCATGTATAAGAAGAGACTCCACTGACCCATGTTCTTAGCTACACGGCTGGGTTCCTAGGATTATACTACACGGTGTGATCAATGCAAACACAGTGTGTTTCCACCAGACGTTTCTCATCCCGTGTCTCTGCCCACACGGCATGTGACACGGTTAGAGACTACACAACAAGTACATAAAGTACACGACATGTACTTAAGAAAAATTGTTTCTTCCTAAACAGAATAACACATGGTGTTTACTTAACATTACACAGCATGTATTCTGGGTTCTCCCGGATAGTAAGCCTCAGAAACTACTCTGTAACCTAGAAAACACTGAAACAAGCATTGAAAGTACCAAATTCTGATCTGTGAGGGCCCATACTCCCCACGAATCAAATTTTGGCATCCTATACAAGTTATAAACAAGAAAAATGTGCAATGATCCACCAAATTCTTGTCCATGAGGGCCCATAACACCTCAAGAACAAAAGTTTGGTGTTCATTCAAACAAAACCTTACACACAATTCCCTATCAAACAGTAGGTATTTCTATCAAGTCATCTATCACAACAGCGTGCATATTCTACACAACATCTACCAAAACAACATGAAATCGCTAATGCATCCTAGATGGCATGTCAAGAATGTATGGCATGTGATTTCTAACAAGTTCCTATAATATGCATGAGATGGCATACCCTCATCTCATCGGGTTGAGATAGAAAAATAACCTCAATAATATCAACGGTAACCGCACAAAACATGTGAATCACCCAACGGTGAAATCAAATAAACTGTAAATTTTCAAACCAGAAAAAATTGCAATAACGAAGTGGATTGGATTTTCCCTGTACATGGGTTAGCTACTCCCAGGAACAGCTTATTACCAAGTACCGATGTCTTCCTATCCCTAGCTATAGCCTCCAAACAATAAGTCAAGAGAAAAAATTGTAATGCCTCGGTTATGGAAGCCACCCAAGGGTGCCCCGTACCCAGTTGGTCACATGGTCTTAAGTAAATTTCCCCAAATTCCAGAGGCTTCCGACTGGTAGTGAGGTCCTTGGATGTGATAGTGGGGAAACTATGCCCTCATTGAAAGAGTACACAGTGGAATTAAACAACACAAGCAGTAAATATCCAAAAACAGAACATCAGAAGACTGATAGAAAAACAACTAAAGAAAAAATATACATAAATGATTCATGATACATATATGTCTAGGAAAACAGCCAAACAAGTCACAATGTTGAATACTGTACTAAACCAAAGTACAAAAGAAAAACAGATGAGCAACTCCTCAGCGTCGTAAGACTCATCTTGGTCCCATGATCTCCAGCTCCAAAGCAATAATTTACCTGAAGTCGAAGGGCACTTTCCCTTGTCCATACCTGTAGCAATATAATCTGTTTTGGCCCAAAAAAATGTCCCAAATAGGGTGTGAGACTAAATCCCGGTAGGAAACCACCCAAAGATCCATGCCTAACAGTCAGTGAGTATATGGCAGGTAAAATTACAGAAGGTAGTAAAGAAAGAAGACCTAAGCAGTAAAAAATCAATAGTTTAAGAATTCTAAACACCACACATAATGTAATGGAAAAACAAATAACAAAATAGGTAACCCTCTGGGAAGTACCCACATCCTATCCCCTCTGGTTCTACCTATCAATAACAAGAAACCCTCTTGGAAGTACACACAGTATCACCCCTCTAGTTCAGTTAAGGTATAGACTCTCTGGGGAAGCACTCGCTGTCAATTCCCTCTATAGTCTCATATTATATTAAAGGCGCTCTATGGAAGCACTCAACGTTAATTCCCCCTATGGCCCAAATTGAGGAACTACAGATACTCTGGGGAAGCACTCAATGTCAATTCCCCCTATGGCCCACATCGAGGAACTACAGACACTCTAGGGAAGCACTCAACGTCAATTCCCCCTTTGGTCTCACATCGTAATTATAAATACACTCTAGAGAAGCCCTGAACATCAATTCTCCCTATGGTTTATACACCGGGTTCACATGAACTTGTGTAATTCAACAAGCATAGCATCGTCTAATGGCCAAAGTAAACCTCAAGAACTCTGTGGCTAGCAGTCTACAGCATAACATCATGTCAGAACATAAGTCACTCCATCCTACAATACTAGGCATGGAAAAGGAAACAGCAGCCAAACAAGAAAACTAGACCCAAGGGTCAAATACAGGAAAAACATGCATGGGAAATACATCCAAAGCACAAAAAATTACCCTATTCACAAACAATAACCTCTACTCAGGAATACAAGAAAAGCCAGCAACAATAAGAGGAAAATAGTAAACACGCAATACCCCGTTCAAGGGTATTTGTGGAATTTTAACAATATACTCAAAAACATTCTATATAAATGCACAAACCACCTACCTCAGGGTTAGGAGATCAATATACTTTAACCTAGAAGCATGAATCTCCTTAGAACATTGTAGATCTATAAAAATTCATAAATCGTTCAACCCATGATTACTTAGAAAAGAGGAGGAATTGTAAAGCGATGCTCTAGAAGAAGGAAGAGCTTACCGCTGCGATTCCAACACAATCAATGGTAGTCGATTCAGAGAAAGGATGTGCAATCGGGGGCTCAGGGAATTCTTGGCACCGTGCAGGTGCTCCGGGACGTTTTTTCCAAAGAAAAAGACACCCCTGTCCATTAGACACGACCCCGGTCCATTTAATGAAAAAAACAAAATGCACAGCATGTACTTTTGGAGTACACGACGTGTAATCTCCTTTTCTATACTCGCTTTAGGTGGCTTCCACATCACCCCACATGACCATGTGTGCGGCCATCACACAACCAGCGCACAGCCTCCTACGGAAATGAAGTACACGGAATGTGCTCATAAAGTACATGGCATGTACTTTAAAAATTTCCAAAAAACTCCTCTTTTCTCAAAAACTCCAGAAAAAGGAAAAACATACCTGAAAGAAGGTCCATATTATTACAATGTTTTCATCCCATTACACATCTTTTATAGTTGTGTTTGTGCATATATGGTAGGGTATGAATACCCAAACCCAATCTCTCCTCCTAGCACAAACTTCTAACCATCAATGTTGAACATCGTTGGGAGTCATCCTCTAGTTCTAGGGTGGGTCGGTATTCTTACAGGGTTTAGGATGACATTAAATTTCATATTCCACTCGTTCCATATCTATAAAGGTATGGTCACAGATGAATCCATGGGGTCAATGGAGAAATTTTAATATCTTCTATACTTTTTAGGTGGATTGATAGTGGAAAGGATCGACTCTAAGGTCATTTTAAAACAATATTCCCTATACAGGTTCACTCGATAATTCCAATGAATCCATTAGTTAACCCCCAAGGTATTTACCAGGGTTTGATTATAATTCCACACATTGTTCCTATGATAGGTATGGTATATGTTTACATGATAGGATTATAGGGGATGAAATAAGCTACCTCCATCCAACACCCCCTTATAGTCTCTTCTATGAGTACACACAAAGCTGTGAGATCATGTATCCTGAAGGCATGTTAAGGAGCCCAATGGTTTGGGTAGATTATGAGGAAGGATTCTTATAGCCATGTGTTTGTGGAATTTTATGGTAAGGGTATCATTCTAAGTAGGAATATATGAACAAATTAGCAGAGTGGTGGTTGAGGCTCTATAGGGGTTGCAGTGGTGGGCCTGAGGCTCCTAGAGAGAATCCCTGGGAGGAAGGTGGACCCTTCAAGGAAGTTATGAGGGAACATTTTGTCATTATTTGGAAATAGATGCACCACACAAAAATCCCTAATGATAAAATCATACCCAATGGCTATAGGAGCTGGGAGATGTTCCAAGAAATTCACTCCATATAAGCAATATGGCTGCATCTCTTGGATGAGGGGATTCACCTTCCCGATATGGGTCATTCCAAAGTGGGATTCTTGGATTTTTATGTTGATATTGTTCAATGCATTCAGGATATAAAGGATATAATCCATTCTCATGGAATTTTCCACCCCCTAACAGGCCTGGTGGAGATATTCGTGGATATTACCTCCCCTCCAAACCTCAATGGGGGTCAATTGGTTATAGGATTGGTCGACCAAGATGGGTCAACCGATGAGAAATCTTGGGGGAGTGATACTTTTTTGGATTCCTTAGGGTGAATACACTATACTATTACTGAGGTAAATTTCCATGTTCCATGAGCTAAGTTCAGTGGTTAACCCTTTTGAAAAAAAAAATTCTCACCACCTTTTAACTTGTGAGATAATAAAAAACCATGGAGGAGGGTGATATTCATGATGAATATTCATAGGATAATGGGAAAGACTCGAACCTTTAAGTGGTAGGTTTGGACTATCTCCCTGATGTTCTGATCAAATGTATCCAACTTGCTATCTTCAAAGTATTTTCCATGGTTGGAGTGGTTGTTCAGCTACCCCAAGCATCGCCTGGTAATTTTCATTCATTTTCCTTACCTATGGAGCTCAATGAGTTTCATTTTAATTATTTTTTATGAATTTATTGTTATTTTTTATAGGGAAAACAATTATAGATAAGGAGAAGCCCCTGATAGGCAAGGACTTTGTCCCTATGGAAATTTCATCACTAGCAAGTCATCCAGTGAACATCACTAACATGTTTTCTAGTCTTTACAATTACCATAAGCCTTCTCCATTTTCACCTTTCTCTATTTTTTCTCTTTTTTTTTGTATCTAAAAATTTTATTCATACTGACCTTGAATCTTAATGGCATTGAAAACTGTATTGGGATCCCAGTTGCCAACCGTGATGCTTGAACCAACATTATGTACATTCGAGGTGGTGATGGATGAATTTGTGTCCCCAATGGAGGTAGCATAGGTTATTCAATCAATGAATTAATTCAAGGATTATTTGGTTTCCAAGCCTTCCCAAGAGGTTCCATGATAAGTGTTTGGAGATGTGGGAATAACAGTTATGATGGAAGGGGTTGTGATGGTCAATCCTATTTCAGAGGCGCCACAGGAAGTGGGAAAGATGTCAGATGAAAAAGAATTTATTCTAAATATACATCAAAACTTATCAAAAAAAATTATTATAGATGATCCTATGACTAATGTGTTGGAATATTTATCCACATATGTGTCTATGCTTCCGGATTAATTCAAATAACTTGGCATCAATGTGGTTGAGGAGAACTATATTTTCCAACATAGAGCATGGAGGAACATGTAGAATTTCATCCCTCAAACACCTTTGGCTGACCTAACAGGCTAGGTGGGGTCCCTACATCATTGGATAGTGTGTATGTGGGCATGAAAAGTGTACTATAGTGGTATCTATGATCTTTATTGGGATTTCCTTGCTAATAAGGCATGGGTAGAGTGGAGAGTTTTTGACACTGCCTGGTATATAAATAAATCTATGGGAACCAAGGTTCTATAGGTGATAGAGTATGATCTCACTCAGATGGAAGGGTAAGTGCAATATCACCAGACCATTTCCAATGCCAAGGGAGAGATCATCAGCTAACTAAGGGTGTAGTTAGTAGTGGTTGAGGACAAGAAGAGGAGTTGACAGCCTTAGTGGGAGAACACAAAGCCCAACAAGGTCGGGTGTAGATACAAGATGATAATGTTCAACCTATTTCTAAAGAAGAATCAGTACGGCTGGATTACCAACATTAAGTCCTTGAGTTCACCTAGAAGAGATTGTCCAGACTCGATCAATCCCTGGCCTAATCTAAGTCATAGGGGTCTTCTTTTATCAAAATAAGAAGAGGATCCAACTTTTGGATGACACTCCATAAAAATGAATTTGGATTTATTTTATTTACATATATATTCTATCACTACATCACAATCATACTAGAAATACTACCAAATATAAACCTCTAATATCATATATGTCATGGTCTATGCGAGAAAAAAAGAGATGAAAAAATAATGCTCTCTTATATGAGAGTTCCAAATAGAGAGGGTTCGAAATGGACCATAAACCTTCGGATTTCCCTAACTAGGAAATATTTTGTTTCCAAGGGGGGCTCCACACAACTGATTTTCATCCCCAACATATGTAGGTAAAAGAGTGGGGAAATACCGATGGAATTGGATTATACATGAATAAAAGGGGAAGATTGAGGATGTGAATCGAGATTTCTAGGACTTGGAACACAAGGAGTTTGATAGGTTGATAAATGGTGACTATTAATGATGTTTGAAACACATATTCCACTATCATACAATCAAATGTGGGGACATAAAAGTGTGGTTTAACCTTTTACTATTTTTAAAACATGGGGCCTATAAAATTTTCATCAAAATTACTTCAAGGTGTGTTACCAGGATGAGAGGTGAGCCATTTTGGCTAGGAACCATCATCGTTGGGGGTCCCATTCATACCTGGAAGATGGTGGGGATCCAAATTAGGAAATACATGAAGCATGGGGGTGAACATGAGGTAATGTTCATATGGATTTGAATAACCCTGAGATTACTCTGTCATGGTTCTAAGAACATTAGGTGGGAATATTGGTCTAATAAAAATCTAGACTCACCTTCTAAGGGAACGTCACATTTATTTCCAAGAGACAGTCAAAAAATTCAAGTGATCCAGTAAGTGACCATCATTTAAGGAGGAAAAGGTATTCTCAAGTTAGGTTATATGATACTATGTAGTTTTAAATCATGAAATTTGGATGGAGGATGTGAATTTTAACATCTTGAGGAGTGGTCGTTGAACACATAGTTTAATTTCATACAGTGAGGACATGTGATCATTGTAACATCTCAGACCAGATTCACTATTAATTAATCAAACCTGATTGGATTCATAGACTCATGTGTGAATCCCCATACACTAGATGTTGTTTACTAGTAATTAGGATCTAAGGTGATATAGTGGGAATACTATACACTCAGCATCAGAGTAGATCACATCGGTAAAATATAAGAACAATCCAATAGAAGAAGCAATAAAATGAACTACGAAAACAAAAATCATCTAGATATTAATCAAAATATAGTCATAATAATAAATATAACTAAAATTAATATCATATACAAAATGTTGATGTTGTGATGCTATACAAAAAAGGGGTAATACAAGGGGAGCTAAGAAATAGTCATACTTAGTAAAAGCTATAAAAAAATTCCAAAAGATATCTCTGGTAGCATTAAAAGCTCCAACTTGGTCATCTTCTTCATAATCCATCCTATTACAAAAATAAAGTTTTTGTATCATACCTCTTTCCCTTATCCCTATGCGTATCCATGAGCTCAGTTTGGGTACCAATCAGAAACCTGAATAGGGTATGAGTAAAATGCAGTAGGCCACCACTAATTGTATCTATAACTATATAGTCTATGAATATACTGTGAAGCATTATTATGGTATAATAATAAAATAATTAAATAAATAAACCACATAGTTCTAGGTTTCTCATGTACCACTCTTTCAAAACTACCTACATCAGCCCAATCTAGAATGTATACAACCACTTATAATTTTAAATTTATATTTATAAGGTTAAAATAAAATGTAAACAACCAAGGAATCCATATAAATTGATATTCATGTGAATTCCCAAAATTTTAATGGAATTAATTTCTAAAAACTGGTAAAATTCCATAGGGTTGTACCCTTGGAAGTTCACCATAAGGGGGGATGCTACCTGATCCCCAGAAGCATGTCCTATGTATCCTCAATGATAGACTTGAAAGGATCCTAATGTAGTAACAAATTTAATCCATAATATTAATCTGAATCCAAGGAGAATCGTCCAAGGCATTCAATTTATCTAATTTCTAGAAATATTGGTGGACCATCAGTGCTAAGATGGGGAATCCACATTCATAAGACAATGACTGAATCCAAGTGTGGTCATTCACTTGGGTGATGCATCAATGAATTTATGGTGTCCCATGATCCCATCCAAGGGAAACTACAATTTGAGTCCATTTATCACATGGGGAATGCCTCACCTTTAATATAATCCATGGTATGTGTCCATAAACAAGAATGATATAATCATCTAGTGTGTATCCATAATAAAAATCCCATTTATAATTTAACTGGGTCTAAGTAACATGTCCATGTAATTCACCTTTCATTTATATCAATTTTAATTTCATTTTTATTAGAAAAAAACTCACATATGAAAGTTGTTCAATTAAAAAGCCTAATATTAGGAGGCCTAGAAATATATCAATCCATTTTATTTAATTCCATTAAACCATTTCATTTATAAAATTAAATTTTATACACCTCAAAGTTTGTTTAATAAAATTTCAAATCCTAGAGAAAAGGGGAATTTAAGAAAAAACCCCATAGGGGTGGCTTGCATCAAGGTATAAAAACTTTTACAATGCTAGTTAGGGTGTAAGAAAAAAACCATTTCAATTGATAAAAATTTAATAATTTAATTAAAAATATAAGGGGTGTCACATGGAAAGTATGTCACATGGAACAGTGATGCATAATATAATAGTTAAGTCTTTTATGGGAAAACTAATAGACCACCTACCTTAGATGGGTAGTAGAATACTCATCCGTTATCAGAATCTAATTTGGGATAGAAAATGAGAAATTAAGGAAATATGAAAATGCCCTAAAAATAAGACATATTAGCTCACATGTATTTAGCATTCCATATGGTGATATAAAATAATAAAAGAAGTAATGTGATTGGTAGACTTACCGTTGGTTATCCAATGTGATTAATGGAGGACGATTACATAGGATGTGTAGTTTGGACACATAGTTGGCCAAACCATGCACTAATAGTGTCTCACCACTATCCAAGTGACACACCCCCTTACACTACTAGGCACATATTTTGACAAACTGTGTGCAGCCCATTCATCCTCATTATCCAAATACTTCACCCCCTTTAATAGTTAGGCACATGGTTAAACAAATCACGCACAAACTATGCACACTAAACCTATGATTTATTGTAGTTTTTTTCATGGTCATTATACTTTTCTCACATGGTTAAACTAAATATTAACATCATATTTAGACAACATGGTTAACCTTCATGGTTTTTACTAACTTTGTAGCCACCATGTTACTCATAATGTTTCTCCAAAAAATGAAGCTTTGGACTCCAAAAAAATTCCCATATACTCATAAAACCATTCCTTAGTCCCTTAAGAGATACTATATGAATAAAATAATAGGTTTAAACTGAAATTTAAAGGATTCATACCAATCAAAAAGTTCATGAAGTTACAACCCCCCTTCCTTAAAACAACTCATCCCCAAGTTTCCCTTCTGAGGGTGGTTAAAAATAAACTGAGAAAAGTTTTTTCCATTGATCATGTATTTCAGCCTACCTCTCCTATGTCTCATCATGTACATGGTCATTCTTCTATAGAACCCAAAATAAAGGAATGGACCTTCCTCAAAGGGCCTTCATGATCTGATAAATTATATGCACCAGTTACTCCTCAAAAAAATAATAACATCTAACTCCACCTCATCAGCTAGAAAATATGATATAGGTCTACATTGAAATGGTGAATCTGTGAAACATGGAATCTATTGTTCATAACTTGGTACCTATGAGGTAACTATATAATATATTCTGTCATCCAGACTCTCTCTAAAATATCCAAGGGTTCAATGAACCTAGTTACCAAATATCTATGTTTATGAATCTATATATTCACCAATATAGGAAAAAATTAAAGAAGACCCAATATCCCAACTCAAAATCAAGGGGTCAATAATGAAAATAATCATATGAATTATTCCTATATTGAGCTATATCCATATGGTTCTTGATCAGTTGTACCTACTGTGAAGTCTCATGAATTAGATGACATCCCAATAGTGTAAATATTCTACCTCTAACCAGTACAGGGTTAAAAAAATGGCCTACCATATAGGGCCTTATAGGGATCCATCTGTATAATTTCATGGAAGCTATTATTGGAGGAAAAATCATCAAGAAGGAATGTTTTGACCAAGAACCTCAAAAATCAAGGAAACATTCTTAGAGAAGGTCCTATAACACCCATATTGTATTCTCAGACTGATCATTGGTATCTGAGAGATAAGTTGTACTCAAAATAATGTGTGAACCTAGTTCCTTCTACAAACCCTTCTAGAATCATGATTTAAACCAAGAATCCCAATCCAATAAGTTGGTATGTGGAACTTTGTGAAGTTGAATGATATACTTGATATATATAACCCCTATCTCATCTACTAAAAGGGTCTCCCAAATAGGCTGCAAGTGGTTGACCTTTTTTAGCCTATCAATGATCACCCATACTATTTCACTAACTCAAGGGGATGTCAATAAGCTATCAAAAAAATCCATGGTGACATCATACCATTTACACTCTGGAATGGTTAAAGTCTATAAAAGTTCCACTGGTTGTTGGTGTTCCACATTCACCTGTTAATATGTGAAACACTGAGTAAAAAAACTCATGATCTAACCCTTCATACTAGACCACCAATATTGGTGGAATAAGTCAGGGTACATCTTGGTGATACTGGGATGTACTTCCCAAGAATAGGCATGAGACTCTCACATTAACACCACTCTAATTTCATTGAAAACCCAAAAATTCACATAAATATGAAAGATCTTATCCTCACCAATGATCTAAACAAGCAGTGGATCCTCACCCAAAACACTCTCCCTTAGGATTAATCCTTCAGGATCAGAAATTTGTATCATATTCACTCTATCCAATGTGATAAGGTCACTTACAAATTTGTGAATATAGGCTGATCATGACACTTCTGAATCACTATATGCATCTCAAAAAATAGATCCATCATCTAAAATTAGTTATTTTCTTTCAAAAATTATTGTGTCTAATTCTTCTGGCTCATAGAATCAACCACAAAATTAATTTTTCTAGACATATAAGCAAGATCAAAATCAAAAGACTATAGTTATCCAACCCATATTAAATATCTGATATTAAAATCACACTGATTGAATATATGTTTGATGATTTTTTTAGTCTGTGTACACAGCGAATTGCTCTCCCATTAGATAATTCCTCTAACAACACAAGGAATGAACCATGGTTGCTATATCAAGATCGTTTTTTGGGTAATTACACTCATTAGGCCTCAACTAACGAGACCTTTATACCATGAATCAATCAACCTTCCTTATAACCACTCTCAACCTGATGTGTGACTCATCACAATAAACTATATAGCCTCTTATATTCTGAGTTAAAATTAGGAATGATGCTGAATTAAATCTTCCTTTCAACTTCTGAAAGGATTACTCACAAGATTCAGACCCTATGAATTCCACACCCTTATTTTTCAAGCTCATAAGAGGGAATAAAATGAATGATAAATCCTGAATAAAATTATTATAATATCCATATATCCTCAAGAAACTCTGTATATCAAACATGTTCTTGGGATGTTCCCAAGAAACCATAGATCCCACCTTTTTGGGTAAACAAATACTCTTAAATTTGAGATAATGTATCCCTGGAAGTGTACTTTATTGATCCAGAACTGAAATTTTATAATCTTGGTATACAAACTATACTCTCTTAATGTAATCAACAATATTTCATTGTGATTTTCATGATCATATAGATTATGTGAGTACAACAATATGACATTCAAAAAATCGAAAATGAAATAATATAAATATGGGTGGAAAACTGAATGCATCAAGGCCATAAAAACTACTGGCATGTTCATGAGACCGAAAATTATAACCAAATACTCATAAAATATATATCTATTATAGAATGTGGTGTTTAGTATAGTTTAAGGCCTGAGTCATAGATGATAGTCTCACGACCTTAAATTAATCTTTGAGAAAACCATATATCCTTGGAGCTAGATGAAGAGTTCACCAATAATAGGTATTGGATATTGGTTCTTAACCTTTAGATTATTCAACTATTAGTAATCTATGAAAATTTGGAGGTTCCCATAAGCCTTCTTAGTGAAAGGTACAGGAAAATCCAATGGTGAATTTTTGGTTCATATAAACCCATTTTTTTCCAAATCCTCTAACTTCATATTAAACTCCCACAACTTTGTAGAATAAATCCTATAATGATGAATAGATATTGGTGATACTCCTACCACTATATCAATGGTAAAATCTACCTCTATATTAAGAGGTAACCCAAAAAATTCATCAGGGAAAACCCCCCTGAAAAGATCCAATTTTGGAAGAAAATATGTATGTTGTGGTCCTTAATCATCCATATATAGACTTGTAATATGGGTTTTCACTATGACCATACCTCAATGCTAAAGTCCATCTTGTATCTCTTAGACATCACATTATCTTTATTAAACATAAATACCACCCTTGGGTGATGATAAGGACACACTTCAATGATAAAATTCCACATGAGCATGGTATGGAACTAACCAGTTCATCCCGAAAATGATGTTAAAACCTATCATCCCAAATATGAAGAGGTTTCATATGAAATAATAGTCACCAATATTAATATTGAACTCTTTAATTATCATATGAATTATTATTAGATCCACAGTGGAGTATCAAGTTTCACATAAAATAGACACTAAAGTATAAGCTACAAAAATAATTCCTCAAACCATATATGGAATGAAACTCTGATCCTCAAGTGTTGTTTTCACTATATATATTAGGATTTATCTATGTCCTTGAGATACATCCTGACTATCCTAGGTACTAAAACTCAATTGGTGTTTTAAAACAGGTGTTTTTCTCCCTCGTCTATGACTACCTCCTCGGCCTAATCAGATGGTAATGCTCTAGATCCCGACCTAACATGGAGTTGTTGATCCTGCTCCAAAACCTAGATTCAATAAGGACCCTCTCTCACCATCCACTAGAGGAAAATCTCTGAAAAATCATTGAATGTAGCCCATATTTCCTAAATCCTATCACTCGACTAGGTCCTCACTGCAGTGAGGCTTCTTGTGTCTTAGCCTGCCTCATTAGTGATAGATCACATGGATAATCAGGCACACACTTTGGTTGCTATTTCCTCTACAAAAAGGCTCAAAACATCACTTCCGATGGCTAGAATAATTGATTCCTTGTCTTGGGACTGAACCACCATTCCCAACACCCTCGGACTCCATAAGGTTACACTTGGTGAGGAGGTCCTAGTTAACTATTTCAGCAATAGTTGGAAAAAACACCTTCACTTATGATTATAGGGCATATGTGAGACCATCCTAAAAATATATAGTTATAGATATCTCATCACCAAGTAGACCAAGAATAAAATGTTTAATCTATGTGAAATGAGTAGAGTAATCCATAACAGATAAGGTTCCCTACTCAATGGATATAAAATCTCTAGCTTGGTCAGCCCTCAGTGTATTATAAAATAATTAATCATATAAGGATTTTTATAAATCCCTCCAAACCATTTCTTGATGTTGGTCATCATAGGTCAAAACGTCCCACCATCCCTTGGATAATTCTCTAAGAATATATACCTCAAGATTAACCCACCTTCATGAATAATATCTATATGTTTAAAGAGACATAACATGGCCTTTATCCATGACTTAATAGCCTATAGATGACCTTCCCCTAAAAAAGTAGTAATTTTATTCTACTAGAACTCCCTATTAAATACTACCATATAATAGGCATGTCATGGATATCCCTATATAGACTGCACTAGTCATATGAAACCCTCTCAAAACTAAGCATCTTCACCCATATCAGAAATAGTAGGAGGTTCTTCAAGTGTCACTATAGGAGGTACTTCTAGTGGATCAAATCCCACCACCTATGGAGCATGGTCATCACCACCCTCTTGGTGCATGACTCAAGATAATTGTGTTTGGATGTATTAACAATTTCAAACACACACCTCCAAACAAGTTTTGATAATAGAAATGTTCATTGATAAAAGAAAAGGACAGGTACAAATACTTCATATAAAATTTTCAACACCCCTTTACCTTCTTCAAAATATATGTCTAGGTGACATGGAGGATTATAAGGTTCATAAGAGAAACTCACTACTACCCACGACTATAGTCAGGTCAGGATCAAGTTCTCTATTTCATGATAAAGGTTCCAGTATATGGAGTGTCAATTATAATTTATAGATGAAACAACCTTTAATTTCAATTGGAATATACATTTAATAGAAACTATTAAATTTAAGAATTATAATTTAGAAATTATATATATATATATATATATATATCATGGTTTAGTTTGAGGATCCACCATTCCTAAGTTATAACGTCAGAACATTGTAAATTACAATTGGCACATCATGTAACGACAACCATACCTGTTACATCCGATCTCTGGATGAAAAAAACCATATAAAATGATTTCACTAGATTAATTTCCATTCCCAATTTATATAAGTACATTATTTATAAATTATATTTTTCACTCATGTAATTTAAATAAACTAACATTTTAGATCCTATAATGATGGTTACATAGCTCAAACATGTGATAAATTATTATTTAAGGTGGGACCCTCAATCCATATGGGAAAACACTATTTAGATTGAGGACTAAAATTTAATAACCAATTATTTATCCTCTAAATCCAAGAAACATTAGTCCAATTATAATATAGCAATCAAGTCACCATAAAAAATGGTAGGTAATGCAAGAAATAAAGTAAATATGGCATGGAATATGAGTGACATGTAAATCCTCAGGGGCCTATAATGATGCATGAGAAAATAATCCCTTTATATACTTGGAAAAGGGTATAAATTTGATCCATAATAATAATAATAATAATAATAAACACCAAAAATCATGTGTGTCACCCAATGATGAAATCAATACAACTATAATAGGAACAATCCATAATAATAAGTTCATACAAGGAAACTTGGAAATTTTCCTATATGTGGGTTAGATACTCATAGGCACAAGCTCGTTACCAAATTTTTACACACCCTAGTCACCTATCTACCAAAAACAATTAGTAAGAAAAAAATGAAATGACTCAGATATATCTTTGTAATGTCCCAAACCCAATTCAATCATAAGTAACTAAACCTAGTTAGACACATAGCTTTAAGAATGCCTACCCATACGCCAGAGGATGCTAACTAGTAGCGAGGGTATAAGGTGATATAGTAGGGGAATTATACCCTCGTGATCAGAGTAGATCATGACATTGACATATAAGAACAAACCAATAGTGGAAGAAATGTAATAAATAGAAAAACATAAATCATCCAAATATGAATCAAAATACAAGCCTAATAATAAATAGAACTAACACCAGTTTTATATAAAAAATTATTATGTCATGATGCTATACAAAAAGGGGGAAATATGGGGGGGTTGAGTAGGATAAAATCATATCACAAGCTATAAAAAAATTAAAAAAACACCCAAAAGACATATCTATTAGTATCATTGGATCAATATTATTACTTTTCTCCATACTCCATCCTATTATAGAAATAAATCATCAATATCAAGGTGCTTTAACTTATCCCAACCTGCATCAACGAAGTCTTTCTGGGTATCCATCGGCGACCCGAACAGAGTGTGAGTAAACCTCAGTAGGCCATCACCAATAGTGTATAACATTATCGAGTTCATGAATATACTATGAAGTAGTGTTTAGGTATAATAATAAAATTATTAAATAAATAAACCACATTGGTTAGGGTTCCTCATAGAACACCTGCCCAACATTACCTACTTTGACCTATGCCAGAATTTCTTTGAGAATTAATCATTTTAAATTTGTATTTATAAGGTCAGGACCCATGGTAAAAAACCAAGGCATCCATATAAACTTATAGCACTACTAAAAAACTAGGCTTTATTAGTGTTGTTATTTATCAGTGCTAGAAGAAAAAACTGATAAATGGGATATTTATCAATACTAAAGAAAGTGTTGATAAATTTAAACTTTTATCAGTGCTTTTATTTTAGCACTAATAAAGGAAATCATTAACAGTGTTTTAATTTTAGCGTAGATAAAGGGTATCCTTTAGCAGCTCTTTATTTTTAGTACTGATAAAGGGTACACTTTATCAACACTTTATGTTTAACTCGGATAAATATTTCTTTCATCAACGCCTTTTTGGCGCTAATAAAATGAAATAAATAAATAAATAATGTGTTTATCAAAAAAATATTACAAATTTTATTAATTAAATTATTATTAATAAAAATGAATTGATTGATTATACATTATTAAATATTAAACATTTCATTAATAGGATAATTATGATAATTAATGTTATTAAATTATATATATTAAATATATAGATATATATATTAATTTATATAAAGATTCTTATATATTACCAAATATTTATGCAAGTTACATTACATTGTAATATATTTATTGAATAATGGTATATAATTAAAAATTAATATGAATTAAAAATATTGACTAATTGCATAGTACTCGACATATAATTGAATGTTATTTGATTTTTCAACTTAATATAGATCAAATGTGTGTCATATTGATTTCACATATACGTATAATTAATGCATTTCTATATACAATATGCACACAAACAGAACTTATCAATTTTTTCAATATTGTTAAAGTATACTTATTTTCTTAATTTATTCAATTTCACTCATATATATATATGAATCCACTCAAAATTAGATATTTTTTAATAATGATAAAAATATATTTGTAAAAAAAATTATATGTAAATATATTTATAAATAAATATAGTTATAAATGTACATTCACTATATTTATACAATTATATATTTATAATTATAAATAATTAAATATTTTTTAAAATTATTTATATAACTATAAATAAATAATTATTTATATTTAAATAATTATTAAATTTATAACAAATTTACTTAAATAATGAATATATTTACTATATATATATTTACATATATTTAGTAAATATATATATATATATATGTATAATTTTATAAATATTTATAATGATATAAATAATAAATTTTTAAAATATTTCTATAATTATAAATAATTAATTATAAAATTATAATAAATATATTTAAAAAGGAATATATTTACTATATTTATATTTATATATATATTTTAAGTATTTATAAATATTTAAAAAAATATTAATAATTATAATTATAAATCCTTTAACAGCGCTTCAGTAATAAGGGCTAATAAAATAATCATTATCAGTGTTTTTTAGCACTAATAAATATGAGGATTTATCAGCGCTGTAAGTTTAGCATTGATAAAGATTGGTTTTATAGGAGTGTTTTAGCACTGACAAAAGGGATCTTTATCAGCACTTATTGTTAAGTGCTGATCAAACTGTCCTGGTCTATTTTAAAAACCCTAACCATTTGCGAACCTGTTGCAATGTAGAAGCTTTCTACAGAAGCCACCCACTGCTGGCACTCCTCCTCGGTGAATTGAAGGTTGAATCACACCACTCGACTACCTCCAAACATCTCATCCGACATCCAAAGAGGGTCTTGTATTTTCTTTACCCTAGCGAGGTAGGCTTCCTGATTTTCTTTGTGTATTTTTTGTTTCTTTTTTGATTTCTTATTCTATGATTTTTTTTATGACCCATTGTTTATGATCCACTGTTTACAATTTTTTGTGATCCATTGTTTAGGGAATGATTTGTGGTCCATTATTTGTATTGACTACTAATGTATGATCTGTTGTTTATATCTAACACTAAACTTTGAATTTATTAATTGTTCTTTTACTGCTATGTTTTATATCTTCTTACTAAATAATTTTTTCATATATATATATATATATAAATCTATATAAATTTTCATGTATATTATTTTTTATTGACTACTAATTTGAGGAACATTGGTGGTTCCCTAATGATTATATATATGTTGACACCTTTCATAGACATCTTAGCAGACATGAATCTTTAGATGCTATTTTTTAGGAACCAATTTAGTGGAGTGATGTATGTTCCTCTATTGGTTATATGTATCATAGGATCTAGTTCCTCTTAGAATTCACTATGGTCCTTAGTTTACTTATGGAGAATATTTAAAGGGTCCATCCTCAGTTAAGCACATGTGGTTTTATCACATCAATCCTTCACTTTTTGAATCATTATAGTGCCTTTAGTTCATGTTATGTTTTAATATCAGGTTTTTATCTATTTAATATTTCTTATAGACTATAATTGAGGGAGTTTTCATACTTTAATGATATGTATGTGTGTCTATATTGTTATTACATCATTTATTTCCAAAGATGTTTTTCTAATAGGTATTCCTATATTAGGTAATGATTATTTTGGGTATGCATGTCCATTGACCCCAAGGGTCATGTTATAATTTTGTTCGACCTTTGGTACTAATTGTTTCTTTGGGGGGGGGGGACACCTCCCATTTATTTTTTTTACAACCAAAGTTTAAACCATCCTTTAGTGAATTTGAGGTGTGTTAGAGGTCATAAGATGATCTGAATTGATGTTGTTTAGGTAAATCACGCTAGGGTCATTACACTATCCATCTTCCGGTTTACACCTATAAAGTTTAGTGATAATATAATTGATTATCTACCTTTATCTCCAACTATTTTTTTTTTCAAATTATAGTAGCCCTTATTATTGGATTTGGAATATCTAGGCACTCATATATTCTAGTATAAATGATCCATATTTCCCTTATTAGAATTTTCTATAACTTTCACTTTTGATAATGAATATCTTATCTGTATTTATTTATATATTTTTCAAAATTAATATTTTATGAACCATATAGTATGGATATGAACTGAAAATGGATTCACACTAATTGTTTGACAAAGGAATATAAATATAGAGTTAAATAGTTCATCAAGTTTGCAAGAGAGCATGCAGATGACTCTTCTAAAATCCTATGTTTGTGTTTACATTGTTTTTATTCAAAGAAAATAATTCTAGAAGAGTTGGAAGAACATTTGATTTTTCAAGAAATAGATAAAAGATATAAATGTTGGACTAAACATGGGTAAAAACTAAATGTGGACATCGATTGGGATGATACTACAATATATGAATCATTTGACATGAATACCTTTGTAAAAGATGATGGAGATCGCATGGAAGAAATGATAATGGAAATTGAAGATGACCTTAGTGATTGTCCAAAAAATTTTGAGGAGTTAAATATTTATTCCAAGAAACCATTGTATACTATTTTTACTAAATACACAACATTTTCAATTGCATTTAAGTTATATAATTTTAAATTTGGCAATGGATGAAGTGACACTAGATTTATAGAACTACTTGGTCTTCTGAAAGATATGATACCAGAAGAAAATGAACTACCATGTCAAATATATGATGCTAAACAAATGTTACATTCAATGAGAATGATCTCTAAAAAATAAATTCTTTTCTAAATGATTGCAGATTATTTCTTAAGGACCATGAATCACTTCTAAAATTCTTTAAGTGTGGCATAGATCGATACAAGAAAAATGAATCAATTACTTCGAAATATGTATGGTAATTTCCTATCATTACATGGTTTAGAAGACTATATGGATGTCAAGAAACTACAAGACAATTAACATAGCATGTATGTACAAGAATTAAAGATGGGAACCTATGTCATCCAACAAATTCTCCTCAGTGGATGAAAATTGATTACGAGTTTCCTGAATTTGGAGATGAGTTGAGAAACTTTTGTCTTGCGTTATCTATAGATGGAATAAATACTTTTGGTGTATAGAGTAATAATCATATTACATGGATTTTCATGTTGGTAAATTATAAATTTCCACCATATGTATGAAGAGAAAATACATTATGTTGTCTATGGTTGTATATAGACCATAGCTACCTGGTAATGATATTAATGTCTATTTGGATCCATTGATTGAAGATCTGAAATTAATGTGGGATACAATTGTTAAAATGTATGATTCTTATAGAAGTGAAGCATTCACATTGAGTTCCATGTTGTATGAAATGATAAATGATTTCCACTCATATGAAAATTAATCAAGCTATAGCATTAAAGGCATGTTGGGGTGTCCCATTTGTGAAAAACGCACATACTTAGTTCAGTTAAAACGTTCTTCAAAGACTGTATTTTTAGGAAATCAAAATTTTTTACCTTGGGGACATAAATATCAATCATGGATGATAACATTTTATGGGAATATATTAAAAGGTACAACACCATATCCAGAAATAAGAAATCAACTATACAAAAAAAGGAAAAAAGCTAGACACTATTTTCAGTAAACCATTTTTGAAAAACCATACAAAATCATGTTTTAATAAGAGATAAATTTTCTTTTAATTACTATATTGGAATTTATTTCATTTTATACATTTTCTTGATGTCATTAATTTAGAAAAAAAATGTATTAGATAGTGTTATTAGCCTATTACTAAATGTTCCTGGAAAATTAAAAGATAAAAACAAGGCTAGGTTGGACTTGATTGAAATGGGTATAAGAGAAGAGTTGGCACTTGTGAAGGGTAAAAGGTGGAATTTTATTCCTCCAGCAGGTTACACTCTATCCAAACAGAAAAAACTAAAATTTTTAATTTTTCCTTATGAGTTTAAAAGTTTCATAGGGGTATTCATAAAATATGAAAAATGTCGTGTCAATGACTAATTTGAAGTTACAAGTTCTAAAATTACATGACTATCATGTTTTGATACAATATTTAATGCATGTTTCTTTCCATTGCATTCTTCCTCAAAATGTATGATAGAAATTAACAAGTCTCTGCTTCTTTTTTAAATCCATATATAGTAAAGTTGTAGACCCAATGAAGTTACCAATAATTAATAATGATATTTAAATCATATTATGTGAATTAGAAATGTTATTTCCATGATAATTCTTTGATATAATGGTCCATCTTACGGTTCACTTGGTCAGAGAGGTTCAACAATGTGGTCTTTTCCATTATAGATGGATGTTCCCCATTGAATGGTAAATGAAGATATTGAAAGGGCGTGTTAAGAATCAAAGTCGTCCAAATGGTTGTATTACAAAATGATATATTGTTGAAGAAGTTATTGAATTTTGTACTGATTACCTATCAGATGTTGGAAGAATCGGTCTTCCATAGTCCCATCATAGTAAACACCTTATGGGCAAAGGGGTTTATGGAAGAGATGTTGTTACAATTACCTTGATAGAGCAGGAGAAAGAATATCTTTACATATTACCTAATATTGAAGATGTTGATACATACATTGAAACCCAAAAATAAATTCTTAGAGATTTGAATCCATCAAGGGATAAAAGATGGATATCAGATACACATAATCAATAGTTTATAGGATGGTTCAATGATCATATTCATGAGGAGTTATCTGAAAATATGAATTCAATTTCTAAAAGACTTCAATGGATAGCCATAGGACCGAATTCAAATGTAATATCTTACACTGTGATTTTAATAAATGGGTATACATTCTATACAAAAGAACATTATGAATTCAATACGGTGAAAAATAGTGGTGTTATGCTTGTGGATGAAGGGAATAACATATCTAGTTCCAAGGATAGAAATCCAATTTATACAAATATGTAATATTTTTTCATTATCGAACCGATATATGAGTTTGATTATAAAATATTTCAAGTTCCTCTTTTCCGTTGTACATGGATTGGCAATATCAATCGAGTGAAAGTTGACGGAATGGGATTTGTGAAGGTGAATTTCAGTATAGAAGGGTAAAATTATGATCTGTTCATAATGGAATCCCAATAAGTGCATGTATTTTATGTCTCTAATCTAACAAACAAGAATTGGTTGATTATTCTACTGGAGACTAAAATAAATGTTGAGTGAGATGAAAATTCAATCAAGGATGGCCCTTTCATTGGGACTTCACAATCAGTTCATGTTGGTCCAATTGTAGACCATGTATTTTATGTTAGAGGGGACCACAAAGAGGGGATTTAGATTCTCTAAAGAGGAACCAAATCCTTGAAACCTTTAAAAAATAAAGAGAGTTTAATGAGAAGGTAAAAGTGTTTTTTAATATATTATATTTTTCTCTTAATATTATATGTTCTCTAATGCATTAACATAATCTAAATTAAATGTTTTACTACTCATGAAGATAATGTCTTCTACACATGATGATGTTACCATTCCCTCAGAAGAATGAACTATAATGAAAGAAACCCTTTGGACAGATGCAAAGGTAATGTTACAATATAATTTCTTTACTTTACTGAAAAAATATATAAATAAATTTAGATTTAATTTTCATTATTCCTTGAAGATTTATTTTATTTTAGAATATTTTTATCCATGTTTCAGGCCTTTTCAATAAGAGAAAAAACGTTGTCTCTGATCAATCATATTGGTAATATTGATGTTTCCTCAGTAAAATAATTGCATGTAGAATTAATGTATTATTTAATATTTTTGTTTAATTCATTTATTTTTAGTATTACTCACAAAATAATTGTTTTCTTATATAGGTGGATTATTTTTTTATGAGTTGGGGGATCTACGTCCAATGTTCATCCTCCTTCTCCTTTAAAACCTTTTTACCCCCACAGTGATGCATTTATCACTTTCTTTCAAGTTACCCCCATTAAATTTGTATGAATAGAAATGATGCTACCTCTGCTCATTTATAGAGGTAATCTTGATGTTTTCATAGGAAAATAATTTTCCATTAAATTAATGTAATGTTTCATATGTATGTTTAATTTATTTCTTTTTAGTATTAATCACATAATAACTTTTTTCTTATATAGGTGGATTCTTTTGTTTGAGTTGGGGGTGCTCTGTCTAACTTTCATGCTCCTTCTCCATTATAACCTTTTCTCCCATATAAAGGTGCATTTATCAATTTATTTCAACTAAACTCTAATACCATTGTAGGAAGCTAAATGATGCTACCTATTCTCAATTACAGAGATAATCTTTATGTTTTAACAGTAAAATCATTTTCCATGTAATTAGTATATTTTTTCATATGTATGTTTAATTTATTTATTTCTATTATTACTCACATAATAATTGTTTTCTTATACAGGATGATTATTTTTTTGAGTTGGGGGTGCTCTGTCCAAATTTCATACTCATTCTCCCGTAAAACCTTTTCACCCCTATAGTGGTGCATTTATCACTTTCTTTAAAGTTACCTCCAATGCCTTTGTAGAAAGAGAAAAGATGCTTCCTCTATTCAATTATAGAGGTAATCTTGATGTTTTTAGATTAAAATTATTATCCATAAAATTAATTTTCTATTTCATATGTATGTTTAATTTATTTATTTTTAGTATTACTCACATTATAATTTTTTTATTATATAGGTGGATTATTTTGTTCGAGTTTGGGTGTAATGTCCATCTTTCATCCCTTTCTGCACCAAAACATCCACATACGCCTTCCCTTACAAAACCTTTCACTCTAGTAGTGTTGAAATTTTTCAATTTCCTTCATGTTACCTCCACTACTCAATCACAAAGGTAATCTTGATATTTACATAGTAGAATCATTTTCCTTATAATTAATGTATTATTTCATATTTATGTTTAATTTATTTCTTTTTAGTATTACTCTTAATAATGGTTTTATTATATAAGTGGATTATTTTTTTCTAGTGAAGGTGGTTTGTTCGAAACTACTCATGCAATGTTGGAAGTTCAACAAAGAAAGTCAATGGAAATCATATTAACATTGATAGTTAGGATTTTTTTTGAATGTGTTTAATAATTTGTATTTATGGAATTGTATAAACCAATGTTTTAAATTTATATAATATAGTTTTTTTTGGTATTTTTATTGTAAATTTCATTTCATTTAAATTATGTATTGGGAGTTTTTTTGTTGATATCTGATGTGTTTTTGGTGTTGTAGTGTTGTGACTCCCCAGGTTTTATGAACTGGTTTATGAAAGAAGTGTTATGCCTTTAATAATGTATCTTGTTTTATTTTTTTTGCTAATAAGGAATTAGAAATGAAATAAAACATAGAGAATAAGGTAAACTGAAATTTATTAAAACATTACTTTACAACGAGACCCAACTAGTTGAATGTACCATGCACAAGACCTAACACGGCCACCGCAAGACTACAAAGAACCACAACGCGGGCAATCGGATAGTCGTCATCTTCAGGGTCCATCAGTGTGAAAAGTATAATCGCCAGGGCCATGGCACACATGCTCAACGCCAATGGTATGAGGAGAGCCATCCTTCCTGTTCAAGTGTTCTGTTTTAGGAAGTACCCCACACCCCTGTATTTATATTAGTTCTTTGAGTTATGACCGTTATGTTTATATATCCGTTGGGTTTTCAAAAACGACCGTTGTGTTCCCACTAATAAAATTTACTTTAAAAGAGAACTCGGTTTTATTCCCTCATAACCTTATTCTAAAAAACATTCTTTCATAGAAGATTCTTCGTTTTTATTCTTAAAAGTAAATTTCCTCGTTTTTACAAAATCCCGATGAATGCCTAGGTAGTTGGAAACTTGGTTTTATATGTTTAGAGGGAATTCGTAATAATTATATCTTTTTATCTCTTAAATTATGAAAAAATTTGGGAAAACTTTTGGTCTTTAAAAGAATTCTATAAAAAAAATAGTAGAGTATTTTAAAAATACTAATGATTTTATTAGTATTGTATAAAAGGTATATCTTTAAAAATTTAGATCAAGAGTTAAAATATTTTATCTAAACTTGAATTTGGTTCTAACATTTTGAGTTAAAACTGTTTGTTTTACTAAATTCCTACATTTCACTATATTTTGAGCTAAGTATATAATAAAACTAATTTCTTATAAAAAAATGGAGTGGGTCCCGGCCAACCAAGGGCATCCTCAGGGGGACAAGCCCTCTGGCCAAGGTCGAGACCCCATAGGGACCCGAGGTACCGCCATCGGGCTCCCCAGGTGTGTGCATGCGCGTTTTGGGAGCCAGCCAGGCTGGAGGCTCGGGCAGGGCCATGCATAGGTTACCCAGGTCGCGTGCGGGCCAGTGTATAAGGTCGCGGCTCGCGCTGCGTGACGGTGGGCCAAGGCCCGCGGGGGTGGGGAGGGACCCGTGTATAAGGTCCCGTGTGCGTGTGTGTTGTGCTATTGCACCGCTACCCGAACGGCTTGATATTTATACCGCGCCTCAAAACCTTTCGGTTTCGATGTGGGATGTGCTCCGCGCGACCAGAGCCGTCCGATCGACTTCCACGTCGATCTCAGCCGTCCAGCCTATTTTTAAACGCGATACCTCCCCCGCGTCCTAGAAGCCGCCCGATCTCTTCCGAGATTTGATCTCGACCCTCTGATTCCTCTAAAGTGATCATCACATCTCCACGCCCTAATCGTTCGATCGCACCAAGGACGAATCGGCGCCGTCCGTTTCTTTTCGCGCCAAGCAGACCGTGCCTCCCCCCCCCCCTCGTCTTCTTCCTAGCACCGCGGCCCTGCGCCTGTAGACTTGCACCAAGGAAGCCAGGCCCCTCCCTCCCTCGCACTGCTCCTTGACTTCCGAGCACACCCCACCCCTCCTAGGTCCCTATTCTCCCGTATTCCCCACGTCGGTCTACACCTGGGTCGGGTCACCAATGAGACACCGAGGCCGTTATAAACCCCCCTGCTTCGTTGAAGCCCACGGCAGCTCCTTCCTCTCATCCTCCTTCTTTTCCACGGGCACCCAGTAGCCGGCTCCGAGCTTCCACCTCAAGCACAGTAAGGGTTTTCTTGCATTCTTGAACTGTTTTGGAACAACCTCCCTTTTATATACTCATGGTGTATATATATATATAGTTATATATATGTATATACTTAAATATAACCCTCTCGGGTTGCTTTGCCTTCAAAGATCTTGGCCTTCGTAATTTTAATGGGTTGTCCCTGCATGCTTATCTTCCTTTAAAAGAAACATTCTGTTTAAACACAACTCATATTTACCTATATACACTCGATATATAAATACCCCTCGGTTCTGCCTTCAAGAAGTCGGCCTTCGGGTTTCCAGTGGTTGTATATGTGAGGGTGCGTATATACCTCGTTTTCCAGTTTTTCTTTCGAAACCTGTATATACTGCTCACATGTGTATATACAAGTCCACCGGTTATTATATATTGTGTATATAAGGTTTCATATATATGTGAATGGTATATAAACCTTGTATAATCACGTTTACAAATTCCCCAGGTTGTTTATTTTACGATTTTATATTTCAGATTTCAAAAAAAAATTAACTAAATATATCTCAACCTCGTTTTTAATGTATAGGGTATGTATATATATATATAGTTCGTGAATTTTTTCTCCTAACCCGACCTGTTTTGGCATCGATATTTAAATGAAATTTTTAGATATATAATTGCAAACTATGCTCTTTTGGTTTAAGTGAAGTTATGTTTGTAAAACCTTAATTTTTATACATAGATACATTTATAACAAACCTTATATGAATTTAGTTTCAACCATGTAATTGAATTATGGTTGGAAACTTTGAGTTACCTAAGGAATTTAATAAACTTTGTTTTTAATTGTGTAAAACCCATATATACACTACGGGTATATATATATGTGCACGTGTGTATATATTTATAAGAATATTTCCTTTTATAAATAGCAGAAATTAAAATATTCTTGGATGCTGGGATGATTTTATTAAGCTATGAATTGTGTGATTGCTAAACCAACATGTTTTTTTTTACACACAAATGGGCATGTTTTATTAAAAAGGCTTATCAAACATTTCCCTGTTGAGTTTTATGATAGAATATGTATTTTGGGGTCAAGGCCGTTTACCACCGTAATTGATTTCATGTGTTTTTCTTAAGATTTCTCCCTTTTTTCCAAAGATTTATAATGACAAAGATTCATCATTTAGTATATTGCTGTTTTATATGCCTTAGTGAAAAGGATGTTGTACTAAACTATGTATGTCATTAATTTGTCCTTACCCTTTTTAGTGAGAACTGTCACATCATGTAAAGTGTGTAATGATTCATTAATTATGTTAGTTATTTACATAATGCATTTTTATGACATATCACTAAATGGACTAAGAAATTGGATTACCCAAAGTGGTATGGGACACCTTGGGTAAAATTAAAATGAATGAGATGTTCAAGGTGGTATGGGACATCTTGAATTACATAACCATTTCAGTAAAGCATGAACGATGTGGCTCACATGATAATTAAGGCAAATTTAAGGGTGCGCCCTGATAGCGCTCCAATGCATTGGGTAATGATGTAACCACTAGAGATTACAATTTTCACGATACCTTGGTGAATAACCTTGGTAATTTTCAAATGACACCTTGGGGATAGACCATGGTGAAATGAAACGATTGTCAATATTAAATTTTGATGCCACATAATTCAAGTCATATAACAAGTTTTTCCAAGATAAAGTTCATTCATGACTGATGCCTTTAAGGTTTGTATAAAGTTCATAATTCCCTAGTTTTAAGCTTGAAGCATGCCTAGTGTTATCACTTAATAGAATAGTAACCAGCATATGAACATTTAGTTGTTTCCTTGTGCGCAACTCTGATTATTCATTACTTTTAACTGTTTAAATTTATGCTCAAGTAAATCACATGTAATACTTGTTTATAACAACCATTATCACTCCTTCAAGAATTGACGTATTCGTTTCATGTTTTTCGTGAAAACTTTGATTAAAGAATTGTTATGTTTGGTGTGTTAAAATATTTCTTAGTGGATGTTCAAATTCTTTTAAAAGAATGTTTTCAAATGTTACAGTATTTTAAATTCTTTTTAAAACCCCCTTACTGAGTATTTCAATGCTCACCCTATGTTTTGGTTTAAAATTTTCAGGTGTCAGCTTTTGTAAGATGGATGGTTTCAGATGTTTCCGGTTTCCCAGAACCCGAACCGCACACGATCCTCTGTATGGGACATGATGTGTTGTTAACAAAGTGTATTTTATTTTAAGATAACACATCATGTTCATAAGGCACCGACTCCTATGGTTTTCTGGAGTCTGGGTGTCTACAGTTGGTATCAGAGGTTCTGTTTGGATAACTCTGGAAAGCCAGAAACTGAAACAAAAATATATATGTATATGTATTTCAATTTTATTAAAAAACTGGGTTTTCTTAATTTTCAGATGGAAAATGAAGGCACAAATCTCTTATCTCTCCCCACTGAGGCCCTAGAGACCATTGTGTCCTTAGCAAGCCGTGAGGACTTTCTAAACTATGCCCATATCCGCATGACATGCAAATACCTTTACGATGTATCCAACTCACCTCGAGTGCTTAGTCTGCACCAAGGGTTGGGATTGGATTACCTCCTTATGATAATAACCCAATTTCCCTCCTATGTACGTCGAGGAAGGTACTACGAGGGACTTTTCCGAATTTTCACGGCGGGTGAGAACTTCGGCACTATGCTTGATAACCCCTTTCAAGAAGCTGCTGCTGACGGAGACCTCCGAGCGGGATACCTTTGTCAGATTTTAAACTATGGCTTCTGGGGTCAGTTGTTGGACTTCGTAAGGTTAGAAGACGAGTCCACCCATTTGTCTTATAGACGACAAGTGTATGAAGATGTCTCTCAACTTCACGCCCCCTATGCTAGACTCATAAGACGTCATAAGTGTCCTCATGAGTTTTTCCCTGAATGCTCGGCCTGTGTTTGGTTCGAGGAGTTAGGGAGTTTTGCTTCTCTGTGTGGAGTTCGCTTAGTCAATGAGTAAGGGAAACTCAAGCACTAATAATAATGAACGTATGTTTATTGAAATGTTATCTTTATCCTTTCCTTTTCCTTACCTTGTTTTTATCCTTGTATGATTTTCAAGTAATGGAACTCCTGTCTTAAAACATTCAGATGGAAGGACAAACCCACCTGTTATCTCTTCCCACCGAGATTTTGGAAATCATTGCGATCAAAACGTGTGAGGACGAGTATGACCCCTTCGCAAATTTGCGAAGAACGTGCAAGCAATGGTTTGAGATAACAAACGGTCCGGAGATTCTCCGCACCTGCCAGGGGAATGCCTCCATCTATTACCGCATTGGCTCTGCTCAGCTAGCCGGACGTGAACGACGAGGAAGTTACCACGAAGGTCTCTTTCTTTGTTTCACCCTAGGCCGAAACTTCACGGCCAGAGTGAAATTCCAGGAGGCTGCGTTAGAGGGAAATCTTTATGCAGCTTATATGCTCCAACTTCTCAGCTTTAGCCTGTTTGACCACATCTATGGCTTCGATATCCTCGACCGAGACATAATTAGGAAAGTTCTTCGTACATTGGTCTGCAAAGACATTTCAGAACTTTGTACAGTTCGAGCTTCCCTTTGGAGGCCTGAAAGCCCGGAACATAAGTGCTACCCCTCCTGTCTTAGGTGTGTGTGGATTAGGGAGCTGGAAGAAGTGAGCTTCGCTACGGGGATCCCTCTAAATGCACCTGTTGACCCTATTCATTGGTGGAGGTGGTAGGAACGTTTCTGAACCTTGTAGTGTCATGAAATAATTTGCGAGGACGCAATTTTCTAAAGGGGGGGATAATGTGATGCCCCAGGTTTTATGAACTGGTTTATGTAAGAAGTGTTATTCCTTTAATAATGTATCTTGTTTTATTTTTTTTGCTAATAAGGAATTATAAATGAAATAAAACATAGAGAATAAGGTAAACTGACATTTATTAAAACATTACTTTACAATGAGACCCAACTAGTTGAATGTACCATGCACAAGACCTAACACGGCCACCGCAAGACTACAAAGAACCACAACGCAGGCAATCAGATAGTCGTCATCTTCAGGGTCCATCAGCGTGAAAAGTATAATCGCCAGGGCCACGGCACACATGCTCAACGCCAATGGTATGAGGAGATCCATCCTTCCTGTTCAAGTGTTCTGTTTTAGGAAGTACCCCACACCCCTGTATTTATATTAGTTCTTTGAGTTATGACCGTTATGTTTATATATCCGTTGGGTTTTCAAAAACGACCGTTGTGTTCCCAATAATAAAATTTACTTTAAAAGAGAACTCGGTTTTATTCCCTCATAACCTTATTCTTAAAAACATTCTTTCATAGAAGATTCTTCGTTTTTATTCTTAAAAGTAAATTTCCTCATTTTTACAAAATCCCGATGAATACCTAGGTAGTTGGAAACTTGGTTTTATATGTTTAGAGGGAATTCGTAATAATTATATCTTTTTAACTCTTAAATTATGAAAAATTTTGGGAAAACTTTTGGTCTTTAAAAGAATTTTATAAAACAAAAAGTAGAGTATTTTAAAAATACTAATGATTTTATTAGTATTGTATAAAAGGTATATCTTTTAAAATTTAGATCAAGAGTTAAAATATTTTATCTAAACTTGAATTTGGTTCTAACATTTTGAGTTAAAACTGTTTGTTTTACTAAATTCCTACATATCACTATATTTTGAGCTAAGTATATAATAAAACTAATTTCTTATAAAAAAATGGAGTGGGTCCCGGCCAGCCAAGGGCATCCTCGGGGGACAAGCCCTCAGGCCAAGGCCGAGACCCCATAGGGACCCGAGGTACCGCCATCGGGCTCCCCAGGTGTGTGCGTGTGCGTTTCGGGAGCCAGCCAGGCTGGAGGCTCGGGCAGGGCCGTGCATAGGTTACCCAGGTCACGTGCGGGCCTGTGTATAAGGCCGCGGCTCGCGCTGCGTGACAGTGGGCCAAGGCCCGCGGGGGTGGGGAGGGACCCGTGTATAAGGTCCTGTGTGCGTGTGTGTTGTGCTATTGCACCGCTACCCGAACGGCTTGATATTTATACCGCGCCTCAAAACCTTTCGGTTTCGATGTGGGACGCGCTCCGCGCGACCAGAGCCGTCCGATCGACTTCTGCGTCGATCTCAGCTGTCCAGCCTGTTTTTAAACGCGATACCTCCCCTGCGTCTCAGAAGCCGCCCGATATCTTCCGAGATTTGATCTCGACCCTCTGATTCCTCTAAAGCGATCATCACATCTCCACGCCCTAACCGTTCGATCGCACCAAGGACGAATCGGCGCCGTCCGTTTCTTTTCGCGCCAAGCAGATCGTGCCTCCCCCCCCCCCCCCCCCGTCTTCTTCCTAGCACCACGGCCCTGCGCCTGTAGACCTGCACCAAGGACGCCAGGCCCCTCCCTCCCTCGCACTGCTCCTTGACTTCCGAGCACACCCCCCCCCCCTCCTAGGTCCATGTTCTCCCATCTTCCCCACGTCGGTCTACACCTGGGTCGGGTCACCAACGAGACACCGAGGTCGTTATAAACCCCCCTGCTTCGTTGAATCCCACGGCAGCTCCTTCCTCTCATCCTCCTTCTTTTCCACGGGCACCCAGCAGCCGGCTCCGAGCTTCCTCCTCAAGCACAGTAAGGGTTTTCTTGCATTATTGATCTGTTTCGGAACAACCTCCCTTTTATATACTCACGGTGTATATATATATATAGTTATATATATGTATATACTTAAATATAACCCTCTCGGGTTGCTTTGCCTTCAAAGATCTTGGCCTTCGTAATTTTAATGGGTTGTTCCTGCATGCTTATCTTCCTTTAAAAGAAACATTCGGTTTAAACACAAATCATATTTACCTATATACACTCGATATATAAATACCCCTCGGTTCTGCCTTCAAGAAGTCGGCCTTCGGGTTTCCAGTGGTTGTATATGTGAGGGTGCGTATATACCTCGTTTTCCAGTTTTTCTTTCGAAACCTGTATATACTGCTCACATGTGTATATACAAGTCCACCGGTTATTATATATTGTGTATATAAGGTTTCATATATATGTGAATGGTATATAAACCTTGTATAAGCACGTTTACAAATTCCCCAGGTTGTTTATTTTACGATTTTATATTTCGGTTTTCAAAAAAAAATAACTAAATATATCTCAACCTCGTTTTTAATGTATAGGGTATGTGTATATATATATAGTTCGTGAATGTTTTCTCCTAACCCGACCTGTTTTGGCATCGATATTTAAATGAAATTTTTAGATATATAATTGCAAACTATGCTCTTTTGGTTTAAGTGAAGTTATGTTTGTAAAACCTTAATTTTTATACATAGATACATTTATAACAAACCTTATATGAATTTAGTTTCATCCATGTAATTGAATTATGGTTGGAAACTTTGAGTTACCTAAGGAATTTAATAAGCTTTGTTTTTAATTGTGTAAAACCCATATATACACTACGGGTATATATATATGTGCACGTGTGTATATATTTATAAGAATATTTCCTTTTATAAATAGCAGGAATTAAACTATTCTTGGATGCTAGGATGATTTTATTAAGCTATGAATTGTGTGATTGCTAAACCAACATGTTTTTTTTACACACAAATGGGCATGTTTTATTAAAAAGGCTTATCTAACATTTCCCTGTTGAGTTTTATGATAGAATATGTATTTTGGGTTCAAGGCTGTTTACCACCGTAATTGATTTCATGTGTTTTTCTTAATATTTCCCCCTTTTTTTCAAAGATTTATAATGACAAAGATTCATCATTTAGTATATTGCTGTTTTATATGCCTTAGTGAAAAGGATGTTGTACTAAACTATGTATGTCATTAATTTGTCCTTACCCTTTTTTTAGTGAGAACTGTCACATCATGTAAAGTGTGTAATGATTCATTAATTATGTTATTTATTTACATAATGCATTTTTATGACATATCACTAAATGGACTAAGAAATTGGATTACCCAAAGTGGTATGGGACACCTTGGGTAAAATTAAAATGAATGAGATGTTCAAGGTGGTATGGGACATCTTGAATTACATAACCATTTCAGTAAAGCATGAACGATGTGGCTCACATGATAATTAAGGAAAATTTAAGGGTGCGCCCTAATAGATCTCCAATGCATTGGGTAATGATGTAACCACTAGAGATTACAATTTTCACGATACCTTGGTGAATAACCTTGGTAATTTTCAAATGACACCTTGGGGATGGACCATGGTGAAACAAAACGATTGTCAATATTAAATGTTGATGCCACATAATTCAAGTCATATAAAAAGTTTTTCCAAGATAAAGTTCATTCATGACTGATGCCTTTAGGGTTTGTATAAAGTTCATAATTCCCTAGTTTTAAGCTTGAAGCATGCCTACTGTTATCACTTAATAGAATAGTAACCAGCATATGAACATTTAGTTGTTTCCTTGTGCGCAACTCTGATTATGCATTACTTTTAACTGTTTAAATTTATGCTCAAGTAAATCACATGTAGTACTTGTTTATAACAACCATTATCACTCCTTCAAGAATTGACGTATTCGTTTCATGTTTTTCGTGAAAACTTTGATTAAAGCATTGTTATGTTTGGTGTTTTAAATCTTTCTTAGTGGATGTTAAAATTATTTTAAAAGAATGTTTTCAAATGTTACAATATTTTAAATTCTTTTGAAAACCCCCTTACTGAGTATTTCAATGCTCACCCTATGTTTTGGTTTAAAATTTTCAGGTGTCAGCTTTTGTAAGATAGATGGTTTCAGAAGTTTCTGGTTTCCCAGAACCCAAACCACACACGATCCTCTGTATGGGACATGATGTGTTGTTAACAAAGTGTATTTTATTTTAGGATAACACATCATGTTCAGAAGGCACCGACTCCTATGGTTTTCTGGAGTCTGGGTGTCTACAAGTGTGCTGTTATAACACACTGCATTTGTGTTTTTGTGTGCTGTAACAGAATACAGTAGTATGGCCCTTTATCAATGATTTTAAAAGCACTGATAAATAGGGCCTTTATCATCACATTTAAAAGAACTTCTAAAAAACATTTATCTACATTTTTATAAGTACTAATAAAGGGTTTCTTTAGCGGTACTAAATTAAAGCACTGATAAATAGGTATTTTATCAGTGATTTTAAAAATGTTGATAAATATCCTATTTATCATTGATTTTTTAAACACTAATAAATGACCCCTTTATCAGTTTTTTTTTCAGTTTTGATAAAAGTATTGGGATTTTAACGTCTCTCATGTTGTTAGTTCTTTCCTAGCGCTAATAAATGCCATTTCTAGCACCATTAAAGGCCAGTTTTGTAGTGGTGTAGTCATGTGAAATACCAAAATTTCAATGGAATTATGTTTTATAAACTAGGTGAATTATATAGGGGTGTTACATTGTAAGTTCACCATATTGTGGGAGAAATGCTACTCGAGTCCTAGGAGAATGTCCTAGGTGGCCTAAAATCTAAACTTGAAAAGAGACCATAGTTGTAACCAAGATAGTCTATAATATCAAGACCAATCCAAGGAGAATCATCCAAGTCATTCTATTTAACTAATTTTCAGAAATATAGGCGTACCCTTAGTGCTAATTTTGGGCATCCACATCTAAAAAACAATGAACAAGTCCAGGTGTGGTCATTCACTTGGAATACACATCAATGAATTAGTGGTGTCCCATGATCTTGTCCAAGGAAAACCACAATGAGAGTCCAAGTATCACTCAATACATGACTCACCTTTAATATAATTCAATGTTTTTGACCATAAACAAGAATGATATAATCATCCATTAAGTATCCATAATCATAATCCCATTTGTAATTTAACAGGGGGTAGGTGACATGACGATACTATTCATCTTCCATTTATATCATTTGTCAATTCATTTTTATTAAAAATAACTCGCCTCGGAAGGTGGATCAATTAAAAAACCTAGTATTAGGATTCTTAGCGAGGTATCAATCCATTGAATTTAATTCTATTTAAACATTTCATTTATAAAATTCAATTTAGCACACCTTAAAGGTGGTTTATTAAATTTTAAGGCATAGTAAAAAATTGATTTTAATGAAACACATCCATAGGGGTGGATTGCATAGAGTTTGAAAACCTCCGACAATGTTATTTAGGTTGTAAGGACAACCCATTTCAAGTGATAACAATTTTATAATTTAATTCAACATTTAAGGGGAGTCTCATAGAAAGTATGACATGTAGCACAATGGTTCATAATATAAACATCAATAATTTTAGGTAAAAGGAGTTAAACCACCTACCATAATTGGTTAATAGACTCTTAATCTGTTATTAACCTTTAATATTGGATAGAAATGGATAAATAGTGTGAATAGGAAAATATCATGAAAATAGTGAATATTATCTCACACATATTTGGAATTTCATATTGTGAGATAAGTTAAGAAAAGTGGAAATATGATTGATAGATTTACCATTGGCTATCCAACTTGATGAATGGATATTGATTCTAAGACCAAATGAATTATTTCCAAATAAAATTAGGAGGATAGGTAAGAGGTAGCTCAAGTGGTGGCTTTCTATGTGTGGAGATGAAAATAAAATAGGGGTTAATCTTTAAATAAGGTAGGTGAAATGGGAATTTCACAATTTTAATGGATGCATAGTTTGGTCTCATAGTTTTTCCAAACCATGCACTAAGAATGTTTCACCGCTATCTAAGTGGAACACACCCTCACACGGCTAGGTGCACAATTTGAAAAATCGTGCATTGCCTTTGTGTGATCACTTTACAAATACTCCACCCCCTCATATGGTTAGGTGCATGGTTAAATAAACCATCAACAAATTGTGTACACAACACCTGAAATTTTTTGTAGGTTTTTCATGTCCATGTAACCTCCCTTGCATGATTAAAATAACCATATACATGCTCTTTGGGTTGCATAATTTTTACTAACCATACACCAACCATGTGCCTCATACTATTTCTCCAAAAAACAATGCTCCAAGCTCTGAATAATCCCTAAATGCTCTGAACCCCTTCATTAGTCCCTTAACTGATACTATAAGAATAAAAAAAAGATGTTTAAACTAAAATTTAAGGGATATATACCACTCTAAAAATTCTATACTTTAAAACTTATATGACTTATGATTATATAGCTTTAACCATGGTTCCATATAGTTTAGAATCATATGTTCAAAATGTGTGTAGTATAATTTATCATCTTATGACCGAGACATGTAAACCGATGTAAATAAAGAATCCACCCTATCAAGATAATGGAATTCATGAAAAGGGAAAGAAATGGGTGTACCTCATGGAGGGATTCATGAAGTAGGGTTTAAGGTTTAGTCAAAAAAAATATTGAACTAGTGAGTCCATTGATCATAGATAGGTTTTTTGGGGGGCTCAATGATGAATCCATCTGGATTTGTAACTTTTTCATTTTCACCTTGTTTTATTCCCAGGTTGTGAGGGGGGGCTCAGTGATGAATCCAGTTCGACCAGGCAGGTAAATATTTAAAGTGTATAAGTATGGGTGGAAATATAAATTTTAAATTCAAGATGTTTGGACTAGGGCTACTAGTTTAAGGTCATAGAGTTTAAACCATTTGAAAAAGGATGTATAGTAACGAAATAATTTTAGACCTAATGTCAAAATATGTATAAAGAGTCATGGTACCATACAATATTTCATGTAGTTTAAGGTAATAGGGTGTGGTCCAATTCCTCTTAAGATTCATAACACCTTGGCATGTTTTAAGGAACTAAGTTCCTCCATGGGGTAGGGGATGCCAAAATGAGGCATGGACAAAGAGAAGATTTATTTATTAGATCAGGATTCGAGATGTAGGTGTCGCTACATATCGCATGAAACTAGGAATCAATCCATATATAGTTATTGAACGTGATATGTTAAAAGATCAATGTTTTAAGGGGTAAATCCTTTTAAGTGAGGATGTAGAAAAAGGAGGGGCATTAGTTTTCCTATTCCCTAGAGGTGTGGAAATATAGATGAATATCAGGGGCTAGTTTCACATAGTTTAAGGAAATCATTCTTAAACCATTTATACTACTAGTTTAAGGTTATAGAGCTCAGAAAAAATGGGAAAAATATGTTTTGGGGTTGTTCATGCAGCATGAAAAGAAAGGAAACAAGACCTGAAGAGAGGGACAAGGAGACCCAGTGCCTCATGAGACATCCCTGAGATAAGTTTCACATATTTTAAGTTCATGATGATTATACCAAGTATTCTAGTTTAAATACATAATGTTTGGACCATTTGGGGATTAGGGGAGAGGCTTTTTCCACTATTTTATAACAAATCATTCGTAAATAGAGGGTCGAATTCTAGAGAACATAGTCCCACCTAATGGGGGTATTTACAGCTGATCCAAAAGAGAGTCTAGGGTTTACTACATATCTCATGACACTAGGAATCAAGCCAGACATAGTTATAAAATGTGGTGTGGTAGGAGACCAACTTAAAAATGGTGGGGTATTCCTCTCATGTGAGGATGAGAAACTGATTATATAGTTTAAAATATCATACAATAAGATGTTAGTTATACAGTTCAAGGCCATGCAGCTTAGACCAGAAAGGGGTTTGATTCTAGATTAGAGTCATGGATCTTGAACTACAGGTTTGCAAGCAGTTTAAGGTCATAATGTTTTTACCTAAGGGTTTTCTGTTAGGGGTGTTCATGCAACACATATGGGTAGAAACCCTACATGAATTGGGGATAAGGATACTTGGTGACACATGAAACATCCTCAAGAAAAGTTTCACTCAGTTTAATGTCATAATTTTGTTGATTCAATAAGGTTTCCTTATGACTTTTTTATTCCGTCATGTTTGGGGAGATTGTTGAGTCAATAAGGTTTCATTATGAATTTCACATTCCTTTATGTTTTGAAAATCACAAACACCCTATCTTAAGGAAAACTTCTTTTTCCCTAATATTTCCCTTAATAAGGAAAATTTTCCTTCCCCAAGGAAAATTAATCCCTACCATGTTTTAATTGTTCATAATCTAACACATTTTATTTCAAAGTGTAAAATTCGGTTTCACAAATTAAACCTCGGAATCTTATAAATACATAAATAAAGAGAATTTTGTTTTCAGGATCCAAACTCTGGTTCCTAACTCTCTAAATTTAGACACTAAACTTTCTAAAGTTTAGGTTCTGAATTCCTCTGAATTCAGACTCTGAACTTTCTTAGTTCAGACTCTGAATTCTTATGAAATTCAGAATCTGAATTTCTCAGAATTTTGACTCCGAAGTCTATAGAATTCTGATTCTAAATTCTTGAGAAATAGAATCTGAATATCTTTGAAATATTGACTCCGAAGGTTAACATACTTACACTCCAAATTCTATTTTTCCTTAGACTCCGAAAAAATAAATCTGGTTGAGCAACCATATTTTTTACTTAATCTTGTTTGAGCTATAAAATGATGTCGTGCATTCTGTTATTTACTAACCATTGTTTAAGTGACACGTATACAAGTCCCTCTGAAATTTAAGGAAAAATATGACTTTTGGAGGAGGGAGCCGACCATTGAAGATGTACCTATAAATAGGATCTCATTTGAACAAGCTAGGAAATTTTGGAAAACTTATGGGAGAATGTTTAAAAGGATTGATGAACTGCTCTACCAATCTGGAGATTACATACTAGAGAGAGAGGCTCTTTCAACTCTCAGTGCTTTGTGCAGATGGTGTGGACAACTTGTTCAGGTGTGAAAAACCTGTTCAGACTTACTTGGTGTAAACTCTGATCGTACTGATCGTGGGCTTCCGGGTTTGGAAGACATAGGTTCTGATTCCCTTCTAAATCGAGGGCTTGCAGGGATAGCAAGATAGATACCGATCTTCGGATTGAGAGCTTACCTGGGTTTGGGTAAGATAGACTTTCTTGAAATTATAAATCAAGGGACCTTTATCCAAGGTTGTTGGATACCCTACTATTTGGGTTAAAAGATTTCTATACTTGTTACTTGTACTGTTTCAAGTTTGTTTTCCCCTGTATTTTGGTTGTTGAGGAAAGTATAACTATCTTATAATTTCTTATACTTGAACTCTGATTAAATATGATTTTATATGCCTTAAAGTAGAATATTTGTTTTATAAACTTTTTTTATGTCTCATTTCTGGAACTAAATTTTTGGAATCTAGTAAGCTTGAAGAACTAGTTTCATTTCTGGAACCACATTTCTGAAATCTCATTTTTAGAACCACATATCTGAAATCAAGCAAGTTTGTAGAACTAAGATATTTTGTGAATTTACCTTGTTTAAATTTGTTAAAAATTACCATCTTTAATAGTTCTAAAGGAATTTTCTAAAGTATACAATTCAACCCCCCTCTTGTATATTGAGAATATAAATCATTATTTAGATACTAAAATAAGTATCAATTCGATCCTACAATTGGTATCAGATGGATTGGTTCAATCTGAATTAATCTCACAATTAGATTCAGAAGAGAAATCATCATCTTCTTCATATTTTCAGAATCATAATTTCGAACTCACAAGTTCAGATTCATATTTCCTTAAAGATACTCTAGTTCTTATTTTTCTTAGACTTTACAATTTTTCTTAAAGATTTATTTAAGAACTTTATATTTTCTTCAAACACTAATAGTAACCTTTTTGTCGAGGAAAGGTATATTTTTATGGAAGGATCCATGCACATTGGTTCTTCAGACAATTTAAATCTTAACAGAACTCCTATTTTTTATGGAAATGATTATGAGTACTGGAGAGATAAGATGAATACTTTCATTATTAATACTGGAGTTGATAACTACCCGATGCTGACAGGAGATTATAAGATTCCTGATAAGGAATTTAGAACCTTTACTAATCAAGAGAAAGCAGAATATCAAGCTAATTTCAGAGTTAGGAATACATTGCTATGTTCCATGACTAGGAACATATATAGTCAAATATCCTCATGTAAAGATAAAAATAGTATCTAGAATAAATCGGAAGTTACACATTTTGGAACTTCTAAAGTTATAGAGACAAGAAGAGCTATGTTGAGAGCTGAATATCATGGATTTAGCTTTCCGTATGGAGAACCCATAAGCAAAGTTCAGAAAAGGTTCATGAATATTGTGAATATATTATAGTAAATGGTAGAAAAAGGTCTTTATGATGAAATAATTATTTATAAAATCATAGACATCATGCCTAATTAATGGGAGTCCAAGAGGAGAGAAATTGATGAGAACAAGAAAGTCACTCAGGTTTCCTTAGATGATCTTTTTGGAACTCTTCTTCAGCACGAGACTAGAATAAAGAGAGATGCGGATAATATTAAGAAAAATAATGTAAATATAAGTGTTTCTTTCACAAAAACTTCTAACCATAATAAATCCAAAACTCAAGAAAGAGTTACTAGATCAAAGTCAAATAAAGTGACTATTCAGTCAGAATCTAGTGATACAGAAAAATTTGAGAATGAGTTAGCCAATCTTGCTCGGAGAATGAACAAGATAGTAGCTCAGAAGAACTATCAAAATAATTTTAAGAAGAGACACTACAAAGAAAATAAAGATGGGGAAGTTACTTTCTACGAATGTAGAAGAACAGGTCATATCAGACCTGATTGTCCTCTTTTGAAAAAGAAGGATAAGAAGGAAAGGAATTCAGAGAGAAACAAGAAGAAGTTTTACCATTATAAGCACAAGAAAATTCTTAAAGCAAATGACACTTGGATTACTAGTTGTGGAAACTCTTCTGAAAGAGAATATTATGAATATGAATCATTATCACGGAATAATATTAGATGCATTGCTACTACTTCTTTCCCAAATACCTGTCTTATGGACAAGGTATGCTCTGCCGAGGCTTTAACAAATTTATCTCTTGATAAGAATAATTTTCCTGAAGATATTACTTCTAGTGAAGATACTTCATCTTCAGATAATGAAGAAATACCTTCATATGAAAAAGTATCAAGATTTTCCAAGTTGTTAGTAGAAAAAAATTACAAAATTTCTAAGAAAATAGACAAGGAAAAATACTAGAGAAGAAGTTCTTACAAAAGAGATTTTAGATCTCATTAGAGATCTTGAAGATAAAGATGATATCCTAGAAAAACTTTCTAAATAACTTAAGGAAGTAAATTCTAAAAATGAAAAACTTTCTAAAGATCTTAAGAATGCTATTTCAAAAATTAATGTTTCTGAGGAAAAAACTAACACAAAGGAAATAATTCATGAGGATAGGAATTTAGTCATAAGATTAAAATCTGAAATATATTCCCTTAAGAAACTCCCTTCCATCTTTACTTCTGGTAAAGAAAATTTTGACAATATATATTCCAAAATCAGACCTCATGGATATACTTCTGGTGTAGGTTATACTCACAGAAAACCTATTTTCAAAAATAACTATTTTATTCCATCCAAAGCCCCCTTCTGTACAAAATTTCAAAGTGAAGGACATTAGAGAAAAACCTGTTCCTTAAACAAAATTCAATCTATATGATTCCACAAGGCTAATTTTTTCAAACAAATGTGGGTCCCTAAAATTTTATTGTCTAACATCGGATCCAAGAGATTTTGGACTCAAAAAGTATAACACTATTATTTACAGGAAAATAATTACAATACCAACAGAAATACTTGGTACATGGATAGTTTATGTTTCCGGTATATGACTAGTAACAAAAAATTCTGTGAAAATATTATTAAGACGAAATGAGGAAAAGTAACTTTGGGAGATAATGCTAAGGGAGAAATTATTGGTATAGGTAACATTTTTCTTCTTAGAAAAACTTTGATTTCAAATGTTTTATTTGTTAAAGGTATTAATCACAACCTTATTAGCATAATTCAATTATGTGATGAAGGTTACCTTGTGAATTTTAGGAATGACAAGTACTTAGTACACAATTTCAAGGAAAAGTTTGTTCTTTCTACCAATAGGCAAGAGAATGTTTACACACTAAACTTAGAAAACCTTAGAATCCAAGATAAACCTTGTATTAGTATAATGGAAGATCATTCTTGGTTGTGGCATAGAAGGTTAGGACATTGTAACCTTACTAACCTATGCAAACACTCTATGAAAAGACGAGTTAAGGATCTACTGAAACTTAGATTTGATTCTTCTAAAGTTTGTGATCCTTGTCAATATGGAAAGCAACATAAATCAAGTTTTAAATCAGTTGGTGAAGTCTCAACCACTGATGAATTATAGTTGGTGCATATGGATCTTTTTGACCCAACACAAACTAGAAGCATTAGAGTCAAATATTATGTATTTGTCTTAGTTGATTATTACACTAGATTTACATGGGACTATTTTCTAGCAAATAAATTTGAAGCGTTTTCTTATTTCAAAACTTTTAGAGCCAAAGTTAAAATGAGAAAAACCTTCCTTTGATAATTATTCATAGTGATCATGGAGGAGAATTTCAAAATTCTGATTTTGAAACTTCTTGTAGTAAAAAAGGCATTACTCATAACTTCTCATCACCTAGAAAACCTCAACAAAATGGTTTTGTTGAAAGAATAAATAGAATTATTCAAGAGATAACAAGAACCATGTTGAGTGAATATTTTATAAACAAACATTTTTGGGTTGAATTAGTAAGTACTACTTGTTATACTATAAATCGTGTTTTGATTAGACCTTTTCTTAATAAAACTCCTTATGAGTTATGGAATGGTAAAAAACCAATACTTTCCTACTTCATGGTTTTTGGTTACAAAGTATTAATTCTAAATAAAAAAAGATAATCTACACAAATTCACACCAAAATATGATGAAGGAATCTTCTTAGGCTACTCCACAACTTCTAAGGCTTATAGATTTTTCAATAAAAATACTTGTACTGTTGAAGAAACACTACATGTCAAATTCGATGAAACTGATCCTTCTGTTTTTAAACAACCTCAACCTACATATTTTGATGTGTTTTTAAAAAATAATTATCAACCTTTGTTATAAGAACCTTTTGATAAGAAAAATTTTGAAGAAAATATTTCTGAAGCATTTACCCCAGAAGATTTCCTACCCTACGTTGATGAATAGGTTTTACAAAACCCAAATCAGTTGTTTCTATAGAATCATCTCAGTGATAGTATCATTGGTGATGTAAATCAACCTATAAGGACTATAAGTTCTTTAAGAAATGAAATAAAACATCTAGCATTCCTTTCCCAATTAGAACCAAAAATCACTGATGAAGCTTTAGGTGACGATGATTCGATAAAAGCCATGCAAGATGAGATAAATGAATTTGAAAGGAATAAAGTCTAGACCATTGTTGAAAGACCTAAGGAAACTTCTGTTATTGGAGTGAAATGGGTCTTCAGAAATAAATGTGATGAAAATGAAATCATATTAAGAAATAATGATAGATTAGTTGCTAAAGGCTATAATAAACAAGAAGGAATAGACTATGAAGAAACATATGCTCCAGTAACTAGACTTGAATCTTCTCGTATTCTACTTGCCTTTGCATCATTCTTCAATTTCAAACTTTTTCAAATGGATGTTAAATATTCTTTTCTTAGTGGTTATGTTCAAGAGGATGTTTTTTTTGAACAACCTCCTATTTTTGAAGATACAAAACATCCTGAACATGTTTTCAAACTTACCGAAGCTTTGTATGGACTTAAACAATCCCCTCGAGCCTGGTATGATAGACTTACAGGATTTATGCTTCAAAATAATTATGTTAAGGGAAATGATGATCCAACTATTTTTATAAATAAAGATAAGAAAAATGTTTTTATTGTTCCAATTTATGGTGATTAAATTATATTTGGTTCAACTCATCAATCTTTAACTGATTCCTTTGCAGATATAATGAAATATGAGTTTGAAATGAGTATGATGGTTGAGTTAACATTTTTATTTGGTTTTTAAATTTCTCAAAAACCAGAAGGAATATATATATACCAACATAAGTATATTAAATGTCTTCTTAAAAAGTATGGATATGACAACACTAAAAGTATAAGTACTCACATTGGTACCTCAAATTCACTTCATCTTGATGAAGCTGAGAAACCATTAGATCAAACATCTTTTAGAGGTATGATTGGAAGCCTACTTTACTTGGTATCTAGTCGTCCAAACTTAATGTTTTCAGTATGCTTATGTGCAAGATATCAATCCAATCCTAAGGAATCTCATTTAAAGGCAGTGAAAAAGATTTTTTTCTACTTAAAGGGAACCATGGATCTAGGGCTCTTTAACACTTCTGGATATGATTTTGTTTTAAAAAGTTTTTCAGATGATGATTTTGGTGGATGTAGAATGGATCAGAAAAGTACATCAGGAACTTGTCATTTCTTAGGAGATTCATTAGTTTCTTGGTCATGAAAAAAGAAACACTCAGTTGCACTTTCCACTGCTAAAGCTGAATATGTAGAAGCTTGAAGTTGTTGTGCTCAAGTGTTGTGGATGAAACACACACTCACAAAATATGGTATGAGTTTTACCAAAACACAAATTTTGTGTGACAATACCAGTGCCATTGCCTTAAGTAAAAACCATTCACATCACTCTCCTGCAAAACACATAGATATTAGGCATCACATTCTTAGGCATCACACACAAAAAGAAGATATCATTCTTCAATTTATCAGAACATAAGATCAGCTTGCTGATATTTTCACAAAATCTTTACCCTCTGATAGATTTTAATGAAGGACCCGGGACACCCTGAGAGTGGAGGGGTGAATCAGGGTGGCCACTTTTTCTTTTAATGTGATGGATCTTGTTCCCACGTTGGTAGGAACTTGTTGATACTGTATGATGATTATGATCAGAAAGAAAACATTCACATGCACAGAGAAGACACAGCCATTTTTACTTGGTTCACCACTAAGGGCTACGTCCAAGGAGCATACGTCGGCAGGTTGTCGGTCGTACCAAAATCCACTATGCTTCACTAGCGGTAAATTACAAAAGTTCGGGTACAGTTACTCTGTCCCAGGCTCACTGCCTTTACAAAGGTTCAGGGATAGCTCACTACTCCCCTCGGGTCACTCCCATTGACTCCCCCTGGATCACTGCCGTTGGTGAATTCCCACTCAGTTTATAGATGTGAAGGTCTCTTCATCATTTTCATAAGAATGCATCCTTTTTTGTATGTAGATGCTCTATTGAAGTCCGATTCTTACCAGAAGCAGAATATCACTCTTCCTCGAATGTATCGGGTAGTCTCCTGGCTTTCGTGCAGCTCCAAACAGGCCGGCGGGCTTCAGAAAAAATTGGCGCGCTTCTCCAAGCCGGACGCACAAGTCCCAATACAGCACGCAAGTCCAGACTGGCGCGCAAGTGTCACCAACGCACCTACGCGACGCTTCCTTCCCCGACAACAAACTTGCGCGGTCCACTTCCTTTCTCTTCCAAACCGCCTTGGGCGCTCAGCAGACAACCGCCGCGCAAGCTCTACTTGGGCGACCAAACTACCACCTGCGCGGCTCAACCACCTGTGCGACGAGAGCTCGAACAATCTCTAAGTCTCAAACTCCATGGGAAATGAGGAGGGGTGGTCCAGTATTTATAGGCAAACTGGACAACCTGCGCGGAGGTGCGCAAGTCCCTCAGCGGCGCGCAAGTCTTGTCTCCAGTAACCTCTGTCGCGCAACTCACTTGCGCGACCCAACCAACACTTGCACGACCTTCTTTCCTTAGACAAATTTTGATGTTATGATCCTCAAAAACATATGGCGCGCAAGTCTTTTATACTCCAAGAGCTTTGCGCGCAAGTACCTTCACTACGATTTTCTGCTTGAACGGTATGATCTCTTTGTTGGTACACATCCTGAACTTCCACTGAGGATTGACAACAAACACAAACCATACGCCAAATCATGCTTTGAAGACCCTGGTTCCAACAATCTCCCCCTTTGGGTTGGTTGGCAATCAGAATAAATTCAATAGATCTCCAACCATGAGCAAACCCAAAACTCAAGAATCAACTCAGCCAACACTCTAAGTCTACGTGAGCAATGCTCGGTGTAGAAAACAAGAGAGGAAGCTTGAATTGGGTTCCGGTGTTTTGAAATTCTCCATGACGGCCGATTGTATCCTTCTTATACTTCTTATCACAGAAGAATTTCTTGCCTTGAATTTATTCTTTTCTCCCCCATTGACAATAAAACCAAAGACCGATAAGTTGTTCAACATTCAGATCAATCCATACTCCCCTTGGATAGTATCTCCCCCATAAACCTGCATCACATCCAAAAGCAGATAAAAACAGTTTTAACAAATGGGGAGAGGGGATTTCCGGAGCCTCCTTATGCAGTAGGAGGTGGTTGAACACCGAGGTTCAACCGATGCTTCTCAAACACAGCCGTAGACAATGGCTTGGTCAGGATATCAGCCACTTGCTCATCAGTTCCAACATGATCCATTCTAATCACGCCTTGTTCAACCTTTTCTTTGATAAAATGATACTGTATTTCAATATGTTTTGTACGAGAATGCTGAACCGGATTCTTCGTAAGATCAATTGGACTTTTTTTATCACAATAAATCACCATTGGTTTCTGCACCTTATCACCAATATCTGTTAGCTGCTGCTTCATCCAAAGAAGTTGAGTGCATGCCTTTGTGGCAGATATATACTCAGCTTCAGCCATACTAAGAGAAGTACTTTCTTGTTTCTTGCTCAAACAGCCAACACATTTCTTCCCAATATAGAAAGCTCCACCACTAGTGGACTTTCTGTCTACCACATCACCAGCCCAGTCAGCATCTGAAAATGCGGATAATTCACTGTCCCTGCCTGCAGCAAAAAATAACCCGAAGTTATGTGTACCGTGAATGTATCTCATGATTCTTTTTACTGCTGCCATATGTTCCCCTTTTGGATTACTCTGAAAGTGGGCTGCAAGGCATGTGGCAAAGACAATATCTGGCCTTGTCACTGTCAGGTACAGTAGGGTTCCAATGATCCTCCTGTACATGGTGGGATCAACAGAGTCCCCATCCTTATGCTTTCCAAGTTTAGTTCCAACTTCAACCGGAGTTGACATTGGTTTGGAGTCTTGCATATTGAACTTCTTCAGTAGCTCTCTTGCATATTTTTCCTGAGAAATGAAAGTGTATTCCTTCTATTGAATCACCTGCAGCCCCAAGAAATATGTGAGCTCCCCAATCATAGACATTTCAAATTCTGATTTCATGTGGTTGGCAAATTCATCCACTGATTTCTGCCTACTGCCTCCAAATATGATATCATCAACGTAGACAAGAACCATGAATTGATCTTTTGGAGAATTATTCACATAGAGATTGTGATCAACTCCTCCTCTTTTGAATTCCAACTTCTTGAGATATGAATCCAGCCGTGAGTACCATGCCCGTGGTGCCTGCTTCAAACCATATAGAGCTTTCTTCAGTTTACAGACCTTTGTTTCATCAGTACCCAAAACAAAGCCCACTGGTTGTTCAATGTAGACTTCTTCTTCGAGTACACCATTCAAGAATGTTGTCTTAACATCCATTTGATATACTTTATATCCTCTTTGAAGTTCCATGGCAAGGAAAAGCCTGATTGACTCCAGTCTAGCCACTGGAGCAAAGGTTTCTTCAACATCAATGCCTTCAATCTGAGAGTATCCTTTACATACCAGACATGCCTTGTTTCTGATGACACTTCCATGTTCATCAAACTTATTTTTGAAGATCCATTTGGTACCAATCAAATTTTGATCTTCGGGTCTCTGGAAAAGATCCCATGTCTGATTCTTGTCAATCTGATCTAATTCATCATTCATGTATTTCACCCAAGATTCATCATTAGCAGCTTCTTCGAATGAGGATGGCTCTACAACTGATAGAAATGCAGATTGCATGTTATTCCTCATTCTCCTTGTTTGAGTGGGTGCACTCCTGTCCCCAATTATATTGGATGGATCAATCTCTGCTCTTCTATTTCTCCTGCGAGGTTCAGTAGCATTTTCTTCAGTCATAGTTTCTTCTTCATATTCTTCTTCTGAGTCAATATCATGATGTGACTGCTGAGAGTTTTGAACAACCTCATCTATTTCTGCATTTGTATTTTCTTCACGTTCACATTCTTCCTGAATTTCTATCACATCAGTATATGACGTCCTTGAAGCATTCGTGGTTTTCTCTTCCATTATCTTAACATCATTGCTTTCCACAATTCTTCCCAAACGCTTGTTGAAGCATTTGTAGGCTTTGCTGTTCATTGAGTAACCAAGGAAAATTCCTTCATCTGCATTGTCGCCATATTTCCCTTGATTTCCTTCTTTGTTCCTGATGAAGCATTTACTTCCAAAGACACGGATGTATTTTAGAGAAGGCTTCCGTCCATGCCACAATTCATACGGTGTCTTCGTCTCACCCATATAGAGTCCAGTTCGATTCTGAATGTACATTGCATCTTGAACAGCCTCTTTCCAGTAATGTCGTGGAATACGACTCTCAATCAACATAGTTCGCGCCATGTTGTTCACCTGTCGATTCCTACGTTCAACAACTCCATTTTGTTATGGAGTTCTCATAGCAGCTACCTCATGCTGTATCCCATGCTTCTCAAGATAATTCTCAAATTCAATGGACATGTATTCTCCTCCATTGTCAAATCGCAACACTTTGATTGTTCGTCCAGTATCATTCTCGATGATTCGCCGATATGTTTTCATGCAGTAAAGGACTTGTCGTTTCCTGTGAATGACCATCACACATGCCATTCTACTGTAATCATGTATGAAAAGGACAAAGTACCTTTCTCCATGTGTTCTGGAAACATTTATTGGACCAAAAACATCTGTATGAATCAGATCAAGGAGGTGAGATTCCTTTTTCTTCTTTGGCTGATATGAACAGCAGACCATCTTCCCACGAATACAAGCATCACAAGATTTTTCACGCTCATGCTTCAGGTTGGGGATGTCCATGACAATTCTCAATTTTGATATTTTCTCCATGTCTTGTTGATTGATGTGTCCCAATCTCCGATGCCACAAATTGTTTTCTTCTTCAACAGTCATGTAACATACATTTTCTTCACTATCAACCTGATACAAGTTTCCTTCTATTCTGCATCCTTTCATAAGTGAATTGCCGATTTTTCCCTTGATAGTGCAGCCTTTCTGATTAAAAATAACTATAAGTCCTGAGTCACAGAGTTGACTCATGCTGAGGAGATTATGATGTAGGCCATCTACGTAAAGGACTTCAGTATTATTTAGTTCTCCATTAGATAATTGGGTACTTACACTCCCTTTGATTTTCAGAGCCCCATCATTACCAAATCTTACTGTACCATCAACATTCTTTATGATATTCGTTAGTAGGCCGACATTACCCATCATATGAGATGAATAACCGCTATCCAGAATCCAGGTACTGTTGTTCTTTGTAGCTTTGAGGGCTACCTCTACAAGGTTCGATTTCTCAATCTTCTTCCTTTCCTTCCATGATACATTAGATTGAGTATATAGAACTGATGTCCTTTCAACTATCTCTTCTGCATACCCAGGTTCTTCATAGTCAAAGTCTTCTTTGAGAGGTGAGAACCTGTTTGAAAGAGCAACATTGTCTTGCTGACAAGACTTGACTTGTCTTGAACTTCGGTATGAGGTGTATATGTCCCTTCTCTGCCTGCAATTAACGGCCTTATGACCAAAGTTAGAACAACGAAAACAATATCCATAGAAATTATTTCTTCTATGAGAATTAGGATATGAGATTGTTCTCCTTTGTTGAGCATCTATATATTCTCCATTCAGGTAGCTTCTTGCCTCTTCACAATAAGACATGGTATGGCCCAGATATCCACAGAAATGACACTTCATGAGAGGAAATGTCTTCTCACTTGAATTTCTCCTGATATCTTCTTCCTTGGGAGAATAGTAAGACTGCCTGTCCTTTTTGAAAGTTTGAGGATAATTTTCGGGTCTCCTTTTAGTTTGGATTGAGGGTTCCTTTTTCAGCACTCTAGGTAACATTTCATCATGTTCAACTTTCATCTTATCTTTCTTTTGGATCTTTTCACTTCCAGTAGTTGATGACTCAGCCTCACAGCCAATTCCACTCTTTCCCATGCAAGAGGGTCTTTGATCACTCAAGATTTTTCCAACCCCATCTAAACCACACTTGGATATTGCTAGTAATTTTTCATCTAAGAATCTTCCGAACTGTATTTTCTTCCTCGATTCTTTTGGAATTGATTCAGTCTCCAGTTTACTCCTTAGAGTAACTACTTCCTCCTCAAGACCCTCAGCAGTCTTGGATTTTTCATCCAGTCTGGATGTGAGGTCATTGATGACCTTTTCCTACTCTTCAATTCTCAGCTTCAGATCAACTACATCATCATTGCTTTCAATTATTTTATATTTCACCTTCACAAATTCTTCTAGTCGTTCAATTTCAGCTTCAAGTTGATCAACATATTCATTTGATTCTTCTACAATTGATTTCCACTTATTGCAGCTCTTACATTTAATCTTAAGCTTACTAACCGCATACTTAAGTTGCACCTCAGGATCTACACAAGTTCTCAGTTGTTTTTCTCCATCAGTATCTTCTGACTTTTCAATAGTGGCCATCATAGAAGCATGGTTCCCAGTTTTGAATTCTGGTTCTTCTTCATCACAGAATTCATTTTCATCTTCTTCCTCTTCACAGACAAAACTATTCCTTTGCATTTTCTTACCAGATTTGAAGTCTCCCTTTTTTAAGAACCTTCTCTGAGGATTCTTGAAGTTTTCATCTTCACTGTCATCATCATTGATATTCTTCAAGCACTGAGAGGCAATGTGCCCAACTTTTCTATAACGGAAACATGCGAGAGGTAAATTCCCTTTGAATTTCCCTTTCCCCTTCTGGAACTTCTTTGCAATGAGAGAAATAATTTCTTTCTCTTCATAATCATCACTGCTACTATCCTTTGAGATTTTCAATTTATCCATGGCCTTGAATGCCATTTCCTTGCTCACCCGAGTCGCAGCATCTTCTGGTTTGACTCTCATTTCATATGCTACCAAGCTGCTCAGTAGATCATCTAGAGAAAGTTTGGAAAGACCTCTTTCCTCAAGGGCTGACACCTTCGCATTATACAGAAATGGAAGTCTTCTTAATATTTTCTTTACAATATCAATGTCTTTTATTTCTTCGCCTAAACCCCGAATTTCTCCAACCACTTCAGTAATTCGATTGAAGAAAGAGTCTGCATTCTCGTCTGGATGCATCTTCAGATCATCAAACCGATTGTGTAGCACTTGTAGTTTCGCCTCCTTCACTTTGTTATCTCCTTCATAAATATTCTCAAGTTTATCCCACATGGATTTTGCTGAGGTGGAATTCATCACCTTCAGGTAGATCTGATCATAAAGGGCTGCAGTGAGAGCATTCTGTGCTTTAGCATCCGTATCAAGAAGTTTCCTGTCTATTTCAGTCATAGTCAGACCTGTTGGATCAGTGACATGTATTCCTTGCAAAGTAGAAAAAAGAACTTTCATTCCAAGAGATCTTAGATGAGATCTCATTATGTTCTTCTAGATCTGGAAATTGCTTCCATCGAAGTGAGGGACTCCCCTGACATTGATCGTGTTTTCTATGACGAAGAAGTTTAGATTCAACACCATAAACCTTTACCCTCTGATACCACTTGAAGGACCCCGGGACATCCTGAGAGGGGAGGGGTGAATCAGGGTGACCACTTTTTCTTTTAATGTGATGGATCTTGTTCCCATGTTGGTAGGAACTTGTTGAACCTATATGATGATTATGATCAGAAAGAAAACATTCACATGCACAGAGAAGACATAGCCATTTTTACTTGGATCACCACTAAGGGCTACGTCCAAGGAGCATACACCGACAGGTTGTCAGTCGTACCAAAATCCACTATTCTTCACTAGCGGTAGATTACAAAAGTTTGGGTACAGTTACTCTGTCCCAGGCTCACTGCCTTTACAAAGGTTCAAGGATAGCCCACTGCTCCCCTCGGGTCACTCCCATTGACTCCCCTTGGCTCACTACCATTGGTGAAGTCCCACTCAGTTTATAGACGTGAAGGTCTCTTCATCATTTTCATAAGAATGCATCCTTTGTTGTATGTAGATGCTCTATTGAAGTCTGATTCTTACCAGAAGCAGAATATCACTCTTCCTCGAATGTATCGGGTAGTCTCCTGGATTTCGTGCAGCTCCAAATAGGCCGGCGGGCTTCAGCAAAAACTGGCACGCTTCTCCAAGCCGGACGCGAAAGTCCCAATACAGCGCGCAAGTCCAGACTAGCGCGCAAGTGTCACCAACGCACCTGTGCTACGCTTCCTTCCCCAACAATAAACTTGCGCGGTCCACTTCCTTTCTCTTCCAAACAGCCTTGGGCGCTCAGCAGACAACCGGCGCGCAATCTCTACTTGCGCGACCAAACTACCACCCGCGTGGCTCAACCACCTGTGCGATGAGAGCTCGAACAATCTCTAAGTCTCGAACTCCATGGGAAATGAGGAGGGGTGGTCCAGTATTTATAGGCAAACTGGACCACCTGCACGGAGGCGCGCAAGTCCCTCAGCGGCGCGCAAGTCTTGTCTCCAGTAACCTCTGTCGCGCAACTCACTTGCGTGACCCAACCAACACTTGCGCGACCTTCTTTCCTTAGCCAAATTTTGATGTTCTGATCCTCAAAAACATATGGCGCGCAAGTCTTTTATCCTTCAAGAGCTCGGCGCGCAAGTACCTTCACTACGGTTTTCTGCTTGAACGGTATGATCTCTTTGTTGGTACACATCCTGAACATCCACTGAGGATTGAAAAAAAACACAAACGATACGCCAAATCATGTTTTGAAGACCCTGGTTCCAACATTTAATACATTAAACAGAAGTTAGGAATGATAATCATAAGGTAATATTTCATGTTAACTTCTTGATGAAACATATCTTCTTATAGTAAGGAAATCCTTTTCATAGGGGGAGTACATTTGTTTTTTAGATTCTAAAATTTTTTCATAGTCTAAAATTTTGCGTAGTCTACAATTTTTTCATAGTCCAAAATTTTCTAGTCCAAATTTTTTTAGTCTTAAAATTTTCGTAATGAAGATTTCCGTACCTAAAATTTTTGTAATAAAGATTTTCGTACTTAAGATTTTCATACTTAAAATTTTTGAAATGAAGATTTTTGTACCTAAAATTTTCATAATGAAGATTTTTGTACATAAAATTTTCGTAATGAAGTTTATCATAATAAATATTTTAATAGTAAAAGTATTCGTAATCAAAATTTTTGGAATCTAAAGCCCTTCAAGAAGAATTTTCCTCATTATGAATAATCTTCCTAGCAATCCGAAAGGTATGTTTCCTTTCTTAAATTTTCGTAATCACCACTTATTTTTTTTTTATCTATTTCTAAAAAATTTCATATTCAATTTTTTTCTTGAATCTGAAAGTTTTTATTAAAAACACCTCAAATGATCGGATTCAATCAAAATCTCTTTCCGGCTATCATCTCAAACGTCAGATCTAATCAGAATCTTTTTCAACCGTTGGATTGAGAATGGAAGTTGAACTGTCGCCTCACTTGCCTATATAAAGGACCCCCAATGGTTGTCCCACATTGAAACTCAAGCCTTCGTGTGCTAAAGCTCTGACCCTCCTACATAAGCTCATTCCGAACTTATTATATTTTTCATACTTCCAAATTTCTGCCAAAGTCTCCTCTTAGAAAGATATGTCAACTATCAAACCAATCTCTGAATGGAAGATATATAGATAAAGGTTAGTTGATCCGAAGTTTTTCACGAAGTATAATTCTATTACATCCAATAATATAAAGCTGAATGGATTTGAAAGTGTTTGCCTTTCAAAACCAAAATCTCAAGATTTGTTATACCCAGATTTTTTAATAGAATTCTATGATTCAGTAACTTTCATCAAGGAAGAAGGTAAGAGAAAATTTTCTTTCAAGTGTTATAGAAAGACATATTCACATTCTTACACCAAGTTTGCATGCTTGGTTGGTATTCCTTATGATAGGGAAGTTGAGTTTTGTTCCCATAATCTACCTGATGTTCAAGGAAGTTTTGATAAGGTGAAGGCCATGGATTTCCTTGGTCTCTCAGAAGTAAAGACTCTGATGATTCTTCACCTGACTACAAATTATTAGATTCTTGAATTTTGGGTTCAAGGATTCATCATACCGAGAAAAGGAGATAAGGATAATTTAGAGAAGAGTGATATGTATTTTCTGGATTTCCTGGTAAACCTATGGAAAATAAACATGGTTAAATATATCTTGGTTAAGATTGATAACATAAAGAATGGAAATATGAAATCTCATATTATTAAGTATCCAGCCATTCTTTCTAAGATGATTGTTCGGTGTCTAGAATCCATAAAAATCCCTTGTAGATCTAAGTCGAGGAATTGTAAAGTTATGTTGTTAAGTGATGATACTTTGAGAAGAATGAAAGTTGGATTTTCCATAAAATCTGAATAATTCTATGACTTTCCTGAAGATGAAGCTGAATCTATTTCAAAAAAACAGGAGGTGGATGAGACCTCCAAAAAGGGTGGAAGGAAGAGGAAATTAAAGGATGTGGAAGAGAAATTAAAAACCCCAATGGCTAAGGAAACCCAATCCACACCACTGAAGCCAATGAAACAAAAATCTTAACCTAATGAAGTTGTAGAAAAGTGGAGAGAAGCCAAGAAAAATCAAAAAGGAGGGGAGCCAAAGTTTGGTGTGGGCCCTACTAAGGAAAAATCTTTGAAAGAAAAGGTTGTCGAGAATCTCGAGAAGGAAGAAAAAGAAAAGAAGTAAAGGAAGAAAGTGTCTAAAGTAGAGATAGTACAATCCCTTCTGAAGGATACTGAGAAAGCCTCTTAGAATATTCAGTTATCAGAGTCATTTCTTCAAGAACCACTTCCTGAGACTCTGGGAAAAAAGTTTGTAATTCCGGAAAAACATCAAGAATAAGTAGAAGAATAAGAAAAAGAAGTGAGTGGTGACACTGAAAATGTGTTAAAGCAGGTAGAGGAATATCATGAGAAGGAAATCCCTTCTGAGAAATTATCATTCCGAACCTCTCAAGACGAATCCTCAAAGCTTGTTACTCCTGGGAAGGATGAAGAGAAAGGGGAATATCAAGTAAATAAGTTGTCTGAAGAATAAATCATTTAATAAATATTTCATTCATCTAGAGGATGTTGAGGCAGCAGTCGTGGAAGAAGATATATTTGAAGAAAAAATCGTACAGCTGTCTAATAGTGAACACAAATCGCCTGATCACAAAGAATCCATACTGAAAACAGATAAGGGAAAACAGGTGGTAGTTGATACACCTACCAAGGTTATGGTAAAGAATAAATATGTTGGTGGTTATTCAAAGAGGAAAGCTGCTGAGTTAGAAAAAGAAACCTCACCAAGAAAAATTTCGGATTTAGAATCATCCTCTCTAGGACATGATTTCGTTGTCCAATCCTTGAAGAAACTTGTTGGTACTATTCCAATATTTCCCAGTATTAACTTGAGATGCCAAATGCTTCAACATTCCTTAAATCAGAAATCACATTCTGTATCCATGGTTATGGATAAGTGTATCAAGCTTGAGACAGATTTCCAAACCTTTTTCATAAATTACGAATCCCACAAAAGATCTTACAAGAAGATGACCAGATGGTAAAATAAAAATATAGAAGACATGAGAATTATTGATGAGATCCAAGAAAGTGTCAAGGATGCATTTGAAACCAAATATGTGAAGATCAAGGATCACACAAATATTTTTGAGGAGAAGCTAACTCTGAAACAAAATTCTCAGATTCAAGAAGTGAAAGATCTGAATGGGAAGTTGTATTCAATTTCTCATATCTGGAAGAGGGAAAGAGATATTAGAATAGAACTTGAGGAAAAATTTTCTAAGAAAGAAGAATTTCTAAAGGGGTAGGTAGAATCTCTTAAGGCTCTAGAAGAAATAATCAAATCCTTAGAAAAGAAAACAGAAGATCAGGATCAGCTTCTGAAACGAGCAGAGGAAGATCACAAGGAACTCAAGAAGCTCAAAACCATAGTAAAGAAGTTGATGCCAAAGGATAAGGAAGGATAATCTTGTTCAATTATAATCTTTTGTTGTATTCCTTACTTGTAAAAAAATTTCAAATCATAATGAAATTTTGAGTTTCTCTTTATACTTGTGGTTGATTAGTACTAATATTTCATGTACCATATTTCATTTTTCATTCTCTTCAATCCTTTTTGAAAATCACAAAGGGAGAGAAAGGAATGAAAAAAAAGAATACTAATTAAAAGAAGAAATTTCCCAAAGTAAGGGGGAGTTAATCTAATGGGGAGTTCTTATCCAAGAAGATTTTCGTATGAAATAAAATGCCAAGTATCAATCCAGAAATCAAGAATACGATCCTTAGTGTCTCCAAATCCTAATGGGGAGTTAGTCGTATTCATTATTTCCCATGTGTTAAGGGAGATAATTTTTATTTATAAGTCCATAAAATTTCTAATTCCTTATATTCTTTTTCATAAGGATGTTTGTGCTTTCCAAAAAGTGGGAGATTGTTGAGTCAATAAGGTTTCCTTATGACTTTTTCATTCCTTCATGTTTGGATAGATTGTTGAATCGATAAGGTTTCCTTATGACTTTATCATTCCTTTATGTTTTGAAAATCGCAAACACCCTATCTTAAAGAAAACTTATTTTTCCCTAAGATTTCCCTTAATAAAAAAAATTATCCTTCCCTAAGAGAAATTTATCCCTACCATGTTTTCATTGTTCATAATCTAACCCATTTTATTTCTAAGTGTAAAATTAAATTTCACATCTTAAACCTTTGAATATTATAAATACGTAGATATAGAGCATTCTGTTTTCAGGATTCGAACTCTAGTTCTGAACTCTCTGAATTCAGACTCTGAACTTTCTAAATTTTAGGTTCCAAATTCCTCTGAATTCAGACTCTAAACTTTCTAAGTTTAGACTTCTAATTCTTATGAAATTCAGAATTTGAATTTCTCAGAATTCTAACCCCTATGTCTATATTATTATGATTATGAATTCTTGAGAAACAGAATCCTAATATCCTTGTAATATAGACTCTGAAGGTTAACTTAAATAGACTCGGAATTATATTTTTCCTTAGACTTCAAAAAAATAAATTTAGTTGAGCAACCATATTTTTTACATACTCTTGTTTGAGCTATAAAATGATGTTGTGCATTCTGATATTTACTAACCATTGTTTAAGTGACACATATACAGGTCCCTCCGAAATTCAAGGAAAAATATGATCATTAGTGGAGGGAGTAAACCATTGAAGATGTACCTATAAATAGGATCTCATTTGAATGAGCTCATAACTTTTGGAAAACTTATGGGAGAACTTTTAAAAAGATTGATGAACTTCTCTAGTAATATGGAGATTACATGCTAGAGAGAGAGTCTTTTAAACTCTCAATGCTTTGTATAAGTTTTGTGACCAACTTTTTCGGGTGTGAACAACCTATTCAGACTTGCTTCGTGCAGACTCTGATCATGCTAATCGTGGGATTCCATGTTTGGAAGACAGAGGTTATGATTTCCTTCTAAATTGAGGGCTTGCAGGGATAGAAAGATAGATATCGATCTTCAGATTTAGGGCTTACCTGGGTTTGGGTAAGACATAGTTTCTTGAAAGTATAAATCAAGGTACCTTTATCCAAGGTTGTTAGATACTCTACTCTTTGGGTTAAAAGACTTATATACTTGTTACATGTACTGTTTCAAGTTTTTTTTCCACTATATTTTGTTTATTGAGGAAATTATAACTATCATATACTATTTTATATTTGTACTCTGATTAAATATAATTCTATATGATTTAAGGTAGAATCTTTGTTTTCTAAACTTTTTTTAAGTTTCATTTATGGAACTACATTTCTAGAATCTAGTAAGCTTGAATAACTAGTTTCATTTCTAAAACCACATTTCCGGAATCTCATTTTTGGAATCACATTTTTGAAATTAATCAAGTTTGTACAACTAAGAGGTTTTGTGAATTTACCTTGTTTAAATTTGTTAAACATTACCATATTTAAAAGTTCCAAATGAATTTTTTAAAGTATACAATTCACCCCCCCCCCCTCTTGTATATTGAGAATCTACATCATTATTTCGATACTACAATCAGTATCATTTCAATACTGAAAATTCTTGGACTATGGTTGCTACTAATTTAAGGTCATCATACTTAGATCATTGGGTGTGTATCTCAAAGGAGTTTTTGTGTCACAAAGGTGCAGTAACCTAACATGCAGATAGGTACTAGGAGGCCCAGTGTGACATGAAACATCCCTGAGGAAAGTTTCACAAATTTTTAGGTCATTATTCTTGGACCTGAGATCCTAGTTTATGGTCATAGGGTTCAAACCATATAGAGGGGCATTATATTGAAGAAATTTTTGCATGTCTTGATTGTGCTTTGAGAATACTCCACCTAAAATTCTAATCTTACATGATCCATGCTCGAAGTGATAAAAAGGGGTGACATGTATTTCCGCTTTTCACTATAGAGATTGAGATAAGGGGGAAAATAAGTTGACTTGGGAATGTACTAATAATTCCTAATTTCTTGGTCATCATGATTGAATTCATGTTGAAAATTTACCAAGGGTGTTAAAGTTCCACCAAAAAAGGTAGATGGGAAAGATGGTAAATTTTAACTTCTTATATATATACTGAAAATGGGTTATTGGTGGGTAGGGAAAAATTGTTGACTATGTTCAAAACATAGGTTCCAAAACTACACCAGTAAAGGAAAATAAGAAAAAAAAATATAGGATGGACTATTAACCATCTTCAAAACACAGGTACTACCATTTTTTCCCAAATATCTTTCAATGTGTGTGCCTATGATGGAAGGTGAGCCATCGTGGCCATGAACCAATTCTGTTAGGGGTCTTATTCTGATTGGTTCTGATCGGGATCTGAATCAGGGAAGGCATGATGTGTGGAAGGTAAAATGTTAGGAATATCATGGGGGAATTCAATCACTCTGGGAGCTATTTTTCGAATTTCTCAAGTGCACTATATGTGCATATTAGCAGGTGAGGATTGAGGATATTCCCAAGGGGGGATGCCTTGGAATAAGTTTGTGGTCTGGATGGGTCAAAAATAAGAGATCCATGAATCACTACATATCATAAATAATTGGGAATCAATCCACACATAGTTATGGAACATGGTGTCGTAGATGACAATAACCAGAAGGAAGGTATCCCTCTAAAGTGATAGATCGTGTTATCATGTAGTTTTACATCATGAAACTGGAATGTGGACTATTTTCACGACCCACTGCCACCAAAGATGCCCCTCCTGAGCTAGCAATAGTGAAAAGGAGATAATGACCCCTGAGTCCTACCTCTAGTAGGCCCCGGGGTGGCGACTAGAACCAAGGGTATAAGTTTTCACAAATATGGGAGGCATTACCCTTTTTATTATTTAGGATCGGGAAATAGGACAAGTCAACCTCCAAAAAGGAAAAGAAAAAGTGTATAGAAATAAACACAAACCAATCCCACATGCATGTTTTAATAGTTCTGAAACAAGGTAAAAGTACAAGAAAGCTCAAAAGTATAATACCAAAAGAAACAAGAGTAGAGCAACTGCAATAACTCCAATTGTCCCAACTAGTAGGGTCCTGCACAGCCCTGGTAGTACTCCTGGAAACCTGAAAGCAAACATAGGGTGAGCATACAAGTATACTCAGTAGGGAAACCTAAATCTCTCGTGCACAAGTGGGGAGACATCCTAATGTTCCGTGAGAACAACAGAAGAAACCTAGCAAGGAATTCTATCCACCCAACCTCACCATCCACACTCACCAAAAATAAAGTCACAACAGGTAGTAGTATATAATAACAAGATTATTGGGTACCCCACACCATTTACCAGTAGTTAGCTGCTCTTCCTAATGGAGAACATCCTGATGCTGTCACACTCTTCCCGCCCGCACACACCTGGACCTCACAAACCACACATCCCACCCGCACACACCTGGGCCTCACAACCACGTATCCCGCCTGCACACACCTGGGCCTCACAACCATGTATCCCGCCCGCACACACCTGGGCCTCATCCCGAAGATTATTAGGAATAGTAATAGTAATAGAACTCTCACCCGAAGACACCTGGGCCTCATCCCGAAGATTCTTGGGAAAACAAACCTGCCCGAAGAGTCTAAGGCCAAAACCACCCCAATAGAAACCTACCTGAAGGGTCTTATTTGTAAGGTCGCCTCAAGCCATCACAGCCTAGGGAAGAAGGAGAAGGAAGGAGCTAGTAACTAAGGGAAAACAACACCCTCTCCTATGAAATGGGAGTGTTCGGAACTAATTTCTCAACATGGGTGGGGTGCGATAAAACACAAAGATACAGATATATATATGTATACCAAACACATAGCCCAACCTATGGATTCTAAACAGAGAAAATGAGCACGTGCCTCGGCACTGCTACTACGAAGCATGAATATAATAAACAACCCCAACCCCATTTAGGCTTTCATGTTTCAATAGAATTTGTTTATTTAGTTCCTTATCTACTGGGCAAACAACCGCAACCAACAATATCAATAGTTCGTGAAACATATCCCTTCCATCCGCAAATCAAGTTAGAAAAACACAAGCAGCACAACAAGTCCCTTCTTATTAACCAACCAACTCATTGATTATTATTCATGTTCCATTACCATGCCCTACCATTTATTAACTCTTCCACTTTTTATTTATTATTCACAACCCATAGTTCGTTCACATTCAATCCCATCCCTGCAGCCCCGCTGCCAACCACCATAAACACAATCACACCGAAACTCGTACATCATTATCCCTTTAATACCATTTATCGCATCCCCGATGCCCATCACCAACATAGCATTCACACTAACCCACAACTAAGCCAACTGCAGCCCGCTGCTCACCCGATCCACAACAACCCATAAAACACCCCCATTACATACCACGTATCCAAGCCAACACCCACATGTTCATTATTCCATTTTGTTCAACCGGGGTGATCACGCAGGGGTTCCAGATTTTAAATCAGCCAACATTATGTGTTTAACCAAGTTCCACATTCCACAATTTCCATTCACAAAAACAGTCTAGAAATATAGGGAAACAATTAATTGTGCAATCAAAGGCCCCCAATGACCATGATTTTTAGTAGGCATAAGCCTATTAAATTCACAACATAATATCACAGGATATAAAGATAAACATAACAACTTCCCCATCCAAGTTCTTTAACCAGTTATTATCTTCGTTTAATGGTTCAACTGTTTCTCATGAAAAAAAGACTATACCCACCCTGCATGATGCACAATTTAGAGAACGGATGAAGAAGTTATGGAAGAAAAAGAGCCTTCGAGTCTCTTGGGAGAGCTCTGCTCAGAGGAAAGGGGAGGATAGGGGTGAGTTGAAAAGGAGGAGAGGACCCATCCTTTTATAGGCGTGAAAAAAAAAGTACACGGCGTGTACTTCCTAGTACATGGCGTGTACTCGGCCATTTCACACGGTCACCACGCGGCTTCCAACACGGCCTTCAACGCGGAACGTGACCATTGACTGGTCAACACACGGTTTGAAGGTAACGCATATGCAGGGAGTCACTACACGGCATTTATTATAGGCCACATGGCGTGTACTCATTTATTTCATACAGCAAGGACACGACCTCAACATGGCAGACGGCTATTGACTGGTCAACATGTGGTTTGAAGGTAATGTGTATGCGGGGAGGGACCACACGGTGTGTAGTATAGGCCACACGACGTGTACTCATTTATTTCTTACGGCAAGGACACGGCCTTCAACACGGGGTATACCCGGCAAGGTGGTACATGAAGTGTACTCACACCACACGGCGTGTACTTTCAAAATTCTAGAAAGTGTGGGAAAAGTCCATTTTACCCTCCAGAACACTTCATGACCTTCTTTTTGACAATGGAATGGTCCAGAGAGGTCCGGGCTATTACATAAGATACCTCTTAAAACATTATCGTCCCCGAGAATTCAAAACCAACCCAGAGGAACTCAACAAGATACCGCTTAGGGTTCTCGTTATAACAGGAACCCAACCAACAACCCTAATCATAGGTGTTTGGAATTCCCTCTCCTATGTCGAGATATTATCCGCTTTAGACAGCACTGACTCGCCTACACGGGTTTAATCGCATCTGCATTAATGTGTCTTGATTAAGGATTGGGCCTTCCCACTTCCATATATTAGGATTTTCCAACTTACACTACCCCCAACACCGTACAACCCACACACTGCCCGAACACGTGGTTTGGGGAAATTCCTTCTCCTATGTCGAGATATTATCCGCTTTAGGAGGCACTGACTCACCTGCATGGGTTTAATCACATCCACATTAATGCGTCTCGATTAGGGATTATGTCTTCCCCTCCCCACATGATAGGGATCTTCACGTACATTTAAAGAAAAGAGGGAAACAACATAGCATTAAAAAATCACAAAAACAAGTTCCAGGCCCAAAGAATGAGAAAAATAGAGTTCCAAAAATGGAGTGTAATTCTCCCAAACAAAACATAAAGGAGATCATTCAAGAAAACCCAAACACATCTCTATCGATCCCTGGTTCTTCTAGAGATGTCGCCTCTGCTGCATGCAACTATCCGCGCCCAGTTCCTCTGCCTCTCTATTGACGTCTGCCTCCTCGACCACCTCCCGGTTGGGATCCTTGAGGAACTCCTTGTGGCTAGACACCACCTGCTCTATCTCCCCTCAGAGGGATTGGATCATGTTTTTGCTGGAAGGGTATTGCCGGTAACTGGTTCTGCTGAGGTGGGTGCTGAACTTGCCCACCTCCACCGTACTGAGCTTGGGTCGGGCACCGACTCTGAACGTGCCCGAAACTTCCACAAGAAAAACACTTCGGTCTTGGGATCGTGAAAAAGGGACGAGGACCCGAATATCTGAACCAGAACTGCTAGGGCCTGCTCCCTACCGGCCTGAAGCTGGAAGGTCTTGTCGCAGAAGACCTGCTGCTGACTGCCTTCCCCTTCGACGAACCCAGTTGGATCCCCTCTCGTGGTGCACCTCCCTGCGAGTTCATCCTCTCTACAACCTATGCCTTCTTCTGTACTGCCAAGTACGTCGGAAGGGTGAAGGGGGTGACAGCATACTGGATTGAAGGATGAAGTGCCTCCTCCAATCCTCTCGCCTGATACTCCTCATCCGGAAAGAGATCCGGAGAAAAGCGTAGGAGGTCCTTGAACTTGATCCCCAACTCTCGTACTGACATACTCCCCTGCTGAAGGGATAGTAACTCCTGCCGATTCTCTATCTTGATCATGGGAGAAAGGAATTCCTCTCGGAATTACTTCTCAAAGTCACCCCATGGAACCTCTGTCTCTGTCCTCTCTCCGAGGTAGAGCATCCACCACTGACGCGCCGCCCCTCTCAGTTGACTGACTGTTAGGTGAACCCAGTACTCCCTCAGAGCACAAATCAAAGTAAAAGCGATCCCTAGATCCTCAAGCCACCCCTCCGTCTCCATATCTGAAGTACTACCCTCGTACTTCTTGAGGGTCTATCGCTGGAAAGAATGGAGAGTCCTCTGCCACTGGTCATCTTCCTCCGCGTCAACTGATCGACTACCTGAATCTGCTGGGCCTCGGCCATCTGAGCCACCCGGGGACGACGTCCAGGTGCCATAGCTGTACGGTAAACAAAGATCGCCTAAGCCCAAGTAGTAAGGAAATTTCTCAGGGATTCATTTTATCATTTTATTTCAATTTCTTTCCCAGAACACCCAAATCAAGTAAAACACAATCATGATGATGCATGTACCTTCTCTAGGGTCTCTACCCTGCAATCAATGTAGTCTCACTTGGTCATTAGGTAGGCTCAGAGTCCTTGCATCGGATCACGGGGGGCCCTAAAATCCCTTTTCCTAGTCGGTCTTCCATGGACTATGTCACGCACCAAGATTAACTAACATTGTTGCCCTACCATCCCATGCAATCATCCCTGTGCCTAACTCCAGACTCCATCCTATCTCTCAACCATCAGCCTCTGATACCATTCTGTCATGACCCCCTCCCACCAAAGATGACCCTCCTGAGATGGAAATGGTGAAAGGGAGATAATGACCCCTGAGTCCCACCTCCAGTAGGCCCCGGGGTGCCGACTAGCACCAAGGGTATGAGTTTTCACAAATATGGGAGGCATTACCCTTTTTATTATTTAGGATTGGGAAATAGGACAAGTCAACCACCAAAAAGGAAAAGAACAAGTGTATAGAAATAAACCCAAACCAATCCCACATGCATGTTTAAATAGTTCTGAAACAAGGTAAAAGTACAAGAAAGCTCAAAAGTACAATACCAAAAGAAACAAGAGTAGAGAAACTGCAACAACTCCAACTGTCCCGACTAGTAGGGTCTCGCACAGCACGGGTAGTCCTCCTAAAAACATGAAAGTAAATGTAGGGTGAGCATACAAGTATACTCAGTAGGGAAACATAAAGCTCTCGTGCACAAGTGGGGAGACATCCTAATGTCCCGTGAGAACAACAGAAGAAACCTAGCAAGGAATTATATCCACCCAACCTCACCAGCCACACTCACCAAAAACAAAATCACAACAGGTAGTAGTATATAAGAACAAGAGTATTGGGTACCCCGCACCATTTTCCACTAGTTAACTGCTCTTCTTAATAGGGAACGTCCTAATGTTTCCACACTCTTCTTTCCCACACACATGTGGGTCTCACAAACCACACATCCCACCTGTACACACCTAGGACTCACAACCACGTATCCCGCCCGCACACACATGGGCCTCAAAACCATGTATCCCGCCCGCACACACCTAGGCATCATCCTGAAGATTCTTGGGAATGGTAATAGTAATAGAACTCTCGCCCAAAGACACATGGGCCTCATCCAAAAGATTATTGGGAAAACAAACCTGCCCGAAGAGTCTTAGACCAAAATCACCCCAATAAAAACCTACCTAAAGGGTCTTAGGTGTAAGGTCACCTCAAGCCATCACAGACTAGGGAAGAAGGAGAAGGAATGATCTAGTAACTAAGGGAAAAAAACCCTCTCCCATGAAATGGGAGTGTTCGGAACTAAGTGCTCGATATGGGTGGGGTGCGATAAAACACAAAGATACAGATATATATATATATACAAAACACACATCCCAACCTATGGATTCTAAATAGAGAAATTGAGCACGTGCCTCTGCACTGCTACTACGAAGAATGCATATAACAAACAACCCCAACCCCATTTAGGTTTTCACGTTTCAGCAGAATTTTCTTATTTAGTTCCTTATCTACTGGGAAAACAACCACAACCAACCATATCAATCGTTCATGAAACATATCCCTGCCATCCACAAATCATGTTAGGAAAACACAAGCAGCACAACAAGTCCCTTCTTATTAACCAACAAACACATTGATTATTATTCCCATTCCATTACCATGACCCACCATTTATTAACTCTTCCACTTTTTATTTATTATTCACAACCCATAGTTCGTTCACATTCAAGCCCATCCCTGTAGCCCCACTGCCAACTGCCATAACCACAATCACACTGAAACCCATACATTATTATCCTTTTAATACCATTTATCGTAGCCCCACTGCCCATCACCAACATAGCATTCACACCAACCCACAACCAAGCCAACCGTAGCCCGCTGCTCACCTGATCCACAACAACCCACAAAACACCCCCATAACATGGCACATATCCAAGCCGACACCCACATGTTCATTATTCCATTTTGTTCAACTGGGGTGATCACACAGGGGTTTCAGATTTTAAATCAGCCAACTTTACGTGTTTAACCAAATTCCACATTCCACAAGTTCCATTCACAAAAATGGTCTAGAAAGATAGGGAAACATTTAATTGTGCAAGCAAAGGCCCCAAACGACCGTGATTTTAAGTAGGCATAAGCCTATTTAATTCACAACATAATATCACAGGATATAAAGATAAACATAATAACTTCCCCATCCCCGTTCTTTAAATAGTTATTATCTTCATTTAATGGTTCAACCGTTTCTCAAGAAAAAAAGAGCATACCCACCCAGCATGATGCAAAATCTAGAGAGATGAAGGTAAGATCCCTACCCCAATAGGTTCTGATCACAACGCTCCCCAGATCAACTTTAGAAGATAAATGTCGGCGTCCGTCACTTCTGTCAACTCCCGGAAAAAGCTCCTCGGGTGGAAGTTGGGAAGGAAAACCTGAAGGGAAGACAACCGATACAAGCTCAGAAGTTCCACCTCGTCGTTACGATCCCATGGCCACTGAAGGATCGTAAAGCAGAGCTCGGACAAAGAAGTTATGGAAGAAAAAGAGCCTTAGAGTCTCTTGGGAGAGCTATGCTCAGAGGAAACGGGAGGATAGGGGTGAGTTGAAAAGGAGGATAGGACCCCTCCTTTTATAGGTGTGAAAAACAAAAGTACACGGCGTGTACTTGGCCATTTCACACGGTCACCACGCAGCTTCCAACATGGCCTTCAACGCGGAATGTGGCCTTTGACTGGTCAACACACGGTTTGAAGGTAACGCATACGCGGGGAGGGACTACACGGCGTGTAGTATGGGCCACACAGCGTGTACTCATTTATTTCACACAGAAAGGACACGACCTCAACATGGCACATGGCTGTTGACTGGTCAACACACAGTTTAAAGGTAACGCGTATGCGGGGAGGGACTACACAGCATGTAGTATGGGCCACATGGTGTGTACTCATTTATTTCACACAGAAAGGACACGTCCTTCAACCCGGGGTATACCCGGTAAAGTGTTACACGGCGTGTACTCGCACTACACGGCGTGTACTTAAAAAATTCTGGAAAGTATGGGAAAAGTCCATTTTACCCTCCAGAACACTTCATGACCTTCTTTTTGACAAAGGAATGGGCCGGAGAGGTCTGGGCCATTAAAACTATGTAGCTTAACATCATTAGGTGATGATGTGTGTTTGATACAGTTTATCATCTCAATGATCTGAACATTATAGGATTATGTTAGAGGAAGCCCGTTACTTTTTAGTGTAAAAGATGGTATGATTAGGGGAGACTTAATGTGGCAGCCTCCCAGGTGTTGTGAGGCTAGAAATGGTGTGATTGATCCATACACATGGAAGTTTCTTAGGAGTTGTCGGGGTAGAAATCTTGTGATTGGGGCATACAAATGGAAGTTTCTCAAGTGTTGTAATGGAAACAATGGTGTGATTGGGGATTACATGTGGAAGTTTCCCAAGACCTATAAGGGAAAAAATGGTGTGATCATGTCGTACTTTAGGAGGTTTTCCAGGTGTTGTAGGAGTAGTAATAGTATAATCAGGGATTACACATGGAAGTTTCTCAGGTGTTGCAGGGGATGCAATGGTATGATTAGAGCTTACATATAAATTTGCATAGCTGCTACAGCGGTAGTGATCTTATTATTGTGGATTACACTTGTAATTTTCCGAAGTGTTCTAAGGATATAAATGGTATGATTGGGGCTTAAATGTGTAATATTCTTAATATTGTGTGTATCATCCCATTCCTATCATGTTAGGAATCTTATCTCATTGCATGAGGAATCTTGGTCTCATTATACAGGGCATCCCATTTTTATTTCATGGGTTAAGGTCATAGTTTAATTTCATGATGAAATGATGAAGGGAATGAGGATTATGCATTAAGCTTCCTATTTTTCTTTCCTCATTTTGGGACGTTAGAAAATATTTTCCTTCCAATCATCCAAAGGTACATGATTAGAATTTGTGCCCCCATGGGGCATACTTTGTATTTATGGGGACATATTTGGGATTATACTTGAGTTTTTACCATTGTTTCCTCCTTATATCATTCCATGAGGAAATATCAGCCTATTGAGGGGCTGGTGGAGTATAATCAAGGCTTACACCTTATGAGGAGGACCATGGGAATCACTTGGGATCTAAATGGATATATGTGGGGGCTTCTCAAATCTCTAGTGGGAAGAGGAATATATTTGTGGTGTATACTTAATTCGGTGGCCCAAGGGCACTGTTTAAGTGTCATCTTAGAGTACTTCATGAGGCATCTTTCACTCACCACATAATTCATATTGTTCTTATCATAAGAGGCATCCCATGGTTGTCACATAGGGTATACTATAGTTTAATTTCATAAAGCTAGGATAATGTCATACAATTCTACATCATGTTTCTAGAATGTGGTAAAAATTAGGGAGTGGATTCTCTATCTAGAAACAATAGACTTGAACTGAATAGTGGGAATGGGGACCTAAATTTAGTGAACATGATATCTCCCTAGGAGGTGATAATTTGTGGTTAGGACTAAAGATAAGTATTCTAGGAATCTCTACATATACCATGGAATTGGTAATTGATCCACATGTAAAACTAGATCATAGTGTGGTAGGAGACTAACACTGGAAGTTCAGTGTCCTCTCTAGTGAGGGCCTAAAGTACATCACAGTTTAACATCAGGTGTTGAGTATATTGGTTTTGGATCATATCATATTTTTCATATGAGTCATTCCATGTTTATCACATGGGGTGAGTCTACATTTCATTTTTATGTGATGGGGAATTTTTTTGGATTATCTCATATTTGTTTATGAGGATTCTCATGTTTATCTCGTGGGGTAAGGCTAGATTCTAACGTTATGTGTTGAGGTTGTTGGTTTTTAATCATCTCATATTTTTCAAATGAGGAAACCCATATTTATAATATAGGTTAAGGCTATCTTTTATTTTTTATTCTGAGGACATTGGTTTTAGATCATCTCGTATTTTTCATATGATGAATCTCATGTTTATCACATGGGGTAAGGATGTAGTTTAACATCGTGTGCTGAGGGGGTTGGGCTTTGTAGTTTAAAGTCATATAGCTCAGACTAAGGGGATCATGTGTAATACTACTTGAGGAACCTAATGTTTATGGGATGTGTGATGTTCTCCCCATCCATGGTGATCAATGGGTATGCACCATTATAGTAGACCTCATGAATTAAGTAAGGACCTTCTCATTTGGGATCCGATTTAGGTGGATACTTTCTAGGAATGATGGGAATCCTGAAACCCAATACCATTTCATCTTCAAGGAAGGATTTAAGGTGGAACTTTTTATAAAAATATCTCACCACCATAAATTGATACATTTCCATGTTATATAATACTTGGAGTCTATTTTCTTAGAGAGATTCCAACTTAGATAGCCTAAATTCCACTCTCTTATCTGGAATCTGCTTACCATAAATTAACATTTAAATTGATAAAATTTTTACCTATATAGTTTAAACTTCTTCTATCCCATTCACTAGAGATTATGTGTCACCTGGGTAGAATTTTTACATGTCATCAGATATTCCCCAAGGGAATTAGGGATCTTATCTAGACAACTTGTGACAATCGGGACCCGGTGACAGCACAGCCACCCCGCCTTAACACGGCCGTCGGGTCCTGGCTCACTAGGTACCACCAGTTGCCCCCGCAGACATATGGGGCCCACCCCAGGGTCCACCCACATGCCCGAACGGGTCATCTGACTAATGATAGTCCCCACAGGCCAACACATGTCATTTCCAGTGTGCTTTGTCCTCACTCACACACACCCTGAGAAATTTCCCAGAGGGTCACCCATCCTGATCACTACTCTAGGCCAAGCACGCTTAACTGTGGAGTTCTAATCAGACAGGCTCCCGAAAAGGAAGGTGCATCTTGTTGACATGAGTCATATCATTTAGTCATTTAACCCTTTATCATTTGGGGATATTACAATCACCCCCCCTTTAGAGCACAACGCCCTCGTTGTGGGCCCTACAACTCAACCCAGGCAGTGCACCACACTTAAGGCTGGGTTCCTCCTCTGATACCAAATGTGACAACCGGGACCCGGTGACAGCACAACCACCCCGCCTTAACACGGTCGTCGGGTCCTGGCTCACTAGGTACCACCAGTTGCCCCCGCAGACATGTGGGGCCCACCCCAGGGTCCACCCACATGCCCGAACGGGTCATCTGACTAATGATAGTCCCCACAGGCCAACACATGTCCTTTCCAGTGTGCTTTGTCCTCACTCACACACACCACCCTGAGAAATTTCTCAGAGGGTCACCCATCCTGATCATTACTCCAGGCCAAGCACGCTTAACTGTGGAGTTCTAATCAGACAGGCTCCCGAAAAAGAAGGTGCATCTTGTTGACATGAGTCATATCATTTAGTCATATAACCCTTTATCATTTGGGGATTTTACACAACTCTTATTATTTTGTCCTGCCATATTCTTTAGGATGTTAGAGAGGGTTTTGTTGAATTCCTTGATATTTCCATTTAGCTATCCATGATAGTAAGAAGTGTGGTTGGGTTTTATGTTGTACTTGGGATTCAAATTCTCCATCTCTACATCTAGAAAGTTAGTGTTTTTTACTATGATAATTGTGTGATGAATCTTAAACTGATGGAAGATGTGGTAATTCATAAACTCGATCAGTGATCAGGTCTAGACCTATTTTAAGGGGATGGTCTCTAGGCACTTTGAAAAGAAGGATGTGGTAGTCAGAATGAACTTGTATTGTTGAGTTGTCACTAGAGGGTAGGGACCCACAGTATCAAGTCCCAATTAATCAAAGTACTATAAGTACTTATAGGTATGGAGAATATATGGTGGTTGATGCATGAATTTGGCATGGATCTGGCATGCATGGAACCTCTTAGTGAATTTTATGTAGTCACAAACCATGGTGGTCCAAAATTAATCCAGCCTCTGGATCTAGTTAGAAAGTTTCAATGTCACTTGATGGTCCCCACATGACCCATCATGGACCTCTTGCATGACTTGAGGAATCTCCTTCCCTTGGAAGCAATAGAGAAATATTTTTTAAAATTTTCACCTGTAGAGTGTATGTCCAAGGATGGGGCCATATCGGAGGATAAATTGTGTCATGCACCATTGAATTCTATCATCATCAGCTCAGTCTGGAAGGATAGTTCCATTTTGGAGATACTCAACAATGGGATCCATCCAATCGGGTAATTTTATTATCATCAGCATTATTGAGGGGACCATCTAAGAAGTGCCATCCACAAACTTATTTACCTATTGGTCTTCATCTTCCTAAGTGATGGGGGAAATTTCCATTTAATTTGAAACATTAATGACTAATTCATCTTGTTTGGGATCTTAAAGTGGTGTGTCTAGGCCTACCAAAGCATCGGCATAGACATTATATTATTGGGGAACATGAGTTACCTCTATCTATGAAGGGAACTAGGCCATAAACTTATGGGTTCACGACAATAGGGGAACAAGATCCTATTTTATAATGACATGTTCACCATTTATCTACTTGATTACTATCATAGAGTCTCCCTTTATATACATGAATAGGATATCAATCATGAGGTCTAATTCAAGGCCAGTTATAAGAGCCTGGTACACAGCCACATTATTGGTGTAACATTCCAACAATAGGAAGGAGTACAAGAAGATGAACTATGTGGTGGTGGGGAATATAATATTGAGGCCCAACATGTTGAGTTTGGGGTTGTTGATAATTCCCTAATTCAGGCTATGGGAAGCATCATTGAAATGAATCTTTCAACATGGCACAACCTGGCCCATGAAAAGGATGGATTCATCCATGAAGTCAACATCTAGGGATAGTTCATCATGGGTCAGATGCATAGTTAGGAAATATTATAAGGATTAACCCATGATATCTTTTTTACAGACAACCTTGATGTAAAACTATTATATAATCACTTACCAACACACAAATCATCCTATTAGTCTGGGGTGGTTGAGAATATACTTTATTTGATTGACACAGGATACCAGATATATCTCTTAGTGTTTCAAGTAGTGTCACAACTTCTGAATTGAAAAATCAAAGCAGAGGAAACTCTTCTTGATGGGGGAATATCTAGTCTCTGTGTCAAGTAGATTGTTACTGAGATAATATAGGATGTTTTCTCTACCCTTGTTATTCATCTGATCTAGAAGGGAACCTAAGGATCACTCTAGGGTGGTCACATAAAATACCAGATGTTTCCCTAGGATGGGTGGCAATAAAACTGGAGGAGTTAGTAGATACATTTTCATGTCCTAGAATGATACTTGTAAGTCTTCATCCCATTTTTAGATGGTTTCTTTCTTCATGATCCTTGATAAGGTGTTACAATTTTCATCTAGATTTTCAATTAATTAGATGATATATGTTAATTTTTATTGAAGTCCTTCCAAATATTAAATATTTTGTAGCTGAGGAATATTTTTGATAGATTTAATCTTCTATGGATTGATCTCAAATCCTATGTAACTAAAAATAAAGATGAGAAACTTTACAAAGGTAACCCCTAATTCAAACTTCAAGGGATTCATTTTCAAATGATAGGAGCAAAGGAAGTCAAACACTTTCTCAAGGTCCTTGAGATGGTCCTAAAGCTGGTGATATTTAACCACCAATTCATCTACATCAAATTATACCAATGTTATGATGATCACTTTGAATATATGGTTCATGTCATATTGTTAGGTAGATCCATAATTCTTCAAACCAAATGGAACCACTCGGTAGCATAAGGTTCCCTAAGGAACCTTAAAATTAATTTCCTCTTTATCCTTGGGGGCCATCCAGATCTGGTTATTCCCAGAAAATCCATCCATGAAAGAGAGGTCATGGAATCTAGTAGTGAAATCAATCAATAGATCTATCACCGGAAGGGGAAAATCATCATTTGGGTAGTTACGGTTGAGGACCCTAAATTCAATAAAGGACTTAATCTACATATTATTGTTTCTGATTGGGATAATGTGGGCAATAAAATTGGTAAACTAAACCCCACTAATGAATTCATCCTTTATTAACTGGTATACTTCGACCTCAACCATGGCACTGTGTAAAGGGTGAATCTTTCTAAGAGGATTTTTGAACCCATGGTAGCCTACCAAGAAGAAAAGATGATGAATGGAAACTTAAGAATCGATTCTTGGAATTTCCTTGTAGACCTAGATGAACATTTCATGGTGTTGTTTCAAGAAATCCACATACGTTTTTTTTATTCTAGAGTATTGACTTCACTGATCATTATGGTTCTTGGGTATTTCTTTGTGATTGTATTTACCTAGGTTAAATCATCTACTATATTGGAGAAAACCTTTATAAATGCTTGGGGGTTTCATCTAAATCCTCTTCATCACCTGATACATGAGGGTTAGAGGGATGGGGAAACTATATGGGAACTACAGATCAGATAGTGGTACTAGAATTTTCTCTAGAATAAGAGGAATCCCATATGAGGGATTCCTATTCCATGGAGACTATGGAAGAAAAACCATCTAATCCAATCCCATGTAGTTTTTTACTACAAGTACCACCTTTTATATCGAAGAAATGGTGTTGAATAAATTTCCACTAAGTCAATCCTACCTTTTGGAACATGTGATGGTGTCATGGATCAATGGCCATAGGGATGATCCCTATGTGTTCCATAACTGTAGATATTTCTGGCACTAGTCGAGCATGTCCCATTAAGGAATATAAATTACTATATAAGCACTCCTTTCTGAAGATGATGATTTAAGATCCTATTTCTAGGATCATAGGTTCCAATCGGTGGATTGGTAGAATGATTTTATCCTTTAAATATTCCTAGGTATACATTGAAGTGGATGTCAGTTCATTGGGGGAATTGATGCACTAAAACCCATCATCCTGTAGCTTTTTTATCTCCCTTTTTTAGTACCTATTGTTTAGGTAGCGGATCTCATAGGAATTAAAGGGCAAAGCATATCCTTAGTGCACCTATACTCGATGTTCAAGGGATTATTTGAGGCACTGATGGTATGAATAAGGGAACACCACATACAGATGGATCTAGGGCCTTCCTAATTGGGAATTTTATATTGTTTCCTATGAGACATCCATAAATTTAATTCGTTCTACTAGGTCACCAAAATGGGTCTCCATCCAGACCTTACCATGTGGATTTTATTTTTTATAATAATACCCCTGAATTTTCAGGTTGGAGGGAGTAATATTGGCCTCTATAATCCTAATATTTTAGAGTCCATTGATCTAAATGAGATTGATCTTTCATCCAATATCCACTAATAAGTGATGGATTTCCATTCCCCCAATCTAGCCTAAGATATTCAAGGGATGAATTTGCCCCTGGATAGTGGAACATTCATCATATTTGGAGAATAAAATGATGGATTGACATTATTATTTCTCAAATTACTCTACATGGTAAGACTCAGAGGAAGATACCTCAGTTTCAAAATTGGAAGGGATATTCAAGGCCTTGAGAAGGGCCTCACACATCTAATTTTATAGGCGGAGTGCATCAAGGATCAATAGTCTTTCGGGAATTCCAGTGACGTGTTCTTGGACAACATATTTTTAGGAAACGTGCATATTCTTACTTTCCAAGTGTTTATCTTTGATAGGGAGTATAGCGGGAACAACTGATTATGGTTTTGGGGCCTAAATAGTGATGGCGACGTTCTTCTATTGACTAGAAAATTCATTCTAAGAACTGGATGGCTAAGTTCAGGCCTTGGTCAGCCACATTTGAGCATCATGTTGTTGTGGTTAAGTCTCATGATATACTGATATTGTTGGCTATGGAAGTTTACTTGATGGAGAGGTCCAAGAGTGTTTTTTCCTATTATAGCATCCCAACTCAGATGCCACTAATCATTTCTCCATGACATTTGGACACAAGACCTCAACCGCACCTCCCCGAATTCCATAGAATTCTGACTAGCAACGAGGGCCTTAGGTGAGTCTGTGGGGAGATTATGCCATCATTGATCAAAGAGGAATGTATATATATATATATATATATATACACAATATGAAATAGTCAAAACATATTTCCTTAATATAAGTAACAATAACCAGAAGATAGCATCTGAATATAAATACAAAATCATGCAAGATGAACAATACAATAAGTTAAAGATGAATAGAAAAATAATAGGATAACACAATAGGATGATTATATGACATGTTCTATACAAAATGACTAATCAATCACTATGGGACACAATCATATAAAACATGCCAACAAAATTTAAAAAAAGTAAAAAACTATTATGACTAGAATCTTGAGCATAGACTTGGTACTTTTCTCCCAAAACTCTATTCTATTAAAACAAGTCAATAAAGAATCAGAATCTATCTTCTTCTCTTTGTCTATACCCGAAACCATAAATTATACTAAGGTAAAAAAGGTGTTCGAGCAGGGTGTGAGATATAATCTCAGTAGGTCATCACCCATGGTGTCTAGGCCAATCCATAAAATTCATTATAAATCAAACAGTGTGCCTTAAAAATTTAAATGGAAGACAGAATAAATAAATAAAACCATTTTATTAGGTTTCAATTGGATACTTGTATAATCTAACTACTTCTACCTAATCTGAAGAGTCTGAACCATAGGAATCTATGATGGTAACGTGGGTGAGATAATATGTGAGAGGGTGTAATGTCCCCAAAATTATGATTGGTCTTAGAGGAAACATCCCTATGTTTTCAATAACAAATGATCAATTATTATTTGAAAAAGTTAGTTTACATTTTATTTATTTAAATTTAAAAAAAACTTAATAAAATGTAACGAGACACCCTGAGTATGTCCCTAACAATCTAGAGAGACATTCCAAGTATAATTTTAGGGGATAATCATATGACCAATGGAGAGTAGTCCATCCATGGTGACCCATGTATGAAGTCTCACATGTCACTACAAGCATGTTGTGAGAAATTAAAATGCTAACAAACCTCTGATTTTATACCTAGTATCATACATAGGGTCTCGAGTCTTTCTCATGTCATGGTGAAACCAATATTTCCATCGAACTAGTCCAAGGGGTCTCCCCTAGGGAACCGATGTCACTATTCTAGAGGTAAAAATAGATAGTGCTCAGTGATCTCATCTCAGGAAAAGCTTATATCTCCCCCAACGTGTTTATAAGAATTAACAATTCTATATAAAAGGCATGAGATTCCATCTTAGGGGTCCTTAATTTGGAACCCCTTATTTCACCCTTGTCACTAAGGTGAAAGTATATAAACAAACATTGAACAATTATAACATTCCTAGAAAGAGGAACCATTCCAAAAGTTTATAAATTTATAATATGGAAGTCATTTTAGTCAATGAATTCCAATTTTAATGGCTCATTCAAGGCATGAGACATGGTAATTTAGCACTTAGCCGGTTTATTTAATTCAACCCTTTCATCGGAGGCATGGGTAGATGGTTTTACACATGGATTCTCACCCAAATCAAGTAAATTAATCACTTAAGGTATTATTCATGCAAGGACACACCCAAGGGTGTTTGAATAATTTATGTAAAGGGGGAAATTTGTCTATAATGGGGTAGAACACACCCATTGGGTTTTCTAAGTCAAGGAAATCTACCTTGAAGGTGATTCTCCACTAGTTGGGATCATAATATGCATGCAAGTCCACTTGGATTAATTTAATTAATATTTCAGAGGCATCGCTGGAAATTTCCTATGAGTGGAACAATGAAAAAAATTATAGAATGTAATAAAAGGAAGTGAAAATCCATGACCACAAACCTTATCTTCATGAAGATTCCTTCATCCAATCTCTTCCTTTGATTCGAGCTAGGTTAGAAGAAAACAAATAAATTTTCAAATTCTCTGAAATAGGAAAATTGAGCTTGCATCCAAATAGAGAAAAAAATGGGAAGAATAACTTGATATAGATTGTTGAGGATTAAATATATAATCTCTAGAAATTTGTTGGATCTGACGATGAACAATTCATAGATCAGATGAAGGATATTTTTTAATTCCTAGGTTTAGGGGGGGAATTAGATCTTTTCATGAAAAATAAGGAGAAAACTACCGAAAATGAGATAGGGATGAATATAATTAGGGTTAAAAAAATTAAATCAGGATAAATTGATAATTTCACCTTCATTTAACACTATTTTTTTGGTTTCATGATTGGCCAAACCATGTTCCAATCATGTGCCAGTTTTAAGGGGGCACATCACATGGTTAGGTGCACAGTTTTTTTAACCATGTGCAAACTGTGAAAAAACCCACAGTTAAAAATATTTATATGGGTCACATGGGCTTGTGCCTTGGATCACACTATTGCAGACAAACCATGAATCCACCCAGCTTCCCACTGTTTGAAACCACATGGCTTAGGGAAACTATGCAGGCTAGGGGACATGGATTCTCTTAACCATGTAGCCCAATCATTCCTTCATATTTCGGGGCTTTGGGCTCCGAATGAGCCTTGAACACACCCAAGACCTTCTTAACTTAATTATTCATCATAATTAGGTTCATTTGAGAAATTTAAACCAAAAATTAATTGATCCACACCTTTGGTAAATTCATAATGTTACAACCTCCCCTTCTTAAGACAACTCATCCCCGAGTTTCCCTTCTGAGGGTGGTAGAACTTCATTAGAAAAGAGTTTTGACCACTACGCACATACATCATCCTCCCACTCATAGGTCTCATCCTATACATGTTCATACTGACATAGAACCCTGGATAGAAAAATTGACCTTCCTTGGAGAGCCTTCATGTTATGATCAATGATGCGTATCAGATTATCCTTGAAGGATGTGTCTTCCTCCATCTCAATATCCTTAAGGTCAAACAAATGAGATGGGTTGTGATGATACTTTCAAAGATAAGATACATGGAATACTTCATTCATGGAATGGTACTGCTGAGGTCAAAATACCAACAGGATACCTAACTAACTCTCTCCATTATCTCAAAAGGCCCAACATATCTAGGAGATAACTTTCCTTGTCTCTTAATTCATCTCTGACCCAATCTAGGGGATACACGTAGAAAGACCCAATGTCCCACCTCGAAATCCAAAGGTCTATGGTAATAAATGGTGTAAGACCTATACCTAGAATGAGAAACAGCCATACGATTATGAATTAGCAGGACTTTATCTAAAGTCTCCTAAAAAATATGAGGACCTAGTAGTGCTGCCTCACCTTCCTCAAGAAATATAGAGGTGACTTGCATAATCTTCCATATAGGTACTCATATAGGGCCTTCTAAATCATTGATTGAAATATATTACTATAAGAAAACTCAACTAGAGGAATATTCTTCTCTTTGGAACCTCTAAAATCAAGGATAAATGCTCATATCATATCCTCTAACACCCATATGGTTCACTCAAACTTCTTGTCGGTTTGAGGGTGATATATAGTACTCAAGAGCACCTGTGAAACTAGTTCCTTCTGCAACACTTTCTAGAACCATGAAGTAAACTAGGAATCTTAGTATGATATAATAGAATAGGGTACACCATGTAGTCTAACTATCTCATGGATGTATCACCTCCCAAACTCATCAACAAATAAGGTCTACAAAATCAACAAAACGTGTGTAACCTTGGTCAGCCTATCAGCGATCACCCACATGGAATCAATGCTTCGAGGATTTTTCAACAATCCCATCATGAAATCCATGGTTACATTATTCCATTTCCACTTAGTAATTGAGAGAGGATATAGAAGTCCATCAGGTCACGGGTTCTCTATCTTCACCTTCTGATAGGTGGACCACCGAGTGATAAATCCTTCTATTTACCTCTTCATACTTGGACACCAATACTGATGATTCTTGTCTTTGTACATGTTGGTAATCCTAGGATGAACTACCCATAACAAGGCATGATATTTAATTATAAACTCTTCATGAATATCTGAGGGCTCCCATATACAACCACAGAAGAGAAGGGTCTCACCTGTATCAACAATACATCCAGGAGGTGGCTTATCTCCTGTGACGCTCTCCCCCAGAATGTTTGATAACTTCCTCTTCTGAACTAATTCCAAAAGGGAGGATGTCAATTCCAAAACTACTAGAACTAGTTTCCCTTGTTGTTTTTAAACCCCTAGAAACATCTTAGAGATCATGAATATCAATTACCACTCACTTCTGGCCTCCATTATGAATTTCTTTTGAGTTTTCTAGATCAAGGCATCATCTGCAGAATTTCCATTATCAGTTGTGTAATACATATCAAAGTTAAAGGACTACATGTATTCAACCAACTTTCATAGCCTAAAATTCATGTATTATTGTGTGGTGATGTATTTTATACTCTTATGATTCGTGTAAATAATGAATAAATCACCCAAAAAATAGTGCCTCTAATAGTATAGAGAATGAACCATGGATGCATGCATGAGGTCATGAATAGGTTAATTCGACTTGTGAGGCCTCAGCTAGTGAGACTCGTATACTATAACCCAATCACCTTGCATCATCACTATACCCAACCCGATTCCTGATGTTTCACATTAAATAGTATAGCTTCTACCTAGCTTAGAAAGAATCTGGATCAACACTGAAGTGAATCTTCACTTTATCTCTTGAAAAGCTATCTCACAAGACTCAATCCAGTCATATTTCACACCCTTCTTGGTCAAAAACATAAGTGGCACTACTAGTTGGGAGGAATACTATATGAATTGCCTATAATATCAATCCAACCCTAAGAAGATTCTTAAATTGAATACGTTCTTAGGATTATCTCTGGAAACCACCACACTCACCTTCTATGGGTCAACTGATACGTCTGCATCAGATATTATATTCCCCAAGAAGTGAACCTTGATGATCCAAAAGTGGCATATACTGAGCTTCACATATAGTTGGTTTTCTCTCAGTGTATTCATCATGATCTCAATATAATTTACATGGTTGTGTATGGGGTGATAATTCACTAAGATGTCATCTATGACGACTACCACAATTGAATCAAGTTATGGGAAGAAAACATGATTCCTCAAATCCATGAATATTGTCAGTTCATTCTTCAGACTGAATGTTATAACCAAATAATAATACAATTCATGCCTACTTTGAAACATTGTACATGGTATTTTTGATGGTCTCACACACACCTGATGGTAGCTCGACCTCAAATCAATCTTAGAGAAAATAGTTTCTCCTCATAGCTGGTCAAAGAGGTTGTCTATATGAGGCAACAGATACTTGTTCTTTAATATATGATGGTTTAGTTAGTGGTAATCCATATACAATATAAGTGTGTTTTCCACCTTCTTGGTGAAAAGGACTAGGAAACCTCATGGTGATGTTTTGGGTCATTTAAAACCCTTAGCCTCTAAGTCTTCAAGCTACCACTTGAGTTCTTGGAGATCTATAGGTTTCATCCTATAAGGAGGAATAGACACTGTTGTCGCACCTAGAACAAGCTCAATGGAGAACTCAATATCTCTATCAAGAGGTAATTCATAGAAATCATTAGGGAATACATCCCTAAAACGATCCACCATAAGATGAAAATCTTCTAACTACATTCCCTACTCGGTCATAAATATATTGGCCATCTAAGCTATCACTACTTATACCCCATTATTCTTGAGTTCTTCTTAACTGTCTTGGAGATTTCATTAACCCTTATGGATATATGTGCTTCCCTAGAGTGATGTAAAACATACCCAATGGAAATAGTAATCCACCTGGGATCGATAAGGCACAATAAAGTCCATACTAAGAATGATTTCAAGGCCGATCATCTCGAGGATGAAGAAAATACAAAAAAAATGATACCCACCTATTTTAAGGGTTAATTCTTTGAACTAGAATATACCCTCTACTCAAACTCCTAATATCATTTCAAGGGTTATAACACCACTAGATAATTCTATCATTAAGCCCAGACTTCCCATAATTGCAGCAGATAGAAAAGAGTGTGATGCACCAGTATCGAGTAAGGAAGATACTAAAGTAGAGGATACTAGAATAGTAACTCTAACTATAGATGGACCTGGACTCTGTTCCTATGTCATAGGTTGTAAAACATAGATATAGCCTTAGCTATATCCCTAAGATGCCACCTGAGTAAGCTAAACAGACCCACTCTATTAGTGATGGAGCTATGAAGCCTCACTTCCTCGATCATGACCATTGGCTCAGTTAGAATGGACTGTAGAATACTATATTCCTTCCTTTTGAGGTTTCATTGACCCTTCACCTGAAGGTGGTATGGGCACAAAACCTCATTTTCTTGGAACTTAAGAAAAATAAAAATAGAAATGCTGGAGGTGACTCATCCTACTGTAAGCCTCGCACTCAATTGGGTTCCTCATACACTAGGTATTTTTATGACCTAGTCTTCCTCACTAGTGACACATTACATTGGTTTCAGTGCATGCTACTGGTCTTGTATTTCTATAGAATCTAACCTCTAAGCTTCACTTCCTACCACTAGATAAACCACTACCCTACCTGGAAGCTGAGTTGCCCTATTTCACGTCACCTGACTCCCTTGGGTTTTGATCAACGATGAGGGTATATTTTAAAATCTATAAAATGATGGCCAGACAAAATAAATTCACATGAGAATGGATGGAATATACAATAAAATCATCTAATATCCTCATAGCAGTAATCTCATCACTAATTACAGTCAACTAAAAACACTGCAATTTGGTGAAGCAAGTTGATTACTCCATATCTGACATGTCACCTTGCTGAAGGTGCATGAATTTCAGAATGAAATCGGTTCTTAGAGTCTGATGGAATAAATAGTTGAAGAATTTTGTCTGGAAGTTCACCCAGACCATTCTTTAATGTCGACCATCTTGATTTATTATGTCCAACAAACTCTTAGAGAAATATTTTAACATGTAGGTTGTGATCTTGACCCTCTACTCTGGAGGTGTTTTTATATTCTCAATGATTGACACCATAGACTCTAACTAAGACTTATTAGTCTGATGTATTCTATGCCCCAATAATGTGGGAGTATGTCATTGTTGTAATTATCTATTCTTATCTTCCATAGATTGGGAGTTTGAGGTGCACCATGGAATGATTATATAAAGTAAAGAAAAATTTCTCGGAATTGGGCATCAGCAACCAGTGTATAATTTTTAATAGGTTCCTCATGTGGCACTACAGGAGGTATCATGGCTGGATTAGGGCCCACCACCATAGAAGTATTCTCATCACTACTTTCCTAGTGTACAGAACAAGGTCGTTGTGGTGGTATAGCTCTAAAAATTCCATGAACAATCCTTGGAAAAGAGTTACAATAGGTAAGGAAATATATAAAGAGGTATATGTACAAAGACCACCTAAATCATGTTACAACACTTATCCTACTCTAGGATCCAAGTCTAGATGATAATAATGATTCATAGAAGGAAAACATAAGACACGGCTTACTTCCCACTACTAGGTCGGGTAAGGCTAAGGTCTCATATAAGTGAGAGATTTCATTTTTAAAAAGACATATTCATTTTAATTGATTTTCTTAATAGAATCATTATTCAATTAATTTTATCACCAATTCCAACTTATAAGGGGCTATACACCTTATTGATTGAAATTGGTACATCAAGTTACTGTATCCTGACCCTTACACCCAACAACATGTGTAACAAGCAATGAGTTTTGTTTTTATTGGATAACCTGCCACTTACACTCACCAATCAAAACAACTAAAGTTTCATTACTATTCAATTGAACCAATTATTCCATCATAGAGAATAAAATCACACTACAGGGAATAACTAACAAGTAACATACAACAAACACATGAAAAATAAAAAATTCACAAAGGAATGTAAATATATAAGGGTATAATGCATGGAATTTTAGATCCTACGGTGCCTAGTATGATGCATGATTATAATATGCTCTCATATCATGGGGCTTAAATCTTAAATTCCCCATCAATATATTAAAAATTCAAAGCAAGTGAGTCATCCTATGTTGAAATCCTGTGAAACTGTAACAAGTGAAAATAAAAACAACATTTACCCATCCCATGAAATTTGGGTTTCCCCTATACATGGGTTAGCTACTCCCAGGCACAGGATTGTGAACAAATTCATATATCCAAGTCTCTGGTTTAAACCAAAATAGTAATAAAAAATGTAAAATAACTTTGATACCACTTTGTAGCATCCCACTTCGGATGCCACTCACCGGTGCTCTATGAAGGTTGGCCACAAGATCTCAAGCGTGCCTCCCCAAAATTTAGAAGTTGCTCACTAGAAGCGAGGGCCTTGGGTGAGTCAATGGGGAGACTATTCCCTCATTGATCAGAGTATAGTACATCAATATATATATGTATGTGTGTGTGTGTGAAATAGAAGAAATAGATTTCAAAAATAGAAGCAACAATAACTAGAAGACAATAGCAGAATCTAAATACCTAATCATGCAAGATGAACAATACAATAATAGGAATCTGAATAGATAGATTTATGGATAATATAATAAGATGATGGCATGCCATGTTCTATACAAAATTACTAAGAAATGGTAAGGGGATACAATAATATACAACATGGTGAACAAATATACAAAAAGGTAAAAAAAACTTATATAACTAGAATCTTGAGCATAGGCTCAGTCCTCTACTCCCAAAACTACATCCTAGTAAAGAAAGTCAATCAAGCATTGGAATCGGGCTACTTCCCTTTGTGTATACCTATAACTATAAAGTTTAATATAGTACCAAAGGTGTCTAAGAAGGGTATGAGAAACAATCTCATTAGGCTGACACCTACGGGGTCTAGGACAATCCAAAACATGAATTATAAATTAAATAGTGTGCCTTAACAATTTAAATGAAAGATAGAATAAATAAATTAAATCATTGGATTGGGTTTCACTCGGATACCTATTGAATCTACATAATTCATTCTAAGCTGGTGAGTATGAACCAGAGGAACCTGTGATGGTAAACTGGGTGATATAATATTTTAGAGGCTGGACTATCCCCAAGCTTGTGATTAGACTTGGAGGAAACATCCCTACATTTTCAATACCAAATGATCAATTATCATTTGAAAATGATCATTTACTTTGTCTTTATTTAAATTTGAAAACCACTTTATAAAACTTAGTGAGACACCATAATCCCATCTATAAAAATCTAGAGATACTTTCCATGTATCGCTTGAGGGGATCATCATATGACCAATGTCGAGTAGTCCATACATGGTGACCTAAGAATGAAGTATCACATGTCACTACAAGAATGGTGTGAGAAATTCAAGTACTAACAATCCTTTGAGTTTGTACCTAGTATCACACATAGGGATCTGAGTCTCTCTTATGTCATGGTACAACCAATATTTCCATTAATCCCATCTAATGGGTCTCCCCTAGGGAACCAGTGTCACTCATATGGAGGTAAAAATAGATAACTCTTGGTGAGCACATCCAAGGCATAGCTTGTGTCACCACCAATGTGTTTACAAGAATTAACAATTCTATCAAAAAGGTATGAGAGTCTGTCCAAGGGGTCCTTAAGTCTAAGACCCTTATTTAACCCTTAGCACTAAGTCAATGAAGCTAAACAAGCATTGACCAAATATAACATTCCTAGAAAGAGGGACTATTCCTCAAGTTCAAGAATTTATACCATGGAAGTCATTTTAGTCAAATAATTCCAATTTTAATGGATCATTAAAAGCATGAGACATAAGAATTTTGCACTTTTCCCATTGATTTAATTCAAACCTTTCATAGAATTTATGGGTAGAATGTTTAATAAATGGATCATCACCCAAATCAAATAAATTAATCACTTGAGGCATTAGTTATGAAATGAAACTCCCAAGGGTGTTTCTCCAATTTAATTATAGGGGTAAATTTGGATATAAGGGGGTTAAAAACACCCATTGGGGTGGTCTAAATTAAGGAGATCAACCTATATGGTGATTATCCATTAGTTTGGATCATAATACTTTTGTGAGACCAATTTAATTAATTTAATTAATATTTATGAGGCATCACCCAAAAGTTATGATGAGAATCAAAACAAAAAAAATTATAGATTGTAACTAAATGAATGGAAAAATCCATTACCACCTACCTTAGCCTTATATAGCTTCCCTCGTCCAATCTCATCCTTTGATTCAATCTAAGTTGGAAGAAAATTGGGAACCCATTAAATACCCAAAAATAGGGGAAATGATTTTTCATCCAAATAGTTCAACTGATTTGAAAATGAACTTGAAAAAGATTAAATATGATTTAATATGTCACCTCTATCTTTATGTTTGATCTGATGAAGAACAATTTAGAGATCAGATAGAGGAGTTGTTTGAATTCCTGGTTTGAGGGAGGAATTAGCTTTGTGCATGAAAAAGGAGGAGAAAACCACTAGAAATTAGAGGGGAGGAAGAAAATAATAATTAAATCATTAAATGGGGAAAATTGGTAATTTCAACTTCATTTAAAACTATGTATGGTTTGGATGCATGGTTGGTCAAACTATGCACCAACTGTGAAGCAGTTACTGCTTGAAGGGGGACCATCGCATGGTTTGGTGCACGGTTTGTGTAACTATGTGAAAGACATGAAAAAACCAACTGTTAAAAAATAGTATATGGGTTGTATGTCTATGTTCCTTAGGTCAAAAGATTGAAGAAAAATTATGCAGCCCCTAAGTCCCCATTATCTACAACTGCATGGTTTTGTTAAACTGTGCGGGCTAGGCTACATTATTTCTTCTAACCATGCGGCCCAATATTTCCTTCCCATTTCGGGGCCCCAAACGAGCCTTGAATGCACCTGATCCCTCCTTTACTTGATTAGGTATCATAATTAGGGTCGTTTAAGGAATTAGAACCAAAAATTAAATGGTTCATACCTTTGTAAAATTCAAGAAGTTATTACTATTGATCCATATTCAAGGCTTTCTTTCTAGTCTTAGTGGCATGAATAGCCTATTATAGATAATTGACTTGAATTCCCTTCCTATTAGTGTGGTTCCTAGATCTCTTATAATAGTGATGGATATAAGTACCTAAGGGTGGGATAGGATGTTCCTCACTACTGAGCATCATAAAATGATATACCAATCTGATGGTGTTCAAGGAAGCCTATTCCTATTCTTTTTTAGTATAATATTTTAATATTGGATGAATTCTTAGGGTCTCTCCCAATTCAGGAGTCATGAACTCGCTGAGGGTGTGGACTATTTTTGTTACCAATCAGGGACTCTTATTTCTTTGGTATCATCAATGCCTATTCTTATGTAACTTGAAATGTTGTGATACCTATGAGGTGGATGAAGTGTAAGTGATGAACGCAAGTGGTACCAGTTTTATAAAATAAGCACAGAAAATGTAGTGGGTGTGAGTGACCATATTATGGGATATCCATACATTTTAATTATTTTCACCCCATCATAGAGCATGTTTCCATTCATATAAGTCCCCATCATCGCTATTGGGATCAGTAGAGACATGGGTTTTCTATGTTAGTACATTTCCCAATGTGACAAGTCCATGATCTACTTAGTCTTGGATAAAATATTTGAAGATGAAAAACTCCTTGATAGTGTGAATGAGGACCTTTTGGTATTGGTAAAGTTGGAACAACTTGTGATTTTATCCTCCTTATTCCTTGAATATTCAAGAAGCTTCAGGATTTCCTTCTCCTAGTCATAGATGAAGTAACTCGGGATGTGTCTATCCTTGAAGGAGTAGGTATTGTTCTTCCACTCTATAAAGGGGATATTGGTTTCCTAACCCAAATAGAGGTCTTGGGAAGTGATTTCATGGATAGGATACACCTGATGAGGCTATAGTTAGTGAGTAATTTCTAGTTGATGAGGCATGTCTGGGTGACAAGGCTTATCTAGATAAGGTACCTATAGGTGGACCAGCTTCAGGTTCGTAATCTAGACATTGGAAGTTATTTCAACTTTTACAATATTTAATGAGGGATATGGAAGAGGAAATGGGAATGACCATTACTTAGTCTGCTATAAGGCTTTTTCCATGTGTTGAGGTAATTTGGAAAACTCTTAAAACTAACATGAATATCTAACAGAGATTAGGTTAGGGACCAACTCATATTTGAAATTCTCAATGCACATCATCAACAGTTACTTCTCAGAAAGATTTATTTCAAGGGAGCACATGATCCCCTTTTAATAGGAAATGAATTTAGCAAATCACTCTTCATGACATTACATGTATTTGGAGAGGTATGTGATACTAGTATTGTGCATTGTAGAGTTAAACTGATAGAGGAACTACCTACGGAGGTCCTCCCAGCCAGCGATAGACCCTAGGGGTAGATAAATATACCATACAATAGAAGCTACCTCTAAATTCTAGATGAATAAATGAATATTGTTAAATTCTAATTGCTCTAGAGTCCCAAGAATTGGTCCAAACCTTGTGGTGAAGTGATCCAGGTGTTACAATGGATCTCATGTACCTTTGAAAAGGGTGAATCTTGGATTGATGAATTCTAGAGGTGGACACATCTAATCTACCAATACTAAATATAGCTTCTTCTCTAGTAGGATTTCATCTAGATACATTTACAAATCATCAATATAGTTAGTCATATCAACTATTATATCATATTTATGAGTGTTGGTGGTCACCAAAGCCATGATTGGTTTGGTGGCTCATGAGGCATAGCAGTCATGGTTCCAATGATGGAAATAGTGTTGTTCAAGAAAGGTATGTGGGAAATATCTTGGCCTTTTTCTAGTGACACTAACATCTACCCTGATTGGATGTGTGGGTCCTCCTACCTCAACTCTAGGTGCTTAGCCAAGGAGAACTGGCTGCCCAGCTAGAGGTTTGGGGTCTCCTCTGACATTTCTCTCCATAGTCACTATTTGACATTGATCTCAATAGTTAGTCTCTTTTATCTCTTAGGATCCTATAGAAAAGTGTCCAACCTAGAATCTAACATTATTTATAGTATGTCCTCCAACATGCTGATAGGATTGTAGACCACTTTTCTCTTGTTGAGATTATGATGGGTGGGAAGAAGTACCTTATTGGGGAGGACTCCTAAGGCCTAGAGTCTATCTTAGCTAATGAGTACAGGGAATGATTGGGGGATCTTCTTGAAATTATTTCCCCCTTAGGTTAGTTTTTTATCACACCTCTTGTTCTCATCTTGGTTTCTATGATATTCCATCATATTGATCGTGACAACTTTCACAATGGTGATTGTTGGAGGGATTTCACTATTAGTAGGCTAACCGACCTAAAGATCTGATAGTTTCTTTAGAATGGGGACGAAGTGGAGGGAAGAAAACATCCCACATACTCTGATATACACATATTTAGAAGCCTCTTACATGACTTTTTAATAGTATGGTGTGGCTTATGATGTAGGTCCATAGAATTATCAAGTGATACCCATAGAATTTCAGGTACTAGACCACTGGGAGTGAAACAATGTCAACATTTTGACACTCTTTATAGATTTCCTTGATAATCTTAAGGATCCATAGAAAATATAGTTATAAATACCATAGGTTGTTAGATGTCACACATATATTATAGATAAATCAAGACACCAAGTCCTCAGTGAGGAATTTCATTATGGTGAAGGGAAGGTTTGCGGGTGTCCAATATTAAATTGGTAACTTTTCGGTGGCCAAAATCTCCAACAAATAATCATCCTATTTATTATACATATGGGGGGGGTCCATTTCCTAGTTTCTTAAAGATTTTATTATTTTAGTTATAGAAATTGGTGTTGAAAGTATGGGGACTAGCATTGCTGCTAATTCTCTGGAAGAGTGGTGCTACACAGTCCAACCGTCCTTGAAATGTTGGGGTGTCTTCCAAAGGTGGGGCATATTTATGACCATATCAATATATGATGGGATATATATATGGAATAATTTTTATTAATAAAGGAATCATCCACCTATGTATTAGTGGATAATTCACCATCATTTGAGGGTACCAAAACTAATCTCATCATCTCTCCCACATCCATAGTGGAGGAAAAGAGGATAGAAGTTAATGATGGAGGGGATAGTTTCACCACAAGACCCTAGAAAGAGGCCAGAATATACACCACATGCATATACCTATAGAGGAATATAGGGACCATATTAATCTTATATTTAGGAATTTTTATCCTCGGTTAATGGGATTATTCCCCCTGTTCTAATGGTGGGGTGGGGGTGTTTCCATCAAGACATTTGTGACCTCGGTATCTAAGAGGTTGATGGTGATTTGATGTTTCCCATTTTCTTTCTTGAGGTGACATGGGAGTTCTCCAAGTTTAAGACCCTAAGGGTTGTGATGATTCCTTCCATGTTCACTATGTCCAGTTTCATAAGCATGGCCCCAATGGTGATTGTTCACCCTCCTACCCTAGGATGGAACTTTGGATTAGGGGTGGCCTTCAACATGTGGAGGGCCCCAGTATCAGTTGATACTTTTGTAGGGAATAACATTGTGATTATTTTATTCATCATGGGGAGCCCCATTATGGTTTATAGTGTCACCCATGATGGGGGGTCAACCCAAACTATCTAGTGGGTGGGTTGGGTCTCGATCCCAAGCGAGCAAAAAAGGTCCATCGCATAGTGGCTATAGGGGTGGGATATGGTGTGATGGTAGTGTTAGGGCCTCCTATCAGGCAGTATTGGTACTGATTGTTCTATATCATGGATAGGATCATTCTTCTCATTATCTTATATAACCATTTGGTGTTGTCGATATGTTTGGGTGGGATCCATCTTGGGTTTCTCTTTGGTGATGGTATCCAAAGATGTGACTCGTATATGCCATGCCTCCTCAGTGTAGAGGAACAATATATTGTAAATTATAGATAGAGGATCCTGAAATTATTTTTCATGGTAATAGGGTGGTTTATGACCCCTATGCGGCTCCTGGGGGTGTCATAAGTAGTAATGTGATAAGTTTTTAAGGTTATAATGGTCTATTTCCCTAGTTTATATAAACCCTTTCTATCCATATCTAAAACTAGTCACTTATGACCCTCTATTGAATGAATTTAGAGGGAGATACAGTTTTAGGGAACTAGGTTGTTATGGAATAAATGGATATAGTGGAAGTATCATAGTTGTGAGAGATTTCATCACCAATAGTTTTCCTTCCCCTTTGCCTGATGGTGGTGGGTCATCAAACAATTTTATCATCTTGAATCATGTATCATGCATGAATTCAATCATAAATAGAGTTATGATGAAATAGATTCCCAATGTACCCAACATTATCCATTATTTCCTTGATGTTTCCAAGATGTAGGATAGATCCACATCGATGATACCTCAAACTAGAGATTCCCAACTCACTCATTTTCTCCTCATTGTAGTAGAATAGTGTCATGTTAAGACCATCATGTTGTTTTAGTTATACTAACACTGGGTTTATGGATATGATGTCTTCCAAATTTGGTGGTGTCCAATGTTATTGATCTACTCAAGGTTAAAGGAGAATAATTTCACATTGGGTTCACCATTTTGTTCTGAATCTTTTGATACAGGGTCATGTATCATGATAATAACAGTGAGATTTTTCTTTATGTTCCTATCTTGAATTGGTTTGCATCCATGGATTGGTCTCTCCTTCTCTAGATTTAATGGTTGGTTTCTATACATTCTCGTTTTCCAAAGGTAGGCATCCTCTACCACTATGATTGGTGGTTTTGTATCCTTAATCAAAATGAGATGATGGGATGTTGGGTCCTCCTTCTATGGATTACTCTTTGGAACTCATTTCCTAATAAGGGTTTCCCTTAAAGATTTAAATAATGCTCATAAAGCTCATTCCTGGTTTCATATCTATGTGGGCACTGGTTAATTACATAAATTCTTTCATTACAGGATGACTACCTATGGTCTAAGTGGATGGTGATGTTAAACACATATTGAAATTATTGGACGTTGGGTGCGGTGGGAACCTATAAAGTATTCCACTTTTAAAATCAATGGAATCTCATGTACAAGTCATCTTAGGTATGGAACCCAAGGCATCCCATGTTATTCACAGGGTAATTTTTTCCAGTGGCATGAGGATTCTAAGGGTTTTTACCTCAGGAATCCCTTTTTTATTTCATGTGGTAGTGATTATGGGTCATCTTGTGGGGGTGACAGGTGTAAGGTCTTATGGGAACTTTTTTTCATAGGTTTAACATCTTGTGGGTACAGGTTGGTCATAGATTTAACATCTTTTTGAGATATGTTAGTCATAGATTTAACATATTATGAGGATGGTTTGTTCATAGATTTGACATATTTTGGGGATATGTTGGTTATAGATTTAATGTTTTGTGGTGATAGGTTGGTCATATATTTAAAATCTTGTAGGGAAAATTTGGTCACTGATTTAATGTCTTGTGGGATAGGTTTTTCACAATTTTAACATATTGTGGGGAAACGTTTTTCATATATTTAACATATTTTGGGGATAGGATGGTGTGGTTGAGTGTTTCCCAGGGGGAGATGATAACACTTTACATTTGTATCCTTATAAGTGGAAGATGTGCATGTTTAATGGTGATGTTGAGGGGTTAGAATTTAATCCTTAGGTAGGTATCCCAGGTGTGTCAGAATTGGGCCTTACGGAGGCATCCTAGAACCCTATTAAGACACCAGGATCAAAAACCCTATAGAGTGAATAGTTAAAGGTCATGTCGTAAGACTAGTCCATGAAGTTTAATGTCATATGGTAAGGAAACTCATGTCACAAAAGGAGTGATTGAATGAGATGGGTTGGGTCTTATGAAAAGAGGTCTCCCATCAATGGTGACTTATCCCATGGTGGTGTAGGATGGTGTGGAGGGTACGCATGGGGGATTCTAGTTGTAGGTGTCTTAACCCATGGTGGGGAAGGAGGTGTTATCCTAAGATGAGAATACATGGAAAATCATTTGTTCATAACATAGGGTTGGAGATGTGTTTTTATCCCATTTCATTCATACATGGGGAATCCTATGTTCACTACATAGGGTAGGGTTATATTTTAATATCATTTATTGAGGATTTTGTCATGTAATTTGACATCATGTGACTAGGACATTAGGTTATGCAATTTTACATCATGAACCTTGGATGTGGAGGGGCCTACACCTAGTGAGAACATTTTCAAGTAGGAGAGAAGGATTCATAACTTGGCCTCCCTACTAGGAAACGTGGTATGTTTTTATTTATCATTCCACCTTTCGGGCTTACATTTCTATTGCTCATGAAACTCTAGGAGGTGCATGGACTAAACACCGATGTAGTGAAGTGGTAAATGGAGATACTAACATTAGGGTGCCTACTCTTAGGATAAATAAGAAATAAAACTATCTAGGCCATTCTTGATGAAAAGAGGCCAGACATAAGGGTTGAAGATACCATTTGTGAAGAATATTAGGGCAGAGATGAACCAGGTTTGTATGGGTATAGGGTTACTGAGCACTAATATTTCATGAAGATGGATATGCTGAAATGAGGCATCAAGTAGGGACATTTCACGTGGGTTTCATGAAGTTTTTGGGGGTTTTTAAGGTCAAAGGTTTCATAATGTTAAGAGGTTCATGAAACAGTTTGTACCTACCTTGGAGTAAAGTCTCAAATCACATGGGGTAAGTTTCATGAAGGATAATGATATCTCAAAACACTAATAAGTTTGAGGGTTGTTCCTCTATCTTGATGGCCATATACCTTTATAAAGGTCATTATTACCTTGGTCTTTGAGTTTCATTAACTCATGGGAGGATGTTCACAAATTATGGCTACCTATAGGGATCCATATCTTATTTTTCTCATGAAGGTTGAAATTTCATGAATTTATAGCTTATGGTGGAAGTCTGAAGGTTGTGTTCCCTTAAATATCATATTAAGGTAGGTATTTATAGGCTCCATGAAGGAGGTAACGTTTGTTTCATGAAAGTTTCCATCTAGGAGGTACATTTGGTGAAGGTATAAACTAAGGCAGTGACCTTCTCACATAGAAATACATTGCGTGAATATTACTGTAAGGACCCGAACTGCTATAAATAAAATTCACCTTTTTTTAATTAAAATGTATTATTATGTATTGTAGTTATAGAAAACACCTGAAATTATTTAGTTTTATTATATACTATTTAAAATACCATTAAGAATCATTACTGTTGATAATATAGTCATTTAATAGTGATCACATGATGAGAATAAATATAGGATTTTAATAAATCCAATTGACATGGACAAAGGGAGTGATGGCCTAAACTAGTAGGATCATGCCCTATGAAGCAAATTTATCAAATCTTATGAGGGATATAGAATCACTAGTATTTACCCTTGACTGATCCCAAGATTACATCTAACAAAATAAGCATGAGTGAAACCATTTATAGGATAATTTCAAGCTCATCGAGATCATGGCTCAAACCATTTATGCTAAACCATCCCATGAAAGTCTAACTGTCGCACACCTTACCCTTAGGGAGTTTTCTAGTGTATTAAAGTGATATGTATCAAGACCTTAGAAATATGAGTATTTTAATTACTTTTTATATAATAACTAAAATATTTTCATCCAATTATTGTTACTTTATAAATTATTTTTATTTTGATATAATAAAAAACAAATAGTATTTTTGGGTAATATTCAAATTAAATTAAGGAATTTATTTTGAGGAATTTATGGATTTTTTGAAATAAATAATATTTTAATTATAAAATATTGTTATTAAATAATTTTTAATAAATATAAATGATTATATAATTTTCATGAAGCCAAATTTAATTTATATAAGGGTTCAAAAACTGTTATTGTCAAAAAAAACCCTACATTTCTCAATAAATATATATTTTTATTTTAAAATTGAAAATTAAAATATTCATAAAATTATTTAAATAAAATGTATATAATTTTTAAAATCAGAACATTTAAATTATCCAATGGTGAAATTTTAATAATTTTCTAAGACAGTCAAATTTTCAGGTAAAAATAAAATACCGTAAAAATATACTTTGTGTAATATAACATCATAATGACCCAAAAGTGATGTAATAAGTACTATAAATGGGATACATGACCAAATATATGTTTTAATTTTAAAATAATTTTATTTTATGATTATTTGGTAAATTTTATAAAGCATTTATAAATCCTCCAAAACCATTAATATATTTTAAGGTTTTAAAATCATTTCTTTAAGAGTATGACTCACTTCCACATAAGAAAGGGTATTATTTTATTTATTTAAGACCATTACCTTATAATATGATAGAAACCACTCCCATTTTATAGAAACCATGGGTAAAAACCATGGTAATGTTTTTGGTTTTGGTTATTTTATTATATAGAGTCTAAAACCTATGTTTGAGAAATACTAAAGAATTATCCACTCATTTCCATTATAAACCCACAAAATATCCCATTTTTTCTTCACTTAAAATCTCGGTATCACATCCATAATCTCACCTACCCTCTATATTTTCCTCCCAAGCCACCCCCAATCTCTTAATAATCCTATCACAAGCATTTGGAGTCACACATACAAGTAAGGGATCCTCTCATTATCCTCTTCATTGAAGTTTCTTTAATATATTTTACCTTAAATTTTCAATTCCTAAAGTTGGGATATGTCTTCACATGTCCCTATTACTTTCAATATTATTTCAAAATGATAATATTCCCATTTCAATATCATCAACCCATTTTATGAATTTTTATGTGACGTCAATATGCTGCTGAAATTTCACCACGATTTTTTATGCCAACACAATTATGTAGTGAACACCATACCTATTTACTATCAATGGTGTTTACCTTTATACACTCATTATTATTTGAATTGGAAATTAAATGTATGTATTTATAACTATTTAATCTTGTAATAAAATATTATGATGAATGAACCATGTTTTATGATCTATGTGGCTCACTTAAGCATAAGAATGAAATGAATGTTGCAGGTGCGCTCAAAATTATATAGCGCTCCAATGCATTGGGTAATGTTTAGTATCATGGGACATCATGTTATGATAGGGAGTGAACCTTATTCCTTTATGGGGATTTTTCTATCATGATTTAATGGATTTTAGACTTGACTTATGTTTATGATGCAGTGTTTTAAGTTATTGACACGTTTTCCATGTTTCCTTTATGATTATCATGATATATCATGTATTATTATTCTTTTTCATGATTATCTCCCATTTTATTCCCCCAGTGATATTTCTATATTCTAACATTTATTATCTTGTAATTTTATTCCATGTTTATTCTATTACTATGATTTATAGCTCACCCCTTTCTTATCTATGTCCCCATGTTATCCCATGCAGTTTTAAGTGAAATCAGGTTAAAGAAGTTTTTAATAAAGATGATGTTTTCCTACTTTAAATTATTTTTTAATGTACCTAATTCTCAAAGAAACTATTCATATTGATATTTTGAGTTGTATTAAGTGTAATATTATGTAATAAATCATGAATTTATGTGTAATAAAGAGATGGGTTGTTATAGTTGGTACCATTGGAAAATTTTAGTTATGTTTGGGATTGGTATTAGAAAAATCTTGCAAAAACCTTAGGAATAAGACTAAGTATAAGAAAACATCCCTAAATTTTGTTAAGTATCGATTAAGTGGTTTATCAAGTAAATTCATCCCTTTCTAGATAATATGAGTGTATGTGGATTTGGAATATATGTACATAGGGGTAAAACCTGAAAACACATCATTGAGATGGACTTAACTGGGAACTGGCACTTGACAATGGGCCTTACAGCACACCTAGTTTGACACTACTAGGGGATATTCTTTGGTAAATTCAAAATATCATTACAAATAATTATTAAGAGAATAATAAAATCCCATAATAATATATGATAGGAAATAATTCATGGATAACATAGATTCAAGCCTAGAAATTCATAAGTTAAGAAATAAATGTAATTCATATGTTATCCCTTTAATGTCATTGGATTCACCTTTATGTGTTTAATAGTTTAAAAATATGATTCCCTAATTTTCCCTTTATTCTAAAAAATTTCTTAAAATGGGAGGAATCAGGTAAATAATTAATGTGATGGACATAGTGATGACTTCCCCAATGAGATGCCCAACTTGATTAGAGTGGGAATCTCAAAATTTGTGATGATGTACTCTCAGCTAACTCAAGTTTTGAACAGAAACCTAGATCAATAGTATCACCCAAATCCTCCTAATAAAGAACAATTTTTAATTGAGTCCTTTATGTGACAAAGGCCTCTAACCTTCAGTGGATCATCTAGTCCCTTAATCACGTAATAATGGATCAACACCATTGAGAAGATATTCTCCATACTTCAATGTTCTTAATAAGATAAGTTTCTACTAGGAGTTTATTATATAGAGGTATAAGTTAATTAGTGGTGAAAATTTATCAATAATATGAAGCTTAAGTAAGATATTGAATCAATTGGGTGGAAGGAATTCCAGAAAAAAATTGATAATTTCCTTGCACTCTCTTACTTAAGATGGAAAGTGATTTCCTTGATCTTAAGAAAAAATATGATGAATCTATCAGGAAGTATGAGGAAAACTTCAAAATACTTGCATGATATACCTCGGTATTTTTAATTACCCTTGAATTCAAGGTTGACCACTTATTTTCTGGGATAAAACCTAGTATACAAAAAGCCCTGGAAATCCCTGACTTTGATAGCTATGAAGAAATTGTTCGATGGTCCCTAAAATTTTAAATGGAGATCAAAATATCTCAAGGGTATCATGGGGATAAGAATCATAAATTAGAGTTTAATTATAGTGGTCCGATGGATAAATATAATCTTACCGAGAAATTTCAACATCCCACTTGTCAAAGGTGTGGAAAGAAGCACCCTAAAAATTGCCTAAGGGGGTGAGGAAATGATTTAGGTGTGGGAAGGAAGGGAACCTAGATAGCAATTACTGATAGGAGAAACCCACTAATGTGATAGTGTAAGGGAATTATTTTATAAATACTCACCAGATTGTTCATTTATTAAACTATAATGAACCAAGGAACTTTGAAAATCAATATAATAAACCAAGGGTTTTTTGGGACAACCAAAAACCTCCAAGGTATCAAGGGATAGATTTTTCCATCATAACCATATAGGTGGACCGCAACAATGAAATGGTGATAGGTACGCTAGTTATTAATTCAAAAATATCAAATGTACTTCTTGATTCTGGTTCTATACATTCCTTGATATCATGAAATTTTAATAGAATTGTTCAAACACAACAACAAAGAATAGAAGTGGAGTTATTACTGAAAATGGAAAATGGGAAAATTATTTCATCCCAAGTATATAACTCATCCCCTATCAAATATTGTGGGAAGATCTTCCCATTGAACCTTTTAATACTCCTTTTGGTGGAATTTGATTCAATTCTAGGTATTCATTGCCTTTCTCTATATAAATCCAACATAAATTACCACAAAAAGGAAATTGCTTTCCATATCGTGAATCGACCCCCAATTTTGTACAAGTGTAAGAAGGAGGTTGAATCTTCTTTAGCACCAATATCTCAAGCATGGATATTATTTAACTAAGAGAATGTGTATCTAGATCAAATAATTGATTCTAAGGAAAGAATCATCCAGGAATACCTGTCCATTGTGATAGAGTGCGTTGATGTGTTTATCGAGGAATTTCTTGGTCTTCCTCCTAGTCATGAGGTTGAATTTTCAATTGATCTTATACCTGAGGTGTTACCATTATCCAATCTACACAACCATGACATACCTCTATCCATATCAAGTAACCCACGGTCATGTCGTACTCCCATCAGTATCAAGTAACCCATGTCCACTCCATATAATGAAGTGTAGACCCAAGGGAAAGATCCAAGTGTCATGTACTAAGGAATCCATGAAACAAATCTAGGCCAAAATGGTTTGGGTCTAAGGAACTCATCCAAGGCATCCACATTGAGTCCCATGGGAATCCCAGTGGAAACTTGGTCTAGGAACTGGTTGGAGTCCTAGGAGAATGTGTACTTACATGTCATAAATTATTCCAAGAAAGCCTGATCCACGGGGTAGTGAAGCCCAAGTCAAGCCATGGAATCAAGACCCAAGGGGTAGAGTCAACCCAAGGTGTCCACTACCACATTAAAGATCCATAGATAACATTATATGGAATATATCAAGTGATTCATTCAATTCATTCAATTTAATCCTTTAATTTACATGTGAGTATACCCACTCACATAACTAATTACAATCCATGAGTATAACCACCCATTCATTGTATTTATCATTTACAAAACATATGGGCCTACCCTCCCATATTACCCATTAAAACATTAAATTAATCAATTCATATAGGTATACCCATCCATATAACTACAATTACAATTAAGCATGTCATGTGAGCATACCCTCTCACATATCACCATTTTCCAACACACCCATTGGGTACTTAACAGTTAACAAAAAATATACCCACTCATTCGTCCACTTTTATCCAGGCCAATTTATCAAAATAAACATGTCATAACATGGAAACATGAATAAAGGATGTAATACATCTTTTAAGCAAGCTATTCAACTCATTAAAGCATTAATGGGATTCCTCTGACCAAGAAAGCTCAAGCACACACCCCTTGGGTGGTTTAAAGAGGCATAAATAGTTTATTTCTTTAAGGTGTTCCCCATTGGTGACCATTAATTGATAAATGGGTGCCAACACACCTAAATAGAACCTACGGACATCCTCACTAGGTCCGCCTATATCAACTACAAGAAACTCGCTCAAAAATGAGGTCACACTGGAAAGTCCAGTGAGCAATATATCAGCCAAATGCCTGAAAAGTTCCATAAATGATGAAGAAAAACATAGACCACCTACCTTATCTTGGTAGTAGACAACTCATCCTATATCAAGTCCTAATTCTCCTCAGTATAGGGGAAATCATAAGAAAGGGTGAAGAATGAGAACTTATGGTATATGAGCCTAAATCCAAATACAGCAGTCATTGTTCTGAAGAATTAAGAATGGATAAAAAGGAATCAATTACGTATTTATGTGGTTCCAATGTGACCAAAAGCATAAGAATCAGATTCTTAATGGATTTTAGATCTAAAAAACTATAATATAAGTCTTTATGTCTTAAAAATGAGAGAAAAATTGTTGTGTGTGAAAAATTAGAGGCTACTAGCTCTATTTTTTTAAAATATATGATGGGCCATTACATGATGTGTAACCCTATTACATGGTGTGTAATGCCCTATTTTCCTTTTTTAAAGAAAAACTCAGACACATAATGAAAGGTCTTGGAGAAACCATTACATGTCGTGACCTGGGATTAGACAATGTGTATCCCCCATTCATGGCATGTAATCAGCATGCAGTTATCCTTCAACCTCTTTTCCCTCTTCTTTCCCAAGTACAACTCAACCGGACCATAGCCTGACAAAGAGTCTAAGACAAAATATAAAAGTAAACAACCTAAAAATAAAATATCTGTACCTCAAGAAAAAACCCAGGATCTTACATGTTGAGAGCTTTCTCAATTGACTTCATTGGAGGATGGGATCAAAGTCTTCCTATGTTTGAGTTCTCATACAATAAAAGTTTCCATTCAAGTATCTAAATGGATCTATATGAAGCCCTTTATGGGAAGAGGTGAAGAACACCTGAATGCTGGGATGAAGTTGGGGAATGAAAATGGATAGGTCCTAAAATAGTTTATGAAATGGTGGAAAAGGTTAAGACCATTTAGTAGCACGTAAAGGATGCTCAGAGTTCATATAAGATCTATGATTACAATAATCAATGATACCTAGGGTTTAATTTTGGAGACATTGTATTCCTCCACATACCTCCATGGAAGAAGGTGACGAGATTTTCTAAGAAGGTAATGCTTCGTCCAAGATATATTTGTCCCTTTAAGATCCTCGATCGTATCAGAGTAGTGGACTATCGACTAGAACTCACACCTAGCATATCTTAAGTACATAATATATTCCATGTATCCCTCTTAAGGAATTACATACCAGACCCATCACATTTACACAATACATAGTTGGTTCTATTGTAGAATGATCTATCGTATGAGGAGTAGCCAGTAAAAATATTATATCAAAGAGAAAAATTTATACGAAATAAGACAATGAACCTTATCAAAGTTTTATAGAGAAACAACGAGTTTGAAGAAGTGATGTAGGAAAAGGAGGAGGTGATGAAACACATTTACCCTCATTTATTTTAGGGTGGAAAATAAAAATTTTGAGGGTGAAATTTCTTAAGAGGGTAATATTGTAACGACTCTAATTATTATAAATAAAATTCCCCTTTTATTTTAATTAAAAAAATTTATTATGTATTATGGTTATAGAAAATAAATGAACTTATTTTGTTTTATTATATCCTATTTAAAGTACCATTAAGAATCATTACCATTGATAATATAGTTGTCTAATAGTGATCACATTATTATTATAAATATATGGTTTTAACAAATCCAATTGACACAGACAAAGGAAGTAATGGCCACAACTGGTAGGATCATACCCTATAAATCCCATTTATCGGAGCTTCTAAGGGAGATAAAATCACTTGGATTTTCTATTTACTAATCCTAAGAGAGATATAATTACTTAATCATGAGCGAAAATTTTTATGGGAGAATTTCAAGCTCATCAAGATCACGGCTCAAACCATGTACATCAAACCACCCCAAGAAAGTCTCATCGTCATGCACCTAACACTTAGAGAGTTTTCTAGTGTATTAAATGGATATGAATAAAGACCCTAGAATTATGAGTATCTATGTTATTTTTTATATAATAATGAATATATTTTTATCCCATTATTATTACTT